>CM064911.1:59039537-59789537 GCA_032727855.1 Quercus ilex subsp. ballota
AACCCTTCTCCACAGCACCTGAGCTCTGAATCCTGTACGCTTTAGGCGCGCGTGAGTGTTACTGCGATGGGCGGTCAAACCACTGCGAGGCATCAGCAAACTGGCAACTTCACTTGGGACACTTAGAGAGTTTAGCCTTTAGTGCTTTTAATAAGATCTTAATATTTGGACATTGGCTTTCAAAAACGTTGAAATTGGCATTAGCATCCAGGGCTTTCCTTTTGAAAAATGCTTTTACTATATACTTAGTAAACTACCCTTCAAAACTCAAAAAAAATTTCCAAAATTTTTTTCAAAATGGTTTTCGTAACTGGCTTTGAGGTATTTTCCGTATGCGTGAAGCTTTCCTGCTTTCCTAAAGCATGCTTTACAACTTTCCTTCACATGTGCAAACCTAGGGTAGTAGATTTAATTTCTACTACACCTTTATCTGTTCATATATCTGTTGTGCTTGGAAAGTATTTCCCCTTTCATTTCAAAATGCATGACATTGCCCCTCATATTAGGTCAAACCTGGACTCAGCATTGAAGGCGAATGCTAGATGCATATACCCTAGATAGGTCAATAGGTCAATGGGTGGATAGGAGTAGCTTAAAAGAACCCTTTTGATCCGCTCTATCCCACAACTTTCATGAAGGGAAGGATTAGATGATCGAGTTCCCCCCTAAGAATAGGACCAACTTACCAATTAAGCCGTGTCTCATATAGTTGGCCTAGACTAAGTCAGAACCCGTGAGGACTAGGAAGAGCCAAAGCCAAGTGAACATTCAAGCCTAGGGTAGGATATCCTTCTTAGGATTTCTTTCAAAATATGTTTAGGGAAAAGTTTCCAGTTTTCGTTTACAGGTTTGCCCTTTTTACTTGTGTCAAAGAGTTATGCTCTACTCTAGGTTCTATCCATCTCATTTTCACAGCATCTGGGATTAACCTATAGGGAAAAGCAACCCCGTTTCATACGCATTAGATCATACCTAGTCCTTAAGGGTTTCTAACCCTATAAGGGCATGCATGCATACACTAATGGCTCCATCATGTAAATGTGCACAGATATAATTTGTGGCAAGTAGCCGGAACTCTACACCCAGAAGGACATTGCCAAGAGTCCAAGATCTTCTCCAAGAAGGCAAGGCCATCCTGAATGAAGCCTTTTCATTGTAAATTTGAATTTCCTTGTAATATAAAAGGCCCACTGTTGGAGCCATTATTTATAGCCCATGATTTGGGGGCATTGTAAAAAAACCAAAGTTTTGTAAAAGCATTGCTTTCTTTGTAATCAAAAGAAAAAGGTCCATCCCACAATTTCAAGCATTATATGAAAGCTCCGGTTACTTGCTAAGCTTGTGCATTAATTTTGCATCACTATGGAAACTCACCATGATAAAAATCTGCTTAAAGGTCTAAGCCAATATTTCAAAAATGATAGGTGCATTTTAAATAAGCAAGAACCTAAACTAACTTCGTATTTGCTTTTTGTTTCCTCATTGTCAAATTTTCAAATGTACCCCATTTCTTTCCCATCCTATTCTTTTCCTTTCTAGGAATATAAAGAGAAAAGATTGCTCAAAGGAAATAGTCCAAGTTACCGTCTCATCGTGATCCTATCATCACTAAGTCTCGTGCTAAAGAGATGTCTACTAGTGGTCCTTCCCCCATCAAGGAAAACACTCATGAGATCGCTCTTCTAAAAGAGCAGATGGTCAAAATGATGCGCATGACGCAACAGCTAGTTGTAGGAGGGAGTCGAGATTTGTTTGGTCTCACTCTAGAGGGCTCTGTGTCCTAATCTGAAAAATGAGGCCTAGCCGCCACCAGATCCAAATCAAGGCCAAGCCACACCGCCATTTGTCCCACAAAGGGGTGACCAAGAATTGAATCCTCCTAAGGATAAGACCTCAGAGTCTGGCTATGGTCAGGTCAAAAGTCAAGTGGAGATCTTGACAGAGAAGATATGTATCATAGAGGGCTCCAGTGCCCCAGGAAGTGTTGACTTGGACAGCTTGACCAATTTACCTCAGGTCATTATGCCTCCCAAGTTCAAGTCACTTGTATTTGTCAAGTATAATGGTACTGGGGATCCCTGTGCCCATTCGCGCATGTTCTATAGGAAGATGGCACCCTATGGAGACATGCATCTTTTGCTCTGCCAGATTTTTCTTGATAACTTAACTGGCCCTATGGCCACATGGTATGTGAGATTTGAAAAGACCTCTAGCTAGAGAGAGATGCCCAATGCATTTTTGGAGTATTACTGATTCAATACTAAGATAGCTCCTGACTGCACAGTTCTTTAGAGGACAGAAAAGAAAAGTGGAGAATCTTTTCGCGAGTATGCCCAAAGGTGGTGTAAGTTGGCCACACAAGTGTTTCATCGATAACCTTAAGCCTCTCTACTACGAGAAGATGATCAGTGCCCAAGTCACTCACTTCACAAGCCTGATTCCTATTAGGTAGCGTATTGATTAGGGTATTATGAGCAAGAAAAAAGTCGATCTTAAGGCTTTGAATTCTATGACAGAGCAGCAGGTGAAAAAGGCAACTGGTCGCAAAGGAAAGGAAGCAGATGTTCACATGGTCGACAAAACACCTGAAAGACCAAGGGGTGTCACTTCTACTTATACAGCTTCAACTACTCGGCCCTATTAGCAACAGGTGCGGCCAACCTAGTCAATTTACCGAGCATTCAATTAGAGGAGATGGCTTGATCAACCCCGATATCCCAAGGATGAGCCTTAGAAATTCTCTCTGTTACCCATAACCGTGATAGAGCTTTATGCTTACATGTTGGAGAAGAAGCTAGTGACTCCACTATTTGCAAAACCTAGAGACAATCCTCCTTTGCCTGGCTTTGACCCATCTAAGAAATGTGAGCACCATTTTGGGGCCGAATGTCATCACCAATCCATTACCTTCTCATTCGGAAAGGAATGTGAACTCTATCTCTTAACTTTCTCATCCCCCTCATTCCCTTGGAAAGCCATGTTGCAGGCTCTAGCTCAAGAACGTCACACTGTTCTAGAGAACATAGGAGCCCCAGGATTTGAAAGGGAAATCTGCTCATTTTGTGACAATGGGGACCGACATGCCCTATTCAATTGTAGAGTGCTCATGGCACAAGTTCAGAGTTTAGCTGACCGTGGCATTATTTGGATCGAAAGAGAGGTTACGCAGAGGAATGATTGCATAGCAACTAGCCTATGCCCTCCAAGTACCCAAGCGGGAAATAACCATAGTGCTATATCAATAGGATCAAGGAAAGACTAGGACGAATACTTACAAGATCGCCTTTGTAAGGTTCCTCTAGGGATGAGGACACTAATTCCTTCGACTTCGGTTAATATTGAAGAGATTATAGAATCAACTATAGATTTAGGAGTGCCAACTCCAAAGAAGGGACAAGCCATGCTAACCATTGAGGCTATTGCTCCATTGATCTTATCTTTGCCTGGGATCATCTAGCCATCTCTAGGATTTGTCCAGAAAGGAGCCCCTGTAGTCCCCGCCATTTGAGGTTTTGATCCTCTAATTCTACCAAAACCTATCCAAGGAATCTTTGGGGCTCTTGGCCTAAAGGCTTTAAAAGATGTTTTGCCCAGTCCAGTCATCATCGGTTTGAAAATGTTCTCTTTAGCGCTAAATCTGTAGACTCAAGAAATGGTCATTCGTATGCTGAAACCCTTTCCTTTACAAAGAGAGCTACTGTGTCCCATGGAAGTATGATGTGACTTTGATGTCCACCCGAACTGGAAAGGAAGATGTTTGCTCTAATGTCTCTTCAGGTTTATCTGGGCTCACTAGGAGTGGCCGATGTTATACTCCTGAGGAACTAGAAAAGAGGAGGAAATAGATTGGCAAGGGTACGGTCAAGCCAGTCAGAAATAGGGTCACCATTGAAGAAGACAAGAAATTCTTATAAACCATCCAGACGACCAATTATAGTGTGATTCAGCAGTTGAAAAAAATCTCCCCCTCAGATTTCTATCTCAGTCCTATTGTTATCTTTCGAGCTTCATCGTGAGGCTCTATTGAAGGTATTAAAGGAAATGCATATTCCTACCAGTATTACAGATTCTCATTTGAGGTATGGTATTGTTGGTGTTGGCCACCAACCAAGTCTCATTTTCAGATAATGAGTTGCCTCTAGAAGGAAAAGATCATACTTTGGCTATGCATATCATGGTCAAGTGTGAAGACATGATTGTCGCAAGGGTATTAATTGACAATGGATTAGTCTTGAATGTCTGCCCGATGGCCACTCTAAAGCACTTGAAAGTGGATATGTCTCTTATTTGGCCTAGCACCATGATCATCAAAGCTTTTAATGGCATGTGCCGCGAAGTGCAATGCAAAATTGAGCTAATGACTGAGATCGGCCCAAGATCCTTCATAGTCAACTTCCAAGTGATTAAAGTGGACTTTCCATACAATATGCTTTTAGGGAGGCCATGGTTACATGTAGCAGTGAAGTCATGCCTACCCTCCATTGAAGACTCAAGTTTATATCTGAGAATCAGTTGATCACCATTATGGCTAAAGAGCCCATGACTATCTTCCAGGAGACATCTATTCCCTACATTGATGCTAATGCTTTTCTAGAAGTATCCTTCCATAGCTTTGAACTAGTCTCTATGATTCACAATGCTTTAGAGCATAAGTCCGACTGGCCCGTAGCAGTTTTGATGGCCGCAAAGGAAATTCTCAAGTTTGCATACAAGTTAGGCCAAGGCCTTGGAGCCGTAGGACATGGGAGTCCTACTTTAATTGAATTCTCAGATAACAAAGGAAGATTTGGTTTGGGATATGAACCCACTCATGAAGAAGTCTTTCAAGTCTCCATACGAAAGAAGAGGAAGTATGCCACTCTAGGGATGCCTATTCCCTATATTAGGGCCACTTTTTTGGCTCTGGTCGAGGTCATTATGCTAGAACCTTTCAAGGAATTGGAAGATGAGGAGTCTAATCTGGCTTGCATTATTCGGCTCTGTCCCGAAGAGTTCTCTGTGAACTTTATCACATCTTCCGAAGATGACTTGACTTCTACTATCCGACCAGGGATGCCAGGTGAGATGGCAGACCTTTGGACCATTAAGCCTTCCTTTGTGGTTACACCGGCTGAGTAAGGAGTATTTCATCATCGAGTGGTTAGGCCTCTTGATCACTTGAGAGGGTTGGGATAGCATATTTAGTTTGTTTTGCATGCTTATGTCATTTCTTGCTTTATTTGTATTCCCTGTTCATTTCCCCAATTTGTTTTCCCAGAAACAAAACAAATAATAATAATAATAATAATAATAATAATAATAATAATAATAATAATCTAATATAATACTATATATCATAGCAGAAACTTTTAGGAGGTGCTGCCACGTTAGGAAAAATGATCCCTTAAAATGCTGACATGTATACATTTATTACTTTAAAATTTAGCTCGGTGCGTTGGAAAGGCTCAGTTTCAGACACCAAGTTAAAAAGCGATAAGTTATATTATTTCCCAACATTAACCCACCGTGTGATACCCTTTCACTCTCTCATATATAAAGAAAAATAACCGGTCAAAATATAAAAGGCTTGCAATATTCAAAAAAAAAAAAAAAAAAAAAAAAGGCTAGATACAGAGAGAGAAGGAGAGACTTCTCCGCTCCCTCCCCAGACATAGAGCACCGCTACAAGCACATAGACAAAGAAAAATCTATGGGCATCAACACCGTTAGGCTACATATCTGCTACCAGATCATTGGAACCGGTTCCGGTACGTTTTCCTTCATTTTTTTTAAGATTTGGGTATGAAATATTACTTTTTATTGAGTTTTTTTGTTGGATAGGTTTAGATTTGATTTTGGTTTTGATTCCTTTCTGTTTCGGGCTTTTGGTTTCTCCATGAAAATGTTTGTTTTCTCAAATTTTCAATTTTTTTTTCCTATTTTGGATTACAGAAATCACTAAGCCCTTTCCCTGTTTTCTAACATCTACGTTCATAGTTTTTTTTCCCAGGGGTTTTGATTTGGAAAACCGGTTTTGCTTTTGATTCATCATCAATCTTCTCTACAATAATAGACAATTCAGAAGGTAGGCATGGTTTTTTTTTCCCCTTTTTTTCCTATTCAATTACCGTTTCTAGGGTTTTTTTTTCCTTCCTTTTTTTCCTATTCAATTACCGTTTCTAGGGTTCTTCTTTTATCCCTATTGAAAAATATATGGGTTTAGTTTTGTTTGGCAGATTTTTGTTAGGTTTGTGCTTTTTTTGGTTTGCCCCTAAAATTTGAATTGATTAATGCTTTGTGCAGATCTATGTTTTGTTGAATTGTTCTCAAAAAAAAAAAAAAAAAGTTGAACTGTTAATTACCTTTCAAATGGAAACAACTCTTGATTTTAATAGTCATATTTGTAACATGGATGGTCTAAAATCTGAATGTTTGGAGAGTACAATCGCCTTTGTTGTTTTACATTTTGATATATATATATATATATATATTTTTTTTTTTACTTTTCTATTGATATATGTCTCTTTTGATATATATTTTCATCGTTTTGCACCTTCTGGCTTAATTTATGTTGTATCATTTTATTTTTATAGATTAGTCAGTAAAATTGTTAGAAATTAGGAATTGCTTTAAATTTTTTTGCCCTATTTCCAGCAGCCTTATGGAAGGTTGGAATTCTCCTCAAATTTTTGTTCACTATGCTTTCTAATCAATTTGACTTATTTGTGTTTGTGAGGTTTTACTATTCAGACTAGCTCAGTGACGACATTTTGTTGGTTTTTGAGAAATTTATTTTGTAATAGTGAGGGTTGTATAATTGCTAATTTCAATTTCAAGCCAGTTTTGTATATTTAGTTTGTGGTTTCTAGCATAAAGTGTTTCATGTACAGTAGCTGTTGATTTTTATAATTCATAAAATTTATCATATGTGCGTGCACCCACCCTTTGGTGTTAGTTCTTGAGTTTTTATTGAAAATTTTGCTTCACAACCCAATGAACTGCTAAAATGTATTTTTTGATTGAGATCCATGGAGAAGTGTACCAACTGTAGGTTTCACAATAGTAACTTTTTGTAATACAGTTTCTAGAATTTCGAAGGCCACTATTTTATCGACATAAACCTTCTTACAAGATGAAATCTTACCTAAATTTTAATGGTTGGTTATCTTTTAAACTTAATAATTTCATTATAATTTTTGGGTTTTTGTTTTCCCTCTTACCTATTCTGTTATTTGTAACGGTGAGTGAAATTGTGGGATTTTGAATATTTGCTCAAGGTTATTTTTTTGTTTTCCATGAAGAGTTTGCTAATGACCTTATTTATGAAACAAATCTTTAAGTGACATGCATGGTTTATGTGAAGGGAGCATTTTCCTGCAATTGCATTCTTCATATCTATTTGGCTCTTTAACCTGCTTCTTCAACTGTTTTATATATATATATATATATATATATATATATATATTTAGGGATTCTAATTGTAGTGTACTTCTGACAGTTGTTTCATTGTTATAAACTTTAGTATGTGTGTAACTAACTTGATTCTATTTTTTGGTTCCTAAGTTATTTGGTCTCATTTTTATTCTTTTTAAAAATTTAAATATGCAGGGTAGCCCTTGTCCAACTTCTTTACATTTATTTTCCTCAACTTTCTGTTTCAAAATTCTATAATAAAATATTTTCTTTTATCCCCTTCTGAGTCTAAATGGCCTTTTGTACTATAAAGAAGGCAGCTTCCAGTGTCTATTTGCTTTTTTGAATCTATAGTTTTTTGATGTCTTTGTTTCTCCATTACTTTCTTTGGGGCTTGATTTAATTTTTATTTGATTCAAAGTTTGGTTGAGTGGGCTGTTAGGATATGAGTTGCATCACAACATAATGCTTACCAATTTAAACTTTGCTCTTGCAATATGCCTTAACAACTCTTTTTTTTTAGTAGAATTACTTCATGCTTCTTGAATCACATACAAAGTAATTTATTGACGAATTGATATTACTTGAAATTGATTTATGTAATATTAGATTTCTTCCTTTTAAAATTTGTATGAGCTTTATTTTAGACTTGCTTGAATTAGTGTAGGATACTTGTGGTTGTCAATACATGAGGTGAGATTAGCCAAATAGGCAGTTTGCTTAGCTACAGGTTATTTGATTAGTATGGGGTTTAGGAAAATTGGAATCATCATTGTAATGGATGGGCAAATTCATGAAATGCACCCACTTTAATTTTTATTTATTTATTCATTTTATTGATGTAAGTTGTGTAAGTTTTTTGTTGTAAAATTAGTAATTCCTTTAGCGTTTTCATATATTCTTATGTTTCAATGATTTGATTGGGGAGTTTTTGTACTTTGAAGCATAATGGAAATGATTATACATGGGAGAATATTACTATAAAACTAGTAGAAGCATATGGTATATTAGTGTTATGCCTTATATCAGTCTTTCTTTTTTACTTTTTTTTCCCATAAACTACCCTTTAAAATACCGTTTAGAGGAAAGAAAAATAGAGTTCTCCTTCCATTAGAGAGCGGGAGGGAGATTGAAGAAGTTTTTTTTTTTAATTTGATTTTGATTGTCAATTTGTCACTGCTACAATTATTGTTTGTTTATGTCTTATTTTTATTTCCTTTAATGCACGTTTTGATTTCATGTTGGGTTAAAATTATAGGAAAACATAATTGTGTTACCCGTATTCTTAAAATTTTTTATTGTATACAACTAATTGTTAACAATGTTCTATTTAATTTTTATCTATCTTAGATTAGTTCCATCACATTTTGTATGTTGTTTCTGAAATGATTTTAAATTGCAGAGTGAATATGTGTGGTGTAATTTCAAAATTATTTTCTAGGATGTTTAAATTCTCATTGTGATTCTGTTTTTGAGAAATAATTTCCTCAAACGAATTTTCAAACAAAAAAAAACTGCAAACATCATCTTTTAAAATAATCTCTTATAGTTTTTTGAACTATTTAACTGCACTTTCTTTAAAGAACAGGATAATAATAAAAAATACTGCATTTACGTTTCCTATAAGAGAAATCCAAAGATGAGCATGTAAATGAAGAAAAAGAAAATTGTTATAAATTTTATTCCTTGAAACCTTTTTGTATAATTGATACCTACATTTGTAATTATTGTTTTGCAAAAACAGTCCTACGCTTCTTTTGTAATAAAGGCATTCTCTTTGTTAGTGTAAAAGTAAAGCCTTTTTGGTTGCTGTGCTGATCCAAAAGTAAGCATTTATAGTCTTCAATTGCTATTAAAAGAGTGAGGAAAATTATTAAAATATAAGAAGATGCTAACTTTTGTTTTCAGCAGTGGAGAACTGCAAAGCTTTTCATCTGTTCTGGTGCTGTTTTTGCAACTGTATTTGCTAGAATATGCTATTAAGAATGTTATGATGTACTGTGCCAACATTGTTTAAGAATGTTATGAGAACTGCAAAACTTGCTGTGCTATTTAAGAATGTTATGATGTACATTTTTTTTTTTTTTTTGAGTATCAGAGTTTAGAATGTTAAGAACTTTCACTTTGTGAAAATTGCAATATATACTTTCTATTAGGAGGTTGCACGTCTGAGGAGAAGGTGGTTGTAAGAACAGTTTTTAGAAGTCTTTTTAAAACCTGAGGAGGAGATGGTTGTAAAGTCAAATAGTTGAGGATAAAAAGAATTCTTGTGATGAATGAAATAGATGTAGAGTAGTAATGGTATATTCACCTTGAGCACTGATGAACAGACAAAGTTCCTATATGTGCATAGTAACTTTTCGAGATATGATACGACAGAGATATATTAATTGTTGATACATAGATTTTTTTTTTTTTTAATTTTAAAAAAGTGTGCTAATATCTATTTTTTGAAGTTATAAATAACAAAACAACACATAAGAACATAACTCATAATCCATGTTTGACATTTACAAAGATTTGGAATATTGAAGTTCTTTTAAGCCACAAGATCCCATCTTTTACATTTTAACCCCCCTTTTCACAGTAGTAAGAATTTTATGAAAAAGATAATAAGTGCATGGGTGTGTGCAATGTGTCCTAATTAACATATAATTAAGCCCCTTTTTTTGGGTAAGAATTCAATTTATTACTCCCAAACATATACTTGCTATAGCCATGTCATAGGGGGAATGGGCAGACTAGCAGTGAGAGAGGCAACAATGTAGTAAGTTAGACAATGTTACAAAGTTTTAAGAAAAATAGCATCTCGAGTTTTAGAAACTCGAGATCCATATTAAAATGAGTGTTTTGCTGGTGACTTGGACTGAAAATGCCACATAGATCTCGAGTTTTAGAAACTCGAGTTCCATGCAAAAAAAATTTTAGTGTGATCGGCCCTATAGTGGCGTTTTTAAGTCCTATAGTGACGTTTTAAAGCCCTATAGCGGCGTTTTCTTGCAAAATTTTTTCATAAGTGATCAATACCAGGTTCAGGGAGCCTATAGTGGCATTTTTAAGCCCTATAGTGACGTTTTAAAGCCCTACAACGGCGTTTTCCTGTAAAATTTTTTAAAACTCGATTTTTAAGCCCTATAATGACGTTTTTAAGCCCTATAGTGGTGTTTTCCTGCAATTTATGGAACTCGAGTTCCACGTGGATTTTTTTTCCACGTAAGACCCATTCACTTACAAATCGAGACTTAAAAACTCGATTTTTATTGGAACTCGAGTTTTAGACACTCGAGATGCTAGTTTCACACATTCTTTCAAAACCGGGCAACTAATGATATTGTTAGATATCCTTTGTTATTTGGCAAGGGTGTTCCCATGTCATAACTATGCCATGTCACACTGTGTTTGTGTTGTATCATACCATATTTATGCTATATCCATGAAATAAAAGAATAATTAAGATTTTTATATATATATAGGTCAAAAATAAACTAGAAGCTAGACATCATTATGAAAAAATTTAGCAGTCATATAAAGGATTTTTTTCGGATTAAAAAATTGAAAAAAAAAAGGTGTGAAAATAGATTTCATGAGAAGAAGTATTGATATGTTTGACTAAAATTGACCTTTCAAATAATTTTCTCTTTTCTCTTTTTTCTTTTTTTCTTTTTTTCTTTTTCTTTTTTCTTTTTCTTTTTTCACTACAGTATGTATACCCAACCAAACATTTTAATATCTTACAAGATTTAGGATTTTTTGCTTTAATTATATAAAATTTGATGCTATATTTTATGAAAATCAATAAAGTGTTGTACTTTTCATGTTTAATTTGTGGGTATTTGTTGTATACACCGTGTGTACATTAGTGTCTTCTGTCTTGTTTTGCGGAGAATGGCTTTGATTGTACACTTCTTTCTTTCTTTTGTTGTTGGTATCTTAAGTGAATTTTAATTTCAATGTTTTTAACATGTGAGATGCACCTTCCTCAAAATTAACATCCAGAACTTAGTTTCTCTTATGATGATAAAATTGAAATTGTCTTGCAAGTTTTAGTTCGGTGTGATTCATTGGGGTTCCTAGGAATAGCAGATTTGCTATTTGAAATTGTCATGTAAGTTTTAATTGCTTAAAGTCATATATATATATATATATATATATTTTGTCTCTCATAGCAGGGAAGTACACACAAAAAGTGATTTGAATATATGTAGTAGAAGTATGATAACTAAGTTTATTATAGATGCAAAGTTCATTAATATGTAAAACAACCCCGCGCATTGCATGGGTTAAACACTATAATAATAATAATAAAAGAAATGAGTATTTCCCTTTTTATCATTATCAGGCATGAACTTTTTTTTCCCCCACCCATAATCCATTAATGAAATATTCAGTATACTATTTAGGAAAATCCTTATATCTCTCTTTATTTGCTTTCCTATTAATATGTGTGTGTGCAAATTAGCTTATGTTCCTTTGTATATGTTCTGCTCTATTGGATCTGTTCTGATTCCTAAGTGGGTACATCGTCCCTTTGCCATAACGAAGGCGTGGATGATGTGAATGAGACAATAGATTTGGATAATTATGTTGAAGGATTGGAAAATGTTCCGAACTTACCTCGAGGCATCCTAGAAGCTCTGAACAGAGATTGTTGATCAAGGAAATCTTTGCTTGGCCTTATCAAGATATGCCAAGACTAGATACATAGATTGTTGTCCATAGGATTCTGGTTAAACCTAAATGCCCTCCAATGCGGCAGGCTCTTTAATGGATGAAGTCCGAGACTATCCTGAAAATCAAAGAAGAAGTAGAAAAGTAGTTGAGCGTCGGTTTTCTTACCGCCATAACCTACTTAGATTGGGTTGCAAACATTGTTCCTGTGCCAAAGAAGGATGGGAATGTATGCATATGTGTTGATTACAGAGATTTGAATCGGGCTAGCCCGAAGGGTAATTTTCCCTTGCCACATATCGATACCTTGATTGATAACACCGCGATCAACATGTTCTTCTCCTTTATGGATGGGTTCTCAGGTTATAATTAGATCAAAATGGCTGAAGAGGACAAACCCAAGACAACTTTCACCACCCATTAGGGAACGTATGCCTATGATGTCATGCCATTCGATCTGAAGAATGCCGGTGTGACCTACCAGCGAGCCATGGTAACCTTGTTCCATGATATGGTGCATAAGGAGTTTGAAGTATCTGTGGACGATATGATGGCCAAGTCATGCACTCCTAGAGATCATTTGATAGATTTGAGAAAGCTGTTCAAGCACTATGTTATGTACAGGTTGAGGCTTAACCCTAACAAGTATGTCTTTGGGGCTAATTCAGGGAAATTGCTTGGCTTCATAGTCAACCAAAGAGGAATAGAAGTGGACCCAACAAAAGTCTAGGCCATCAGGGACATGCCCGCATTGAAAACCGAGAAACAAGTTCGAAGCCTCTTAGGAAGGATCAATTATATAGCCTGCTTCATAGCGTAATTGACAGCCACGTGCGATCCCTTATTCAAGCTTTTGAAGAAGGATACAAAGATAGAACAAACTAATAAGTGTCAAATGGCCTTTGATAGGATTAAGCGATATTTGTTGAACCCTCCTATTCTAGTTCCCCCAATGTCGAGACATCCCTTGATTCTCTACCTAATAGTGTATGAGACATCCGTTTTGGCTTGAAATACTACCAGAATGAGGTTTTTTAATTTTTTGAATTTATTTGCAATTTTTTTCAGAATTTTCTAGTCTGGGTCAGGTAGAAACGGTCCAGATCGAGAATTTCTTTTTCTCCCTTTCTCGGCCAGTTCCGACCCGTTTTGGCTTGAAAAAATGCCAGAATGCAGTTTTTAGATTTTTTGAATTTTTTTGCTATTTTTTTTGGAATTTTCTAGTTTGGGTCAGTTAGAAATGGTCCAGATCGAGAATTTCTTTTTCTCTCTTTCTCAGCCTGTCTCGACCCGTTTTGGCTTGAAATACTGCCAGAATGAGGTTTTTTAATTTTTCAAATTTTTTTGCTATTTTTTTCGGAATTTTCTAGTTTGGGTCAGTTAGAAACGGTCCAGATCGAGAATTTTTTTTTCTCCCTTTCTTGGCCTGTCCTGACCCGTTTTGGCTTGAAATAACGCCAGAATGCAGTTTTTAGATTTTTTGAATTTTTTTGCTACTTTTTTCAGAATTTTCTAGTTTGGGTCGAGTAGAAACGGTCCAGATCGAGAATTTCTTTTTCTCTCTTTCTCGGCCTGTCCCGACCCGTTTTGGCTTGAAATATCGCCAGAATGAAGTTTTTTAGTTTTTCGATTTTTTTTGCTATTTTTTTCGAAATTTTCTAGTTTGGGTCGGTTAGAAATGGTCCAGATCGAGAATTTCTTTTTCTCTCTTTCCCGGCCTGTCCCGACCCGTTTTGGCTTGAAATACTACCAGAATGAGGTTTTTTAATTTTTTGAATTTATTTGCAATTTTTTTTGGAATTTTCTAGTTTGGGTCGGGTAGAAACGGTCCAGATTGAGAATTTCTTTTTATCTCTTTCTCGGCCTGTCCCAACTCGTTTGGCTTGAAATACAGCTTGAATTAGGTTTTTTAATTTTTTGAATTTTTTTGGTATTTTTTTCGGAATTTTCTAGTTTGGGTCGGTTAGAAACGGTTCGGATCGAGAATTTCTTTTTCACTCTTTCTCGGCCTGTCCCGGCCTGTTTTGGCTTGAAATAATTCCGGAATGCAGTTTTTAATTTTTTTTATTTTTTTGCTACTTTTTTCGAAATTTTCTAGTTTGGGTCGGTTAGAAACGGTCCATATCGAGAATTTCTTTTTGTCTCTTTCTCAGCCTGTCCCAACTCGTTTTGGCTTGAAATACAGCTTGAATTAGGTTTTTTAATTTTTCGAATTTTTTTGCTATTTTTT
This sequence comes from Quercus ilex subsp. ballota, assembly GCA_032727855.1. Taxonomy (NCBI): domain Eukaryota; kingdom Viridiplantae; phylum Streptophyta; class Magnoliopsida; order Fagales; family Fagaceae; genus Quercus; species Quercus ilex. The sequence continues at coordinate 59,053,828 of CM064911.1, forward strand.
TGGAATTTTCTAGTTTGGGTCGGTTAAAAACGGTCCAAATCGAGAATATATTTTTCTCCCTTTCTCAGCCTGTCCCGACCCATTTTGGCTTGAAATACTACCAGAATGAGGTTTTTTAATTTTTTGAATTTATTTGCAATTTTTTTCAGAATTTTCTAGTTTGGGTCGGGTAGAAACGGTCCAGATCGAGAATTTCTTTTTCTCCCCTTCTCGGCCTGTCCCGACCCGTTTTGGCTTGAAATATCGCCAAAATCAAGTTTTTTAATTTTTCGAATTTTTTTGCTATTTTTTTCAGAATTTTCTAGTTTGGGTCGGTTAGAAACGGTCCAGATCAAGAATTTCTTTTTCTCTCTTTCTCGGTCTGTCCCGACCTGTTTTGGCTTGACATATCGTCAGAATGAAGTTTTTTAATTTTTCGATTTTTTTTGCTATTTTTTTCGGAATTTTCTAGTTTGGGTCTGTTAGAAACGGTCCAGATCGAGAATTTCTTTTTCTCCCTTTCTCGGCCAGTCCCGACCCGTTTTGGCTTGAAAAAATGTCAGAATGCAGTTTTTAGATTTTTTGAATTTTTTTGCTATTTTTTTCGGAATTTTCTAGTTTGGGTCGGTTAGAAACGGTCCAGATCGAGAATTTCTTTTTCTCTCTTTCTCAGTCTGTCTCGACCCGTTTTGGCTTGAAATACTGCCAGAATGAGGTTTTTTAATTTTTCAAATTTTTTTGCTATTTTTTTCGGAATTTTCTAGTTTGGGTCGGTTAGAAACGGTCCAGATCGAGAATTTTTTTTCTCCCTTTCTCGGCCTGTCCTGACCCGTTTTGGCTTGAAGTAATGCCAGAATGCAGTTTTTAGATTTTTCGAATTTTTTTCCTACTTTTTTCAGAATTTTCTAGTTTGGGTCGAGTAGAAACGGTCCAAATCGAGAATTTCTTTTTCTCTCTTTCTCGGCCTGTCCCGACCCGTTTTGGCTTGAAATATCGCCAGAATGAAGTTTTTTAATTTTTCAAATTTTTTTGCTATTTTTTTCGAAATTTTCTAGTTTGGGTTGGTTAGAAATGGTCCAGATCGACAATTTCTTTTTCCCCTACTTAAACGTAAGCAGAAGGAGTATTTTGGAAAAAAAAAAGAAAATCCGGTCTAAATAGGGGAAGCACTTAAATATTAGTATAGACAATTGAAAAATGCAAACCAAATACTGTTTTTCTGAGGCTTTTTATTTATTTTTAGTTAGAGAACCTATAAATTCCTTTTCCCTTTTTTTATTTTTAAAATTTTTATAGTAAGATAGCTATTGATACATAAGAATAAACCATGGTCAACCCGTCAGCTGACGGGTTCGGACAACTGGAAAAGCAGAAGGATCCAAGGCTGACGGATGGGGATTCGGAGCCCTTCGGCAGCGCTGCAATGAACTGACGGCGACATGGCTGACGGGGATAAGGCAAGCCGACGACCCCTATGCCAACGGATATGTGTGAAATTCTGACCTTGCCACCACGCGTGGTATTTAAGAAAATTACTCGTATCCCACGATCAATATTAGAATCCTATAAGGAAAGGATTCCGCGATCCGCGCCCATGGGGATCCCTATAAGGAAAAGACTTCTACTCCAAGGAAAATGGTCAACCCTCAACTACTATAAAAGCCTAATACTCTCATAAATCGAGGGACGCATAATTAACCCCTCTCTAGCACTCTAGAGTTGAAAAAAGTTCTAACTTGACCTTCGGAGGGTATTTGGCCAGCACCACACCGGTGCTCTCTGTTAGGTCCTCTTTTCTTTGTGCAGGTGTCGTCTCGAGGGTACGAGCATCGTGCAACTCACTGTTGATATTTTCAGCATCATCGGTTGGCGCCGTCTGTGGGAAACTCGTAATTAAGCCATATTATCGTTTCCCGGATTAAAGGGTTGCATGGTACTCACTCGCTCAATGGCAACTACTAATGACGTACAAGGAGAGGAACCACCCACGACTGCCCTCGAGAGACAAGTTCGGATTCTCGGTGCCGCCGTGGAGCGTCTCACCAAACAGAACCTCGACTTGGAAGAACAGCTACGCCAGAAGAATGCAGCACTAAATGACCAACCAGAAGATCAGGAAGGGACTAGCGCTCCAAAGAGGAATCAGGAGAAACCTGAGGGCAGCCACGCCCCAAGCAGGCCGGAGAGGCAGCACGTGAGCATGCCATCCCTCACGGATGCGACTCCACCACATATTATCCCCGAGATGCAGGCAATGAGGGAACAGATGGAGGTTATGATGAACGCCCTCAAGGGGCGAGTCTCCAGTGACCTTGACGACCTAGTCAACCGCACCGACTCGCCCTTCACTATGGCCGTGAACTCCTTCCCCCTACCCCACAAGTTTCGCATGCCGAATATAGATAGCTTTGATGGAGTGAAGGATCCTCTAGATCATCTGGAGACTTTCAAGACCCTGATGCATCTTCAGGGGGTAGCAGACGAGATTATGTGCAGGGCCTTCCCCACGACACTCAAAGGCCCCGCAAGGGTATGGTTCAGCCAACTGACCCCTAACTCTATCAGCACCTTCAAGGAGCTAAGCGCTCAATTCACCACGCACTTCATTGGGGGACACAGGTATAAAAAGTCCACGGCATGTTTGATGAGTATCAAGCAAAGAGAGGATGAGACATTAAGATCCTACATAACGCGCTTTAATAAGGAAGCGCTATCGGTTGATGAAGCCGACGACAAAATACTTGTAGCAGCCTTCACAAATGGGTTGCGAAAGGGCAAGTTTTTGTTCTCCCTATACAAAAACGACCCGAAGACCATGTCGGAAGTACTCTATAGGGCTACTAAGTATATGAATGCTGAGGACGCGCTGCAGGCCCGGGAAGAGAAGCCGAGGAAAAGGGATAGGCAGGAAGATGCACGACCAGACCAAGGGAGGAAGAGGCCCAGGACAGGAGATCGAAGAGACGAAAGGCGTTCTAAACCTCCGGGAGGAAGATTCACAAGCTTCACCCCGCTGACCACTCCAATAGATCAAGTCCTAATGCAGATAAAGGACGAAGGGGCTCTGACCTTCCCTGGAAAGCTGAAGGGAGATCCTAGCAGGCGTTCTAGAGACAAGTACTGTCGCTTTCACCGAGATCACGGCCATGACATAGCTGACTGTTACGATTTGAAGCAACAAATCGAGGCCCTTATAAGGCAAGGGAAATTGCAGAAGTTCATAAGCAAGGAAAGAACGAATCCAGCACCTCTAGAGCACCCCCCCCCCCCGACGGGATAATGACCGTCCAAGACCTCTTGTTGGTGACATACGAATGATTGTAGGAGGGATGGCTACCGGGCCGTCCAAAAAGGCTCGAAAGACGTACCTCCGGATGGTCCAAAACGTCCGGCTGACGGGTCCAGTGCAAAAGGTAGCTCGAAGGGAAAACCCCATTATCGAGTTCTCAGAAGAAGATGCGCGACGTCTTCACCACCCGCACGACGACGCGCTTGTTGTCAGCCTACAGGTTGGGGACTACAACTTGTATCGTGTGTTGGTCGACAATGGCAGCTCGGCAGACATCTTGTACTACTCGGCATGCCAGCAGATGAAAATCAGCAGGGAACAACTGGTTCCAACGAATGCCCCACTTGTCGATTTTGGAGGTGCAAAGGTGTTTCCGCTAGGCGCGGTCACGTTGGTTGTTACAACCGGCGACTATCCCCAGCGAATCACGAAGGACATAACGTTCCTCGTGGTCGACCATTCATCTGCCTATAATGCTATCCTAGGGCGACCCACCCTCAACTCATGGAAAGCGGCAACTTCAACTTATCATTTAATGATCAAGTTCCCAACTGAATACGGAGTCGGAGAACTACGTGGAAACTAGATTGCCGCACGTGAATGCTACGTGGCCATGATGGAAATGGATGATCGCCTCCAAACCATGGGCATAGAAGAACACCGGAGCCAGTCGAAAAGCTTGAAGAGATACCCCTGGATGACTCCAGACCTAACCAGACAACGAGGATTGGAACCCTCGCAAGTCCCGCAATCCGGCAAACGCTTACAGCATTCCTCAAAGAGAATTAGGACGTATTCGCATGGAGTCATGAGGACATGCCAGGAATGGACCCTTCAGTCATGGTGCATAGGCTGAATGTATCACCATCCTTTCCGCCCATCCGGCAGAAGAAACGGGTCTTCGCCCCAGAACGGGATCAAGCCATAGCCGAAGAAGTTCGCAAGCTACGAGAGGCAAGTTTCATTAGAGAAGTCTACTACCCTGACTGGCTAGCAAACGTAGTGATGGTCAAGAAAGCTTCCAGGAAATGGAGGATGTGTGTAGACTTCACCGATCTAAACAAAGCATGCCCTAAAGACAGCTACCCTCTCCCGAGAGTCGACACTCTAGTAGACTCTACGGCTCAACACCAGCTGTTAAGTTTCATGGACGCTTTCTCTGGCTACAACCAAATCAAGATGCACGATGATGATCAAGAAAAAACTTCCTTCGTAACCAGCCAAGGCCTTTTCTGCTACAAGGTAATGCCGTTTGGTCTAAAAAATGCGGGCGCAACGTATCAAAGGCTTATGAACAAGATGTTCACACGGCAGATCGGGAGAAACGTCCAGGTGTACGTAGATGATATGTTGGTTAAAAGTCGAAGGGAAGAAGATCATTTGGAAGACCTCAGGGAAACGTTCAACACTCTTTGCTCTTACAACATGAAACTTAATCTAGGGAAGTGTGCCTTTGGGGTGACGGCAGGAAAATTCTTAGGATTCATGGTCTCCCAGAGGGGCATCGAGGCCAATCCAGACAAGATCTGAGCTATAATGGAGATGGCACCACCAAAGAATGTGAAGGAAGTACAAAGCCTCAACGGCAAGATAGCAGCGCTAAACAGGTTCGTCTCCAGGGCGACAGACAAATGCTTACCCTTCTTTCGCACGCTAAAAAGGTCTTTTGAGAGGACCACTGAGTGCCAACAAGCGTTTGAGGAGTTGAAAGCTTACCTCGCCTCCCCACCACTGCTGAGTCCCTCGCAACCAGGGGAAGAGCTCTTTCTCTATCTCGCCGTCTCCCTAGCCGCCGTCAGTGCCGCCTTGATCAGAGAAGAAGAGAAAGTACAGAAACCTGTGTATTACACTAGCCGGGCATTACGCGGAGCTGAAGAAAGATATCCGCCCATGGAAAAGCTTGCTTTCACGCTAGTTACGGCAGCACGCAAACTGAAGTCGTACTTTCAGGCCCACACGATGATTGTCCTAACCGATAAGCCTTTGCGACGGGCAATGAGCAACCCAGAAGCCGCTGGGCGCTTGGCACTTTGGGCCATAGAATTAAGCGAGTTTGACATCCAATATCGCCCGCGGATCGCCGTTAAGGGACAGGTCGTTGCAGATTTCATAGCAGAGTTCACGAATGGCGAGGACAGGGGGGCAGAAGAATCCCCGCAATGGAGCATACATGTAGATGGATCCTCCAACAGACAGGCCGGCGGAGCCGGTGTCATACTACAGTCACCCGAAGGAGATACAGTAGAGTGTATGGTCCGCCTTGAATTCCCTACCACCAATAACGAGGCGGAGTATGAAGCTCTGATAGCAGGGCTTGACCTCGTAAAAGCAGCAGGAGCCGAAAAAGTGATTGTTTACTGTGACTCCCAAGTCATAGTCAACTAGATAAGTGAGGAGTATGAATGTAAAGGCGAAAGAATGAAGAAGTATATGGACCAAGCAAGAAAGAGGATAAACGAGCTGAAGGTCAAAATTATACAGATCCCTCGGGAGAAAACGAACAAGCCGACCGCTTGGCCAAAGCTGCCTCAGCCGAACACATGGCCACCATCAGTAATATACTCTCCTTCACACAGCTCTCTCCACTCATAAATACTGCCGACGTACAGGAGCTCGGTCCCTAAAGTGATTGGACCACACCGTTAACCTCTTTCTTGAAGAACGGCATATTGCCAAATGAGAAGGAAGCGGCAAGAAAACTGAAGGTTCAAGCAGCAAGGTTCGTGCTGATAAAAGATGTCTTGTATAAGAGAGGTTTCTCCCGCCCCTACCTACGACGCTTAGGTCCTGAAGAAGCAGATTACGTCATGAGAGAAGTGCACGAAGGAATCTGCGGAAATCACTTAGGATCAAGATCGCTAGTACATAAGCTAGTACGAACTGGATACTTTTGGCCAACCATGCAGAAGGATGCCGAGGTTTATGTGAAGACCTGCGACAAATGTCAAAGGTTCAGCAACGTCATCAGACAACCACCCGAAGAACTCACCCCAATGACGGCACCGTGGCCGTTCGCTCAGTGGGGGTTGGACATCATGGGGCCATTCCCTATGGCAATACGATAACTGAAGTTTCTAATTGTCGGCATTGACTACTTTACGAAGTGGTGGAAGCTGAAGCCTTGGCCACCATTACAGAAAAAAACGTACGGAGCTTCATTTGGCGATGCATCATATGCAGGTTTGGCATTCCAAGAGTCTTAGTCTCAGACAACGGAAAGCAATTCGACAACGACTCTTTCAGGGACTTCTGCTCGCAGTTGGGGATACGGAACCACTACTCCTCCCCCGCCCACCCCCAAGCCAATGGACAGGTCGAAGTCACAAATCGGTCCTTACTAAATATTATCAAGACCCGGCTCGAGGGGGCAAAGGGCATATGGGCTGAAGAGTTGCCGAGCATACTATGGGCCTACAGGACAACAGCAAGGACACCAACAGGAGAGACACCATTCCGATTAATGTACGGGAACGAAGCAGTCATCCCAGCCGAAGTCGGCCTTACAAGCTATAGGGTGCACAACCATGACGAAAAGAGGAATGACGAGGCCATACGTCTGCAACTTGATCTGGTGGACGAAGTCAGGATGGCAGCAGAGCAAAGGCTTGCACGGTACCAGGACCGCATGGCCAAGCATTACAATTCCCAGGTCAGGCACAAAGACTTCCAGGTGGGAGACCTCGTTCTAAGAAAGGTTATGGGCGCAGCAAGGGACCCCACCCAAGGAAAGCTCGGCCCAAATTGGGAAGGACCCTACCGGGTTGCGGCATGGCAAAGGAAGGGCACCTACCATCTAGAGGCACTGGACAGAAGGAAGCTACCACATCCATGGAATGCGGAACACTTGCAGAAGTACTACTAGTAGGGGCGGCGGCATGAAAAGCAACAACACCTTTTTTGAGTGCACTAAGACTTATCGATTACCTTTTTAAGTATTTGCTACAATAAGCCCAAAGGGCAGTCTTTTTTTTTACTTAAGTATTTGCTACAATAAGCCCAATGGGCAGTTTCTTCTACTTATGTTTTTGCTACAATAAGCTCAAAATGGGCAGATTTTGTTTTCGAACTACTTTTTATATTGATACATGACAATGAGAGTTTATTCAGAATTACTGAAGTATCTACTTACAAGTTCAAGTTCACAAAACGTGAACGGCCTTAAAACCTAAAAAGACCGAAAAAGTGGTTAAGTCCATAGTCGTCTCAGCTCCCAAATTGACAGTTGAAAGCTCGAAAACGTGTTGAAAAACACAAGAGCTGTTTAGACCCCCGATTAAAATTACGGCTAGATAGATTTTACACAACTTTAATATAAAGTGCAGAATAGTGTAAAAGCGAGCGGATGAACAATATAGCTACTCTAATCCATTAACTAAACAACACAGCAGTAAAATGGAATATAAAAGAGTAGGGAAGAGAGATGCAAACACAGAAAACACCAAGACGTGTTTTCGAAGAGGAAACTGAAGAACTCGGCGAAAAACCTCTCCGCCGCCCTCCAAGCGGAAATCGATCCACTAGACAATCAGTTGGGATACATGAGTAAGCAAGAGACCCTCCAAGCCTAATCTACCCGATGTACCTAAGCCCTCCAAGCTCCTACTCCAACAAGGCTTCTCGGAACCGTGTCCTGTCTTAGTTATCCGGATCCCGCAACAAGCTCCATGTTGCATCTGCCATTCCAGGCTTCTTCCAATGCTTCCCAGCAGCACCAAAACGTCACACAACACTCTCCAAAGGTGTGGTAAGTGTTTGGGCTATCAACCTCTCAATGGTGTGGAAATGGAGAGGGAAGGGTTGAGGAGATACCACAAGCAAGCAAGTGTATAGAGAAAGGTGGGGATGACAATCTCTAATTGCAAATGTGTTTGGCTAGGGTTTTCTCTCTGAAGCACTCCTCAACATTTGTGGGTAATGGGGGTTTATATAGGATAGGTGCAAAATGTGTGAGTCAGTCAGTACAGGCTGGCAGAACAGCATGTCTCGCGGGTGTCTCGCGGGAAGGCCTTACCCGCGAGATACTCGCGAGAGACAACTGTCTCCATCTGTAATGACTCTTCGCATTCCAGCATGTGCAGGGCACATGCTTCACTTCGCGGGAAGCTTAGTCGCGAGACACCCGCGAGATTCCATCAGCTTCCAAATTGCTTGAGTCTTCACATACTCTCTATCACACACCCCTTACAACAATTCCCACAACAAATACAGGGTATAAACGATTGATAGAAATTACAATCAAATTTGGCACGGAATAAAAGCCAACAAAACACATAGTTGTAAATCACAACTTTACAATCTCCCCCTTTGGCTATTCCGTGACAAAACCCTAAAACAGACTCTAGACTTAAACGTGAGTTTGGGAACACAAGCAAAACTCACTCACACCTAATTCTAGATTCTGATAAGCTCTTGGACATATGAACAAGTAACTCCTGAAACACAACAACAAAATATTATCATTGTATGCAGAAAACTTGAAAAGCATATGGAGCAATAAGCACATGATCAAGCAAAATGAAATAGAAACACTAAATCATGGCAAGATCAAACGAGTAATCACTATACACAAGCAATTACTATGCTCATTCACACAAGGAATGAACATCCGGATATGCAAGATGATACGCTCATATGAAGAGTACCATTTGCACATCCAACACTCAACCAATGCAAAATACTTGAAGAATTTGCATCTAGGAACAATCCTACTAGGGCACAAGAGTGATGTAGTGAAGTAAATGTATGACATTAAACTTCAATAGCACAGGCATAAAGGCTGCATAAGCAAAGTATTGCAAATACATGACACAAACCATAAAAGCCTACAAATCACATGCAATGAAACAAAACAACCCTTAAAGCTTACAAAAGCAACATGGGTACATGCAAAGTACGCTACAAAGCATAGAGAGTAACACAAAAGAAACATCTGAAACTAATACTTAAATAAAGCATAGTATCAAAGTATTAAACACAAAAGCTGTAAAAACATTTATAAGAACTAAAAAACCAATAACCAATGTCACTAAGATGCTAGACTATGCTCCCCCTAACACTGTGCAAGCTCTTCTCTAGCTCCTCCTTAGAATTTTCTCCCCCTTTTTGACCGGAATGGCCAAAGGGTCAGAACTGATCCGACTCTGAATCTGAGCCGTGCTCCATAGATAAGTCTTGTACTTGAGAGGAAAGTGCGGTGATCTGTCCTTGAAGATATGCAAACTGGTCCGCGGTGTACTGCACATGTGAGTTAAGCACTGTGGACATCTGATCCATCTTAGCAAGCAACTGATCTAGTTTGCTTAAGCCTTGTGGAGGAGCCGAAGATGATGGCTGTGTAGAAGGCTCAGGAGCCGAGGTGAACCTATCAATCTCTTCCTCTGTATCCTCGCCTTCATCCTGCTGAACTTGTCGTGGTGGTGGTATGGTATGCACACCGGTCTTCGATCCCTTGATGTGTGCAGTGCTTCTAGTCAGTGTATGACCACCAATGGGATAGTCCCTCTGAACAACCGTGAGGCCACTAGGGAGCTTGAGCTTTGCCTTGGCAATCAATCCCATAATCAAAGAGGGGAATGGCATCACAGTCCGTGAATTCTGCTTCGTGATGCTCTTCTTCAGGACATGCATGATATGGCCACAAATGTCAATCTCCTTATGTGTGAAGAGATCATACAGAAATCTGGTTCTTGGAGCAGAGAGAGTGGTGAGATTGGTGACCGGATAAAGATTGTGAATCATCACATAGCTTAGGGTCCTCATTTCTGGAGAGAACTTGATGGTGTTCATGGATGATTTCTTTGGTTCACCACCAAGGAGTTTAATCATCTCATCAGTGGAACCCATTCTGTCCTCATAAGCAACAGTGATTGGCTGAGATGGTGGCCGAGTTTCCAGAAAATCTTGAATGCTCTCTCTTGTAATCACAAACTCCTTGTGTCTTACCTAGCATTCAATACATTCTCCATTGACATTGGCATTGGAGAAGAACTCTTTGATGATCTCTGCATAGACCACTCCAGTTGGGTTCAGCAACTTGGTCCAAGTTCTATCTTTGAACACTTCAGGGATGAAAGTGTCCTCAAGAGTTTCTAACTGGACTACCCGTTCCATGATGATTGTCTTGTCCTTGTAGCAATCATTGTACTTCATATCAGCTTCTATAGACCGAAAATGATCAGAATCAGTTCGGGCTCGCTTTGAAGACGACTTCTTCTTAGCAGCATGTTTGGTGGGAGACATCTGCACATTTTATACAGTACAGAGAAATGCACAAGCACAAACCATAATCTAAACTTCATTAGATTCAAGTTAGTTCCAAATCATACTTAAACTAACTCAAAAACAGAGCATGGTAGCCATTAAACATCATTCAAAACGACTCCAATTTATAAAGCACTACTACATTGCATCAAATTAAGACAAAAATGCAATAGAGGGTGTCTGTGTGCATGTGCTTATGAGTGTGTGCGGCATGAGGTGCATGAGGGTGCCTAAGTGTGCCTATTTGTGTGCCAAGAGTGTGCAACATGCATAAAGTGAGTGAAACACATAAACAATGACCAAACCTAAGTAAAATAAGGGCAAACAAGTGAAAAACAATTTATTGAAATCACTTGATTCCATTTTGTCACAAAAATGTCATTTGGACATTTTGACAAACACTTGGCGTGCACACAAGCAAAAATTATATGAATAATGCATGAACATGTGAAATTCTACCCTCAATACATAATAGAATGCCACAAGGGGCCAACACAGATACAGAAACAGCAAATGGAACACAACCCAATCAAAAAAAATGAGAAAAACTTCACCCAATTTGAAAAACAACCCAAAGTTTCGAAAATCCCCAATTTTAAAAAACCCTAACAAAAATTTCTGCATAATCTAAGTAAAAACTTAAAAAGAAATGGTTAACAAACATACCTTGAAGAAGAAAATGCAGAAAAACTGCTCGGATTGAAGGGAAATGAATGAAATAGTGATTTTGGGTTGAGAGAGTTTGAGAGAGGTTGAGCGAGGGAAGTTTAACATGTTTGAAAAACTGTCACATCAGTTATTTAAAAACTAAAAACACGCGTTTTTCGCGGGTTAGAGAGGGGCAAAACAGTCGCGAGACAGTCGCGAGAAGTGCCACTGAAGCACAAAATATTTCGCGAGAAGCATCAAGTCGCGAAACAGTCGCGAGACAGTCGCGGTAGCTTCTGTCTGAAATTGGAAAAATCCAATTTTTAGCCAAACAGCATTTCGCGAGAAGCTGTTGGTCGCGATACAGTCGCGAGACAGTCGCGAAAGCTTCTGTGTGACATGATAAAATAAAAACTTTCCTCAGCTCCTTTTCGCGGGAAGCTCTAAGTCGCGAGCTTCTCGCGAAACTACCTCTGAACCAGTTTTTGAAGAAACACAAAAACATGCATTTTAGTCAAAAACAAAAAGACAAGAAAGTATAAAATCACTTTCAAAAACAAATAAAACACTCAAAAATCTTTTTGGATTTGATCACCAATGATTGAGCATGTGAAAACACATTTAAACAAGTACAATCACACAAATGAATAAGGCATTCATTGAACATAGACTTGTGTGTTGTGTGTGGATATCAAAAATGAGATAGTCCTTAGTCCAATGTGAAGCTTCAATGATCAATTCAATCAAGGCATACACAACTAGCACTAGATTATGTGACCTATCTCAATTATAGAAACATGCATATATGACCTCCCACATGTACTTGATAACAGTTTATTGAAGCTTTTCATTTGGCTCCAAATTTAACATATCATTTGCAACTTTTGAGCAAAGAGAATCTCATTTAGAGAAAGATGCCTGAACTTTTTGATATTTCAATTTATGAGTTAGCCTTTGGCTTTTTGGGCATCACACATTTTATTTTGGTCGCTTTCCCTTTTTCCTAGTCGAATACTAGTTTGTGCGACAGGCTTTTGCAGCTCTATATCTCTTTTCATTTGGAGATTTACAATTAGAGAGCTCTTTCAAAGCAGAAAATAAAAGTGGGAAGATATATAGGCATGAGTCTATGCATGTCTCAAGATCAACAAAACCATTCACTGATCATTCATGACAAGGTTGAAGATCTATTTACAACAGTCACATAGATTTTAGGATTTCTTCCACAATGATATGTGTGCATGAGAGACGAGTTAAGCTCGTTAAATGCACAAAGCCATAAGTACAAAGGTACAAGGCAAAACATGCTTTGAGACAAAATTCAACAAAGTGATCAAACTTTTTTTTTTTGGATTTTCTAATTTTTTATATGCTTTTGAATTTTTGAACACACCCAAAAACAGAACAAGAAAAAAAATTAATAAAAACAACCGGTACAAAACACCAACAGTAAAAATAGAGCAATGCATGAAACAATGCAACAGCAAAAGACCCTGAGCATGGAAAGAATTTATGCGTGGACATGTTATAATGCTTATGCATGAGTACCCCTCTTCACCCACACGTCACGTGCGTTTGGGGTGATATCCTTAACGGATTGGGTACGAGAATTTGGACTGTCAAACCTTCTGGTGAAACTCTCCAAGCAGGTGGTGAAAGCACCAATCATTTTCATCATGTCCATCATGCCAGGATCACGATTCTGACTTCTCGGTTGTTCACCACCCCAAGACCTCATGTCATTTCTCCTTCCTCGTGACCGAGGTGCGCTTGAGTTGTTGTCTGATCTCAGCTTCTGACAGTTAGGTCTGGTATGTCCTTGCATTCCGCAGTAGTGACACACATAGTCCGTTCTGGGACCCCGTTGAAATCTTGGAAGAGATCTCCCTCTGGTCTCATGTCTACCTATGGAATGATTTCGGGGCTTATTCACCATCTGTTGCTCACTCATATTCTTCTTCTCAGCCTTGACATTCTCAAGAGTGGGCTCTTCTACACTAGGCTCTATGGCCTTTACAAATTTCACTTCTTTCGTGGCTTTGATTGATGAGCTACTTCCTCCGGTGTATCCTAACCCGGACTTGTCTGAAGAGGGTTTTTGAGATGAGATAACATCATCTAGCTTCTGGGTGGCATGAGCTTGCACTACCTCTTGCTCAAGAAACCTAACCTTTGTATAGGCTTCAGACAACTCGCCATTTATTGTCTCAATCTCACACTTAGCCTCTTTATATCTTACCAAGAGACTTTTATAATCTTCCTCAGCTTTCTTCATTTTTCTTATAGCCGCCTTGGCTACTCTGGTATACTCTCCTGACTTCTCAAGTAATAGGGAGTAATTTTCTTGAAGATTAGCTGTATTCTCTTCTTCTTCTTCAACATCTGATTCTTCCACATTCCCAATAGACTCTGAATCAGAATGCTCACCGAGCTCCTTCACAAGTGCACCCAAATTATCCGATGACTCCACATGAGCAATGGTCATGAATGCGGAGTAATTTCCCTCTCCGTCACAACTTTCTTCCGAGTCAGAATTAGAGGAGTCTGAATCACTGAGTGTCGTGGCATACGCTTTGCCTTTTCCCCTCAGAAAATTTGGACACTCCTTCTTTAGATGTCCATGGCCATTGCACTCATAGCATATAATTTCTGAAGAAGGTTGAAACTCCCTCCCTTCTTTCTTTGTAAACTCTTTCCTGTCACCTCTTGAAGATGAAAATTTTCCTCTGTTGAATGGTTTCCCACTGTTCTTCATCTTCAGGAATTTTCGGAAGTTTTTCGCAAGAAATGCTACCTCCTTCTCCACCCCATCTTCTTCGGAGGAATCACCCATCCTTTCGGTGATGGTTTTAAGAGCAAGTGATTTACTCATCTTATGGGAAGGCAGTCCCATCTGATATGTTTGGAGAGACCCAACTAATTCTTGAATCTTAATCTCATCCAAATCCTTGCTCTCCTCTATGGCTGTAACCTTTGCTCTAAAACTCTCAGGCAAGGACCTCAATACTTTTCTCACCACCTTAGCATCTTCAATCTTCTCCCCAAGATTGAGTTTAGCAATAACAATTTCATTGAGCTTCCCATAGAATGAATCAAATGGTTCATCATCACCCATCTTGAGCTCTTCAAATTTGGTGGTAAGCATCTGGAGCTTTGTGTCCTTAACTTTCTTTGTACCCTCATAAGTGGTCTCCAAAATCTCCCAAGCTTCCTTAGCAACTGTCATATGAGAGATTCTGTGGAATTCATCAGGTGACACAGCACAAAATATAGCGTTTAAAGCTTTGCTATTCGCATTAGCCGCTGCGAGAGCTGCCTTATCCCAGTTTGCCTTAGGAGCTTCCGGCTTAGTCCAGCCAAGCTCTACCGCATCCCAAACGGTATCTTCTATAGAGCATAAAAATGCTCTCATTCTAACTTTCTAGAATGCGTAATTGTTCCCATCAAAAAATGGTGGAACATTGAGCGATTGAGACCGGTCCATCTCAAATAGGGTCAAGGATCACACTAAGGTATTTAAACCAAGCAAGTGTACCCGCTCTGATACCAATTGAAAGCTCGAAAACGTGTTGAAAAACACAAGAGCTGTTTAGACCCCCGATTAAAATTACGGCTCGATAGATTTTACACAACTTTAATATAAAGTGCGGAATAGTGTAATAGCTACTTTAATCCATTAACTAAACAACACAGCAGTAAAATGGAATATAAAAGAGTAGGGAAGAGAGATGTAAACACAGAAAATACCAAGACGTGTTTTCGAAGAGGAAACCAAAGAACTCGGCGAAAAACCTCTTCGCCGCCCTTCCAAGCGGAAATCGATCCACTAGACAATCAGTTGGGATACATGAGTAAGCAAGAGACCCTCCAAGCCTAATCTACCCGATGTACCTAAGCCCTCCAAGCTCCTACTCCAACAAGGCTTCTCGGAACCGTGTCTTGTCTTAGTTATCCGGATCCCGCAACAAGCTCCATGTTACATCTGCCATTCCAGGCTTCTTCCAATGCTTCCCAGCAGCACCAAAACGTCACACAACACTCTCCAAAGGTGTGGTAAGTGTTTGGGCTATCAACCTCTCAATGGTGTGGAAATGGAGAGGGAAAGGTTGAGGAGATACCACAAGCAAGCAAGTGTATAGAGAAAGGTGGGGATGACAATCTCTAATTACAAATGTGTTTGGCTAGGGTTTTCTCTCTGAAGCACTCCTCAACATTTGTGGGTAATGGGGGTTTATATAGGATAGGTGCAAAATGTGTGAGTTAGTCAGTACAGGCTGGCAGAACAGCATGTCTCGCGGGTGTCTCGCGGGAAGGCCTTACCCGCGAGATACTCGCGAGAGACAGCTGTCTCCATCTGTAATGACTCTTCGCATTCCAGTATGTGCAGGGCACATGCTTCACTTCACGGGAAGCTTAGTCGCGAGACACCCGCGAGATTCCATCAGCTTCCAAATTGCTTGAGTCTTCACACACTCTCTATCACACACCCCTTACAACAATTCCCACAACAAATATAGGGTATAAACGATTGATAGAAATTACAATCAAATTTGGCACGGAATAAAAGCCAACAAAACACATAGTTGTAAATCACAACTTTACAACAGTCTAAACCAAAAGACTGAAAAAGTGGCCAAGTCCACAATAAGCTCGGCTCTCAAGCTGACGGTCTAAATAAAGGACAAAAAATGGCCAAGTCCACGATAAACTCATCTCTCAAGCTGACGGTCTAACTAAAAGACTGAAAAGGTGGTCAAGTCCACAATAAACTCAGCTCTCAAGCTGACGGTCTAACTAAAAGACTGGGAAAGTGGCCAAGTCCACAATAAGCTCGGCTCTCAAGCTGACGGTCTAAATAAAGGACAAAAAATGGCCAAGTCCACAATAAACTCAGCTCTCAAGCTGGCGGTCTAACTAAAAGACTGAAAAAGTGGTCAAGTCCACAATAAACTCAGCTCTCAAGCTGACGGTCTAACTAAAAGACTGGGAAAGTGGCTAAGTCCACAATAAGCTCAGCTCTCAAGCTGACGGTTTAAATAAAGGACAAAAAGTGGCCAAGTCCACAATAAACTCAGCTCTCAAGCTGACGGTCTAACGAAAAGACTAGGAAAGTGGCTAAGTCCACAATAAGCTCAGCTCTCAAGCCGACGGTCTAAATAAATGACTAAAAAAGTGGTAAAGTCCACAATAAACTCAGCTTTTAAGCTGACGAAAACACTAAAAGTTGTCAAAGCCACAATCATCTCAGCTCTCAAAGCTTACAATCAAATTAAAAGACTGAAAAAGCAGTTAAGTTCAGCAAATAAAGCTGATGGTTACAGTAAAGACCGACGGTTATTCATAAACATAATGGGCAGAAATATGCTGGCGGTCCAGTAAGAGCCAAGGAAACTAGTCCAAAAGCTGACGGTTTGAATAAAACTGACGGCTATATTAAACGGGCATCATAACTATTGGATCATAAACAAAAACTAAGCAAGCCCAACATTAAATATAAAGGAATGAAACAAGAGTATTTCAAGCAGGAGAGCAACGGCCTTATTAAAACAGTAATTTAAAGGTTGACGGCCTCAGTCAGCAGAAAAGAAAGTAAATTTGTAAAGAGCGAATAACATACATAAAAAGTGACGGAAGTAAACCTCTGTTCAAATTGAAACCCCAATGACAAAGGGGGTGCTTAGAAAATATTCAAAATACAACTACAAATAAAAAATACAAAGAGCGTCACTTAGGGCCTCTCTACTTCTGGGGAGCTGAAGGGTCTTCCACTACGAGGATCTCAGGTGAAGGGTGGACGGGAGGATTCGCAGCAGGTTGGGATAAAACAACTCCAATACCTACATGTGGAGAATCCTCCTGGTCGTCACCGCCAGCAGTACGGGCGTCGGTAGCAGGCGTCATGGGCTGAGCGTCGTCCAGTGTAATTCCTGATAGGTCCAGTTCAGGGAAAGCTGACGCGACTTGTTTGAGACAGTCATCGAATCCCGTGCCATAATAGCCACCGCAAGAATCGATGAAAGAGTCTGACGCTTTGAATTTCTCAACGGCGTCAGTCCCTGCCGTCTCCAACTGGCCGCGAAGAGTCGCCAGCTCTCTCTCCAGCTCGCCCTTCTGGCGGCTCGCCTCTTCCAACTTCTCCCTTACCTCTTTTACCTCGACGTTGAGTACACGCACCACCTCCTTATACTGAGCCTGCTGGTCTCGCATGTTAGCATTATGTTTGCTAACTCGAGTGACGACCCCCTCCTTGGCCACGCACTGGTCTTGAAGCGCCTTCACGCGAACCAAGGCCTACAAAAGAATATAACCGTCAGTTATTTAACAAGAAAGATTAACCAAGGATCAGTTAAAGGCAGATGACTTACCCGTGAGAGATCGAACAGAGCAGACGATCCCAGTTCTTCCGTCCCCAGCTGAGCACAGGGATCTATATCCGTCGGTTTTATAAGTGATTCAATTGTCTCGACGGCAAAATCCTTGTGCGTCAACAGGCTACGGGGCCCCTTCAGGACGGGACCAGAAGAAGTCATAACACCCTTCCCTGCTCCATGGCTTGACTTGGGGGTCGACTCGTCAGGGAGCTCAGAAGTGACGGCTGTCTTCTTCGAGGCTCGACTGACCTCCCCGTCAGTTTTCCTCTTCAAAGAACCTTTAGTGACGGTCTGGGGGGCAGACGTAGACGTCACCTCCCCCTTCGCCTTCTTTTCCTCCTTTTGGCGGGCAGCGGCAGCCCTGATTCGTTGCTTAGCCACGTCCATCTCTAAAAAAAAAAAAAAAAAAAAAAAATGTAAAGAAAACTGACGACGAAAAATACAAAATTAACCAAATAAGGTCAACTCACGGTGACGAGAAAATCCTTCCAGCCTACGAGCTTCAGACGTTGGTTCTGGACCTCCACAGTACGCGTGAAGAGTGTCGAGGGTAATTAAGTCCCGACACGATCGCTCTTCTATGGGTATCTCCAAAACGCGGCGGATGAAATCTTCCTGCTCGTCGGTTATTGATGGGCGAGTGAAGGCTGAAAAAGAACAAATTTGCTACATTAGTACCTTTTCAAAAAATAGTGTGATACGTACCAAACTGACGAGGATAGAAGCTGACGGTCAAGACCTGACTCTCTAGCGAATGCCCAAGTATTGTCAAAACAACCAAGGGGTATCGCATCCCACTCTTCCTGACGACACACCCAGTCCGTCCCTTCCACAAAAAAGAACCTGCTCTTCCAGGCTCTATTAGAATCTGGCATCTCAGACACCAGCCTCAACTCCTTCTCCCTGACGGCGAAATGATACATCCCCTTTGAGGAAGAAAGGTGCCGGGGTCTGTAGCAGTAAAAAAATTCGTCCAAGGAAAGGTGACGGTGGCCTCCACTCAGACGACCCACAGTACTTTAGCACCAATAAAGATTCTCCACGAGTTTGGAGCAATCTGACTGACGGATAAACCAAGGAAATCAGCCAGCTGACGGTGTAAAGCCGTCAGAGGCAGTCTCAACCCAGCAGCAAACATGGCATCGTACATGCCCACATCTGTAGTTCTTCCCGTATAACATTTCTCACCCTCCCTAGGCCGACGGATAGGGATATGGTTAGGGATTTGGAAGCGAGTGCGTAACTCCTTAAAAAATTTTAAGTGTCATCTTCGGAAGGAATTTATTCACGGCCCACTCCTTGGGAAGGATGAAGGGACGGCTACCTCCAGGACTTCCAGAAGTCCCCTCACAAGACTCCTCGTCACCCTCATCCCCGTCACTATTTCTCTTTTCTACTCCTACTCCTTCTCCTTGGCCGTCATTTCCCTGACTTCCTACCTCCTCGACGGGAGTATGGGCTGACGTCTCCCTCTCTGAAGACCAGAAAAAACTCCCAGACTCACTACCCGAACCGAATACCTCGTCGTAGCCCGCTCCTTTGCGGACCGATGACCGGTCACTCGACGTGTCACTAGACATCTGACTACCTACAAGTGACGGGTGTAGACTAAGCACCTAGGATGACGACCTCACTTTAAAAGAAATTAATTGAAATAAGTATGCAAGGGAAGAAAAGAAACTTAAAAGTTTGTGAAAGATGACGGTTAACGAAGTGACAAGAGAAATAATGGCAGAACTGACGGAGTATGGCGACGGATTAGCTCTCCAGGAATCACCAAAAGCAAATAGGAAGAAATAGGGAAAGGTGGGCCATATATATATATATTAGGAAAATGCACGGAAGACGAAGCGACGCCCTCGCCCAGAAGCGGAGCCAACCGAAACTCGCCACGTGTCCAAAGCATTTAATTCCAACCTTTAATATTTTCTCTGTCCTAGCTAAAATGAGGGTCAGCAACAAAAATAACTCCATAACCCGTCAGCTTGAACTGACGGAGATATGGAGTAGGGGGCAACTGATACATAAGAATAAACCATGGTCAACCCGTCAGCTGACGGGTTCGGACAACTGGAAAAGCAGAAGGATCCAAGGCTGACGGATGGGGATTCGGAGCCCTTCGGCAGCGCTGCAATGAATTGACGGCGACATGGCTGACGGGGATAAGGCAAGCCGACGACCCCTATGCCAACGGATATGTGTGAAATTCTGACCTGGCTACCACGCGTGGTATTTAAGGAAATTACTCGTATCCCACGATCAATATTAGAATCCTATAAGGAAGGGATTCCGCGATCCGCGCCCATGGGGATCCCTATAAGGAAAAGACTTCTACTCCAAGGAAAAAGGTCAACCCTCAACTACTATAAAAGCCTAATACTCTCATAAATCGAGGGACGCATAATTAACCCCTCTCTAGCACTCTAGAGTTGAAAAAAGTTTTAACTTGACCTTCGGAGGGTATTTGGCCGGCACCACACCGGTGCTCTCTGTTAGGTCCTCTTTTCTTTGTGCAGGTGTCGTCTCGAGGGTACGAGCATCGTGCAACTCACTGTTGATATTTTCGGCATCATCAGCTATTGTATTTTATTGCTCAAAAAGGGTATACATCGGCAAGAAATTGGTGGGTTACTCAAGGTGGAATCTCCTCCAGTGAGCTCAATGTATTCCCATGGGATGGGAATCTCCATAAGTTGCAAGTATTTTGGCTACTTTCTTACACTGTGCTGGTGTATGATTAAGAGCTACATTACTGAATTTATGGGTTACCACTATGATGTCTTTGAGCATGTAACCAAAGCTCGCCTTCATGCATATCCACTATGCTGGAGACAGTATTTTATGTACATTTAGTATTAGGTCTAGTAGGCCTATTTACTATGCAACATCTATGTCACGGGCGTGTATAAGAAAGGTTGAGAAGTATGGGAGGATATATATTGATGAAATAAGTTCTTCTTAAGTAGAATGTATAATGCTGAGTCCGTGGTCGAATCCACTAGAAAAAGGATTTTGTTAGGGTCGTGTATATATATATATATATATATTTTAATGTAATTGACATATCCTATGACAAAACATATTTTACTTGTATTTGGGTAGTGTCTAAGTGGTTTCAAGAACATCATATCAAGTGGTACCCTCCCCATATATTTGAGCTGATGAGATTTCTGATATAGCCTGCAACATTTATTCTAAGGTTGTTTATTTGTGGGTTTGTGTAACCTAATAGAAGAGCCCATTTAAAAGGTCCATTAAGCTCCTAATTAAATAAGGTGGTAGAGAGAAAACCTTAGAGAGCTTCCTAATGCTTCATAAGGTTTTCATATTGAAACCCTAGCCTTCACTTATTGAACTTGTGAGTTTAGAAAACAAAAGAAAGAGATCTTGCTATAATTTTGTTCGCCTTTGGGTTTTGTACTAAGCAAAGTCTCTAGCACCCACAATTGAAGATCTTATTGGTGTTTTTATGTGAAGCTGCTACAAATCAACTACAACAATTAAAAAGGTTATTGTGGAATTAGTCATGTATTGGGATTTGTGCAAATGAGAAGGCTTCTACAAGATCTAGTTCAATTGGGGATTGGAGCAAAAGGTTCTACTGTAGGTAAGTACTTTGGGATAGGTCTGAATGGTAAGATTCCTTGTACTTGTAATAATTTATTCTTAATTAGTGGATTCTTTAGGTGTGGTGACCTTAAATTCATCTAGTGAGGTTTTTTCCTGTGAAAGTTTTTCCCATTCGTCACCAAATCATCGTGTTAATTTATTTTCCGCTGCACTCTAGTTTAGATTGGTGATTTGTTTGTGCCTCCATATTATTTTCATGTAATTTGGATAATTAATTAACTTGGGTAAGTAAATCAATTAACTGGGGTCAATCTTTAACCCAACAAGTGATATTAGAGCAGACACACTCTTATTAGGTTGTGATCCATTGTCCCCTGTTGTCATGGAAGGTGTTGATTGTTTTGATTTGCATGACCTTGTGTTGAATGATGATGATGGTGATTTACAAGATGCCTATTGTAAGCTTTGTTAAGGTCATATTTTGTATAATTGGGTAATCCTTTGACAAAATGTACTTTACTTGTAATTGGGTAGATCTAAAATGGGTTTAATACTTCAAGAAATATGTTGTTCAAGCATATTAAGTGTTCGTATTAAAAGACATGAAGATTGGTCCAGGAAACAAGTGAAGAAAAGCTGATGATGCAAAAAATCGTCAGTATGAACTCCTTGTCAATACAGATGGACGAAGCCGTTGGCTTCATCCAGAGATGAACCTGTTGGTGTTGTTCTTCTCTGGCTTTATAGCTTTTGGTGTTGTTTTTCTCTCTTTGTCAATACGGATGGACAAAGGCACTGGATTTGTCTAGAGACGAACCTACACTAAGATATGAAATAAAGAAATGTGGACACACTAGTGTGGCGTTTGCCAAACACCCTCCGCTGATTAAGTTAGAATGGGATTCAATTAAAGTATATTGCAAAAGAATTCAACTTGAGAATAGTTTTTGGGGTGAAATTTGTGTGTACCTTTGCCTTTGGTCTGTGTGGATTTTCATAGCCCTTGTCTTTGTTGTTTGAATGAGTATCTGCATTCATGAGATATGGAGCTGTTGGTATTAATGACTAGCTTTTATTGTTTGCCAACAACTATTCTTCCATTGGTGCCTGTACGTTACTCCGTAGCTGTCTTAGGCATTGAATGTCTTTTATGGCTTCATCCATCATTAATGTCCGTATGTTATGCCTTGCATTGAATATTGTTTAATTCCTTCGTCGAGAGATGGACAATCTTAATAATTCATCAGTAATGAATGCGGAGGCTTTGGTTGAGCTTTTTCCTGTCTAGTGCATTAACCGTTACTCATGTCATTTATGGGGAACTCATTTAATGTATGCTGTAGTCATTTGTCTCATGGACGATGTCGGCTTGATGGGCGAAGCTGGCTTGATGGATGAAGCTGGCTTGATGGACGAAGCTGGCTTTCTCTTCTTTTGAACGAAGGTGATTTTTCTCCAAATCAAAATCAATTTATTAAGTCTCGATAGATAGCTCGACAGATGCCTGCTATCGAGACTTAATGTGAAGCTCAATAGATAGCTCGACAGAAGCTTGATCTATCAAGAACTACGATTTTCAGTTTTCTAGATCTGAATTTCGGCCCAAACTTATGTATTTTTTTAGGGTTTCTTTTCTCATAGCCCTAGACATATATAAGACTTATTTTAAAAGTCGTCAAGATACGGACACAGAAACCTAGAGATTTATTTTTTCTGTGACAAGCCACTGCGTTTGTACATCAAAGGGTTTTGTAACCAAGTGCTTCCAGATTTTCATTGTTGGTGAAGTGAAGAAATTTGCAGCCAACAAAATCGTTCAAGTTGCTGGAGTTAGTCACGTACTAGGATCTGTGTAAAGGGTTAGCCACAAATTGGAGATTTGTGCATCAAGGGAAAGAAGGCTACTACAAGATCAAGTCCAATTAGGTATTGGAGTGAAGGTTCAACTGTTGGTAAGATTCCTTATACTTGTAACTACTTGATTGTTGATTAGTGGATTCTTGGGAGTGGTGACCTTAAAATCACTCGGTGGGGTTTTTTCCTTGCGAAAGGTTTTCCCTATTTGTCAACAAATCACCATGTCAATTTAATTTCTGCTGCATTTAGTTTCATTGGTGATTTGTTGGTGCCTTTACGATTTACATGCAATTGAACCTAATTAATCAACTTGGGTTATTGAATTAATTAATTGGGGTCAAGCAATCTTAACCCAACAAGTGGCATTAGAGTAGGCATGCTCTGATTAGTTTTTAATCATTGCTGTGTTATCCATTGACCCTTGTTGTTATGGATTGTGGACAATCCCTAATTATACCCTCATTATTTGATGGTACTAACTATGCATACTAGAAAGTACGCATGAGAGTTTTTTTTGCAGTCTTTGGATGAGAAATTATGGCTTGTAGTTGAAGTAGGTTGGAAAAAACCTGAAGAGCCACCAGCATCGTGGGATGATACCAAGATCAAAGCAGAAAACTTTAATAGTAGAGCACTCAATGCTCTGTTTAGTGCTATGACTAATGAATAATTCAATAAGATCTCTTCCACTGACAATGCAAAGGAAGCATGGACTATTCTTCAGAATACCTATAAGGGGACAAAAGTTGTTAAAAAATCCAAGCTCCAGAGGCTCACTAACAACTTTGAGGAAATAAGGATGGATGAGGATGAGTCCTTCGATGAATTCTCTGCCATGCTTAAGGACATAGTGAATTCAACTTTCAATCTTGGAGAACAGATTCTGGAACCCAAAATTATTAGGAAGATCCTCAGATCTCTTCCAAAGAGATTCCATGCCAAGATCACTACAATAGAAGAATCAAAGGATCTTGACACTATTCCTTTGACAGAGCTGATTGGAAAATTGCAAACCTATGAACTAGGGATAGCAAGAGTTGGCAGGCGTAGCAAAGGCAAGAACATGGCTTTGAAGGTTAAGAATGATGATAACGATGGGTCGTCTCAAGATGAGGATACTAAGCCCAAATCTTATATCACTAGACAATTCAAGAAGTTCATAAAAAATGTGAACGTCAAAGCAAGTGATAAGGATCATAGATAGTATGGATTCTCTCAATTCAAGTCCCAAGACAAAGGCAAGAGAGAATTCAAGGATGTTGGTTAAGGCAATAGTGTTCCTGCTGGGCCAAAGTGCTATCAGTGTCTAGGATTTAGACACATGAAGCAATAATGTCCCACATATCTCAAATCCATTGGCATAAGCAAAGCCCCAATTGCCACCTTGAGTGATACAGAACCAGAAGAAAATTCTAATGATAGTTGAACGCTCAAAAATGTGTCGAAAACACAAGAGCTGTTTAGACCGCGAAAACAAAGTTACGGCTTGGTTGATTTTACACTAACTTAATACTAAGTGCGGAATAGTGTAAACACAAGCGTATAAGCAAGACAACTACTCTAATCCATATTTAAGCAACACAGCAGTAAAAATGAAATGAACAAGAGTAGGGAAGAGAGATACAAACACAGATAACACCGAGATGTGTTATCGAAGAGGAAACCGAAGAACTCGGCGAAAAACCTCTCCGCCGCCCTCCAAGCAAAAATCGATCTAGTAGACAATCAGTTGGGATACATGGGTTAGCAAGAGACCCTCCAAGCCTAATTTACCCGATGTACCTAAGCCCTCCAAGCTCTTACTCCAACAAGGCTTCTCGGAACCGTGTCTTGTCTAGCTCTCCAGATCTCGCAACAAGCTCTATGTTGCATCTGCCATCATTGGCTTCTTCCAATACTTCCCAGCAGCACCAAAACTTCACTTGACACTCTGAAAGGGTGTGGTAAGTGTTTGAGCTATCAACCTCTCAATGGTATGGAAATGGAGAGGTAGGAGATGAGGAAATTCCCAAAACAAATGTGTAGAGAATTGTGGGTATAACAATCTCTAACTCTCAAGGTGTTTGGCTAGGGTTTTCTCTCAGAAGCTCTCCTTTACATTTGTAGGTAATGTGGGTATAAATAGTGTAGGAACAAATAGTGTGTATTAGACAGGACAGGCTGGCAGAACAGAATGCCTCGCGGGAGGCCTTACTCGCGAGATACGCGCGAGACACAGTTGTCTCCATCTGGCCTGACTCTTCACATTCCAACATGTGTAAGGCAGATGAGATACTTCGCGGGATGCTAAGTCGCGAGCTACCCTTACAAAACTTCTTCAGTCTTCAAATGCTTGAGTCTTCACACCACTCCCTTTATCACACAACCCTTACAATGAAATCCCACAATAAATACAGGGTACATACGATTGAATAAAATTACAATTAAATTTGGCACGAAATATAAGCCAACAAAACATATAGTTGTAAATAACAACTTTACAATCTCCCCTTTTGGCTATTCCGTGACAAAACCCCTAAAACAGACTCTAGACTTAAACGTGAATTTGGGAACAGTGGCAAAACTCACTCACACCTAATCTAGAAGCTGTGAAGCACTTGCAAGTATATACCTGTTACTTGAAACACTTGCACACAAACAAAACTTTCATTAAGCTTATGACAAGTTATACACAAGGTACGTACATGCGCAAGTAAAGTGCGATCAAGTTTGTAAGCACAGTAAAACATGTAAGCATATCATGATCAAACAAAAACAGTCATTAAGGAATGACTACAATGACCATTTAGCAAGTAAATGCTCATCCGGACACGCAATGCAATTAAGAAAAATCCCTAGGATCTATTGCATGTCCAACACTCAACCAATGAAAAATACACAAAGTACTTACATCTAGGATAAAAGATCCTACTAGGGCACAAGAGTGAGGTACTTAAGACATATTAGCAATATCTTAAAAGTACCAAAAAAAAAAAAATGCTACAAAGCATAGAGATAAACACAAAATACTGAAATTAAACTTAAATAAAAACAGAGTATTTAAGCTTTAAACATAAACAGTAAAAACAAAACAACAGTTATAAAAACTAAAATAAACAGAAGTGAACCGTTTATGAACCAATAACCAATGCTTATAAGTCTAAACCTATGCTCTCCCTAACACTGTGGAAGCTCTTCCGCAGGCCCCCCCCCCCCAAAAATTTCTCTCCCTTTTTGACCGGAATGGCCAAAGAGGATAGAACTGATCAGACTCTGAATCTGATCCATGCACCGTGGACAAGTCACTGATTTGGGAAGATAATGTAGTGATCTATCCCTGGATGTATGCAAATTGGGTTGCGGTGTGTTGTACATGGGAGTCAAGAACTGAAGACATCTGGTCCATCTTAGCTAGTAGTTGATCAAGTCTGTCTACACCTCGTGCTGGTGCAGAAGATGATGGCTGTGCTGAAGTTTCTAGAGCAGAAGTGAACCTATCAATCTCCTTTTTTGTATCTCCTTCCTCCTACTCAACTCGTGGTTGTGGTATAGTATGCACACCGGTCTTGGATCCCTTGATATGAGCTGTGCTTCTAATGACTGTGTGTGCACCAATGGGATAGTCCCTCTAAACCACAGTGACACCACTCGAAAGTTTCAACTTTGTCTTCGCAATGAGTCCCATAATCAGTACGGGAAAAGGCATTACAGTCCTTGAATTCTGCTTTTCAATGCTCTTCTTCAGAATATAGAAGATGTGGCTACATAGATCAATCTCCTTGTGAGTAAAAAGGTCATAGAGAAACCTCGTCCTTGGAGCTGATAGTGTGGTAAGGTTTGTGGCTAGATACAAGTTATGGATCATCACATAACTCAATATCCTCATCTCTGGAGAAAATCAGATTGTATCCATTGATGATTTCTTTGGTGAACCACTAAGAATCTTTATCATTTCCTCAGTAGACTCCAATCTCTCTTCATATTAGTTGACATTGGCTGAGAGGGAGGACGAATCTCCAAAAATTCTTGAATACTATCCCTTGTGATCACGAACTCCTTGTGCCTCACCTAGCAAACTATATTGTCATCTTCCACAGTAGCATTTGAGAAAAATTCTCGAATGATCTCTGAGTACATAACCTTAATCGGGTTCAACAGCTTGGTCCAAGTCCTTTCTTTGAACACCTCCAGGATGAATGTGTCCTCAAGGGTTTCTAGCTGAACCACCTTTTCCATGATAATGGTTGCTCTTTTGTAGTAATCATTGTACTTCATTTCAGCATTAGCAGACTTGAAATTGTTTGAATTAGTGCGAGGACGTTTTGTGGTTTTCTTGGTCGCAGAATGTTTGGTAGGAGACATTTGCACTGTAAAGTTATTATTTACAACATTGTGTTTTGTTGGCTTTTATTCCGTGCCAAATTTGATTGTAATTTTATTCAATCTATTGTACCCTGTATTTATTGTGGGATTTCATTGTAAGGGTTGTGTGTTAGAGAGAGAGAGTGTGAAGACTTAAGCATTTGAAGACTGGAGATTTCTCGCGGGTATCTTGCGACTTAGCTTCCCGCGAAGTGACTCATGTGCCCTGCACATGCTGGAATGAGAAGAGTCAAGCCAGATGGAGATAGCTGTGTCTCACGAGTATCTCGCGGGTAAGGCCTTCCCGTAAGACACCCATGAGACATTCTGTTTTGCCAGCCTGTCCAGTTTGATACACACTTTCTATACCCACACTATTTATACCCACATTACCCACAAATGTATACAAGAGCTTCTGAGAGAAAACTCTAGCCAAACACCTTGAGAGTTAGAGATTGTTATACCCACAATCCTCTACACATTTGTTTTGGGAATTTCCTTATCTCCTACCTCTTAATTTCCATACCATTGAGAGGTTAATAGCCCAAACACTTACCATACCCTTTCAAAGTGTTAAGTGAAGTTTTGGTGCTGCTGGGAAGTATTGGAAGAAGCCAAGGATGGTAAATGCAATATAGAGCTTGTTGCGGGATCCAGAGAGCTAGACAAGACACGGTTCTGAGAAGCCTTGTTGGAGTAGGAGCTTGGAGGGCTTAGGTACATTGGGTAGATTAGGCTTGAAGGGTCTCTTGCTAACCCATGTATCCCAACTGATTGTCTAGTGGATCGATTTTTGCTTGGAAGGCAGCAGAGAGGTTTTTCACCTAGTTCTTCGGTTTCCTCTTCGATAACACATCTCAGTTGTGTTTGTGTTTGCATCTCTCTTCCCTACTCTTGTTCATTTCATTTTTACTGCTATGTTGCTTTAAATATGGATTAGAGTAGTTGTCTTGCTTATACGCTTGTGTTTACACTATTCCGCACTTAGTATTAAGTTAGTGTAAAATCAACCAAGCCGTAACTTTAATTTGGGGGTCTAAACAGCTCTTCTGTTTTTCGACACATTTTCGAGCTTTCAATTGGTATCGGAGCGGGTACAGTTGTTGTGGTGTAAATACCTGAGTGTGATCCTTCACCCCATTTGAGATGGACCGGTCTCAATCTTTAAATGTTCCATCATATTTTGATGGTAATAATTATGCTTTTTGGAAAGTCTGAATGAGGGCATTCTTGTGTTCCATGATGATACTGTTTGGGATGCAGTTGAAATAGGTTGGACTAGATCGGAGGCTGCTAACGCTAACAGTAAAGCTTTGAATGCTATATTTGTGGTGTGTCTCCAGACGAGTTTCACAGGATCTCTTACATGACAGTAGCCAAGGAAGCTTGGGAGATATTGGAGGCTACATATGAAGGAACAAAGAAAGTGAAGGACACAAAGCTTTAGATGGTTACCACAAAATTCGAAGAGCTTAAGATGGGAGATGATGAGTCCTTTGATTCATTTTATGGGAAGCTCAACGAAATTGTAGTTGCTAAGCTCAATCTTGGTGAGAAGATTGAAGATGCTAACGTGGTGAGAATAATTTTGAGGTCCCTACCGTAGAGCTTTCGAGCAAAAGTCACAGCCATAGAGGAAAGCAAAGATTTGGATGAAATTAAGATCCAAAATCTCATTGGGTCTCTTCAAACATATGAGCTTGGACTGCCCTCTCATAAGACAAGTAAATCACTTGCTCTTGAAACCATCACTGAAAGAATGGATGATTCCTCCGAAGAAGGAGTGGAAAAGGACGTAGCATTCCTTGCAAAGAACTTTCGGAAATTTCTGAAGATGAAGAACAGTAGGAAACCATTCAGCAGAGGGAAGTTCTAATCCTCTAAAAGTGATAGGAAAGAGTTTAAGAAGAAAGATGGAAAGGATTCCCAGTCTCTTCAAGGCATTGTTTGTTATGAATGCAATGACCATGGACATTTCAAGGAGTGTCCCAATTATCTAAGAGGAAAGGGCAAGGCATATGCTACAACTCTGAGTGATTCAGATTCATCCAACTCTGATTCGGAAGAGAGCTGTGATGGAGAAGGAAACTACTCCACCCTTATGACTATTGCTCATGTTGAGTCCTCAGAGGACTTGAGTCTACTAGTGCAAGAACTTGGAGAACATAGTGATGAGGAATCCATGGGAATTGTAGAAGAATCAGATGCTGAAGAAGATGAAGATTCAACCAGTCTTCAAGAAAACTACAATTTTCTACTTGAAAAGTTAGGATAATATACAAGAGTGGCCAAGGCAGCCGTAAAGAAGATGAAAAAGGAAAAAAAGGACTATAAAAGTCTTCTAGTGCACTATAAAGAGGCCAAGTGTGAAATTGAGACGCTGAATAGTGAGTTGGCTGAAGCCTATTCAAAAATCAGATTTCTTTAGCTAGAAGTAGTGCAAGCCAATGCCAAGATCTGAGTATCCACGAAGAAGTTAGATGATGTTATTTCATCTCAAAAACATTTCTCTGACCAGTCCGGGTTGGGATATACCGGAGGGAGTAGCTTATCCGCCAATGCCATCAAAGATGTGAAATTTGTGAAAGCCAGAGAGCCGGTTGTAGCTGTCCTTATTCCTGAGAAAATAAAGGATGAAAAGAGGAAGAATGTAGCTGACCAATAGGTGTTGAATAAGCCCCGTAATCAAACTATTGTCAAGCCTAAGGTTCAAGGGAAATCACCTCCAAACTTGCAAAGAGGTCCAAGAATTCAACATTTCTGTCATTTCTGGGGATTTCAAGGACACACCAGACCAAATTGCCATAAGCTGAAGGCCTTGAAGAATGCAAGTGTTCAGAGGTCAAAAAGCCCTAGAAATGACAAAAGAAATTGGGCTGGTGATCAGTCAAGAGGTCAAAATGGTGACTCCGGCGTGATGGACGTGATGAAAATGATCGGTGCCTTCACCACTTGCCTGGAGAACTTCACAAGACGGTTTGAAAGTGCTAACTCTCCTACCCAATCCTTTAAGGATATCACCCCAAACGCACGTGCCGTGTGGGTGAGAAAGGGTACTCATGCATAAGCATTTTGATATGTCCATGCATTAATTCTTTCAATGTTTAGGGACATTTGCTCATGCATATCTACATGCTTTATTTGATTTTGAAAGCTCGAAAGTGTGTTGAAAATACAAGAGCTATTTAGACCCCCCAATCAAAATTACGGCCTGGTTGATTTTACACTAACTTAATACTAAGTGCGGAATAGTGTAACATAAGCGTATATGCAAGACAACTACTCTAATCCATATTTAAAGCAACACAACAGTAAAAATGAAATAAACAAGAGTAGGGAAGAAGGATGCAAACACATAAAACATTGAGACGTGTTCTCGAAGAGGAAAGCGAAGAACTCAGCGAAAAACCTCTCTGCCGCCCTCCAAGCGGAAATC
The DNA here is from genome assembly GCA_032727855.1 of Quercus ilex subsp. ballota. NCBI lineage: Eukaryota > Viridiplantae > Streptophyta > Magnoliopsida > Fagales > Fagaceae > Quercus > Quercus ilex. The sequence goes on from CM064911.1 coordinate 59,084,579, forward strand.
GATCCACTAGACAATTAGTTGGGATACATGGGTTAGCAAGAGACCCTCCAAGCCTAATCTACCCAATGTACCCAAGCCCTCCAAGCTCCTACTCCAACAAGGCTTCTCGAAACCGTGTCTTGTCTAGCTCTCTGGATCCCGCAACAAGCTCCATGTTGCATCTGCCATCCTTGGCTTCTTCCAATGCTTCCTAGCAGCTCCAAAACACTCTCTACACTCTGAATAGGTGTGAGTTGTGTTTTGGTACAAATCTCCTCTTAAGGTATGATAATGGGAGAGGGATGGAGAAGAGGCTACAATGATTTCTCACTAAGGAGGAGTAGCTCTCTCTCAAAAGATGGCTGTGTGTTGTAGAAAACCTATCTAGGGTTTTTCTCTCTGAATGGCCTGCCCTACATATGTGGGTAATGAGGGTATATATAGAGTGGGCAAGGATAGAGTGTATCAAAAATGACAGATCAGCTAAACAGAGCGTTTCGTGAGTATTTCGCAGGAAGGCCTTACCAGCGAGATACTCGCGAAAAGTAGCTGTCTACATCTGTCCTGACTCTTCGCATTCCAGCATATGCAAGGCACATGTGTCACTTCGCGGGAAGCTAAGTCGTGACATACCCGCGAGAAATCTTCAGTCTTCAAATGCTTGAGTCTTCACACTCTCTCTCTCTAACACTTAACCCTTACAATGAAATCCCACAATAAATACAAGGTATAAACGATTGAATAAAATTACAATCAAATTTGGCACGGAATAAAAGCCAACAAAAAACATAGTTGTAAATAACAACTTTACAATCTCCCCCTTTGGCTATTCTGTGACAAAATCCTAAAATAGACTATAGACTTAAACGTGAGCTTGGGAACAAAGGCAAAACTCACTCACACCTAATTCTAGATTCTGATAAGCTTTTGAACATATGAACAAGTATCTCATGAAACACAACAACACAATAATATCATTGTATGCAGAAAAACTTGAAAAGCATATGGAGCAATATTAGCATGATCAAGCAAAATGGAATAAAAACAATAGACCATGACAAGATCAAACAAGCAATCACTTATACAAAAGTAATCACTATGCTCATTTACACAAGGAATGAACATCCAAACATGCAAGATGATAAGCTCATTTGAAGAGTATCATTTGCAAATCCAACACTCAACCAATGCGAAATACACGAAGTATTTGCATCTAGGAACAATCCTACTAGGGCACAAGAGTGTTCATCACTCAACCAATGCATAGAACGTATATGCATCTAGGAACAATCTTACAAGGGCACAAGAGTGTTGTACTTAAGTCAAATGTATGACATTAAACATCAAGTACACAAGCATAAAGGCTGCATAGGCAATGTACTGCATACGCATTGCACAAACCATAAAAGCCTACAAACATGCAATGAAACAAACCCTAAACACTTACAAAAGCAACATGGGTACAAAATATAAAGTACTTCCCTATCATATCACTCCCCCTATCATGAATCATAGGAGCTGTGATGAACTTGGAACATATATACCTGTAACCTGAAACACTTGCACAAAACATATTAGACCCTCAAGGTAAATCAGGTGATAAAACGACAAGTATAATGTAACAAGTAAAATGCGATCAAGTAAACATGTTGTGAAACATATGAGCAACTTGATCAAACACATGACAGTCATTTGGAAATGACTACAATGATCATATAGCAAAGCAAATGATCATCTGAACATGCAACCAATAAAGCACAATAGCATAAGGGTAAAAACATGTCCAACACATAAGCATAATGCAATGAGAGCAACAAAGCAAAACAAAGCATCATAAAGCAACGAGAAAACAAGTCTTAAAGTCAATCAAGGTTTTCTCAAAAAATGTCTTCTCCCCCTTGGTATATGCATCTCCCTATGGCTTTCTCCCCCTACGAATGTGCACAAGGGATAATTTCTCCCCCTAAGAGTGTGCATATGAGTCATATAGAAATGACGATACTCTCCCCCTTTTTGTCACGAATAGACAAATTAATCAAGAGGAAGGAGGGAAAGAAAAGAAGATATGAACAAGGGTAAAAGATGATGCATGAGGGGTGCAAGATGAATGGGAAAATGAAACTCAAACATAAGACAAAAACATTTTAAAACAATGCTACAAAGCATAAAGAACATGACATACTAAGGATGATGGAACATGATGTAAACCTAGACATGACATAGACACAAGAACATGTTATATGTGCTAAAAGGTCTAAAAGAACTTAACTAGCATGAGTTAAATCAAAAACATGTCAAGTGTTAGAGTGTGTGCAGCAAGGTGTAGCTACTGTGCATCTAGTGTGCATGTGAGATGCATGACCAATGCATGAGCAAGGCACACAAGGGGCAAAGTGTACAAAACACACCACCAAAGATCAAAACATGATAAACATGAATAATTATGGTGATCCCCAAAATTTGGTACTCATCGGAGTCCAAAACAACGAGAAAATGCCATATGGGCATTTTATCAAACACTTAGAGTGCACACACTACCCATGTATGATGAACAATGCAAGAACATATGAAAATCTTGCCTAAATACATGTTATATTTGCCACAAGGGGCCAACATCCAAAGCAAATTATCATTTAAAACAAAGCCCAATCAAAAAGATTGACAAAAATTAAGTTTTCCAACTCCCATTTGAGAAAATCCCAACTATGAACATAAAACCCCTAAAAACGTAACCTAAGGATCAAAATCAATGAAATGAGTTAAAGATTACCTTAGAGATGTTTATGGAATGAAAAACACTTGAATTTAGTTGGGTTTTGATGTAGAAACATTAAAACAGGGGTTTGGGAGAAGATGGGAGGCATTTAAAACAAATGACCCACGAAATGTCCTTTAAAAAGCTGATCTGAAAATTTTCACAGGTATCTCGCTACTTAGAATCCCGCAAAAATTTCGCTGGTATCTCGCAGGTAAGCCTTACTCGCGAAACAATCACGAAACTCTCTGTCCAAAGCTGAAAAACTTGCGAATTGGACCCTTTCACTCGTGACTGAACTTAAACATGAAATAAGTCACGAAAACACCCGGAAAACATGTTTTTCACACAAAAAAACTTTAAAAACTTTGAAAAACATAGGTGATACAAATCACTTCTAAAAGCAAACAAAAAGAACAAAAATATTTTTAGTTTGAACCACATATGGTTGAGCACACACACATCACATTTGAACATGTACAATCACACAAATGAAATAGACATTCATTGAACAAAAGTCTTGTGTGTTGTGTGTTGTGTGTGAGGATCAAGTGTGAAATAGTCATTAGACTAAAGTGAAGCTTCAATGATCAATTCAATCGAGTCATACACAACTGATACGAAATCAAGTGGACTATCTCCATTATAGAGATGAGTATATATGACCTCCCACACATTGAATACACAACTTAGAAGCTTTTCATTTGGCTTCTGCATAAGACATAACAATTGGTCAGTTTTATTTTGTTTGGACAAAAGCATCTCATTTTGAGATTGGTGCTTGAGATTTATGATGTTTCAACATTGATGATTAGCCTTTGGCTTTTTGAGCACCATACAAAACATATTAATAAGAGTCGCTTTCCCTTTTTCCTAGTCGAATACTAGTGTGTGCGACAGGCTTTTGCAGCTCAATATCTCTTTTCATTTGGAGATTTACATTTGGTGAGCTCTTTTTGCAAAAACATAAAAATAAAGTGGGAAGAGATATAGACACAAGTCTATGCAAGTATCAAGACCAACAAGACTATTGACCAATCATTCATGACAAGCTTGAAGATCTATTTACAACAATCACAGTTTTTTCAAGATTTCTTCCACAAAGATAAATGTGCATACAGAACAAGCTAATCTCGTAAATGCACTATGCCATTAGTACGAAGGTACTAGGCCAAACTCACATGTGAAATATGCTCAAACATATACGATCAAACTTTTTGAATTTTTCACTTTTTATGTGGTTTTGGATTTTTTACACACACAAAAGAAAGACATAAAAGTAAGATCAAAACAAAAGCAATGCATACAAATAAATGCAAAATGCACAAATGCATGAAGATATGACATTCAATGCATGAAGGGTCCTACAAAGATCGAAAGAATTAGATCAAGGACGAAAGGAGCAAAAGCTCAACCATAGGAACCCTTCCTCATCCAAACGGAATAATTGTTTGGAATGAGTGTCTCATGAGAAGCGAGACGAGGGTTGGACGAATAAGAACCAGAGATGCACATAGTCGAGGAGTTAAGAGCATTAAACACTTTCTTTAACAACATGCTATTTTCACTCAAATCTGGTTTATCATGCAAAGTACAACTTCCAAGAGGCTCAAGTTTCTCTTTTCTTTTAATTCTTTTAAGAGCATGAAACTTAGAGCAATGAGGTCTTAGAAGACCAAAGACACCACAATGGTGACAAACAATGTGTTTAGGTCCATTAGGCTTTTTAGGAATGGATCTAGTAACTTGGGTTTGTTCTCTCTTCAACTTAGAACATTGAGGCCTTATATGACCAATCACACCGCAATGGTTGCAAGTTGGAACAAACTTAGATCCACACAATTCCCTAGGATTGGACCTAAACAGAGGCTTTAACTTAACAGCCTTTCTCTCCACTTTTTGATTTCTTTTATGTGGAGGAATGTACACTGATTTGTCCTTTGAGGCAGAACACACATTAGACACAAAATCGGGTATCACAACATGATTGCAACATATATTTTCATCCTTTTTAACAATAGGTTCAGCAATCAAACCCTTGGCATGCATCTTAAGAGATTCATTTTCATATTTAAGATCATCAACGAGTTTGTTAGACAAAACAAGTTTAGCATCCAAGTCCATATTCAAACATTCAAATTCTTTCAGCTTTTCAAGAGAATTTTCAGCAAGTTTCTTATATTTTTCAACCAATTTGATGGATTCATTGAGCATAGCAATTAAATCATCCTTTTCACAAAATAACTTGCTTAAATTCTTTTGAAACTTCTTAGCATTTTTCTTCAAGAGTTTAATGTTAGGAATATCAACAACACCCAAGGATTCATGTAACATAGCATCACAATCATGAGAATTATCACTCATAGAGACATTTTCACAAACACATGGCATGTTACAATCAACAACATCCATAGATGCATACAAAGCATTATCCATGGCAAAACACACACACGGGGTCAAGGATCACACTTAGGTAATGAAACCAAAACAAGTGTACCCGCTCTGATACCAATTGAAAGCTCGAAAGTGTGTTGAAAATACAAGGGCTATTTAGACCCCCCAATTAAAATTACGGCTTGGTTGATTTTACACTAACTTAATACTAAGTGCGGAATAGTGTAACACAAGCGTATATGCAAGACAACTACTCTAATCCATATTTAAAGCAACATAGCAGTAAAAATGAAATAAACAAGAGTAGGGAAGAAGGATGCAAACACAGAAAGCACCGAGACGTGTTCTCGAAGAGGAAAGCGAAGAACTCAGCGAAAAACCTCTCCGCCGCCCTCCAAGCGGAAATCGATTCACTAGACAATCAGTTGGGATACATGGGTTAGCAAGAGACCCTCCAAGCCTAATCTACCCGATGTACCTAAGCCCTCCAAGCTCCTACTCCAACAAGGCTTCTCGGAGCCGTGTCTTGTCTAGCTCTTCGGATCCTGCAACAAGCTCCATGTTGCATCTGCCATCCTTGGCTTCTTCCAATGCTTCCTAGCAACTCCAAAACACTTTCTACACTCTGAAGAGGTGTGGGTTGTGTTTTGGTACCAATCTCCTCTCAAGGTATGATAATGGGAGAGGGATGGAGAAGAGGCTACAATGATTTCTCACTAAGGAGGAGTAGCTCTCTCTCAAAAGATGGCTGTGTGTTGTAGAAAACCTATCTAGGGTTTTTCTCTCTGAATGGCCTGCCCTACATATGTGGGTAATGAGGGTATATATAGAGTGGGCAAGGATAGAGTGTATCAAAAATGACAGATCAGCTAAACAGAGTGTTTCACGGGTATCTCACAGGAAGGCCTTACCAGCGAGATACTCGCGAAAAACAGCTGTCTACATCTATCCTGACTCTTCGCATTCCAGCATGTGCAGGGCACATGTGTCACTTCGCGGGAAGCTAAGTCGCGACATACCCGCGAGAAATCTTCAGTCTTCAAATGCTTAAGTCTTCACACACTCTCTCTCTCTAACACATAACCCTTACAATGAAATCCCACAATAAATACAGGGTATAAACGATTGAATAAAATTACAATCAAATTTGGCAAAAGCCAACAAAAAACATAGTTGTAAATAACAACTTTACAGATTTGTATCATTTGCTTCTGGTTTTAGCATGTTTCTTTTACAAGCTTTTGCTTTGTTTATGTTTTTGTTCTATTTTTGGGTGTGTTCAAAAATTCAAAAACCAATAAAATGTTGAAAAATCTCCAAAAGTTTGATTGCTTGTTTTGTGCATATCTCATGTGAGTTTGGCCTAGTACCTTCGTACTAATGACGTAGTGCATTTACGAGCTTAGCTTGTTTTTATATGCACATTTATCTGTGTGGGAGATATCTTGAAAACTATGCGTGATTGTTGTAAATAGATCTCCAAGCTTGTCATGAATGATTGGTCAATAGTCTTGATGGTCTTGATGCTTGCATAGACTTGTGCCTATATATCTTCCCACTTTATTTTTATGTTTTTGCAAAAGACCTCACCAAATGTAAATCTGCAAATGAAAAGAGATATCGACCTGCAAAAGCCTGTCGCACATACTAGTATTTGACTAGGAAAAAGGGAAATTGACTTTTGTTTTTGATGGTGTAATGAAAATCCACAAGTCATATCTCGTCCGTATATGTCGTCCAAAGAAAAGAAAGGAAGTTAGGAGCATGCTTGTCCATAACAACCTCATCCGTCTGTCTTTAAAGGACGGACGAGGTTGTTATGTCCTGAGCATGTTGAGCCTTAGACGACTCAAATTTCCATCAGGCGTGAGAGAAGTCGAACCATTATGAGCCAAATCCAATGATTGTGGAATGCAGATCCAAATAATGTAACTTCCATGGCAGTTATGGAAGCTACCTCCAAATCTTTTGTACTCCTCAACAATAGGAACGGTTACCAAACAAATAACCGTTCCCCACATTCTATGTAAGCGATCGCCAATGAGAGGGTAAGGCATTCTGATACTTCCAATATATTTGGAATTAAAAAAAAAAACTAACTTTGCCATCGGAGGATTCTTGGCTGGCTTCCATCGGTCTCCTCTGATTCTGTGTTTGTTTTCTCAGGACTTAGTCACAAAATCATCAACGCCCAAGACTTTCAGCCCACTGATATCACAAGATTCATTAGTTTTGAAATGTATGGTGCTCAAAAAGCCAAAGGCTAACTCTCAATGTTGAAATATCAAAAATTTCAAGCACCAATCTCAAAAAGAGATGTGTTATCCAAAAAGGATCAAATGTTATGATTTATGCAGAAGTCAAATGAAAAGCTTCTAAGTTGTGTAATCAATTTGTGGGAGGTCATATATGTTCATTTCTATAATAGAGAAAGACCACTTGACCTAGTATCAATTGAATTGATCATTGAAACTTCACTTTGGTCTAAGGACTATTTCACACTTTTTACTCACCCACAACACACAAGACTTTGATTCAATGAAAGCTTATCTCATTTGTGTGATTGTACATATTCAAATGTGATGTGTATGCTCAAATACTTGATGATTAAACCCAAAAAGATTTTTGAGTGTTTTATAAGTTTTTGAAAGTGATTTTATACTTTTGTGTCTTTAGTTTTTGTTCAAAATGCATTTTTGCGTTTTTCTTCAAAAACTAGCTCAGAGGTTTTCTCGCAAGAAGCTCGCGACTTAGAGCTTCCGGCGAAAAGGGCTTGAGGGAAATAAATTTTTCATCATGTCACACAGAATCTCTCGCGACTGTTTCGTGACCAACAGCTTCTCACGAAATGCTATTTGGCTAAAAATTGGATTTTTTTTTAAAAAAATCAGATAGAAGCTATCGCGACTGTCTCGCGACTGTCGCGCGATCTAGAGCTTCTCGCGAAAGCTCATGTTCTTCAGTGGCCATTCTCGCGACTATCTTGCTACTCTCTAACCCGCAAAAAATGCGTGTTTTCAGTTTTTATGTAGCAGATGTGACAATTTTTCAAAACATACTCATTTCCCTCGCTAAGCCTCTTGTAAAGTTGTGATTTACAACTATGTGTTTTGTTGGCTTTTATTCCGTGCCAAATTTGATTGTAATTTCTATCAATCGTTTATACCCTGTATTTGTTGTGGGAATTGTTGTAAGGGGTGTGTGATAGAGAGTGTGTGAAGACTCAAGCAAGTTGGAAGCTGATGGAATCTCGCGGGTATCTCGCGACTAAGCTTCCCGCGAAGTGAAGCATGTGCCCTGCACATGTTGGAATGCGAAGAGTCATGACAGATGGAGACAGCTGTCTCTCGCGAGTATCTCGCGGGTAAGGCCTTCCCGCGAGACACCCGCGAGACATGCTGTTCTGCCAGCCTGTACTGACTGACTCACACATTTTGCACCTATCCTATATAAACCCCCATTACCCACAAATGTTGAGGAATGCTTCAGAGAGAAAACCCTAGCCAAACACATTTGTAATTAGAGATTGTCATCCCCACCTTTCTTTATACACTTGCTTGTGGTATCTCCTCAACCCTTCCCTCTCCATTTCCACACCATTGAGAGGTTGATAGTCCAAACACTTACCACACCTTTGGAGAGTGTTGTGTGACGTTTTGGTGTTGCTGGGAAGCATTGGAAGAAGCCTGGAATGGCAGATGCAACATGGAGCTTGTTGCGGGATCCGGATAACTAAGACAAGACACGGTTCTGAGAAGCCTTGTTGGAGTAGGAGCTTGGAGGGCTTAGGTACATCGGGTAGATTAGGCTTGAAGGGTCTCTTGCTTACTCGTGTATCCCAACTGATCGTCTAGTGGATCGATTTTCGCTTGGAGGGCGGCGGAGAGGTTTTTCGCCGAGTTCTTCGGTTTCCTCTTCGAAAACGCGTCTTGGTGTTTTCTGTGTTTGCATCTCTCTTCCCTACTCTTTTATATTCCATTATAATGCTGTGTTATTTAGTTTATGGATTAGAGTAGCTATATTGTTCATCCGCTCGCTTTTACACTATTCCGCACTTTATATTAAAGTTGTGTAAAATCTATCGAGCCGTAATTTTAATCGGGGGTCTAAACAGCTCTTGTGTTTTTCAACACGTTTTTGAGCTTTCACCTCTCTCGAATCTCTCTCAACCCAAAATCAAATTTCTCTCAAACCCCATCATTCTCAAACAAACAAACAAGAAGGCCCCAAAGACCAACAAGCACAAACCCACAAAGGGAAACAAGACTTGTGAAGCATGGCAAGGATGCAGGAAATGAGATCTAAGCATATGAGCGTGGATCTAAAGCACAAACACATGGCAAAACAAACACATGCATAAAGGAACTAATCCAAACCCTTTGTTGTAGGTCTAGGTTTATCGATGTGGGCCTAGACCATAAGATCTAGATCCACATCCTACCCAAGAGGCATTAACAAGATATAGAGCTATAAAGCGCTAGGCATAGCATCCAAACATGTAGTTCTAAACGTAAACATGGCCAAAAGCACATATACATGTAGAGCTAAGCACAAAAAAGAAAGCTAGGCACATCTTAGCCCAAGAAGGCTAGGTCAACAACATCAAAGCAATAAAACATGTTATCAAACAAGTAGACATGCTAAGAAAGCTATAAAACATGCTAGAAGCAAGATAAAGCAAGAGATATGCTAAGAAATTAAATGGGTGTAGATAGTAGCTAAAAAGTAGATCTACACCCCTAAACCTCAAATCCAAGGTTCTAAAACCAAGGAGAGGAAGACGAGAGCAAGAACACTACCTATTGATTATTGGAGAAAAGCAAAGAATCAAAGGTTTGTGTGTGTGTTTTTGGAGAATTAGAGAGAAAGAGAGAGAGAATCTGCCTAGAAAAGCTTAAAAAATGCCCAATTTTTTTTTTTTTTTTTTTGGGTTCTCGGGGGTCAGGGGGTTTTATAGTGAAAATCTAATTGTTTAGCTACCAGCAGCCCCAAAAGGGTTGCCAGCCAACTTTGGTGGCCCTTTAAGGTGTGTCGGGGTTGATACTGACATCAGCAGTCCTATCATTTTCCTTAGTTCAAATTGGGACTCATATTGGAATGCCTTCCTAAAATCTGATTGAGCTAATCTGATTGTGCAACGTCAATCTAGATGTTTCGCGGTCCCATGGTGAAAAATAATATTTTTGGATTTTTAGTGGTCTAGCACGCAAATCGAGGGTGGATAAAATATGGGATCTACAACTGCCCCTTCTTTATCTGACATCTAAACTACAATGAGAGGTGTTGGATAAAGAACGTAATTCCACATTTTGTTTCTCCTAAATTGCCTGTGAAAATTGCACCATGCATAGGTTGAAACCAGTCTTACAAACTTGATTTTCATGTGAATCATTGAGATGACTTATCAAGGCAACATGCCATATTAGGGGCCTAAGAAAGGCAACATGAAATCAACAAGAAGGGATGTTAATGCAATTCCCTTATATTTTGATGGGCACTGTCACCCAAATGTTAAGCAAGCAAGCGACTTTCTGGTTGTATCATCACAAATGTTCAGATGTTTTGTTGTCACTATTCATTTAAGCATGCGATGCAAGCATGTTCATTGTATCATTGAAGTAGCTGAAGCTGATTTTTCATGCTTTTGAGAATTATCGAGTGAATCACCATAACTGAGGTGGTCCCAATACTACTGGGAATGTTCCTAAAAAGGAAATGGACAAAGTTAGATGAAGACTTTGCTCATGGAAAGATCTGATTAAAATTGGGGACTTCTTACAATTCTCCTTGAATGTAGGCTTAGTTTGCCTTTTTCCATTATCAATGTGGAAATCAAAATTTCAAGGAATGCTTCAAGCAAGTTACAGGATCTTCTGATGGTCTTGCAAAGAAATTGTGACTATGGCTTTTGCTAAAGCCTAAGATGATGTTGAGATGATTGTCTAGAAGCCCTTTCGAAGGGGAGAGACTGTGCTAAAAAAGCTACCCCTAGTGTGGTGTTTTCCATGGTCTCTCAATCACTTTCACAATTTCGTGAGACTTTCAATTATAGGGTATGAGGATTCACATATCAAGAAACCCATAGACATCCCAGGATACTTGGAGGAAGGGAGGATTTTGTTTAGGAAGACCCAAAGGAACCACCTATGCTACCCGAAGGTGAAGGAAAGCTTTTTCTGAGGAAGACCCAAAGGAACCACCTAGACTACCCGGAGGTGAAAGAATATTTTCTTAGGGAAATTCGAAGGTGAAAGAAAGCTTTTTTTTGGGGAAGCCTGAAGGAAGCTCCTAGACTACCCAAAGGTGGAAGGAAGCTTTTTCTAAGGAAGACCCAAAGGAAAAGAAGATTTTGTTTGGGGAATACCCGAAGGAAACACCTAGACTACCCGATGGTGAAAGAATACTTTTTGAGGGAAACTTGAAGGTGAAAGAAAGCCTTTTTTTTTTTTTTTTTTTTTTTTTTTGGGGAAACCCGAAGGAAACACCTAGATTGCCTAATGGTGAAAGAAAGCTTTTTTTGAGGAGAACCCAAAGGAAAAGAAGAATATTTTTTTTGGGGAATACCCGAAGGAAACACCTAGACTACCTAGAGGTGGAATAAAGCTTTTTCTGAGGAAGACCCGAATGAAAAACTTACTGAGGCAAGCTGAATAAAACTAAGTTCAAGGTGGTTGATCTTGCTTGAAAGATGTTGGGTTCTTCTTACCCTTTTGGGATGCTTTGACAAAAGAGCTTGTAGGCTGTGCGAATTGACTCCAACTTCTGGCTGAATTCTGCTCCCGAACTTGTGGAAGCTAGCCTTCATGGATAGTGTGGGGGCTACACAATGGATTTTTAGTGGTCTTATGGGAATGAGACCACTAAAGATCTGCCCTAATATCATATTGAGAACACTTTGAATTAGTTGACATGCTCGTTATAGGTCCCTCCGCTACCAGGAATTTCGACATGATGGGATACTCGTGCTAAGCCAAAGTGTCTACCACCAAGATCAGGAACTTGAAGATATAATCCGTTTGTTATCTTGTTCTTGGGCTTAAATTTGGAGCACATCCTCAATTGAGATTTGGGAATGCCTGTGTAGAGATGTTAAGACTTCCCTCATTTTATCCTATTGAGTCAACCGTGGAAACAAAAGAGTGGGGGGGGTGGAGTTGGTGGTTAAAAACCATTTGAGAAAAAGCAAATCCAAGTAGGAAAAAATATTATACCACTAAAAAGGTTCATCATTGCGCATAGCGCTCAGGAGGTCATTCCAGTCTTCTAAAGAAAAGTCTAGGGATGTTACGTTACATGCCCAAGTTTATAGAAAGCATTAAATTCAACAGTCTTTTGGAAATTGAAGTTATAAAAACGGAAATGATTAAATTGAAAATATCTTGGAACTATGCCAAAGTTCAAAACAACTGATCTCTCAATGTTGGCTTTCATTGATGGCGGAGAGCCTCAACGCTCGTAAGTGAGGTGACTTTCACGTTAGTGGCAACCATGATCACTTGTTTGGAGAAGCGATCATCTTAGGGTCCAATTCACCATTGTCGATGAGTTCTTGCACTTTGTATTTCAATGGTATGTAGTTGTTGGTGGCGTGACCTACCATTCCCATGTGAAACTCGCAATGTGCACTTCGATGCGGTGTTTGGCATAACCTTGGGTTCTATTGTCTCCATAAGCTTCTTTTCTAGCAGAATTGGTAACAATGTTGACAATGGCATCGGAAGTGGGTCAAAAACCTTCTTCTTCCATTTCTCCTTTATTGTAGGGTATTTAGGTCTCCCTTACGTTGATGATTGAGCCAGGCTAGATGGATGAATATAGTTCACATCTTCATCAGAAGACCTCACCCCATTTCCTTTCTCAATTTTCATTTTCATCATTTTTTGCTTCATCATAGAGTAGAGGGCAACTTGGTCAATGATCTTCTTGGTCTTAATGCCATCATCAATGCGTTCTCCAATAGGTATCAAACTAGAAAAATGTGAGACCTGAGTACTGATCATCTTCTCATAGTAAGGAGGCTTAAGGTTATCGATGAAACACTTGATCATTTCCTCTTCCATCATAGGAGGAAGCACATGCGTGGCCAACTCACGACACCTTTGAGCATACTCACAGAAAGATTCCTCACTCTTCTTTTCTATCCTTTAAAGAACTGTGTGGTTGGGAGCTATCTCAATATTGAACCAGTAATACTTTAAAAAGGCATTGGCCATCTTTCTCTAGCTAGAGGTCTTTTCCAATCTCACATACCATGTGGCTGCAGGGCTAGTCAACTTATCAGGGAAAATTTGGCAGAGCAAGGGATGATTGTGTCCATAGGGTGCCATCTTACTACAAAACAAGTGCAAATGGGTGCAGGGATCTCCAGTGCCATCATTCTTGACAAACTCAGGTGCCTTGAACTTGGGAGGCATAATGACTTGAGGGAAATTTGTCAAACTGTCTACATCGACACTTCCTCTGGCGGCAAATCCCTCTATGATACAAATTTTATCAGTTAGGGTCTCCAGTTGACTTTTGACCTAACTATAACTAGACTTTGAGGTCTTATCCTTAAGAGGATCCACTTCTTGGTTATTTCCTTATAGGGTGAATGGTGGCGTGGTTTGGCCCTAATTTGGATTTGGTGGAGGCCGAGCCTCATTTTTAGAAAGGAGAGCAAAGCCCTCTGGAGTGGGACTAGGTGAATCTCGGTTTCCTTCTACAGCTAGCTGTTGCATCATGCGCATCATTTCTGCCTTCTGCTCTTTCAGGAGAGCGATCTCATAAGGACCACTAGTAGGCATCTCTTTAGCACAAGACCTAGTGATGATAGGATCCTGATGTGATGGTAACTTGGACTGTTCCCTTTGAGCAATATTGTCTCTTTAGGATCTTGGAAAGGAAAAGAATGGGATGGGTGAGAAATGGGGTACATATGAAAATTTGACAATGTGGAAACACAAAATGAACACGAAGTTAGTTTAGGTTCTTGCTTATGTAAAATGCACCTATCATTTTTGAAATATTGGCTTGGACCCTTGATTGGGTATTTATCATGGTGAGTTTCTATAGTGATACAGAATTAATGCATAAGCTTGGCAAGTACCCAAAATTTACATATCATGCTCGAAATTGCGGGATGGACTCTTCTCTTTTGATTACATGGAAAAGTAATGCTTTTACAAAGTTTGGCTTTTTACAATACCCCTTAAATCATGGGCTATAGACAACGTCTCCAATAGAGGACCTTTTACAATACAAGGAAATTCAAATTTACAATGAAGAGGCTTGATTCTGGATGGCCTGCCTTCTCGGAGAAGATCTTGAACTTTTGACAATGTCCTCCTTGGTGCGGAGTTCCGGCTACTTGCCACAAATTTTATGGTACACATTTACATGATGGAGCCATTAGTGTATGCGTGTATGCCCTTGTAGGGTTGGAAACCCTTAGGGACCAGGTTTGATCTAATGTGCAAGCAACGGGGCCGCTTTTCCCTAGGGGTTAATCATAGATGCTGTGTAAACAGGATGGGTAGAACTTGGAGTTAAGCATGACTCTTTGATGCAAGCAAAAAGGACAAACCTACAAATGGAAACTAGACTTTTTCCCTTTGACTCATTTTGAAAACAATCTTATGGAGGATAACCTACCTTAGGTTGGGATGTTCACTCAGATTTGGCTCTTCCTAGGCCAACTATATAAGACATGACTTAATTGATAAGTTGGTCCTATTCTTAGAGGGGGACCTCGATCATCTAATCCTTCCCTTCACAGAAGTTTTGGAATAGAGTGGATCAAGGGGGCCTTTTTAGCATAATCTTGTCCACCAATGGACGCAGGAAAGGTCTACAACTCGAAATCCAGTAACTATCTAAGGTATACACATCCAGCATTAGCCTTCAACGCTAAGCCCGGGTTCGATTCAATATGAAGGGTGATGTCATGCATTTGAAATGAAAGGGGAAAGACTTTCCAAGCATAACAGATATATGCATAAGTAAAGGTGTAGTAGAAATTAAGTCTTACTACCCTAGGTTCACTCATGTGTAGGAAAGCTGGAAAGCATGATTTAGGAAAGCAGTAAAGCTTCACACATACAAAAAATACCTCAAAGCCGGTTTTTAGAAAACCATTCGAAAACATTTTTGGAAAATATTTTTGAGTTTTGAAAATAGTTTACTAGGATATAGTAAAAGTAATTTTTTTTTAAAAAAAGGAAAGCTTCAGAGGCTAATGCCAATTTCAATGTTTTTGAAAGCCAATATCCAAAGATTAGGATCTTATCAAAAGCACTAAAGGCTAAACTCTCTAAGTGTCCCAGCGGAGTCGCTAGTCTGTCGATGCCTCGTGGCTGCTCGACCACCCATCGCGGTTACGCTCGTGCACTTCTCCCTCCTTTCGGGGAAAAGAGGGGTATAGTGTAGGTGTGCACGTGCATGCGAAGCTTGGAGCTCGGGTGCTGTAGAGGTGTGTCGTACCTTGGGTGTGTGACTAGAATATGAGTAGATTTTAAGGAAATTACCAAGGGTAAGTGAAGTCGCCACCAATCATTGGGTTTTTCTAAGGTGTGATTGGTCTCCTGACTTTATTTGATTTTATTACTGATCCTAGGCTAAGAAAAATGTTTTTTTTTGCTAATCTAATATGGATGGATAAAACATATTGATTCTTGAGTTCGGAAGTCTGGTTCCGTGTGTGGAAGGTGTTAGGCACCCCACAGCGCCTGTCCAAGGACAATCCTTTGTTTTAGTAAAATCATGATTTTTAGACATTGGCAATAAGAAACAAGCTACTCGCATTAAATTATGGGGCTTTAGGTGTGTTGGGCTTCAAGGTTTGATTCTAGAATGGGCATGCTCCCAATCGATGCTTTCTTAGTGTGTTTGGAATCGATGTCAAATTTCCATGGTGAAAATTCGGCAGCATTACGCCTTATTTTCGTGGCAGAAATTTGGCAACGCTTCGCCTTAGGTGCATCATAGCACACAAATTGTTATTCTTACCAAGCTTTTGCTATGAGAATATGCCAACAGGGTGCCCCATTTTCAAAGTGAAAATTTGGTATAGTTTTGCATTTGGTGCGCTATCGCACACCGACAGGGTTTCGCGTCTGTGTATACAGCACATATTGACATGCTCATATTGAGACGAGTTGAAGCCCTCCAAAGTATCAAGCGTGTTGATGTGTGTCGCATACTAAGGGAAACCTATGTCACTGGGTGACATGGATTGGGACAACCACATTGCAATGATCGTGCACATAATATAGCATGAATATGCACTTACGACAACTGCCTTGGGCACATACCCACACTAAAAGGTCAAGAGATCTCATGACTAGAGAGCGTCTCTCACGCAGCCATTGGAGCCCATCATTCAAAGTGCACAATCACCTATATACAAGCAGATATAGATATACATATGTCATGCATAATGCAACCACACAGAGCGGGAAAGTAAATCAGACATTGCCAAGTTTATATCTAAGAGTTGATAACTAAAAGCTTGAATTTGTGTGAAGACACAAGAGCTTGTTTAGACCCCTAAATTAAAATTACGGCTAGATTGCTTTTACTCTAACTTAGAATAAGTGCGAAATAAGAGTAAATGAGTGCAAACAACTGATAACATTACCCTAATTCATATTCATTCATTTTCAACAATGTAAAGTAAAGCTTAAGAATAGGGAAGAGAGATGCAAACACAAGATAATACCGTGACGTGTTATCGAAGAGGAAACCAAAGAACTCGGCAAAAAACCACACCGTCGCCCTCCAAGCGGTAATCGATACACTAGAGAATAAAGTTGGAGTACACGAATAACAAAAGACCCTCTAATCCTAGTCTATCCAATGTACTTGAGCCCTCCAAGCTCCTGCTACTAATTAGCTTCTCGGAACCTTGTCTTTTCTAGCTTTCCCGGATCTTGCAATTCAGCCCGATTGCATCTGCCAGTGAATGGCTCCTTCCAATGCTTCCCAGCAGCACCAAAACCTCACTTGACACTTAGATTGGGTGTGGTAAGTGTTTGAGCTATCAACCTCTCAAGGATTTAGAGATGGAAAGGTAGGAGTAGAGGAAAACCACAAGGATATGTGTAGATTATTGTGGATATAACAATCTCTAACTCTCAAGTGTATTTTCTAGGGTTTTCTCTTTGAAAAGCACTTCTCACAATATGTGGGTAATGAGTATATATATAGTGTGGGTAAAAACTTGGTAAAACAAACATGATAAATTAGCCAAACAGAATGTTTCGCGAGTATTTCGTGTTTCGCGAGTATTTCGCGGGAAGGCCTTACCCGTGAGACACTCGCAAAAACTCTAGGCTGGCATGACTCTTTGCCTTCCAGTCGTGTGCTCTACTCATGGCTATTTCAATGGATAACTTCTCGCGATCTTCTCACGAAATCCACTTGTTCTTCATTTTAAGCTTGAGTCTTCACACTCTTTCACACTTATCCCTTACAATTAAAATCACATAAATACAGGGAAAAATGATTGAATAAAATTACAATCAAATTTGGCACGAAATTAAAGCCAACACAAAATAGTTGTAAATCACAACTTTACAATAACCATTATGGCCGAAGAGCCCATGATTATTTTTCAGGAGACATCTATACCCTACATCGCTACTAATGCCTTTCTGGAAGCATCTTTTCATAGCTTTAAGGTAGTATCTATGATTCACAATGCCTCAGAACCTAAGTCAAGATGGCCTACAGTAGTTTTGATGGTAGCAAAGGAAATTCTCAAGTTTGGGTACAAGTTAGGCCAAGGCCTCGAAGCTATGATTTGTGGAAGCCCTATTCTGGTTGAGCTCTCAAATAACAAAGGAGGATTTGGTCTGGGGTATGAGCCCACCCATGAAGAACTCTTTCAAGCTTCCAGAGGAAAGAAGAGGAAGTTTGCTAGTCCAAGGATGTTTATTCCCCATATTAGGGCCACTTTTTCTACTCTGACCGAGGTCATTATAGTAGAACCTTTCAAGGAAGTAGAGGATGGAGAGTTTGACCCAGGTAGTATTATTTGGCTTTGTCGTGAGGAATTCTTAGTGATTGCTATCATCTCTTCTAAAGATGGTTCAATTTCTACTATCCGACTGGGTCTTCCAAGCGAGATGGTAGGCCTTTGGACCATTGAGCCTTGCTTTATGATTGCACCAGCTGAGTAAGGAGTATTCCATCCTCGAGTGGTTGGGTTTCCCAATCACCCGAGAGGGTTGGAATAGTGTATCTAGTTTTTTTTTTGCATGCTTATGATATTTCCGCACGCTAGAAGCGTAAAGGCTCGGGAGCTTGGGTGCTATGGGGGAAGGTTATACCTCTGGTGTGTGACTAGAAAATGAGTCAATTTTAATGA
This sequence comes from Quercus ilex subsp. ballota, assembly GCA_032727855.1. NCBI lineage: Eukaryota > Viridiplantae > Streptophyta > Magnoliopsida > Fagales > Fagaceae > Quercus > Quercus ilex. Next base: position 59,103,055 of record CM064911.1, read on the forward strand.
AGTAACCAAAGGTAAGTGAAGTCGTCATCAATCATTGGGTTTTATCTAAGGTGTGATTGGTCACCTAACTCTATTTGATTTCATTACAAATTATAGGATAAGATAAAGGTCATTTTTCCTAATCTAACATGGACACATAAAAAATCTTGATTCTTGAGTTCGGAAGTCTAGTTATGTACAGGGAAGGTATAAGGCACCCCACAATTCTTGTCCATAAATAGTCCTTTATTTTGGTAAAATCTTAATTCAAGGACATTGGTAGTTAAAAATGAGCTATTGGCATTAGCTTTCGGTGCTTTAAACGAATTGGGCTTTGAGATTTGGTTTCGAAAAGGATGTGGTCTCTATCGATGCTTCCCTAGTGTGTCTAGGATCATTGTTGAATTTCCAAAATGAAAATTTAGTAGTATTTCACCTCATTTTTGTGGCGGAAATCCAGCAACGCTTTGGCTTAGGTGCGTTATAGCACATAAAACACTATTCTCATAAAGCTTTTTTTGTGAGAATATGGCAACAGAGGTGCCCCATTTTCACGGCGAAAATCTGGCAAAGTTTCGTATTTGGTGCGCTATGGTGCATTGGTAGGGTTTCCTGCCTATGTATATGGTGCATGCCAACATGCTCGTGTTAGGACGAGCTGGAGCCCCTCAAAGCATCAAACATATTGATGTGTATCACATACAAGGGGAAACCAATGTCACTTGGTGACATGGATTGGGATGATCACACCGTGGTGATTATGTACATAATATAGCATGGATATGCACCTACAGCAGTTGCCTTGGGCATAGACCTACTCTACAAGGTCAAAAGCGCTCATGGCTAGAGATGGTTGCTTACGTAGCCATGAGGGTCCATCATACAAATTGCAAAATCACACAAATACAAGCATATATATATATATATATATATATACACACACACACACATACATACATACATCATGCACAATGCTATCACACAGAGCGGAAAAGTAAAACAGACATTGCCAACGTCTCAAAGGTAAGGCCCAGCAAGGTACAGGAAATGTAAAATAAACATTGTCATACCCAAGGAACGCGGCCCAAGCAAGATACAGGAAAGATAAAGGGTACATAGAAAGGAAACCCTAATACAATGCTCTAGAGAAAAGGCTAAGAGAGAGAGGAAAAGATGTAACCACTCGGGGAGGCTAGGCCTCCTAATCTACTAAACATTGCCCTTTTTGGGCTTGCATCTTCTTGCTTGCATCCCTTTCCCTTGTTGCTTGCACCTAGGAGGTTGTGCCCTCGCTCCAAGCATCCTTGCTCCATGCGTGTACAAGCAACAAACAAAGAAACCAGCCAACAGACAAGAAAAGGGGATAACGAAGAAGTAAAGAGAGCATTGCAAAGAGATACACTAGCAAAGAGAGCCAAACGGGGGTAAACAAACACGTTAAACACATGAAGGGGCAAACAAACATGTTATCAAGCAAAATGGGGTGTCCTAGGAGGAAAAATGTAGGTTTGGATCAGGTGTCCATAGTTCCATGGGATTGGAGTATGGATAGCACACGTGCCATCAAGTAAAATTCCTAAAGGGACTTGGGGTCTCGTGTATCATAGAGAGGTGTGAACACACACAAGATAGTAGGAATCAAGCTTGATGACACAAGCAAGCAAGGATTCATGCATGAACATGTAGGCATGCGTGCAAAAATACAAAGAAGCAAAGAAAGCCAAACGGGTGGCATAAAGCAAGCAAGGCAAGTATAACATCACACAGAGTGGAGAAAGTTGTGTATTAAGCACACCAACATCATGGAGATGTGTCTCACAAGCGGTTACATCCAAACAAGCCACAAGAGGGATAGATGCAACCACACAAGCAAGTGGCCCTAAAGACCAACAAGCACAAGCCCAAGAAGGGCACAAAGCATGGCAAAGCCTAGATCAAGATAGGTAGACATGGATGTAAAGCACAAAAGCAAGCAAGCATACACATGCATATAGGAAATGATCCAAACCCTTTGATATAGGCCTAGGCATAAGGATGTAGGCCTAGACCACAAGATCTAGAGCTACACCACAAACACAATATTTAGACATATCCTAGCACAAGAAGGCTAGGCCAACATTATCAAAGCGATAAAACATGATAGAAAGCAAGGAGACATGCTAGAAACACTATAAACCATGCTAGGAAGAAAGATAAAGCAAAGATATACTAAGGAAAGCAATAAAACATGTTATGAGGCAAGATAAAGCAAAGGGTGTAGATTGTAGCTAAAAAGCTACATATACACACTTAAAACCTCAAATCCAAGGTCCTAAGACCACGGAGAGGAAAAAGAGAGCAAGAACACTACTTCTTAAATGTTGAGAAAAGAGAGGAATCAAAAGTTTTTGGATGTGTTTAGGAGAAAATTTAGAGAGGAAAAGAGAGAATGTGCTTAGAAAAGAGGGTCTGGGGCTACTAAGTGGCCGCCGGTTGGGATTGTGGCCCTTTAGTGGCCGCTGGGTCCAATGCTGACAATAGTAATTTCGGATTCTTCCCTAGCTCAGTTTCGGACGAATATTTGAAGGCCTTCCAGAACTCCGATTGAGCTGATCTTGGTGTACCTGGAAATCTTTTGATGTCTAGTTTTTGGAACATTAAAGTGAATGAAATTCTGACCATTGGATAAAAAGTTATGTCCTCGAGAAGTGAGCTGACATGATTTGCATGGTTTTCAAGATATCTCAACCATTTTAACTTCGATTTCGACTCATGAATACTCATTGAAAAAGGAATTCAATAATCTATGTGATGATGGTAGTTGTAACCCATTCTGATGGCTGGATTAAAATTAGGGGTTTTAGGGCCCTTAAGAGTCAACCTTATGCCAAACTTTGTCAAAGTTAACAAAAATCATCGAGTAGCTCAAGTTTGATGTAGAAACATATGTGGTTTTGGGAAGATTTTGACCAGCTTTGACTTTTGGTCAACCTAGGGTTGATCAGGGTCATTTTGGTCAATTTTGACGGGAATTTAGACCCCTAAAACAACCAGATTGCGTAGCCTAGATTAATTAGCCAAGTTGTTACTTAGTCAAATTAAGCAATTCTAGGTTAAAACAATCCAAACAATCATATCAAGAATATAAAGCAGTGAAAAATAAATAACACAAGATATGATCACCCAGGAAACCACACGGTAAAAACCTGGGGAGGATTTGACCCACCGATCCTCAAGGCTAACCTGAATTCACTATGAAAAAATTGAAGTTCATACAAAAGGACTACAAGCTCCCCGCTCGACTTCCTAATGCTACCCACTAGTAGAACTTCCTGACACGACCACGCGCAGGCTCCGAATCCACGGACTACTTCTTTCTTGAATTCCTCAATCAGCTACAAGCTCCCCGCTTGCTTTTCTTTTAAGTTCCAATGGTTGCAACGGTAATGATCTTCAAGATGTTGAAATCATCTCTACCATGAAAACCCTAAGTTTTGTGTAAAGGAAAGCTCCTCAAAGATCTCACAAGAGATTCACACAAAACAGCAATGTATGAGCAATAATACAATATGGACAACCTTCAAAAACGTGACTAGGGTTTAGTTTATATACCTAGCGTAAAAACATAAAACCCTAAACGTTTAATGAAGTAGGGCTGAGTTGGAAATTCTGCAGAAAAATCAACCTGTGCGATTTTCGATCGATCGAGTCTATTCTTCGATCGATCGAGCCAGGCCAAAAGTCCCAAGTACTTCTGCAGCCACTCGATTCCAACTTTACAATATTAAACCAACTTTGAGCAAGTCTAAATAAGACTAAATACAATGTTTTGATCATGGTTTGCCAACATTACAAATTAGAGTTCTAAATACATAAAATCCTAAGACCTTAGAACCTAACAAATTTGAATAGAAATGGCACTTTGATTACTTCGCTGCCCGAAAGGGTTATGCCACATCAATCCAGATGTTTCCACAGCCCCATTAAAGAAAGTTAATATTTTTTGAATTTTTGGGGTCTAGCACGCAATTTAGCAAGTTCCGCTTTCGGCTTCAATCTATTGCTTCAGCCTTCTATTCTGCACTTACGGTTAGTGTCTATCTTCTCTTTCTCTTTATTTTTCTGCAAATACGTTAGTAGCAAAGCAACTAGGAAAGCATGTTAATATTTATTTTATTTTTGGTATTTGTTTGCATATATGTTTTTTTGTTTTTATCATTTATGCCATGATGATGTTGGAAATATTTTTTTGTTCACATGTTTGGGCAGTTATGTAGATATGAGCATACTTGCATGGTTTCACATATACATATATGCAAGCATGAAGGTGTACATTCATATATATATATATATGTGTGTGTGTGTGTGTGTGTGTGTGTGTGTGTGTGTGTGAATTGCATACGTGTATATTTGTTTACACACCTCTCCACGCGAGGGCAACTTAATTTTAGGCGGCATAGACAGACATGCAACTACTGGATGCCATGAAAACTAAAACAACAAAAATTGAGGGGAAAAAAGCTAGGAAAACATGAGAGGATATGTACGATGCTGGAGATTTTGGGATATTGAAAACGTGAGTGTAGATACCATATTTTTTTTTGCCCTCCACTTGTGTGCCGAACCCCGAAAATCTGAAAAATATTAACTTTTCTCCAAGGGGCCACGGAAACATCTGAATTGACATGGCGCAACCCGTTCGACCATCAGAACACTCAAAGTGCCATTTTAGGTCAAATTGACCAAAATGCCCGTGGTCAACTCTAGGTTGACCGAGAGTCAAAGTTTGTCAAAATAATCCCAAAACAACATTTTTCATGTTTCTATATCAAACCCGAGCTACTTAGTGATTTTTATCAGCTTTGACCAAGTTTGACTCGAAGTTGACCCCCAAGGACGCCAAAAACCCTAATTTTAATCTGACTATCGAAATGGGTTGAAAATTGCATCATTGTGAATAATATTGAATTCCCTTTCAAACGACTATTCATGGGTCAAAACTGGAGTTAAAACGGTTGAGATATCTTGAAAACTGTGTAAAACGCATCAGCTCACTTCTCGAGGCCATAAATTTTGATCCAACTGTTGATTTTCAATTTCCTTAGTTTTTTAGAAACTAGACATCTAGAGCTTTCCAGGGACACCAATATTAGCATGAATTGGAGTCCGGGTAGACCTTCAAATATGCGATTGAAGTTAGAACCAAAAAGCCGAAAAAGGACAAAATTGCTGACCTCAGCTGGGCTGACCCGGCGCACCATGTGTGGCTGCTGGCATGACTTGGCACATATTATTTGGCCACTAGGTCTTGGGATACGTACCAAAGGCTATAAATGCCCCCAAACCCCTCACTTTACAAAAAATGTAGATTTTGGGCAGTTTCCTGGATAGATTCTCTCTTTCCTCTCTCTAATTTCTCTCCCAAACACATCAAAAACACATCCAAACATCACCAAACACCTTTGATTCTTCCCTTTCCTCCACAATCACAAGGTAATGTTCTTGCACCCAATCTTCCTCTCCTTGGTTTTATACCTTGGATTTGAGGTTTAGGAGTGTGGATGTAGCGTTTTAGCTACAATCCACACCCTTTTCTTTTAATATATTTTTCTAGATTTTTCTGGTTTAATAATATGCTTTATTGATTTTCCTAGCACGTTCTTGCTTCCTAGCATGTCTTTATGTTTTTTTAGCATGTTTCCTTGCTTATGCCATGATTTATCGCTTTGATGTTGTTGGCCTAGCCTTCTTGGGCTAGGATATGTCTAAATTTAATGTTTGTGCTTAGATCCACAAGCTTTTAGGCTCCTTGCCATGCTTTTGCTTAGATCTGCTTGCCTATGTGTTCTTTTCCATGTTTGTACTTGGATCTATATGCCCATGCTTTCCATGCCATGCTTTTTCTTAGATCTACATGTTTATGCATTGATCTATATGCCTATGTTTATATCTGTCTCTCTGGGCCCCGAGTCATGCCCATGCTTAGATCTATGTGTTTATGTGCTCTGTGCCATCTTTGTGTGCTTAGATCTATATGTTGGTTGCTATGCCATGTACTTCTATAGCCCTTTTGTTTCTTTGATTCCTCTCTTTGTTGTATTTTGTCCCTTTTTGGTGGGGTGTAGATCTGGATCCTATGGTCTAGGCCTACATCCGCATACCTAGGCCTATATCACAGGGTTTGGATAATTTCCTTTATGCATGTCTACATTTTCTTGCTTGTTTCTATGCTTTATGCCTATGTTTTCCTGTCTAGATCTAGGCTTTTACATGCTTTGTGCCCTTCATGGGCTTGTGCTTGTCAGTCCTTAGGGCCACTTGCTTTGTGTGGTTGCATCTGTCCCTCTTAGGGCTTGTTTAGATGTAACCACTCTGAGATACACCTCTGTGGTGTTGGTGTGCCTGATACAAACCTTATCCATCTTCGCACACTTGCCTACATGTTCATGCATGAGTCTGTATGTCATCCATACTCCAATCCAATGGAACTATGGACACTCGATCCAAACCTATATTTGTCCTCCTAGGACACCCCCTTTTGTTTGATAATATGTTTTGTGTGCTTCACATGTGTTTTTGCCTCTTCACGTGCTTCACATGTTTGTTTGCCTCTTCGTGTGCTTCACATGTTCGTTTGCCCCCATTTGGCATCTCTTGCTAGCTTGTCTTTTAGCATGCTTTCCTTTTATTTGTTTCTTTGCTTGTCTGCTAGCTTGTTTCTTTATCTTTGCATGTATAGGCATGGTGTGACAACACTTGAAGCAAGGGCATGACCTCCTAGGTGTGAGCAAGATGGGAAAGGATGCAAGCAAGAAGACGCAAGCCCACAAGAGGGCAATGTTTAGTAGATTAGAGGCATAACCTCCCTGAGTGGTTATGTCCTTCTATCTCCCTCTTTAAGCCTCTTCTACAGAGCATGTATTAGGGTCCCCCTCCACGTAACCCCCTTTTACTTTTCCTACTCTTTGCTTGGGCCGCGTTCCCTAGGTATGGCAATGTCTGTTTTACATTTCCTGTACCTTATTAGGCAATGTCTGATGGAGGGTATACATAACCACATATGTTGCATGTAACCAGGGTCTTCCTAAAAGCATATTATATGTAGAGTCCACCTTAATCACTTGGAAGTTAACCATGAAGGACCTCGAGCCAATCTTAGCCATTAGCTCAATCTCGCCTTGCACTTCTCGGCGTGTTCCATCAAAATCTCTAATAATCATCGTGCTTGGACATAGCCACCTTCAAGCGCTATAGAGTGGCCATTGGGAAAACATTCAAAGCAGACCCATTATCAATCAATACCCTTGCAACAATCATGTCTTCAAACTTGGCTACAATATGCATGGCCAAAGTATGATGATTTCCTTCAGGAGGTAGCTCTTCATCTAAAAAGGAAATTTGATTGGTGGCTAACATCAACGATACCATACCCTCGAAGGAGGAATTCGTAATACCAGTAGGAACATGCGTTTCCTTTAACACCTTTAAAAGAGTCTCACGGTGGACCTCAGAAGAAAATAACAATGCCAAGATAGAAATTTGAGCTAGAGACTTGTTCAACTACTATCACACAATAATCGGCCTTTCGGATAGTTTTCAAGAATTCCTCGGTTCCTTAGTATTGACCCTATTCCTGACTGGCTCAACTAGACCCTTGCCAAGCTCTTTCCTTCTCTTTTCTAATTCTTTAGGAGTACAACAATGGCCACTTTTAGTGAGTTTGGCTAAACCCAAAGAGACATTGGAAAAAACTTCTTCTTTCTCGGTACAAGTAGAAATTAAAGTCACATCATACTTCCACTGGACATTGTGGTCATCCTTGTAAGGAAAGGGCTTCGACATGCGATGGGTGGTCGAGTAACAGTGAGGTGTCGACAGACTAGCGACTTCACTGGGGACACTTATAGAGTTTAGCCTTTAGAGATTTTGATAAGATCCTAATATTTGGACATTGGCTTTCAAAAACATTGAAATTGGCATTAGCCTCCGAGGCTTTCTTTTTGAAAATTGCTTTTACTATATCCCAGTAAACTATTTTCAAAACTGAAAAATATTTTCAAAAAATGGTTTCAAATGGTTTTCCAAAAACCAGATTTGAGTTATTTTTGTATGTGTGAAGCTTTCCCTACTTTCCTAAGCATGCTTTACAACTTTCCTTCACATGTGCGAACCTAGGGTAGTAAGATTTAATTTTTGCTACACCTTTATCTTTGCATATATTTGTTGTGCTATGAAAGGTATGCTATCGACTTGTTCCCCTTTTGTATCCATAAGGTGATTACAAAGATGAAGAACATGGGATACATGCTTGGTATGGGCCTTGGAAAAGAAGGGAAAAGGGTAGTTGAGTTCCCCAACTTCAAGACTCAAGTGACTAGGGAAAGTTTAGGATTCCTTGCAGGCTATGACAGAATCAAGAAGAACATTGGCACTCTTAATGGGAACTTTGCGAAGGAAGGGGGAAACTTCCTTTGTTGTGGCTTCCTTGAACCTTGGGTAGGCAAGGATGGAAAGGTCTATCTGGGTTGGGAAATGTTCTTTAACGAAAAGCTCACCTTTAAGGAGAAGCTTACCGTGGTGATCAAAGAGATAAAAGAAGAGATCGTGAAAGCTCGAAAATGTGTCAAAAACACAAGAGCTGTTTAGACTCCCAAATTAAAGTTACAGCTTGGTTGATTTTACACTTACTTAATACCAAGTGCGGAATAGTGTAAACACAAGCGTATAAGCAAGACAACTACTCTAATCCATATTTAAAGCAACACAGCAGTAAAAATGAAATGAACAAGAGTAGGGAAGAGAGATGCAAACACAGATAACACCGAGACGTGTTATCGAAGAGGAAACCGAAGAACTCGGTGAAAAACCTCTCTGCCGCCCTCTAATCGGGAATCGATCCACTAGACAATCAGTTGGGATACATGGGTTAGCAAGAGACCTTCCAAGCCTAATCTACTCGATGTACATCAGCTCTCTAAGCATCTACTCCAACAAGGCTTCTCGGAACCGTGTCTTGTCTAGCTTTCCGGATCCCGCAACAAGCTTCATGTTACATCTGCCATCCTTGGCTTCTTCCAATGCTTCCCAGTAGCACCAAAACTTCACTTGACACTCTGAAAGGGTGTGGTAAGTGTTTGGGCTATCAAGCTCTCAATGGTATGGAAATGGAGAGGTAGGAGATGAGGAAATTCCCAAAACAAATGTGTAGAGGATTGTGGGTATAACAATCTCTAACTCTCAAGGTGTTTGGCTAGGGTTTTCTCTCAGAAGCTCTCCTTTACATTTGTGAGAAATGTGGGTATAAGTAGTGTGGGTACAGAAAGTATGTATCAGACTGGACAGGCCGGCAGAATAGAATGCCTCGCGGGTGTCTCATGGGAAGGCCTTACTCGCGAGACACAGCTATCTCCATCTAGCTTGACTCTTCACATTCCAGCATGTGCAGGGCACATGAGTCACTTCGCGGGAAGCTAAGTCGCGAGATACCCTCGAGAAATCTTCAGTCTTCAAATGCTTGAGTCTTCACACTCTCTCTCTCTAACATATAACCCTTACAATGAAATCCCACAATAAAAACAGGGTGCAACAGATTGAATATAATTACAATCAAATTTGGCATGGAATATAAGCCAACAAAACATATAGTTGTAAATAACAACTTTACAATCTCCCCCTTTGACTATTCTGTGACAAAACCCCTAAAACAGACTCTAGACTTAAACGTGAGTTTGGGAACAGTGGCAAAAGTCACTCATACCTAATCTAGAAGCTGTGAAGCACTTGCAAGTATATGATAGGCCACAATATGAATGACCCATTGTGATTAAACCAATTAATTAATTAGTCAAGTTATTAATTAATCAATTTAACATGCAAATACGTGGAAGCACAAAAAAATCACCAATAAACTAATTAAGCAGCGGAAAATAAATAACACAGTGATTTGTTTATGAATGGGGAAAACCTTTGCGACAAAAGCCCCACCGGTTGATTTTCAGGTCACCACTCCCAAAACTCCACTATTATCAAATCAAGCGGTTACAAGTAAAGGAATCCCAAATACCTTACCAACCTACAGTTGAACCTTTACCCCAATACCCAATTGGACTTGATCTGTAGTGACAATTTTCCCTTTTGATGCACGGCTCCCAAGTACGTGACTAACCAATGCGTGGATCCCAGTACGCCACTTCAAACCCCAAATAAGAAGGAGAGGTTGGCTGCAAAGTTCTTCAGTTCATCCTATACGATGAAGATTAGGAAGATGCTTGGTTACAAAACCCTTTGGTGCAAATACACAACAACTTCTTGAGAGAAGATGAACTAGGTCAAGAACTTCGTCTTTGATCACAATTTGCTTGAACAGAGATTGCTCAATGCTTTTGCAACTTGTATCCTATTTGACGGCTCTTAAAACAAACCTTTTATATGTTTAGGGTTAGAAGAAAAGAAGGGCCAAAAGCATATTCATGGATCCCAAGGAAATCAGATCAGAAAATCTGATTTTATAATTCTCTACAGATAGCAGGTGTCAAGGTAGCTATCGAGCAGGTGTCAAGTTTTAATGATTTTGCATTTCAGCTTGTTTTTTCTTGGACAGATTTGATGACTTCAACACTTGATCTTGAAACCTTGTTTCTTGAAGCATTATAAATACCTAGAACTGCCCAATTACAAGTAGAGAGCATTTTGTCAAAGGATTAGCCAATTTACATAAATAAGTGACATATGTTCTTAACAAGTGAAAACACATATCTCCTAACAATCTCCCCCTTTGGCAATCCGTGACAAAATCACAACAAACAAATGAACATATGAGAGAAGTCATAAATCACTCAACTCATATTCACTTGTTGAATACAATAAAATCTATCCTAACACAAACTCATGAAAAACTTTGCAAAAAGAGAGTTTATGGCAAGTAGACTTTGACAACCTGTATTTCTGAAACACTTTAAACAAAACACATCAAGGCATCTTGTGTGAAACAGAAATAATAAATTGCATACAAGTATAAGAATCATGTGTATAAAGATAGAAAAGAAACAACACATGTAGAGAGAGGTGAAAGAAACATACATCCACATATAGAAAGAAGATAAGTACAATGTATGTAAAACTGGTCAAAAGACCTCATATACAAGAACAATTTATCTATAAAGAATAGAAAAGAAAAAATACATCAAAACCTCACTACATCCCTCAACATATCAACAACACTCCCCCTATCAAAAATGTCCTATACTAACTCTCCCCCTAAGATGACTACTCTCATAACCCAAAACTACTCCCCCTTTTTGTCACGAGTGATAAAGGGTAGAGTGTCATGTGGACATCTCATCAGTAGAGCTAGCATCTCCATCATCATCCGAAGCATCATCGTCATCACCATCATCATCATCATCATCCTCAGAGTTAGAAGCCGCTGGAAGAGGTGGTGAAGGAGTAGTCTCAGAAGCAAAACCACCCATGGTCGCCTGCCGTCGTGCAATACGACCAACACAAACATTCACCTGATACAACTCAGTGGAGAGTGTATTGAGGCGAGTATCCATATGCTGCAGCTGCGCCATGATGTCTCCAAAAGATACATCGCCAGTAGAGGAAGAAATAACAGATGTAGATGGAGCAGATCTAGATGGAGCCGAACGAGAAGGAGGAGTGGAATCCGTCTGTCTCGACCTAAACTGAACCTCACTACGTTTTACGGTAGTGGCATCTATGGCACAGATGTGTGTGAAGTAGTCGGACACAGGAAAAGGGATAGAAAAATGGTGTAAGATCCTCGTGATAGCAGAAGGAAAGATGAGCTTATCACAGGATGCCGAATCTAGATGGACATCTATGATAGAAAGGATGAAATGAGAAGGAAAATCTATAGAAAGATGCTCTAGAAGTGATAACAAAAATCGAGCACGAGGCTTTGTTATGGAGTTGTAGTGAGAGAGTGGATGGAGTACAAAGGTCATCACCATGTTTAAGAATCTAGGACCTTTAGCAAAAGGCCTACATGATGTGTACTGATGCTCACCCCAATCAGCTAGGCGCTCACAAAAAGCAGAAATGAGCTCATCTTTAGACACAATCCTCAGACGCTCACAGGAAGGATAGTCAAGAAAATCTATCTTAGGAACTTTAAGCACATCCACAACTAGCTGCGGTGTGACAGGGATGCGCGTACCTTGAACGCGAGTAAAAAAGAGAGGTACTGAATGATCTATCCCGTGCATGTTGGAGTAAAACTCCTGAATCAGCACGAGAGGATAGGTGACCGGGACCTCACACAGTGACTCCCATCCCCTACTGTGAATGACAGAGGGAAGGTCAATGTCGGCGAAGTCTGCCAAAATGATTTGGCATTCCGAATGAACACCTCGTCTAGAAAAGTTCTCAGAAAATGCCTTGCGGGCATCTCCATCACGGAACCGAAGATTTAGAGGAGCAGAATTAGAAGAAGAGGAAACTCTAGAAAGTAGAGGGTTCTGAGCCGGAGTGGATTTACGTTTGGGTGCCATAGACACTATAACGTAAACAGAATGAGAAAGAGATAGAGAAGGAAAGAATAAGAAAAGTCCCAACACAGTTCACATACATTAAATATATTGAACAAAAATTACGTATGCATGGGAATGCATGAACATGTGACATGCAAATTGAAAAGCATCATGGGCTCAGCCTAATCCAATCCTAGCAGCACACAAACATAGAACACACATCTAAATGCATGTAAATACCATTCTAATGCACATGAAATGCAATGTATGACATTTTGAAAACATTTAAGTGAAAACCCAACCCAAAATTTCAAGAAACCTCCATTAATTTTGAAAAACCCCAAAAATTTTCAAAAACCCCAAAACCTAAGTTTCAAAACATGAAATGCATGAAAAAGGAAGGGAAATGTGATCTTACCAAGTGATTAGAAGCAAGGAATGGTCAAGAATCAAGTGGGTTGGAAGTTTGGAGTGAGAAAATCAAGTTTGGGAGAGGAACCGCCAAGGACAGATTGAGAGAGATCGAGTGAAATGAGAGAAGAATCGCGACAGGAGCTTAAATAGACACCTCAGTAAATCTCGACAGCTGAGGTGTTGAGAGGTATTGAGGAAGCTATCGAGGAAGGTATTGAGGAAATGGCCGTCGACAGCTGAAGGTGTCGAGAAGGTGTCAAGGAATGAACACCAGAACCAAGAACAGAAGCTCGATCAATCGACAAGGTATCGAGAAGGTATCAAGGAGACAGGAGATTTCTCGATCGATCCATCAGGTGTCGAAGAGGTGTCGAGATTGCGATAAGAAAAGGCTTGAGAAGCTCGACAGATAACCAAGTATCGAGGAGGTGTCGAGCCATCTTTAAAAAGCAGTTTTTCGAGAAGTGAAAAACACATATATGAATGCAATCCAACAATCACCTCAACCAATGATCCAATCAACATATTAAGCTCTCAAAATCATCTCTCAAAGAAATTTTAAGCACGTGGATCCTCAGAAACACACACACACACTAAACAAGTTTAACCAATTTTATTTTTCAAAAACAAGTCAAGACAGTTTAGTGAGCATACATTAGCATATATAAACACTTGTGATGGCCAAATCATATTGTATTTGCACATGTATCAAAAGTAGTAAAGAATATTGCGTGTTATGTGTGAAAAACATCGCAAGATTGCATATGTGTATACATGTTATGACGACCTGAGATATGAGAAAATAACTTTAACTCACACAATCATAACTGTTTGATGGGGACTATCACCTTCGAGGTACATCCTATAACTCCCACATCTCCCAGAAAACACGCTTGCAATCATATTTAAAGCATTTTAATCTTTTTGCTTTATATTTTCTTTGCGTTTTTTCTTTTAAGCATATCATGTATGGGCATAAAAAGAGAGAAAAGAAATACCCAACATATTAAGCATAGACATTGCACTTTTACTATGCCGAAGCATACGGATGTCTTTGACACTGCACTTTTGCTATGCCGAAGCATACAGGTGTCTATGACACTACACTTTTGCTATGCTGAAGCATACAGGTGTCATACTATGATTAGCGGACAACAGTGGTGAGATGGTTATTTATGCCTTTTCTCTTAGGATTTTTTAGTCCTACCCGTCAAAAAGAGTGATATGAGTGTTAAGTTTTAAGAGATAACTTAATCTTACTCATCACAAATAAGAGCCACAAAGCTCACTTGCTTAGTTGTGCATAGAGATGCTCATCTAAGCTACAAAAGATACAACGTTTAGAAAACTTTGTTTCAATGGCCATCCAAGGTACACAAGTACCAATGTACACAGAACACACATTGTTTTTGTATTTTTCAATTTTTCAATTTTTTTTTATATTTTTATATAAAAAATAAATAAATAAATAAACAAAACTGAAAACAAACAAACAAAAACATGTTATCAAAGAAAAGCATAAAACTAGACTGACTCAACAAAAATGCAAAACACACAAGTAATGTAACAAACAAAAACAAGAAGATAGAAGAAAGTGATAAAATCACTTAGAGTCATTTTTCTTCCACACTTTGGAAGAACCTTTCCTTTGATTGAACCCTTGAACCGGAGGTGAGGGGGAAGAATTGAAACCGTTCAAGTTCGAAAGGAACATGAGGGCTTTGAGAAGATCTCCAAGAGGAGCAAGAGAGGATTGAAGCTGATTTTAGCTTCCAGATGCTATCATGCCGTTGCTCTGTTAAGTGGCTAGCCGCTCCACAATGATGACAGAGATGCTGCTTCTTTTGTTTAGGCTTTTGAGAGTTAGCCTTCTTAGCCCTAGGGTTTTTAGCATCTTTCTTATCTTGCTTAGGGGGAGCCCCTAAGATAGATTTACCCTTATCTAAGTTCTCACTAGCTAATTCAGTTTTAACATCAGTGTTCTCAATTTCAGTGTTATTAGTAGGAGAAACAGAAACAATATAACTAGAAGAAGCATTATTAGAGAAAGAAAGACCATACCCTAAGCCTGTTCGATCCGAAGCAGATTTCTGATTGTTGAGCATCTCATTAAGCTTTGCACTTGAAGTCCTCTCCAGTTGAGCTCTGACTGGAAACAGCTCTGCTTCAAGCTTCTTGGTCTTCTTAGCCAAAAAGTTGTTCTCAAACCTCAGTGTTCCAATAGTTTGATTCGCCTTATCAAACTTTGTGGACAACTCTTCACGATCAAGTTCCACATCACTGAGCTTCTTGGTGGCCAGCCTAGACAATTTTTTGTGCTTCTCAGAGAGCTTGTAAAGCTTCTTATAGGCTGAATGGATATCATCTTGATCATCCATCTTCTCAAATTTGGACTCTACCAGTTCTTCTTCTTTATCCACTTCTTTAACAATCCCTTCAGTAGGATTGACTGTGGCAGTGAAGGCATTTAAGATTTCTTCATCCTCATTGTCGGAGTCATCTTCAGGCTCAGTGTCACTCAAGGTTGCAGCAAGTGCCTTACTCTTCCCAATGCTCTTGAGATATGTCAGGCATTCATGCTTCATGTGACCAAATCCACGACATCCAAAACACTTTGGTCCTGCAGGAATAGTGTACTGACCGCCATCCTTAGCATCCTTCTTCCCTTTGTCTTGGCTTTCAAACTGAGAAGAACTGGATTGCCTGCGGTCCTTGTCGAAGCTCCTTCCATTGACATTCTTCATAAACTTCTTAAACTGCCGGGTGATGTAGGACTTCATCTTGGAATCTTCAACATCGGAAAACTCATCTGTATCACTGCTCTTTGCCTTCAAGGCCATGCTTTTGCCTTTACTTGACTTGCCAATCCTAGATAACCCTATCTCATAGGTTTGCAAGTTCTAACCAGCTCAGTCAAAGGAATCTTGTCAATATCCTTTGATTCCTCTATTGCCGTAATCTTGGCATGGAATCTCTCACGTAGAGATCTGAGCACCTTCCTTACAACCTTGGGTTCAGGGATGGTTTCCCCAAGATTGAAGGTTGAGTTCACTATGTCCTTGAGCTTGGCATAGAACTCATCAAACGACTCATCCTCCCCCATCTTAATTTCTTTAAAGCTTGTAGTGAGCCTCTGAAGTTTTGAATCTTTGACAGCCTTTGTTCCTTCATGGGTTGTCTGGAGGATGGTCCACGCCTCCTTAGCAGTTTCAGTTGAGGATATCTTCTTGAACTCCTCATTGGTGACCGCACTAAACAACGCATTCAATGCTCTACTGTTGAAGTTTGCCGCCTTGATCTTGGCTTCATCCCAATCGGCCGGCGCTTTTTTTGGCTTAATCCAGCCAATCTCAACAGCTTGCCACACCTTTTCGTCTAAAGACTACAAAAAAGGTCTCATGCGTACTTTCAAGTATGCATAGTTAGTCCCATCAAATAAAGGAGGTATAATTAACGACTGTCCTCTATCCATGACAAATAGGGGTCAATGGATCAAACACAGCAAAGATTAAACCCTAATCAGAGTGTGTCTGCTCTGATACCACTTGATAGGCCACAATCTGAATGACCCCTTGTGATTAAACCAATTTATTAATTAGCCAAGTTATTAATTAATCAATTTAACATGCAAATACGTGGAAGCACAAACAAATCACCAATAAACTAATTAAGCAGTGGAAAATAAATAATACGGTAATTTGTTTACGAATGGGGAAAACCCTTGCGGCAAAAACCCCATCGGGTGATTTTTAGGTCACCACTCCCGAAACTCTACTATTATCAAATCAAGCGGTTATAAGTAAAAGAATCCCAAGTACCTTACCAACCTATAGTTGAACCCTTACCCCAATACCTAATTGGACTTGATCTGTAGTGACAATTTCCCCTTTTGATGCACGGCTCCCAAGTACGTGACTAACCAATGCGCGGATCCTAGTACGTGACTTCAAACACCAACTAAGAAGGAGAGGTTAGCTGCAAAGTTCTTCTGTTCATCCTATACAATGAAGATCAGGAAGATGCTTGGTTACAAAACCCTTTAGTGCGAATACACAGCAACTTCTTGAGAGAAGATGAACTAGGTCAAGAATTTCGTCTTTGATCATAATTTGCTTGAACAGAGATTGCTCAATGCTTTTGCAACTTGTATCCTATTTGACAGCTCTTGAAACAAACCTTTTATATGTTTAGGGTTAGAAGAAAAGAAGGCCCAAAAGCATATTCACGGATCCTAAGGAAATCATATCAGAAAATCTGATTTCATAATTCTTGACAGATAGCAGGTGTCGAGGTAGCTATCGAGCAGGTGTTGAGCTTTAATGATTTTGCACTTCAGCTTGTTTTTTCTTGGACAGACTTGATGACTTCAACACTTGATCTTGAAACCTTATTTCTTGAAGTATTAAAAACACCTAGAACTACCCAATTACAAGTAGAGTGCATTTTGTCAAAGGATTAGCCAATTTACATAAATAAGTGACATATGTTCTTAACAAGTGAAAACACATATGTCCTAACAGTATATACCTGTTACCTGAAACACTTGCACACAAATAAAAACTTTCATTAAGCTTATGACAAGTTAGACATAAGGTACGTACATGAGCAAATAAAGTGCAATCAAGTTTGTAAACACATCATAACATGTAAGCATATCTTGATCAAACAAAAACTGTCATTAAAGAATGACTACAATGAACATTTAGCAAGTAAATGTTCATCCGGACACGCAATGCAATAAGAACAATCCATAGGATCAATTGCATGTCTAACACTCAACCAATGCAGAATACACGAAGTATTTGCATCTAGGATAAAAGATCCTACTAGGGCACAAGAATGAGGTACTTAAGACATAAAAGCAATATCTTAAAAGTACAAAAAAATGCTACAAAGCATAGATATAAACACAAAATACTGAAATTAGACAGAAAAATAAGAACATAGTATATGAGCTTTAAACAAAAGCAATAACGGTAAAAATTGTAAACAAAATAAAAATGAACCGTCTATGAACCAATAACCAATGCTTATAAGTCTAAAGCTATGCTCCCCCTAACACTATTCAAGCTCTTCCTCAGCTCCCCCTCAAAATTTTCTCCCCCTTTTTGATCAGAATGGCCAAAGAGGCTAAAACTGATCAGACTCTGAATTTGATCCATGCGCTGTGGACAAGTCACTGATCTGGGAAGACAATGCAGTTATCTGTCCTTGAACGTATGCAAACTGAGTCGTGGTGTGCTGCACATGGGAGTCTAACATAATGACCATCTAGTGTACTCTCTGTAGGAGACGGTCTAGTCTATCTGGTCCCCGTGCTGGTGCAGAAGATGATGGCTGTGCTGAGGGCTGATCTGATGACTCTGGAGCAGTAGTAAAGCACTCTATCTTATCTCTTGTGTCACCTTCCTCCTGCTCAACCTGTGGTTGTGGTATGGTATGCACACCAGTCTTGGAGCCTTTAATGTGTGATGTGCTCCTAGTCAATGTATGACCACCAATGGGGTAGTCCCTCTGAAATACTATAAGGCCACTGGGAAGTTTGAGCTTTGTCTTTGCAAGTAGTCCCATAATCAGTGTGGGAAAAGGCATCACCGTCCTTGAATTTTGCTTTTGAATGCTCTTCTTTAGGATGTAGAAGATGTGGCTACATATATCAATCTCCTTGTGAGTAAAAAGGTCATAGAGAAACCTTGTCCTCGGAGCTGATAGTATGGTGAGGTTGGTGACCGGATACAGGTTATGGATCATCACATAACTTAATGTCGTCATCTCTGGAGAAAATCGGATTGTATCCATTGATGATTTCTTCGGTGTTCCACCAAGAGTCTTTATCATTTCCTCAGTAGACCCTAATCTCTCTTCATATTAGATTGACATTGGCTGAGAGGGAGGACGAATCTCCAAAAACTCTTGAATACTATCCCTTGTAATCATGAGCTCCTTGTGCCTCATCCAGCAGACTATATTGTCATCTTCCACAGTAGCATTTGAGAAATTTTTTTGAATGATCTTAGAGTACACAACCCCAATCGAGTTCAACAGCTTGGTCCAAGTCCTTTCTTTGAACACCTTAGGGATGACGGTGTCCTCAAGGGTTTCTAGTTGAACCACCCTTTCCATGATGATGGTTGCTCTTTTGTAGCAATCATTGTACTTAATGTCAGCATCAACAGACTTGAAATGATCAGAATCAATGCGTGCACATTTGGAAGTTGGTTTCTTTGAATCTGCATGCTTAGTTGGAGCCATCTGTATAACAACAGAACCAAAAAAGAACCAAGTACACAGAACAAAAAAACTTGATTAGTTTCAAGTTAGTTCCAAAACAAATGAAAAATGACCTAAACAGAGCATAATCAATTCAAAACAATATGCTAAAGCATATAAAACAAGGAATTATAAACACAATGCATGAAAATAAGTTATTGTGCATGTGTGTGCATATGAGGTGTGCCTAGAGGGTGCCTAGTGTGTGCATGGCATGGCATTGAGGCACAAAATGGAAAAAAATATGTAAAACACATAACCATTGACTGAAGCATGATAAACATGACAAATAAAACCTAGACCAAAGATTGGAACTCAGTTTAGTCCAATTCAACATACAAATGTCACTTAGACATTTTGTCAAACACCTAACATGCAACAAAGAAAAAAAAATATAAAAAATGCATGAATCATGGTGAAATCTTGCCTCAATACATGTTAAAATGCCTCATGGGGCCAACACAGATGCACAAACATCAAATGGGACTCAGCCCAATCAAATATTTTGGAAAAATTTCTCGAAATTTAGAAACCCAACCCATTTTCGAAAACTCCCCAAATTTTGAAACCCTAACATAAATTTCTACATAAATGAAGAAAAACATGAAGCAAATGTTTTAGAAAATGTACCTTGCAATTGAAAATGCATAAAATATGCTTGAGAATGATGGGGTTTGAGAGAAATATGATTTTGGGTTGAGAAAGGTTCGAGAGAGGCTTAGCGAGGGAAATATGAGTGATTTGAAAAAATTGTCACATCTGCTACATATAAACTGAAAACACGCGTTTTTCGCGAGTTAGAGAGCAGCAAGACAATCGTGAGATAGACACCTGATGCACAAAAACTTTCGCGAGAAGCTTTAAGTCACGAGACAGTAGCGAGACAGTCGTGATAGCTTTTGTCTAATTTTGGAAAAATCCAATTTTGGCCAAACAGCATTTTGCGAGAAGTTGTTGGTCGCGAGGTAGTCGCGATACAGTCGTGAGAGTTTCTGTGCGACATAACGAAAAATTTTATTTCCCTCAAGCCCTCTTCGCAGGAAGCTCTAAGTCGCGAGCTTCTTGCGAGAAAACCTCTGAACCAGTTTTTGAAGAAAAACACAAAAATGCATTTTGAACAAAAACTAAGAACACGAAAGTATAAAATCACTTTCAAAAACAAATAAAACACTCAAAAATCTTTTTGGGTTTGATCATCAAGTATTTGAGCTTACACATCACATTTGAACATGTACAATCACACAAATGAGATAAGCATTCATTGAATCAAAGTCTTGTGTGTTGTGGGTGAGTATCAAGTGTGAAATAGTCCTTAGTCTAGAGTGAAGCTTAAATGATCAATTCAATCAAGTCATACACAACTGATACTAGGTCAAGTGGTCTTTCTTTGTTATAGAAATGAACATCTATGACCTCCCACACGTTCAATACACAACTTAGAAGCTTTTCAGTTGGCTTCTGCATAAATCATAACAATTGATCCTTTTTGGATAACACATCTTTTTTTGAGATTGATGCTTGAAATTTTTGATATTTCAATCATTGAGAGTTAGCCTTTGGCTTTTTGAGCACCATACATTTCAAAACAAAAGTTGCTTTCCCTTTTTCCTAGTTAGATATTAGTATGTGCGATAGGCTTTTATAGCTCGATATCTCTTTTCATTTGGAGATTTACATTTGGTGAGCTCTTTTGCAAAAACATAAAAAATAAAGTGGGAAGATATATAGGCACAAGTCTATGCAAGTATCAAGACCATCAAGACTATTGACCAATCATTCATGACAAGCTTGAAGATCTATTTACAATAATCACACATAGTTTTCAAGATATCTCCCACACAGATAAATTTGCATATAAAGACAAGCTAAGCTCGTAAATGCACTACGCCATTAGTACGAAGGTACTAGGCCAAACTCACATGAGATATGCACAAAACAAGCGATCAAACTTTTTGGAGATTTTTCAATTTTTTAAGGGTTTTTGAATTTTTTGAACACACCCAAAAACAAAACAAAAACAAAAACAAAGCAAAAGCTTGTAGAAGAAACATGCTAAAACCAGAAGCAAATGATACAAATCAAAACAAGCATGAAGATATGCATGAGCAAATGTCCCTAAACATTGAAAGAATTAATGCATGGACATATCAAAATGCTTATGCATGAGTACCCCTTCTCACCCACACGGCACGTGCGTTTAGGGTGATATCCTTAAAGGGTTGAGTACGACAGTTAGGACTTTCAAACCGTCTAGTGAAGTTCTCCAGGCAAGTGGTAAAAGCACCAATCATTTTCATCATGTCCATCACGCCAGAGTCACCATTTTGACCTCTTGACTGATCACCAACCCAATTTCTTTTGTCATTTCTAGGGCTTTTTGACCTCTAAGCACCTGCATTTTTCAAGGCTTTTAGCTTATGGCAATTTGGTCTGGTGTGTCCTTGAAATCCACAGAAATGACAAAAATTTTGAATTCTTTGACCTCTTTGCAAGTTTGGAGGTGATTTCCCTTGAACCTTAGGCTTGACCATAGTTTGATTATGGGGCTTATTCAACACCCGTTAGTCAGCTACGTTTTTCTTCTTTTCATCCTTTATTTTCTCAGGAATAGGGACAACTACAACCAGCTCTCTGGATTTCACAAATTTCACATCTTTGATGGCATTGGCCGATGAGCTACTCCCTCCGGTATATCCTAACCCGGACTTGTCAGAGAAATGTTTTTGAGATGAAATAACATCATCTAACTTCTTCGTGGATACTCTCTCTACCTTGGCATCGGCTTGCACTACTTCTTGTTGGGGTTTATACCCTAAAATCCAATTGGTTTGCTTGTCATAAATAATTAAATTGTTTAGTTATTAGAGACTATTTATAAATGAACTAATGGGACATTATCTTAGTCCATGAGATGCATAGTATGTGATTTATGAGATTTAGTCACAGAAGATATAAATCACAAGTTCTTTGTAAACTCAAAATTTTAGTTCGTAGCCGGTGATGAAATTGGGCATTTCATCTGCAAAGACTATAACATATCAACTAAGATGATTTGTCTTGATCATGGAAGTGGAGACTTCTAGTTGATATGTTGATATGTTTTAAAAGTTAAGACATATTGAACTGGACCGCTGTGAGATTTATTATTCTCCTAACGACTGTCAAATGAATAATAAATCTCACGACTTCTATTTATATCAACTCTAAACCCTGAGAGAATAATGGACCTGATCATAAGATGTAGGTTGCTTTGATATATCAGGAGTGGGATCTATAAGTTACGGTCAAAACCTCAATATGTTGGGTAGCCGCATTTAGTGTTGATGGAACATATATTCTCAAGATGGAATTCATAATCTCTTAACGGAGATATAAAATATTCTCTTGAGATAAGTTTAATGGGTTTGGTTATTCAGAGTGTTGGGCCCAACCACTTTAGTAAGAAATTACTAAAGTATATATTTATGAAATTGGATTTCATAAATATATGATGAATAACATAAAGGATTAAATCGGGCACTCAAGAATTAAGATGTAGTAATCTTCAAAGTGGCAGTCTATATTCATGACTTTGTATTACTACGAATATTTTAATGAAATGGTTGTATGTACAATAAAGTCTTGGGATATAATTTATTAATAAGGCCTAGAGTGCAATTATATTCTTATAGTGGTATTGAATATAATTAATGGTAACTTTGGACTTGTCAAGAGTTGATAGAAAAGCCCAAGGCCCATTGGAGCTAGAGTCTTATTTGTTCCCTTTGGTCCCATCTTAAGCCACAAACTAAAGCCCAATTGGGTAGGCCCAAAAGGCTAACCCAATTAAATAATCAATTATTATTATTTAATAAGAGTTATTAAATAATAAAACTATGAGAATAGTTTTAAACGTACGTATGATGAAAAGAAAAGAATTCAGTTTTTCTCCACAAGGAGAAAAAGAAGGTTTTTTTTTTCTTTAAGAGTCTATGTACAAAAGACTGATTGAGAGACCACACATCTTGGGCACCATGTGGAATTGAGATGAAGATTGAAGGTATTCTCAAGTCATGTTTTGAAATTCACTGCATCAAGGTACACTTTTTGTTATTTATTCTAGAATTCATGGTTACATGTTATCTTTCATGATTGAAGTAGATCCGTGGTTGTTGCTTCCACTGTGTGTTTTGTATGAGATACAAAACCAGATTTTTCAACAAATGGTATCAGAGCGGTCTTCAATATCATGGTTGTATAACATGTGATTGAGTTTTAGAATTAATGAAAAATCGTTTTCTTGATGTTTTAATTTTCTGCAGTAAAAATTTCTGCACAATTTTTTGTTATCAATGAACCCATGTGTCATGTTCTTTAATGAAAAACATGGTTTGAGTTTTAAGAATATGAATGTTATTGAACTGCTTCGTTTGTTGGCAACTGGGCTTAGTTGTTGAATTTTATTCAATAACTATTGTTTATGAATTTATGTTCAGTATACCTATATGCCTCATTCGAAGCGGATCATGTTCATGTTTCTTACTTACAGTGCCGTGTTTTCATAGTATTTGTTTTATTGATAACCATTGCTGGTGCCATGATTTAGTATATGAGATATACATATTGGTTCGTATTATCAATGACCCATGTGCATGCGTCATATTGTTTCTTGCCTTGCGTTATATATTTATTTTATGATCAAACAATATGTTAATGCTAGGATTACAAAATTTATTCCTAATGAGATTAGGATTGTGTTTTCAAGGTTTCTAGCATTATTATGGTTCTTGATCTTGATATTGAAAACCTTAATGTTTGATCGTAAATCATTGTTGATAAAATCAAAAAGTGTTTTTGATGGAAGAACAATGAAAAACGTAAAAAAAAAAAAAAAAAAAAAAAAAAAAAAAAAAAAAAAAAAAAAAAAATTTAACAGAAAAATGGCTCTTTCTGGGTTTTTTTTGCGACTGGCGAGTCGCGAGATAAGTCGCGAGTGAGTCGCCAGAGCTTCTGGATGAACTCGCGACTGGACGAGTCACCAAAACAAGTCGCCAAAACTCACGACTGGAATGAGTCGCCAAAAATTCTGGCACCTGTTTTTTACATAAATAAAAGTAAGGCTATGTGATTAATTTTATAGTCCTTAAAAGTTAAGAACATTTATTAATCATTATCTAACTAAAAGACCTAATGAGATCAATAATGTTAGTTAAATAGAACTCGTAATCCTAAATTGATTTATGATTAAAAGTCCTTAATTTATTTTAATTAGAGGTTTTTAATGAGATTAAAATTCTAATTAAAAGGTATATAGTTTCTAATGAGATTAGAATACTTTGTCTAGTAAATTAAGGATAGAGTTCTGTATAACTAATTTTTGATTCATTAGTGTTTAAGGAATCCTAAATAGGTTAGGGGTTCCATTTTAGTTAGTGATTCTAATAAGGTTAGAGTCTTCAATAAGTGCAAGGTTATTAGTTGTGGTGGGATCACAATTATTTAAAAAAAACCCAAATAATGAGTGGGAGTGCTGAAATAACCCTTTTGTTAAGTTTATTGTAAAGTGAATAGATACCTTGTCTTGACTTCGAGTCTTACATTCCATGCGGAGGGTATTTACTTCATGGATTACAAGCTTAAACTTCTTTGTGATTGCGCGAATGTTCGTTACGCTATTGTGACGTGACTTAGTTACATCACATTGAATTTAAACAATTAAACACATTTAATGTGTAGGGTTAAAATTGTGATTAGATCACAATGATTTCAAAACAATCCACTTGTTTTAAAATTTCTAGTGGGAGAGAGATACAAGGGTTGGATCTCACGGCCTCCATTGTCGGTTTATAGTGGTGTGAGGTAAACATCTCGTCTTGGCCTCAAGCCTTGCGTTCCATGCGGAGTATGTTTATTTCATGGTACTACAAGATTGAATTTCTTGGTTTATAGTGGTTTGATCAAACACCTTGTCTTAGCTTCGAGCTTTGCATTCCATGCGGAGGGTGTTTTTATCATGGTACTACAAAATAAGTTTGTTAAAGGGATGAAATGTGGCTACACATGATTCTAGACAATGGTGTACACTAGACTAAGTTTGATAGTATCCTCTATGCTGAGTTCTTGCTATTATTACTTAGAGGCCAAAGGAAGAGCGGCAAATTATTTTTGTTTGGTAAGAGTTACCATGATAGCATTAATAATGAGAATAATTCCCGCCTGATCATAGTGATTGGTATTCACTCTATGCTAAGGAATATTAATTGCGGGATTAGGTTGCCATTGCACCTAATATAATATGTTTTATGGGTTCCATTTTATATGGTTATGGATGCAGAATGATAATGTCCTGGTATTTAAGTTCATGGTCTCAAAATAAAGTTGTCATAAATTTTGTCCTCTAACTACTATTTTAGTTGAATCACATTAACTAAGAAATAATTTTGGACATTGTGCTTAAAGGAGCTGAAATACTAATTATGTTTTGATTCAGCATTGTCATAATTTCCTATACATGATGCATTGATGGAAGATAGCTTATGATATGATTATAGTTTCCATTGAAATGGTAGTATGTTATATTGGCTTCTATCTCAATTGTGCTATAGCATGAGATGCAAGAGTTAGTACTAGACTTAGACTTTATATTAAGTCTAAATGAGATGTTTGGTATGAATCATATTGAGTGCTAAGAAAGGCTTAAGAAGTTCTAATTCTATATCATTTTATGAAAATGTTTTAATTCTAAAATGAATTGAAATTCTTGGATGTAGAGATTAAATGTTAATCTCACATGGATATGATCCACAAGTCCTTGTTAGAATCATTTGATCAATTCAGATTGTTTTGAAACTAAATTCTTTTTATGTTATCTGAATTGATGAGTGAGTTCTACGCAACGGAAGACATCCTAAAAGCTAAGACTAGGATCAATATGATTTGATTCAAATTCTTAGCCTAAACCAAAAGGTAAGGGTAGTAAGAAGAAGAATTATAATACCAAACAGTTGGGCAAGCTACTTGCCCTTATAGTTGCCTAAAGGAAATTAGACTCAAAAGTATGACCAAAGGAAAGTGTTTCTAGTTTGGTAATGCTAAGCATTGTCCATGATTGTCTTCTAGATGGAAATTTACATGTTTTCAAAAAGTTTCCATCCTTTGTAATTGTACGTTTTGGCACTTATGTCTATAGATCTTATTAATCTAAATGATATTCAAGATTGATGAAAGATGGGTTTTTAGAATCATTATTTTGTTATATTCCCAATCTATGAATTTTATTTAGAGGATAATATGATCTAGGGCTCCTTTATTGTAAAGGAATATAGTGTCATTGACTTTTTAAGTTAGAGCATACATAAAGGAGGAATGGGGTTCTTTTAAAGGTAGATTGTTCTAGAAGAAAAATGTCAGAATTTGTTGTAGGACAACTATAAAATACATTTGGAAATGAGATGGTTGTATTAGATACACGACAAGATATTATTCTGTAGATAACTATTACACCAGTACAATATCGTAGTGGGAGGATTACCAAATAAATTCATACTTTTGGAATAAACTTTTGTAGTTATTCCACAAGGATATGAATTTGATCATCGGTCCTACGTAAAGGCAATAGATAATAAGAATAAGGATTACTGGATCAAGGTTATGTGAACAGAATTAGATTCTATTTAAAGTCTAGAACTTGTAGAGGTGCCTAATGGCATTAAGCTTATTGTTTTCAAATAGGTCTACAAGTAAATGAGATTGATATATTTGAAGGTGCAAACCTTCAAAGTTAAAACTAGTGGCGAAAAGATTTATTCAGAAAGAATTGGTTTGACTATGAAAAGATTTTTTCACCAATAGTCTAGTTTGACTCTATCTAAATTCTCTTATTCATTATATTTCATTTGGATGAAATATGGTAATGAATATCAAGAAAGCTTCTTTTAGTAGCAATCTTGAGGAAGACATCTATATGATGTAACTAGACTTGTTCATAGCAAAGAACCAGTAGTGTTTAGTATGCAAGTTGCTTAAAGTCCATTTATGGACTAAAGCAAGCATCTAAATCATAAAATATCATATTTGATCAAGCAATCAAATTGTTTGATTTTGATCAAGTATTTAAAAGCCTTATGTGTGTAAAAATTATATAGAATAATAAATCTCTTAATGTATGTTGATGACATTCTAATCATTTAGAATGATGTAGAGTTATTGTCATCAATGGAATTTTTGGTTATCTAGTCCAATTTGATATAAAGTACTTGGGAAAGACTAGCTACATCCTAAGAATTATAACTTTGTTAAAATTTAGGAATTGGGATGTTGGGTCTATCTCAAACTACTTAAATAGATTAGATTCTAGCTAAGTATAGCATGTATTACTTCAAGAAAGGATTCTTTCCTTTTAAGTTTGAAGTTCTTTTATATAGGACTGTAGTCCGAAGACATATAAAAAGGAAAAGCATATTAAGACAGTTCCTTATACCATATCAAAAGGAAGTCTTTATGCCATGCTATATACTAAGCTAAATATCTATTTTGTGGTGGGCATGGTAAGTAAATATCAATTGAATCAAAGATCACTTAATTAAGTGGGAGTAAAGCATATACTCAAATATCTTAGGAGAATAAGGGATTATATGCTTGTCCACCAAAGTGAGGATTTGATGGTTAGTGGTTGCACAAATATTGACTTGTAGTTTAATCCTGATTCATGAAGTTGGACTTCAAGATATGTGTTCATCCTAAGTGGTGAAGATACACACTAAGCGTAAGTATTATCTCATTAGAGAGATATGAGTATGTGAGAAGTAGTAGTAGAAAAGGGAATTTATGCAATAAATCTGGCTGAAACTTGTTTCCAAGCCTTGCCTTAGAGTGACTATGAATTACCCTAAAGGGAGATAAGTGTTGGATATATGGTAATTTGTCTTTGAGGGCAAGTGAAAGATTGTTGGGGTTTATGCCCTAAAATCCAATTGGTTTGCGTGTCATAAATAATTAAATTGTTTAGTTATTAGAGACTATTTATAAATGAACTAATGGGACATTATCTTAGTTCATGAGATGCATAGTATGTGATTTAGTCACAGAAGATATAAATCACAAGTTCTTTGTAAACTCAGAATTTTAGTTTGTAACCGGTGATGAAATTGGGCATTTCATCTGCGAAGACTATAACATATCAACTAAGATGATTTGTCTTGATCATGGAAGTGAAGACTTCTAGTTGATATGTTGATATGTTTTAAGAGTTAAGACATATTGAACTGGACCGCTGTGAGATTTATTATTTTCCTAACGACTGTCAAATGAATAATAAATCTCACGACTTCTATTTATATCAACTCTAAATCCTAAAAGAATAATGGACCCGATCATAAGATGTAGATTGCTTTGATATATCAGGAGTGAGATCTATAAGTTACGGTCAAAATCTCAGTATGTTGGGTAGCCGCATTTAGTGTTGATGGAACATATATTCTTAAGATGGAATTCATAATCTCTTAGCGGAGATATAAAATATTCCCTTGAGATAAGTTTAATGGGTTTGGTTATTCAAAGTGTTGGGCCCAACCACTTTAGTAAGGAATTACAAAAGTATATATTTATGAAATTGGGTTTCATAAATATATGATGAATAACATAAAGGATTAAACTGGGCACTCAAGGATTAAGATGTATTAATCTTCAAAGTGACAGTCTATATTCATGACTTTGTATTACTACGAATATTTTAATGAAGGGGTTATATGTATAATAAAGTCTTGGGATATAATTTATTAATAAGACCTAGAGTGCAATTATATTCTTATAGTGATATTGAATATAATTAATGGTAACTTTGGACTTATCAAAAGTTGACAAAAAAGCCCAAGGCCCATTGGAGCTAGAGTCTTATTTGTTCCCTTTGGTCCCATCTCAAGCCACAAACTAAAACCCAATTGGGTAGGCCCAAAAGGCTAACCCAATTAGATAATCAGTTATTATTAGTTAATAAGAGTTATTAAATAATAAAACTATGAGAATAGTTTTAAACGGACGTATGATGAAAAGAAAAGAATTCAGTTTTTCTCCACAAGGAGAAAAAAAGGTTTTTTTTTTCTTTAAGAGTCTATGTACAAAAGACTGATTGAGAGACCACACATCTTGGGCACCATGTAGAATTGAGATGAAGATTAAAGGTATTCTCAAGTCATGTTTTGAAATTCATTGCATCAAGGTACACTTTCTGTTCTTTATTCTAGAATTCATGGTTACATGTTATCTTTCATGATTGAAGTAGATCCGTGGTTGTTGCTTCCGCTGTGTGTTTTGTATGAGATACAAAACTAGATTTTCCAACACTTCTAGCTCAAGAAATCTTATTTTTGAATAGGCTTCATCTCACCATTCAGTGTCTCAATCTCACACTTGGCCTCTTTATAACGCACTAGAAGACTTTTATAGTCCTCCTCTACCTTCTTCATCTTCTTTACGGCTGCCTTGGCCACCCTTGTATATTATCGTAACTTTTCTAGTAGGGAATTGTAGTTTTCTTGAAGACCGACTGAATGTTCATCTTCTTCAGCATCTGATTCTTCTACAATTCCCATGGATTCCTCATCACTATGCTCCCCAAGTTCTTGCAGTAGTAGACTCAAATCCTCTGAGGACTCAACATGAGCAATAGTCATAAAGGCGTAGTAGTTTTCTTCTCCATCACAGCTCTCTTCCGACTCAGAGTTGGATGAATCTGAATCACTCAGAGTTGTAGCATAAGCCCTGCCCTTTCCTCTTAGATAATTGGGACACTCCTTCTTGAGATGTCCATGGTCATTGCATTCATAACAAACAATGCCTTGAGAAGACTGGGAATCCTTTCCATCTTTCTTCTTAAACTCTTTCATATCCCCTTTGGAGGATGAGAACTTCCCTCTGCTGAATGGTTTCCCACTATTCTTCATCTTCAGAAATTTTCGGAAGTTCTTTGTAAGGAATGCTACATCTTTTTCCACTCCATCTTCACCAAAGGAATCATCCATTCTTTCGATGATGGTTTTAAGAGCAAGAGATTTACTTGTCTCATGAGATGGCAATCCAAGCTTATACGTTTAAAGAGACCCAATGAGCTCTTGGATCTTAATTTCATCCAAATCTTTGCTTTCCTCTGTGTCTGTGACTTTTACTCGAAAGCTTTTCGGTAAGGACCTCAAAATTTTTCTCATCACCTTAGCATCTTCAATCTTCTCACCAAGATTGAGCTTAGCAATTACAATTTCATTGAGCTTTCCATAAAATGAATCAAAGGACTCATCATCTCCCATCTTAAGCTCTTCGAATTTTGTGGTAAGCATCTGAAGCTTTGTGTCCTTCACTTTCTTTGTTCCTTCATACATAGTCTCCAATATCTCCCAAGCTTCCTTGGCTACTTTCATGTGAGAGATCCTGTGAAACTTGTCTGGAGACACACCACAAAATATAGCATTCAAAGCTTTACTGTTAGCGTTAGCTGCCGTAAGTGCTGCTTTATCCCAAGTGGATTTAGCGGCCTCCAGTCTAGTCCAACCTATTTCAACCGCATCCCAAACAGTATCATCAATGGAACACAAGAATACCCTCATTTGGACTTTCCAAAAAGCATAATTATTACCATCAAAATATGGTGGAACATTAAAAGATTGAGGTCGGTCTATCTTAAACTGGGTCAAGGATTACACTCAGGTATTTAAACCACAACGAGTGTACCAGCTCTGATACCAATTGAAAGCTTAAAAATGTGTCAAAAACACAAGAGTTGTTTAGACTCCCAAATTAAAGTTACGGCTTGGTTGCTTTTTCACTAACTTAATACTAAGTGCAGAATAGTGTAAACACAAGCGTATAAGCAAGACAACTACTCTAATCCATCTTTAAAGCAACACAGCAGTAAAAATAAAATAAACAAGAGTAGGGAAGAGAGATGCAAACAAAAATAACACCGAGACGTGTTATCGAAGAAGAAACGGAAGAACTCGGTGAAAAATCTCTCCGCCGCCCTCCAAGTAGAAATCGATCTACTAGAAAATCAGTTGGGATACATGGGTTAGTAAGAGACCCTCCAAACCTAATCTACCCGATGTACCTAAGCCCTCCAAGTTCTTACTCCAACAAGGCTTCAGAACCGTGTCTTGTCTAGCTCTCCGGATCTCACAACAAGCTCCATGTTGCATCCACCATCCTTGGCTTCTTTCAATGCTTTCCAGTAGCACCAAAACTTCACTTGACACTCTGAAAGGGTGTGGTAAGTGTTTGGGCTATCAACCTCTCAATGGTATGGAAATGGAGAGGTAGGAGATGAGGAAATTCCCAAAATAAATGTGTAGAGGATTGTGGGTATAACAATCTCTAACTCTCAAGGTGTTTGGCTAGGGTTTTCTCTCAGAAGCTCTCCTTTACATTTGTGAGTAATGTGGGTATAAATAGTGTGGGTACAGAAAGTGTGTATCAGACTGGACAGGTTGGTAGAACAGAATGCTTCGCGGGTGTCTCACGAGAAGGCCTTACTCGCGAGATATTCGCGAGACACAGCTGTCTCCATTTGGCCTGACTCTTCGCATTCTAGCATGTGCAGGGCACATGAGTCACTTCGCGGGAAGCTTAGTCGTGAGATACCCGCGAGAAATCTTCAGTCTTCAAATGCTTGAGTCTTCACACTCTCTCTCTCTAACACAAAACCCTTACAATGAAATCCCATAATAAAAACAGGTACAACATATTGAATATAATTACAATCAAATTTGGCACAGAATATAAGCCAACAAAACATATAGTTGTAAATAACAACTTTACAGATCGATTGGGTGAACTACATGGATGCTGAAGCAATGAAGACCATGATGAAGATGAGTGGGACATGTTCGCAATCACCAATGAAGAGCCAAGTGATCCTTCCAAATTCATCATGCCTATTGTGGGGCCGATTAATAATTGGACTTGGGTTGAGTTTTCTAAAAACATGGGTAAAAAGTTTCGCAATGCAAGTTCCAATGTACTTTTCAATATATTTAAAAGGATGAATTCTGATTTGGCTTACTTTGATGTGTCCCATAACATTGAAATTCTGCACTTAAATTATTCAAATGAATTTGAGAATGAAATTAATAAACAATTGGAAAAGAAAATTGAACCTATGGAACCAACTCTTGAAACTATTAATTTGGGTAATAATGAGAATCCACGCTTAATCAAAATTGGCTCAACTCTAAATTTAAAAGAAAGAAAAGATCTTCAAGAACTCCTAATGGAATTTCAAGAGGTGTTTGCATGGTCCTATAAAGATATGCCTGGAATTGACCCCGAGATAGCTCAATGTCCCATTGATACTCATGATCACATGGTGCCCGTCAAGCAAAAGTTGAGAAGAATGAGGACCGAATGGCTCTTAAAAATCAAAGAAGAAGTCACTAAGCAATTAAAGGTAGGGTTCATCGAACCCATACACCAAGCCGAATGGATAGCCAATGTTGTGCCTGTACCTAAGAAGGATGGGAAGGTGAGGAGGTGTGTGGATTTTAGGGATTTAAACAAGGCATGCCTTTCCTCTCCCTCATATTGATGTCTTAGTGGATAACATAGCGGGAAGTGCCTTGATGTCTTTCATGGATGGTTTCTCGAGGTATAACCAAATCAAGATGGCTCCTAAAGATATGACCAAAGGAAGCATGGACCATCCTCCAGACAACCTATGAGGGTACAAAGGCTGTTAAGGACTCAAAGCTTCAGAGGCTCACTACAAGCTTTGAAGAGATTAAGATGGAGGATGATGAATCGTTTGATGAGTTCTATGCCAAGCTAAAGGACATAGTGAACTCTGCTTTCAATCTTGGGGAAACCATTCCTGAACCCAAGATTGTAAGGAAAGTGCTCAGATCTCTACCCGAGAGATTCCATGCCAAGATTACAGCAATAGAAGAATCAATGGATATTGGTAAGATTCCTTTGACTGAGCTGGTTGGAAACTTGCAGACCTATGAGCTAGGGTTGACCAGAATTGGCAAGACTGGTAAAGGCAAGAGCATGGCCTTGAAGGCAAAGAGCAGTGACACAGATGAGTCTTCCGATGATGAAGATTCCAAAATGAAGTCCTACATTACAAGGCTGTTCAAGAAGTTTATGAAGAATTCCAATGGAAGGAGCTTCGATAAGGACCGCAGACAATCCATTTCCTTTCAGTCTAAGGGGCAAGACAAAGGGAAAAAGGATGCTAAGGATGGCGGTTAGTACACTGTTCCTGCAGGACCAAAGTGCTTTGGATGTCATGGATTCGGTCACATGAAGCATGAATGCCCCACATATCTCAAATGCATTGGGAAGAGTAAGGCACTTACTGCAACCTTGAGTGACACTGAGTCTGAAGATGATTCTGATAATGAGGATGACAGAATCTTAAATGCCTTCACTGCCACAGTCAATCCTACTGAAGGGATTGTTGATGAAGTGGAAGAAGAAGAAGAATTGGTGGATTCTAAGTGTAAGAAGATGGATGATCAAGATGATATCCATTCAGCCTATGAGAAACTATACAAGCTCCCTAAGAAGCATGAGAAACTGTATAGGCTGGCCACTAAGAAGCTTAGTGATGTGGAACTTGATCGTGAAGAACTTTCCACAAAGTTTGATGAAGCTAATCAAACGATTGGTGCACTGAGGTTTGAAAATAATTTCTTGGCTGAGAAGGCCAAGAATCTTGAAGTGGAGCTATTTCAAGTGAGAGCTCAATTGGAGAGGACTTCATGTGCAAAGCTTGATGAGATGCTCAGCAATCAGAAATCTGGTTCGGATCGAACAGGTTTAGGGTATGGTCTTTCTTCCTCTAATACTGCTTCTACTAGTACTACTATTTTTGTTTCTCCTGCTAATAATACTGAAATTGAAAACACTGATGTTAAAACTGAATTAGCTAGTGAGAACCTAGACAAGGGTAAATCTATCTTAGGAGCACCCCCTAAACAGGATAAGAAAGATATTAAAAACCCTAGGGCTAAGAACGCTAACTCTCAAAAGCCAAAACAGAAGAAGCAACATCTTTGTCATCATTGTGGAGCTGCTGGTCATACTCGACCAAATTGCTACAAGTGGCTAGCCACTCAACAGAGCAACGGCATGATAGCATCTGGAAGCCAAAATCAACTTCAATCCTATCTTGCTCCTTTTGGAGATCTTCTGAAAGCCCTTATGTTCCTTTCAAACTTGAACGGGTTCAATTCTTCCTCCTCACCGCCGGTTCAAGGGTTCAATCAAAGGAAAGGTTCTTCCAAGGTGTGGAAGAAAAAGGACTCTAAGTGATTTTATCACTTTCTTCTATCTTCTTGTTTTTGTTTGTTGCATTACTTGTGTGTTTTGCATTGTTTTTTGAGTCAGTCTAGTTTTATGTTTTGCTTTGATAACATGTTTTTGTTTGTTTATTTCCAGTTTTGTTTATTTTGTTTTTGATATAAAATTTTTAAAATAAATTTGAAAAATTGAAAAATACAAAAACATTGTATGTTTTGTGTACATTGGTACTTGTGTACCTTGGATGGCCATTGAAACAAAGTCTTCTAAACTTTGTATCATTTGTAGTTTAGATGAGCATCTCTATGCATAATTAAGCAAGTGAGCTTTGTGGCTCTTGTTTGTGATGAGTAAGATTAAGTCATCTCTTGAACTTAACACTCATATCACTCTTTTTGACGGGTAGGACTAGAAAATCCTAAGAGAAAGGCATAAATAACCATCTCACCACTGTTGCTCGCTAATCATAATATGACACCTGTATGCTTCGACATAGCAAAAGTGCAGTGTCATAGACACCTGTATGCTTTGGCATAGTAAAAGTGCAGTGTCAAAGACATCTGTATGCTTCAGCATAGCAAAAGTGCAATGTCTATGCTTAACATGTTGGGTATTTCTTTTCTCTCACTTATATGCCCATGCATGATATGGTTAAAAGAAAATATGCAAAGAAAATAAAAAACAAAAAGATCAAAAATGCTTTAAATATGATTGCAAGCATGTTTTCTAGGAGATGTGGGAGTTATAGGATGTACCTCACAGGTGATAGTCCCCATCAAACAGTTATGATTGTGTGTGAGTTAAAGTTATTTTCTCATACCTTAGATCATCATAACATGTATGCACATATGCAATCTTGTGATGTTTTTCACACACAACACGCAATATTCTTTGCTACTTTTGTTACATGTGCAGGTACAATGTGATTTGGCTATCACTAGGTTTTACATGTGCTAATGTATGCTCACTAAACTATCTTGACTCGTTTTTGAAATATAAAATTGGTTAGATTTGTTTAGTGTGTGTGTTTGTTTCTGAGGATCCATGTGCTTAAAATGTTTGATGAGAGATGATGTTGAGAGCTTAATATGTTGATTGGATCATTAATTGATGTGTATGTTAGATTGCATTCATGTCTTGTTTTTCACTTCTCGAAAAACTGTTTTTAAAAAGCAAACTTGACACCTCCTCGATACCTAGCTATCTGTCGAGCTTCTCAAGCTTTTCTTTATCACAGTCTTGATACCTCCTGGACACCTAGTGGATCAATCGAGAAAGTTTCTATCTCCTCAATACCTTCTCGACACCTGGTGGATCAATCAAGCTTCTGTTCATGGTTCTAGTGTTCATTCCTCGATACCTTCTCGACAGCTGTAGCTGTTGACGTGCATTTTCTCGACCTATTCCTCGACAGATGTCTCGACACCTCTCGATACCTCATCTGTCGAGATTTACTGAGGTTCCTATATAAGCCTTGTTTGTGATCCGGTTCTCATTTTCTCGATCTCTCTCGATCTGTCTGCAACTGTTCACCTCCCAAACTTAGTTTTCTCACTCAAAACCCTCAACCCACGTGATTTTCGGCCCTTTCTTGCTTCAAATCACTTGGTATGATCTCTTTTTCCTTCATCCTTCATGCATTTCATGTTTTGAATCTTAGGTTTTGGGGTTTTTGAAAAATTTTGGGGTTTTTCAAAATTAATGAGTTTTTCTTGAAATTTTGGGATGAGTTTTCATTTAAATGTGTTCAAAATGTCATGCAATGCATGACATTTGCATTAAAATGGTATTTTCATGCATTTAGATGTGTGTACTATGTTTGTGTGCTGGTAGGTTTGGATTGGGCTGAGCCCATGATGAAATTTCTTTTGCATGTCACATGTTCATGCATCCCCATGCATACGTACTCTCTATTTAATATATATGGTATATTTGAATTGCTTTGGGACTTTTCTGATTGTCTCTTTCTCTCTTTCTCTCTCATTCTATTTACGTTAGTAGTGTCTATGGCACCAAAGTGTAAATCTACTCCGGCTTGGAACCCTCTGCGTTCTAGAGCTTCTTCATCTTCTGATTCTTCTCCTCTTAATCTTTGGTTCCGTGATGATGATGCCCACAAGGCATTTTCGGAGAACTTTTCTAGACGAGGTGTTCATTCGGAACGCTAAGTCATTTTGTTGGACTTCGCCGACATTGACCTTCCCTCTGTCATTCACAGTGGGGGATAGGAGTCACTGTGTGACATCCTGGTCACATGTCCTCTCGTGCTCATTCAGGAGTTTTACTCCAACATGCACAGGATTGATCGTTCAGTACCTCTCTTTTTCATTCGCGTTTGAGGTACACGCATCCCTGTCAGATCGCAGCTTGTTGCAGATGTGCTTAGGGTTCCTAGGATAGAGTTTCCTGACTATCCTTCTTATGAGTGTCTAAGGACTGTGTCCAAGGATGAGCTCATATCTGCTTTTTGTGAGCGCCCTTCAGAGTGGGGTGAGCGTCAGTACACATCATGTCGGCCTTTTGCTAAAAGTCCTAGATTCTTAAACATGGTGATGACTTTTGTACTCCATCCGCTTTCTCACTACAACTCCATCACAGAGCCTTGTGCTCAATTTTTTATTTTCCTTCTCATTTCATTTTGTCTATTATAGATGTTCATTTGAACGCGGCGAACTGTGATAAGCTCATCTTTCCTTCTACTATCAAGAGGATTCTACGCCATTTTTCGATTCCTTTTCCCGTGTCCGAGATGTCACTACCGTAAAACGTAGTAAGGCTCAGTTTAGGTTGAGACAGTCGGATTCCACTCCTCCCTCCCGTTTTGTTCCATCTCGATCTGTTCCATCTACATCCGCTCATTCTTCCTTTATGAGCGATGTTTCACTTGGAGACATCATGGTGCAGCTGCAGCGCATGGATGCTCGCCTCGATAAACTCTCCACTGAGTTGTATCAGGTGAATGTTCATGTTGGTCGTATTGCACGACGGCAGGCGTCCATGGGTAGTTTTGCTCCTGAGGCTACTCCTTCACCACCTCCTCTAGCAGCTTCTGATTCTAAGGATGATGATGACGAGGACGATGATGCTTCGGATGATGATGATGGAGATGCTAGCTCTACTAATGAGATGTCTACTTGACACTCTACCTTTTGTCACTCGTGATAAAAAGGGGGAGTAGTTTTGGGGATATGAGAGTAGTCATCTTAGGGGGAGAGTTAGTCTAGGACATTTTTGTTAGGGGGAGTGTTGATACTGTTCATACTTGAGGGATGTAGTGAGGATATGATGTATCTTTTCTTTTCTTACATTTTAGATACATTGTTTTTGTATATGAGGTCTTGTGACCAGTTTTACATACATTGTACTTATATTCTTTATATGTGGATGTATGTTTCTTTCACCTATCTCTACATGTGTTGTTTCTTTTCTATCTTTATACACATGTTTCTTATATTTGTATGCAATCTATTATTTCTGTTTCACACAAGATGCCTTGATGAGTTTTGTTTAAAGTGTTTCAGAAATACAGGTTGTCAAAGTCTTCTTGCCATAAACTCTTTTCTTGCAAAGTTTTTCAAGGGTTTGTGTTAGGATAGATTTTATTGTATTCAACAAGTGAATATGAGTTGAGTGATTTATGACTTCTTTCATATGTTCATTTGTTTGTTATGATCTTGTCACGGATTACCAAAGGGGGAGATTGTTAGGACATATGTGTTTCACTTGTTAAAAAACATATGTCATTCTTTTATGTAATTGGCTAATCCTTTGACAAAACGTACTTTACTTGTAATTGGATAGTTCTAGGTGTTTTTAATACTTCAAGAAACAAGGTTTCAAGAACAAGTGTTGAAGTCATCAAGTCTGTCCAAGAAAACAAACTGATAA
Source organism: Quercus ilex subsp. ballota (assembly GCA_032727855.1). Classification (NCBI taxonomy): domain Eukaryota; kingdom Viridiplantae; phylum Streptophyta; class Magnoliopsida; order Fagales; family Fagaceae; genus Quercus; species Quercus ilex. The sequence continues at coordinate 59,141,346 of CM064911.1, forward strand.
TGCAAATTCATTAAAGCTCGATAGATGGCTCGACAGCTGCATCTATCAAGCTTAAGAAAGCTGTCTCAAGCCTGTAAGCTCGACAACTGCTCAACAGCTTCTCGACACCTCCTATCTGTCGAGATTTAAGAAATTCAAAAATTTGATATGATTTCTTGGGATCCGTGAATGTGTCTTTGGGCCTTCTTTTCTCCTAACCTTAGACATATAAAAGGATTGTTTTAAGGGCCGTCAAACAGTTCACAAGTTGCACAAGCATTGGGAAAACTCTGTTGAAGCAAATTGTGACCAAAGACGAAGTTATTGTCCTAGTTCATTTCTTCTGAAGAAGTTGTTGTGTATTTGCACCTTTGGGTTTTGTGACCAAGCATTTTCTTGATCTTCATTGGTTAGTCACATACTTGGGTGCCGTGCAACAAAAAGGGGGAACTATCACTACAGAACAAGTCCAATTGGATATTGGGGTAAGGGTTCAACTGTAGGTTAGTAAGGTACTTGGGATTCCTTTACTTATAACCGCTTGTTGTGATAATAGTGGAGTTTCGGGAGTGGTGACCTGAAAATCACCCGGTGGGGTTTTTGCCATAAGGTTTTTCCCCATTCGTAAACAAGTCACCGTGTCATTTAATTTCTGCCGCATAATTAGTTTATTGGTGATTTGTTTGTGCTACCACGCATTTGCATGTTAAATTGATTAATTAATAACTTGGCTAATTAATTAATTGGTTTAATCACAAGGGGTCATTTAGTTTGTGGCCTATCACTTTATCTTAAAATAAATCCAAATGTTTGCTAAAGGAAATAAAAGAAAAAAAACCATAAAACCATAAAAGCAAAAAAGAAAAAGTTGTGTGTTGTATGCCTATATATGTCTTGATTGGAGGTAATCAATGGTGCCGCCTCTTCCTTGACTAATAGCTAGGAGTCACCTCCGAATCCTTCTCATCACCACCACCACCATCATCATCACCACTGCCCAGGTGGGCCGCTCCTCTAGGACCGTACAAGCTCCTTGAATAGTTGGTCACCTCTAGCTTGAGATTCCCAGCCAGCCATACCAACTCCTCATGCTCTTGGATAGTAGGCTGTAAGGGTTAATGACCGAACTAGAAAGAGAGAAATTTCTAAAAGGGAAAGAACAAAGGGAAGGAAGAACTCACCGCCCAGGTGTTGGGAGGAAAAAGATAACCCATGATATTAGGATTACAGGACATGGCACGCTCCCAAGCAAAGCCATAAAGGCCATAAGTAGAGACTATCCAAGGGAGATGTGGAGGATCAATGGGCTTGTCGACAACATGCTCCTCCTGCTATAATTTTCCACCATTAGAAGCCATGACAAATAAGGTAAAGAAGAAAAGAAGAAGAGATTGAACATATACCTGAGCAGTAAAGGAAGGCATGAGGTGGGTGATGTTGAACTCCTCATAATCCAACCCCTCAAGAAGCCACACGACATAAGGAAAGCCATTCTTCCATGAGTCGTGAAAGCTCAAAAATGTGTTGAAAACACAAGAGCAATTTAGACCCCCAATTAAAATTACGGCTTGGTTGATTTTACACTAACTTAATACTAAGTGCGGAATAGTGCAAACCCAAGCGTATAAGCAATACAACTACTCTAATCCATATTTAAAGCAACACAGCAGTAAAAATGAAATGAACAAGAGTAGGGAAGAGAGATGCAAACACAGAAAACACCAAGACGTGTTTTCGAAGAGGAAACCGAAGAACTCGGCGAAAAACCTCTCCGCCGCCCTCCAAGCAGAAATCGATCCACTAGACAATTAGTTGGGATACATGGGTTAGCAAGAGACCCTCCAAGCCTAATCTACCCGATGTACCTAAGCCCTCCAAGCTCCTACTCCAACAAGGCTTCTCGAAACCGTGTCTTATCCTAGTTCTCTGGATCCCGCAACAAGCTCCATGTTGCATCTGCCATCCTTGGCTTCTTCCAATGCTTCCCAGCAACTCCAAAACACTCTCTACACTCTGAATAGGTGTGGGTTGTGTTTGGGTACAAATCTCCTCTCAAGCTATGATAATGGGAGAGGGATGGAGAAGAGACTACTATGATATCTCACTAAGGAGGAGTAGCTCTCTCTAAAAGGATGGGTGTGTGTGTTGTAGAAAACCTATTTAGGGTTTTTCTCTCTAAATAGCCTCTCATACATTTGTGGGTAATGAGGGTATATATAGTATGGGTGAAGGGTAAGAGAGTCACTTTTAAAAAACCTCCAGGCAGAATGTTTCGCGACTGTCTCGCGGGAAGGCCTTACCCGCGAGACAATCGCGAAAATGACATCCTGGCACGACTCTTCAGCTTCCAGTCATGTGCTTCTCACATGGCTCTTTCGCGGGTTAGCTTCCAGCGACACACCCGCGAGATCCACTGATCTTCAATAAAGCTTGAGTCTTCACCAACTTGATACTAAACCCAATACAATTAAATCCCACAAGATACAAGGAAATGAATTAAAGTAATTACAACACATTTTGTCATGGAATAAAGCCAATATAAAACATAGTTGTAAATCACAACTTTACAATATCCCCCTTTGGCTATTCCGTGACAAAACACCTTATAACAGACTCTAGACTTAAACATGAGTTTGGGAACAATGGCAAAACTCACTCACACCTAAATCTAGAAGCTGTGATGAACTTGGAACATGTATACCTGAAACCTGAAACACTTGCACAAAACACATTAGACCCTCAAGGTAAATCAGGTGATAAAAGGACAAGTATAATGCAACAAGTAAACTGCGATCAAGCAAAATGGAATAAAACATTAGACCATGGCAAGATCAAACAAGTAATCATTATACACAAGCAATTACTATGCTCATTCACTCAAGGAATGAATATCCGGATATGCAAGATGATAAGCTCATTTGAAGAGTACCATTTGCAAATCTAACACTCAACCAATGCAAAATACTCGAAGTATTTGCATCTAGGAACAATCCTACTAGGGCACCAGAGTGTTCATCACTCAACCAATGCATAGAACGTATATGCATCTAGGAACAATCCTACACGGGCACAAGAGTGATGTACTGAAGTAAAATGTATGACATTAAACTTCAAGAACACAAGCATAAAGGCTGCATAAACAAGGTACACAATATGCATGACACAAACCATAAAAGCCTACAAAACATGCAATGAAACAAACCCTTAAAGCTTACAAAAGCAACATGGGTACAAACGTGTACCAACACATAAACATGATGCAAAGCATAGATAGTAAAAGTAACACAAAGCATCATAAAGCAACGAGAAAACAAGCATAAAGTAAATCAAGGTTTTCTAAAAAACAATGTCTTCTCCCCCTTGGTATATGCATCTCCCCTATGGCTTTCTCCCCCTACGAATGTGCACAAGGTAGAATTTCTCCCCCTAAGAGTGTGCACATGAGTCACATAGAAATGACGAAACACACCGGTATACTCTCCGGAATATTCTCCCCCTTTTTGTCACGAATAGACAAATGAATCAAGAGGAAGGAGGGAAAGAAGAAAATATGAAGATGATGCATGAGGGGTGCAAGATGAATGAGAAAATGAAACTCAAACATTAGACAAAAACATTTTAAAACAATGCTACAAAGCATAAAGAACATGACATGTTAAGGATAATGGAACATGATGTGGACCTAGGCATGACATAGACACAAGAACATGTTAAATGTGTTAGAAGGTCTAAAAAGACTTAACAAGCATGAGTGAATGCAAAAAAACATGTCAAGTGTTCAAGTGTGTGCAGCAAAGGTGCAACTAGTGTGCATCTAGTGTGCATGTGAGATACATGACCAATGCACTCAAACTCTTTCAGCTTTTCAAGAGAATTTTCAGCAAGCTTTTTATACTTTTCAACCAATTTATTGGATTCATTGAGCTTAGCAATCAAATCATCCTTTTCACAAATGAACTTGCTCAAATTCTTTTGAAACTTCTTAACTTCTTTCTTCAAGAGTTTGTCAACAACACCCATGGATTCATATAACATGGCATCACAATCATGAGGATAAACACTCATAGAGGCATTTTCACAAACACATGGCATGTTACAATCAACAACATCCATACAAGCATGTAAAGCATTATCCATGGCAAAACATACAAGGGGTCAAGGATCACACTTAGGTAATGAAACCACAGCAAGTGAACCCGCTCTGATACCAATTGAAAGCTCGAAAATGTGTTGAAAACACAAGAGCAATTTAGACCCCCAATTAAAATTACGGCTTGATTGATTTTACACTAACTTAATACTAAGTGCGGAATAGTGCAAACCCAAGCGTATAAGCAATACAACTACTCTAATCCATATTTAAAGCAACACAGCAGTAAAAATGAAATGAACAAGAGTAGGGAAGAGAGATGCAAACACAGAAAACACCAAGACGTGTTTTCGAAGAGGAAACCGAAGAACTCGGCGAAAAACCTCTCCGCCACCCTCCAAGCAGAAATCGATCCGCTAGACAATCAGTTGGGATACATGGGTTAGCAAGAGACCCTCCAAGCCTAATCTACCTGATGTACCTAAGCCCTCCAAGCTCCTACTCCAACAAGGCTTCTCGGAACCGTGTCTTGTCCTAGTTCTCCGGATCCCGCAACAAGCTCCATGTTGCATCTGCCATCCTTGGCTTCTTCCAATACTTCCCAGCAACTCCAAAACACTCTCTACACTCTGAATAGGTGTGGGTTGTGTTTGGGTACAAATCTCCTCTCATGCTATGATAATGGGAGAGGGATGGAGAAGAGACTACTATGATATCTCACTAAGGAGGAGTAGCTCTCTCTAAAAGGATGGGTGTGTGTGTTGTAGAAAACCTATCTAGGGTTTTTCTCTCTGAATAGCCTCTCATACATTTGTGGGTAATGAGGGTATATATAGTATGGGTGAAGGGTAAGAGAGTCACTTTTAAAAAACCTCCAGGCAGAATGTTTCGCGACTGTCTCGCTGGAAGGCCTTACCCGCGAGACAATCGCGAAAATGACATCCTGGCACGACTCTTCAGCTTCCAGTCATGTGCTTCTTACATGGCTTTTTCGCGGGTTAGCTTCCAGCGACACACCCGCGAGATCCACTGATCTTCAATAAAGTTTGAGTCTTCACCAACTTGATACTAAACCCAATACAATTAAATCCCACAAGATACAAGGAAATGAATTAAAGTAATTACAACACATTTTGTCATGGAATAAAGCCAATATAAAACATAGTTGTAAATCACAACTTTACAAGTCGTACTTAGCATCAGTTATGGAATGTGGGGCAAGCATGAACTCAGTAGGGTCCATCGGAATCTGTGGGTCATTCGTAGCCACCAATTGGCACTGCACCCTTTCTACCAGGTATAGCGCCCTCAAGCCTGCCTCTTCAAAGGGACGAGTAATCTCCGAAGCAATGAGAGCAGCAGGCTCCAAGTCTGAAGAAGTAGGAAGGGACTAACTAGCCCATGGAATCCATTTAACCTATAATGATAGAAGATTAGAAGTGGGATATCCTAAGGAAAATGCATGAAGGAGCATGAAAATTAGAACTCTTGAACTTACCTCATCCGAAGTTAACCCTACAAGGTGAGCCCTCACTTGAGGGAACTTCTTCAGAATTAGGTCGCTGCCCAGGGTTATGAGGCCATTCCTTGCAAGATGATAGTTTGTAAGATAACAACTTTCAAGATAATACAGTTTGCAAGATTACAAGCAAACGGAAATGCGAGGAATGGAAAGAAAGCTGACCTCAAGGAGATTCCAAGGCCCTATGAGCTACCATAAGATGCCTCGGCTGAGAGTATCGAAGGTGGAGTAAAGATAAACGAGACATTCCTGCCCCCAATTGGCCCTTCGTACCTCTCTAACGTCTTGAAAGAGGGTCAACCACCTCAAATACACTGTTTTCCCACCATTGGTGAAGAGGTAAGCTCCCATTAAATGTAAAAGGAAGGCCCTAGCCATACAGACACGCTCCTCTATAGTCCTCTATGGGAGAAGCATATAATCCGACACCAAGTTGAAGTAGCAGATGGTCTCAATGGAGTACTTCCTCCCTAACATGTTGAGACCCAGTTGGATACTCGACACGCCGTCTAAACCGATAATGGCCCTTTCAAAGATAAGGTCGGTCATGCAGTAGAAGTCATAGGAAGTCACCGTCATCTCCCGCTCAGCAAAATGAAAGGTATGGGTAGTATCCCACCACCTCTTAATGAGGCACTGCACCAAGGTAGCACTCTTAGACTTTTCTGAAAGAAGGCCAATGATAGGCTCGAAGACCACCTCTCAGATATAGGCTTTGGTTTCAGGAACGAGAAGGTTGTACCACTCCTCCACCTTGTTGGTACTTCCTCTACCAGCATAAAGGGATAATAATTGTAAAATAAAAAAATAATAAAAGAAGAGGATGACGTTAGATTCTTGATTCAATCAAAGTGTTGAGAAGTGGGGTTTTTGATGCAAGAATAAAGACTAAAAAACAAACAAAAAGGATGCGATAATGTTCAGATGCAATAATGACACAAAAAAAAAGGGTGATAAGATTGCATATAGAAGTGAAATAGTTGAAATGGAAGTGAAAATGGGTAAAGTAGGGCCTCTGCCAAGCGTCCCACGTACGCAGGTCAAAGCCAATGTACGCAGACAAGACCCCACGTACGCAAGCCCATTCCCACGTATGCAGAGCCTCAAGAACAAGCATGCGTACACAAGGATAGAGCTATGTACGGATGAATACAAGCTGCGTGCGTAGGCTGCGTACATAGCCCCAAGCCCATGCACGCAGAAGCACAAATAGAAGCAGTTCTTTGACATTTTCAAGCATACATCATCCAAAATCCATCCTAAACATGTTCCTAAGATGTCAGGTTTTCATCTATACCCATCCCACAACAAAAGCCAAGCGTTTGCATGGCCAAAAACACATTAAAATGGAAGATCAGAGTAAAATTTTAAAATGAGAAAAAGTTTGAAAGCTTACAGATTCAACCATGGGGATGTGATTCTCTGGCCAGTATGTCAATGGTAGAGGCCCCATTAGTCTCATTGCCACACTCTAGCGAGTGAGGTGGAATGCATCAGAAGAAAGGACGTAGGAGGACTTCTTGGCCTTGGGTGCCATTGGAGAAGATGAAGAGAGTTTGGAGTGAATGTGAGAATGAGGGAGTTTGAGAGAATGAGAGAGTCAGAGGGTGTGAGGAAGAGAGAAGAGAGGGAGGTTTTTGTAGAGAGAAAAAAGAAGGAAGAGTTATGAGGAATGTGAAGAGATGAGAAAGATGAAGAGAATGAAGAAGAAAAGAAAAAAAAAGGTTGGTAATTGTTGGAGAAAAAGTACATGTAGTTTAGGCCTCGCCACTAAACTACGTGTAGATTAGTCAACAACAACAACAACAAAATCCTTCTTTCAAAAAAAGGAAAACATCTCACAATTGCCCCAAGTTAGACACAAAATCATCAAAGGACTCCCTAGTGAGCAATTAAGGAAGCAGAAGACTCTTCCCCCAACGAAGCATGTACATCCTAAAACTATCCCCCATGGATCAAGCATATCAAGAATACTATCCCCAGTTAGGAAACAAAAGATTCTTCCCCAATGGATCAAGCAAAGCAAGAACACTCTTCAAACACATCAAGCATTATCCCTAATAAGGAAGTAAAAGATTCTTCCCCATGTTCTTAACAATCATTTATTGGTTTTAATGCTTATGTTTTTATGTTTTTGATTGTTTTACTCATCTAGAAAAGTGTTTAGTTCTGTATAATCCTTTGATTTATTGTAGACTCCGAGCACGTTAAATGCTTAGTATTCCCCGCGAACTAATTCACTAGTTTTGTTTTTGCCTAAAATCAATCAATTTCATGAAACTACCTTAGACAATTAATTCTTGAGTTTTTTTTTTTGTTAAATCATCCAATTAAGATCATCCTTTGTATGAATTTTAGTTGAGTTATAAAATAAATATAGTTAAGACTACCAATAGATGTGTTGTGTGTGGATCCCTAAACCTTAGCGCCTTAATATATTTTTATTTCCTTTCAGTTTAAATTACCTTTACTACACCATCAAAAATATCTTAAATTAAACTTTATTATTTTACTTTTATTCTCTTGTGGTTTGCTAATCAATTCCATTTTTCCTGTGGACTCGATGTCGGACTTACCGAGTTATTACCTCGTGATAATCCTGCACTTGAGAGCATTACTTAAGTCAGCAAGTTTTTGGCGTTTTTGCCAAGGATTAGGCGATTAGACAAGCGTTCCACCTCATTTGGATAGGTTTTTGGCATTAAATTTCTTCACATATTATGTGAATTCTCTCCAACTCTTTTCTTTTTAAGTAGTTTAGTTTTCTTTTAGGGTTTTTCTTTTATTTTTACTTCTTTTTATTGTTAAAGGTATTTGTTTACTTTTCTTTTTCTTTCTTGCTTTAGTATTGCACATGTGTTTGGTGTCGTGATAGTGATAATTGCTTGGTTAGAATTGAATCTAATAATTTGTTTGGCAATTTATCTAATTCTTTCACACATGCTCACACACTTGATATCATGGCAGAATTAGAGAGTAATCATGGTGATGAGAATAATTTAAATAATGAAAACTAACATGCTCACCAACCCATTAGAACTCTCAGGGATTATTTGCAACCTACTAGGAGTAGTGCACCATCATGCATCATTTTTCCAACTAATGCAAATAATTTTAATTTTAAGCCCTGTGATTTCATTACTTCCTAAATTTCGTGGCTTAGATTATGAAAATCCTTACCTACACTTTAAGGAATTTGAGGAGGTATGTTCTACCTTCCATGACCAATCATGTCATGAAGAGACCATTAAGTTGAAGTTGTTCCCTTTTTCTCTTAAAGACAAGGAAAAAACTTGGCTTAATTCTTTGAGACATAGGTCAATTGGTACTTGGCAAGAGATGCAAACTGAGTTTTTAAAGAAATTTCTTCCAATTCATAGGACTAACGCACTTAAAAGACAAATAATGTGTAAAGTTGTGATTTACAACTATGTGTTTTGTTGGCTTTTATTCCGTGCCAAATTTGATTGTAATTTCTATCAATCGTTTATACCCTATATTTGTTGTGGGAGTTGTTGTAAGGGGTGTGTGATAGAGAGTGTGTGAAGACTCAAGCAAGTTGGAAGCTGATGGAATCTTGCGGGTATCTCGCGACTAAGCTTCCCGCGAAGTGAAGCATGTGCCCTGCACATGCTGGAATGCGAAGAGTCATGACAGATGGAGACAGCTGTCTCTCGCGAGTATCTCGCGGGTAAGGCCTTCCCGCGAGACACCCGCGAGACATGCTATTCTGCCAGCCTGTACTGACTGACTCACACATTTTGCACCTATCCTATATAAACCCCCATTACCCACAAATGTTGAGGAATGCTTCAGAGAGAAAACCCTAGCCAAACACATTTGTAATTAGAGATTGTCATCCCCACCTTTCTCTATACACTTGCTTGTGGTATCTCCTCAACCCTTCCCTCTCCATTTCCACACCATTGAGAGGTTGATAGCCCAAACACTTACCACACCTTTGGAGAGTGTTGTGTGACGTTTTGGTGCTGCTGGGAAGCATTGGAAGAAGCCTGGAATGGCAGATGCAACATGGAGCTTGTTGCGGGATCCGGATAACTAAGACAAGACACGGTTCCGAGAAGCCTTGTTGGAGTAGGAGCTTGGAGGGCTTAGGTACATCGGGTAGATTAGGCTTGGAGGGTCTCTTGCTTACTCATGTATCCCAACTGATTGTCTAGTGGATCGATTTCCGCTTGGAGGGCGGCGGAAAGGTTTTTCGCCGAGTTCTTCAGTTTCCTCTTCGAAAACACGTCTTGGTGTTTTCTGTGTTTGCATCTCTCTTCCCTACTCTTTTATATTCCATTATACTTCTGTGTTGTTTAGTTTATGGATTAGAGTAGCTATATTGTTCATCCGCTCGCTTTTACACTATTCCGCACTTTATATTAAAGTTGTGTAAAATCTATCGAGCCGTAATTTTAATCGGGGGTCTAAACAGCTCTTGTGTTTTTCAACACGTTTTCGAGCTTTCATAATGAATTTTTCACAAAAATATAATGAGACATTTTATCAATGTTGGGAAAGATTTAAAGATTTTCTTAATGCTTGTCCACATCATGGCTATGAAATTTGGCGTATAATTAGTTTTTTCTATAAAAGTTTAACTCTAAAGATGTGCCAATTTGTAGAGATGATGTGCAATGAAGAGTTTTTGAATAAAGATCCTGATGAAGCATGAAGCCATGGAATTAGGGAAGATGATGACCTTAGTGCTAGGGTGGCTAGTCTAACTAAGAAGCATGAAGCCATGGAATTAAGGAAAGTCAATGGAATTAATACTATGCCTAAAATTGATGAAGTTTGTAGAATTTGTGAGACCATGGACCACATTACCAATGAATGCCCTACAATTCCAGCTTTTAAAGAGGTGTTGCGTGATCAAGCAAATGCTATGAACATGGTGAAAAAATCATACCCTTCCCCCTATTCAAAGACATACAATTCAGGGTGGAGGAATCATCCAAATTTTAGTTGGAGGATTGATAATGAGGTTGTATCTCCTACACATGGTTCTTCAAAGTTTGTTCCCTATAACCCCCCTACAAATAAGAGTCTTGAGGACACTTTGCAACAATTCATGCAGACTTAATCCACCATTAATAATCAAAACTCATAAGCCATAAATGACATTAGGAGCACTCTTACTAAATTGACCACAACCATGAGCACAATAGAAATGGGTAAGTTTCCATCTCAACCACAACCAAACCCCCAAGGTCAATTTTGTGCTGATGATTGTAGTTCCTCTGAAAATAAAGTGAGTCAAGCTCAATCTGTAACTACTCTTCTTAGTGGAAAAATCATTGAAAAATATATTCCTAAAAGCAATACACTAGATGAATCTTCCAAAATAAAGAGTAGTGATTAGGTCCTTAAGCCTAAATCTAATGAAATTGAGAGGTGTCCTGTCCCTGCTCTCTTTCCCTAAAGGTTGATTCCACCTCAAAAAATGAATCAAAATTTTGAAATCCTTGAAGTTCTTAAGCAAGTTAAAGTGAACATTCCTCTTTTGGATGCCATAAAGCAAATTCTATCATATGCAAAATTTTCGAAAGATTTTTGTACTGTTAAGCGTAAGAAGGCATTTTTGACTGAAAAAGTTAGTGCAATCATTCAAAAAAATAGACCTCCAAAGTTTAAAGATCCAAGATGTCCCACTATTTCATGTGTTATTCGTAATTCAAAAATAGAGAAAGCTTTGCTTGATCTTGGGGCAAGTGTGAATCTTTTGCTATATTCAGTGTATGAGCAATTAGGTCTAGGTGAGTTAAAACCCATTTCCATAATTTTACAACTTGCCAATCGATCTGTGATTGTTCCAAAGGGTGTTGTTTGAGGATGTTTTGGTTCAAGTGGACAAATTTTATTTTCCTGTTGACTTTATTATTTTGGACATGCATCCTATTTCTAATACTAATTCTCAAATATCTGTGATTTTAGGACGCCCATTTCTTGCAACTTCTATTGTATTGATAAATTGTAGAAGTGAAGTCATAAAATTATCTTTTGGGAATATAACCCTTGAGCTTAATATTTTTAATACTTGTAAGCAACCTAGGGATGAAGAGGATGTGCATGAAGTTGACTTTTAATTGAAACACTTGTTCAAGAAATTTCAACAAAATATGTTTTTCATATCCATTAAAAGCTTGTCTAGTCAATTCATGTGATTTTAATTTTGATGAGAATTCCAAAATTGCATACATTCACTGTTTTTTGGAATCTACACAAGAATTGGTAGGGAGCAATTGGAAATTGAAATATGAGGAGTTGCCACCTCGTGAGATAAAGTTGTTGCCATCTAGTGAGCAAGTACCAAAGTTGGAATTGAAGCCTTTACCCGTTGAGGTCAAGTATGCTTTTCTAGGAACTGATGAGACTTTTCCTGTGGTAATATCTTCTAAACTTTCTCTTTGCGAGAAAGTAAATTATTAAATGTTTTGAGAAAACATAAGAGTGCCATAGGATGGAACATAGCTGACATTAAAGGAATTAGCCCATTGGTTTGTACTCACGAGATTTATTTAGAGGACAATGCTAAACCATCTAGGGAGATGCAACATAGGTTGAAACCTACAATGAAAGATGTAGTTAGGACTAAAGTGCTCAAATTGTTAGATGTGGGAATCATATACCCCATTGCAGATAGTAAATGGGTAAGTCCTACTTAAGTGGTGCCTAAGAAATCTGGAATAACTGTGGTAAAAAATGAGAATAATGAGTTAATTCCAACTTGTGTCACCACAGGTTGGCGCATGTGTATTGATTATAGAAAATTAAATGTAGTCACTAGGAAAGATCACTTCCCTTTACCTTTCTTGGCTCAAGTTTTAGTAAGAGTAACTGGTCATGAGTACTATTGCTTTTTAGATGGGTATTCTAGGTACTATCAAATTGAAATTGCACTTGAAGATCAAGAGAAAACCACATTTATTTGTGCTTTTGGTACTTTTGCATTTAGAAGGATGCCATTTGGGTTATGTAATGCACCTGCCACTTTTCAAAGATGCATTCTAAGTATTTTTAATGACATGGTAGAGCATTATTTAGAGGTTTTCAAGGCTGATTTTTATGTGTTTGGTGACTCTTGCCTTTCTAATTTGCAAAAAGTCTTAACTAGGTGTGAAGAAAAGAATTTACTATTAAATTGGGAAAAGTGTCATTTTATGGTCACAAAAGGGATTGTATTAGGCCACATTGTTTCTTCAAAAGGCATAGAGGTGGATAAAGCTAAAATTGAGTTGATTGCTAATTTTCCTACACCTAAGACTGTTAAAGATGTGAGATCATTCTTGGGACATGTTGGATTTTATAGGAGGTTCATAAAAGACTTTAGTTTCATATCTAGACCTATGTGTAACCTCCTAACAAATGACACTCCCTTTGAATGGACCCAAGCTTGCCAAGAAGCTTTTGATAAGCTAAAAGGCATGCTTACCACTGCACCTATTATGCAACCACCAAATTGGACTTTACCTTTTGAAATTATGTGTGATGCAAGCGATTATGCGATTGGAGTTGTTTTAGGGCAAAGAAAGGATAAAAAATCTCATGTAATTTATTATGAAAGTAAGACTTTGAATGAAGCTCAAATGAATTATTCTACAACTGAAAAAGAGTTACTTACTATGGTATTTACCTTAGATAAATTCCGTTCGTATATTCTTGGCTCTCTAGTTGTTTTCACTGACCATGTAGCTTTAAAATATCTTCTTTCAAAGAAGGATGCAAAACCAAGGTTGATTAGATGGATTCTTCTACTACAAGAATTTAATATTACCATCAAAGATAAAAAGGGAGTAGAAAATGTGGTGGCAGACCATCTGTCGCGCCTCACTTTTAATGAATCCATGGATGCATTGCCCATTAGGGGTTCATTCCTTGATGACCAATTGTTTTCCATCTCTACTTTGCCTTGGTATGTTGATATTGTCAATTTTCTTGTCACAGGCCAAACACCATCTCACTAGAGTGCTCAAGATAGGAAACGCTTCATGGTTAAGGCACACAATTTTTTCTATTATGGTCCTCATTTATTTAAGTACTATCCAGATCAAATCATTAGGAGATGTGTCCCTGATAATGAAATATTTAGTGTCATATCCGTTTGTCATAATGAAGCTTGTGGAGACCATTTTTCTTCAAGGAAAACTGTTGCAAAGATTTTGCAATGTGGTGTTTATTGGCCTAATTTGTTTAAAGACACTCATCATTTTTGCAAATCTTGTAAGTCTTGTCAAAAGTTGGGAGGAATAACTTGTATAAATATGATGCCTTTAAACCCAATTTTAATTGCTGAAATTTTTTATTGTTGGGGCATTGATTTCATGGGTCCATTCCCTCCTTCTTTCAGACATCTTTACATTCTAGTGGCTGTAGATTATGTTCCAAAATGGGTTGAGGCTATTCCTTGTGATAGGCCATAAACTGAATGACCCCTTGTGATTAATTAATTAATTAATTAGCTAAGTTATTAATTAATCAATTTAACATGCAAAAGCGTGGTAGCACAAATAAATCACCAATAAACTAATTATGCAGCAGAAATTAAATGACACGGTGATTTGTTTATGAATGGGGAAAAACCTTACGGCAAAAACCCTACTGGGTGATTTTCAGGTCACCACTTCTGAAACTCCACTATTATCATAACAAGCGGTTACTAGTAAAGGAATCCTAAGTATCTTACCAACCTACGGTTGAACCCTTACCCCAATATCCAATTGGACTTGTTCTGTAGTAACAGTTCTCCCTTTTTGTTGCACGGCTCCCAAGTACGTGACTAACCAATGCATGGATCCCAGTATGCGACTTCAACACCAACTGAAAGAGAGGTTGGTTACAAAGTTCTTCAGTTCATCCTACACGATGAAGATCAAGAAGATGCTTGGTCACAAAACCCAAAGGTGCAAATACACAGCAACTTCTTCAGAAGAGATGAACTAGGGTAAGAACTTCGTCTCTGGTCACAATTTACTTCAACTGAGTTTTCTCAATGCTTGTGCAACTTGTGAACTTTTTAACGGCCCTTAAAACAATCCTTTTATATATCTAGGGTTAGGAGAAAAGAAGGCTCAAAGACACATTCAAGGATCCTAAGAAATCATATCAGAATTCTGAATTTCTTAAATCTCGACAGATAGGAGGTGTCGAGAAGCTGTCGAGCAGGTGTCGAGCTTACAGGCTTGAGACAGCTTTCTTAAGCTCGATAGATGCAACTGTCGAGTCATAATGAATTTGCACTATCAGCTTGTTTTCTTGGATAGACTTGATGACTTTAACACTTGATCTTGAAACCTTATTTCTTGAAGTATTAAAAACACCTAGAACTACCCAATTACAAGTAAAGTGCGTTTTGTCAAAGGATTAGCCAATTACACAAAAGAATGACATATGTTATTTGACAAGTGAAACACATATGTCCTAACAATCTCCCCCTTTGGCAATCCGTGACAAAACCACAGCAAACAAATGAACATATGAGAGAAGTCATAAATCACTCAACTCATATTCACTTGTTGAATACAATAAAATCTATCCTAACACAAACCCTTGAAAAACTTTGCAAGAAAAGAGTTTATGGCAAGTAGACTTTGACAACCTGTATTTCTGAAACACTTTAAACAAAACTCATCAAGGCATCTTGTGTGAAGTAGAAATAGTAGATTGCATACAAATATAAGAAATATGTGTATAAAGATAGAAAAGAAACAACACATGTAGAGATAGGTGAAAGAAACATACTTCCACATATAAAGAATGTAAGTACAATGTATGTAAAACTGGTCACAAGACCTCATATACAAGAACAATGTATCTAAAATGTAAGAAAAGAAAAGATACATCATATCCTCACTTCATCCTTCAAGTATCAACAGTATCAACACTCCCCCTAACAAAAATGTCCTAGACTAACTCTCCCCTAAAGATGACTACTCTCATATCCCCAAAACTACTCCCTTTTTCTTTTTTCACAAGTGACAAAGGGTAGAATGTCAAGTAGACATCTCATCAGTAGAGCTAGCATCTCCATCATCATCATTCGAAGCATCATCGTCCTCGTCATCATCATCCTCAAAATCAGAAGCCGCTGGAGGAGGTGGTGAAGGAGTAACCTCAGGAGCAAAACCACCCATGGTGGCCTGCCGTCGTGCAATATGACCAACACGAATATTCACCTGATACAACTTAGTGGAGAGTGTATTGAGGCGAGCATCCATGCGCTGTAGCTGTGCCATGATATCTCCAAGTGAAACATCGCTCATAAAGGAAGAAGGAGCGGATGTAGATGGAGCAGATATGGAGCTGAACGGGAGGGAGGAGTGGAATCCAGCTGTCTCGACCTAAACTTACCTCACTAAGTTTTACGATAGCGGCATCTATGGCACATATGAAAGTGAAATGGTAGGACACGGGAAAAGGAATGGAAAAATGGCGTAGAATCCTCGTGATAGCGGAAGGAAAGATGAGCTTATCATGGGACGCTGCATATAAATGAACATCTATAATAGACAAAATGAAATGAGAAGGAAAATCTATGGCAAGATGCTCAAGGAGGGATAACAAAAATCGAGCACGAGGCTTTGTGATGGAGTTGTAGTGAGAAAGCGGATGGAGTACAAAAGTCATCACCATGTTTAAGAATCTAGGACCTTTAGCAAAAGGCCGACATGATGTGTACTGATGCCCACCCCACTCCGAAAGGTGCTCACAGGAAGCAAATATGAGCTCATCCTTGGACACAGTCCTTAGAGGCTCACAAGAAGGATAGTCAAGAAACTCTATCCTAGGAATCCTAAGCACATCCGCAACAAGCTGTGATGTGATAGGGATGCGCGTACCTTGAACGCGAGGGAAAAAAAGAGGTACTGAATGATCAATCCCGTGCATGTTGGAGTAAAACTCCTGAATGAGCACAAGAGGACATGTGACCGGGACGTCACATAGTGACTCCCATCCCCTACTGTGAACGACAGAGGGAAGGTCAGTATCGGTGAAGTTCGCCAAAATGACTTGGCGTTTCGAATGAACACCTCGTCTAGAAAAGTTCTCTGAAAATGCCTTGTGGGCATCATCATCACGGAGCCGAAGATTAAAAGGAGCAGAATCAGAAGATGAAGAAGCTCCAGAACGCAGAGGGTTCCGAGCTGGAGTAGATTTACGCTTAGGTGCCATAGACACTACTAACGTAAATAGAATGAAAGAGAGAGAGAGAGAGAGAGAAAGAGACAGTGAGAAAAGTCCCAAAGCAATTCAAATATATCAAATATATTGAATAGAGAGTATGTATGCATGGGGATGCATGAACATATGATATGCAAAAGAAATTTCATCATGGGCTTAGTCCAATCCAAACCTACCAGCACACAAACATAGTACACACATCTAAATGCATGAAAATACCATTCTAATGCAAATGTAATGCAATGCATGACATTTTGAACACATTTAAATGAAAACCCATCCCAAAATTTCAAGAAAAACTCATTAATTTTGAAAAAACCCCAAAATTTTTCAAAAACCCCAAAACCTAAGATTCAAAACATGAAATGCATGAAGAATGAAGGAAAAAGAGATCATACCAAGTGATTTGAAGCAAGGAAGGGCCAAAAATCAAGTGGGTTGAAGGTTTTGAGTGAGAAAATTGAATTTGGGAGGTGAATAGTTGCGGACAAATTGAGAGAGATCGAGAAAATGAGAACCAGATCGCGAACAAGGCTTATATAGGAACCTCAGTAAATCTCGACAGATGAGGTATCGAGAGGTGTCGAGCCATCTTTCGACGAAGGTGTCGAGAAAATGCACGTCGACAGCTATAGGTGTTGAGAAGGTATCGAAGAATGAACACTAGAACCATGAACAGAAGCTCGATCGATCCACCAGGTGTCGAGAAGGTATCGAGGAGATAGAAACTTTCTCGATCGATCCACCAAGTGCCCAGGAGGTATCGAGATTACGATAAAGAAAAGCTTGAAAAGCTTGACAGATAGCTAGGTATCGAGAAGGTGTCGAGCTTGCTTTTAGAAACAGTTTTTCGAGAAGTGAAAAACAAGACATGAATGCAATCCAACATACACCTCAATCAATGATCCAATCAACATATTAAGCTCTCAAAATCATCTCTCATCAAACATTTTAAGCACATGGATCTTCAGAAACACACACACAGAGTAAACAAGTCTAACCAATTTTATATTTCAAAAACGAATCAAGACAGTTTAGTGAGCATACATTAGCACATGTAAAACACTTATGATGGCCAAATCACATTGTACCTGCACATGTATCAAGAGTAACAAAGAATATTGCGTGTTGTGTGTGAAAAACATTGCAAGATTGCATATGTGTATACATGTTATGACGATCTGAGATATGAGAAAATAACTTTAACTCACACACAATCATAACTATTTGATGGGGACTATCACCTTTGAGGTACATCCTATAACTCCCACATCTCCTAGAAAACACACTTGCAATCATATTTAAAGCATTTTTGATCTTTTTGCTTTTTATTTTCTTTTAAGCATATCATGCATGGGCATATAAGAGAGAGAAAAGAAATACCCAACATGTTAAGCATAGACATTGCACTTTTTCTATGCCGAAGCATACGAATGTCTTTGACACTACACTTTTGCTATGCCGAAGCATACAAGTGTCATATTATGATTAGGGGGCAATAGTGGTGAGATTGTTATTTATGCATTTCTCTTAGGATTTTCTAGTCCTACCCGTTAAAAAGAGTGATATGAGTGTTAAGTTCAAGAGATGACTTAATCTTACTCATCAAAAACAAGAGTCACAAAGCTCACTTGCTAAGTTGTGCATAGAGATGCTCATCTAAGCTACAAATGATACAAAGTTTAGAAGACTTTGTTTCAATGGCCATCCAAGGTACACAAGTACTAATGTACACAAAACACACACTGTTTTTGTATTTTTCAAATTTTCAAAATTTTTTATTATTTTTATATAAAAATAAAATAAACAAAATTGAAAATAAACAAACAAAAACATGTTATCAAAGCAAAACATAAAACTAGATGCAAATGCATGAGGAAGAAGGACAGGAGAAGGAGATCAATCCATGGAGATGACACCAATGTTTTGATGAAGGAATTCAAAACGTTTGCTGTCAAGAGGTTTGGTGAACAAGTCAGCCTTTTGATCATCAGTGTGGATAAACTCAAGAGTGAGAGTACCATCTTCGACAAGCTCCCTAATGAAGTGATGTCGAATCTCTATGTGTTTGGTTCGAGAATGTTGAACTGGGTTCTTAGAGATATTGATGGCACTGGTATTGTCACAGTAAATAGGGAGATGCTCTTGACAAATACCATAATCATGGAGGAGTTTTTGCATCCAAAGGAGTTGGGTGCAGCAGCTACCAGCAGCGATGTACTCAGCTTCTGTAGTGGATAAAGAGATAGAGTTCTGCTTTTTGCTCATCCAGGAGACAAGATTGTTACCCACATAAAAACAACCCCCCGAAGTACTCTTTCTATCATCAGCATTGCCAGCCTAATCAGCATCAGAGTACCCAGCTAAGACACCATTTGTGTCCTTGCTATACCACACACTGAACTCAGCAGTGGTTTTGACATACTTTATAATTCTTTTTAAAGCAATCATATGAGATTCTTTGGGGTTAGCCTGATATCTGGCACACACACCAACACTGTAACTAATGTCAGCTTTACTAGCAGTAAGGTAAAGAAAACTACTTATCATGCTTCTATAGAGAGAATGATCAACACTCTTACCTAACAAGTCTACAGTGAGTTTAACATTTCGGCTCATAGGGGGTTCTAACAGAACTAGCAGATTCCAAACCAAACTTTTTCACAAGATTCTTAGCATATTTAGATTGAGAAAGGAATATACCTGAATCTTGTTGGTGAATTTGCAATCCAAGGAAGTGAGTCAGCTCTCCAATCATGCTCATCTCGAACTCGGCTTGCATTAGTTTTGAGAAGCCATGAGCAAGTTCATCCTTAGTCAACCCAAAGATGATATCATCAACATAGACTTGAGCAACTATCAACTCACCATCTTCCCTTTTGATGAAGAGAGTTTGATCAGCCTTTCCTCTAGTGAACCCATGTGACACCAGATATTGTGTGAGTCTATCATACCAGGCTCTAGGAGCTTGCTTCAACCCATAAAGTGCCTTTTTGAGGTACAGCATATGATCCGGAAAGTGTGGATCAATGAATCCTTTTGGTTGAGCCACATAGACATCCTCTTTGAGTAACCCATTCAAGAAAGAAGTCTTTACATCCATCTGATAAAGTTTGAACTTTAGTTGACATGCTAGGGCAAGGAGAATTCTGATTGATTCCATTTGGGCAACTAGGGCAAATGTTTCATCATAGTCTACTCCTTCCATTTGTGAGTATCCTTGAGCTACAAGCCAACCCTTGTTACGGGTCATATTACCTTCTTCATCAGTCTTATTGCAGAATATCCACTTTGTACTGATGATGTGCTCACCCTCAGGTCTAGGTATTAAAGTACAAACCTTATTCCTCTGAAACTGAAGCAGTTCATCATGCATTGCTTCGACCCAACTTTCATCCTGAAGAGTTTCCTAAACTTTTGTGGGTTCAACCTGTGACAAATAGGAAGAATAAGACATAAAGTTAGCAACACATTTATCAACTGTACGTTTCCTTAATGTGAGTTCATTCATGTTTCCCACAATAACTTCTGAAGGATGATTCAATTTAATCCTGGAGGAAGGTTCTTTCTCTTCATGAGATTCAGAATCTGGTGAAGTGGGTATGTCTGCAGAGTCTTCCATAACATTAGGAGTACTGGGAGTACTTGGAGATATAGGTTCTTGTTCAATGATATCTTGAACTTCCATAGGCTCATGAGGAAGAATTTCTTTGGGGAGTTCCTCAATGCTTTTCTCAGGACTGGAATCTGAGGACTCATCAATGACAACATTTACTGTCTCCATTACCTTCATGGTTCTTTTGTTGTATACCCGATAAGTCTTGCTTGTAGAAGAGTAACCCAGAAACATACCTTCATCGCTCTGAGAGTCAAACTTTCCCACATTCTCTCTATCCTTAAGAATGAAACAAGTACTTCTGAAGATTCTAAAATACTTCACATTTGGCTTTCTTCCTTTCCATAACTCATAGGGAGTCTTTTTGGTACCGGGTCTGAAGTACACCCTATTAACCATATGACATGCAGTGTTTATGGCTTCTCCCCACAAGTTTCTAGCCACATCTTTCTTATGCAACATGGCTCTAGCCATCTCTTGAATAACCCTATTCTTCCTTTCTACCATATGATTCTCCTGAGGCGTAATAGGAGCAGAGAATTCTTGAGATATACCTAATTTTGTGTAAAAGGACTCCATACGTGAATTCTCGAATTCTTTACCATGGTCGCTTCGAATTTGGTCAATCTTTAGGCTCTTTTCATTCTGCAGTCTAGTGCACAGTGCCTCAATATGTTCAAGAGCATCAGACTTGGATCGTAAGAGAATGACCCAAGTGTATCTGGTGAAGTCGTCTACCACAACCATGATGTATCTCTTACCACCAAGAGACTCAGTTCTGGTTGGACCCATGAGATCTAAATGTAGAAGCTTCAATGGCCTAGACGTGGCTGATGTCTGAGTACTTGGATGCTTAGCTTTCGTCTGTTTTCCAAGCTGACATGGTCCACACACCACATTGCTCATTCTACTAAGCTTTGGTATCCCCAAGATTTATTCATGCTTAGATACAATAGAAAGATGCTTGTAACTAGCATGTCCCATTCGTTGATGCCATAGATCTTCATTAGGTAAACGAATGCTATTACATACAATGTCAGCATTAGGAACCAAACCATAACAGTTGTCCAAAGTGCGAACACCACTAATGAGCTTCTTTCCAGACTCATCCATGACAAGACACTTTCCTTTTGAGAATAGAACCATGAAGTCTTGATCACATATCTGACTTATGCTTAACAGGTTCACCCTTAAACCTTCTACATAAAGAATATTTGCAATGTCCGACAGTCCAGGTAGAGATATGATTCCTTTCCCTTTAATCTGTGACTTGCTCCCATCACCAAAAGTGACATTGCCACCTTTCTTAGACTCGAAAACCTTGAAGAGAGATTGGTCTCCAATCATGTGTCTTGAGCAACCACTGTCAAGACATCACAAACATGTGTCCATCACTTTGAATGCAGACTTCATAATGAAACACACTTCATGCTTAGATGACAAATTAGTGGGAACTGTACTTTCTCTCAACTGCCTTCTATGAGCTAAGCCTTGAACTTTCACTCTTCTCAGACGAACTCCTTTGCACATTTTCATTATGAGACAGTCTAGTTTCTTCTTAGCCAAGCTGAGATCTTTTCCAATAGTCATCATAAGAGAATTCAAATAACTTTTAGACTTGTATTTTCTGAGACACTCAAACAAATAGTTATTAGAAAAACAAGATGTATTTGAAAACAAAGATCTCTTCAAGCCGGTTACAGCCATGACAACAGGGGTCAATGGATTAACACAGCAAAGATTAAACCTAATCAGAGTGTGCCCGCTCTGATACCACTTGATAGGCCACAAACTGAATGACCCCTTGTGATTAAATTAATTAATTAATTTGCCAAGTTATTAATTAATCAATTTAACATGCAAACGCGTGGTAGTACAAACAAATCACCAATAAACTAATTATGCAGCGGAAATTAAATGACATGGTGATTTGTTTACGAATAGGGAAAAACCTTATGGCAAAAACCTCACTGGGTGATTTTCAGGTCACCACTCCCGAAACTCCACTATTATCACAACAAGCGGTTACAAGTAAAGAAATCCCAAGTACCTTACCAACCTATAGTTGAACTCTTACCCCAATACCTAATTGGACTTGTTCTGTAGTGATAGTTCCCCCTTTTTGTTGCACGGCTCCCAAGTACATGACTAACCAATGCGCAGATCCCAGTACGCGACTTCAACACCAACTGAAAGAGAAGTTGGCTGCAAAGTTCTTCAGTTCATCCTACATGATGAAGATCAAGAAGATGCTTGGTCATAAAACCCAAAGGTGCAAATACACAACAACTTCTTCAGAAGAGATGAACTAAGGCAAGAACTTTGTCTCTGGTCATAATTTGCTTCAACAGAGTTTTCTCAATGCTTGTGCAACTTGTGAACTTTCTGACGGCCCTTAAAACAATCATTTTATATGTCTAGGGTTAGGAGAAAAGAAGGCCCAAAGACATATTCACGGATCCCAAGAAATCAAATTAGAATTCTGAATTTCTAAAATCTCGACAGATAGGAGGTGTTGAGAAGCTGTCGAGCACGTGTCGAGCTTACGAGCTTGAGACAACTTTCTTAAGCTCGATAGATGCAGCTGTCGAGTTTTAATGAATTTGCACTATCAGCTTGTTTTCTTGGACATACTTGATGACTTCAACACTTGATCTTGAAACCTTGTTTCTTGAAGTATAAAAAACACCTAGAACTACCCAATTACAAGTAAAGTGTGTTTTGTCAAAGGATTAGCCAATTACATAAAAGAATGACATATGTTCTTTAACAAGTGAAACACATATGTCCTAACACCTTGCAAAAATAATGATCACAAAATTGTTTTGAAATTCTTAAAGGAAAATGTTTTGTCAAGGTTTGGCATCCCTAGGGAAATTATTAGTGATGGGGGCTTGCACTTTTGCAACTGGCCTTTTGAGGCATTAATGAGAAAATATTGCATAACACACCAGATTGCCACCCCATATCACTTAAAAACAAGTGGACAAGTTGAGCTTGCCAATAGGGAGATTAAACAAATTTTGGAAAAGACGGTTAACTCAAATCGTAAAGATTGGCCTTTAAGGTTGAATGATACACTTTAGGTGTACCGCACTGCCTATAAAAATGTTATTGGTATGTCTCCCTATAGATTTGTTTATGGTAAAGCTTGTCACTTGCTTGTGGAATTGGAGCATAAATCATTTTGGGCAATAAAGATGTTTAACTTTAACTTAGACAAGGCTAGTTCATTGAGAAAATTGCAACTGAATGAGTTGGAAGAAATTCGGCGTGATGCATATGAGAATTCTAGGATTTCTAAAGAAAGAATGAAGGTTTTTCATGACAAACAAATTTTAAGGAAATCTTTTGAAACATTTCAAAAAGTTCTTTTGTGTAATTCGAGGTTACATAAAAATTATTACTTTAGTAGAAATAGTTAATCAAAGGTCAAAACACTAACAACCACAAAAAATATTCCACATGCCATCAATACTCAGTGTGTAAATAGTTTAGCCAACCAAACACAACGTTAGTCTTAGGCTCCGCTTGGGAGGAGGGAATGGAAAGAAATAAAAAGAATAATTTTAGAATATTCTTCCACTCTCTTGTTTGGGAGCTTTAATGGAGGGAATGGAAAGTCCATTCCCTTGTTTGGGAGTTTAAGTGGGAGGGAATGGAATGGGTAGGAGGGAACACTCATTCCTCTCTATTCCCTTAAAACCTCAAATTTTTATTCCCCCCGAAATTGGGAGGAATGGGAGGGAATGAAATTAGATTTAATGATTTTTTTACTAAAACTCCTAAAATACCCCTATATATTCAACACTTTATTTTAGAATAGGGGTCTAATAGTAATATTGTCATAAAATAATTCCATTCCATTCCCTCCATGTTGCTCCCAAACAGGATTACTTACATTCCCTTCATTTTCATTCCTTTCCATTCCTTTATTTTAAAACATCCAATCAAGGTTACTTAATTCCATTCCATTCCTTCCCCTTACTTAAATACATTCCATTCCATTCCATTCATTTCCATTCCCTTATGATCATCTCATTCTATTCCATTCCATTCCCTTATGAACTCCCAAGCGAAGCCTTAAGAATAAATATGGCTTGAATTTCTATCCAAAGTTATGCTTCAACTCAAATCTCACAATTGTTAACACTCAACAAATAAAATCACTCCAATAAGGGGATATTACTCTTAAACATATGTGAGCAGAATAATGTAGAACAAAGACTAATATCTCACATATAAATAAGATGAAGAACGGTGAAGCAAAATAAAGGACATTTATAGTCTCATGAAAGGATGCCAAACACTAAGAATATTACACCACACACATTGATTAGTCATGTCAAGATCCAAACCATACCTTCCTTAAGATCAAATAGGACTTTCATTGGGACGTAATGTAGGGTAAAGAGGAGGAATTTAGAACAAAGGGAATAGATAAAAATAAAAAGTGTTCCCAAGAATAATTAGAGAGACAACTTCTTTTGAGTATATGACAATTGATTTATACTTTCAACTTTCTTGAATATTGCACTTTCACTTTCTTTCTTTTTTTCTTCAAACTTTCATCAACAAATTCATTCTCTATTTCTTCCTCTTTCACGTTCCTGTTTTTTTTCAACATTTTTCCTTTTCTGTTTATGAATCTTTTTTGTTTTCTGTTTTTTTTTTTTTTTTTTTTTTTTGAGTGAGTCATCCTTTTCTTCCAACTATTTCACCAAAATTTACCGCAATAAGACAATTTGATTGCATTCATTATTGGAACACTTTAGGAAAGACTTTGAGAAAGAATGGCTAAAATAATAGTCTCAAATGAGTGACTAGCGGTAATGTATCAAGAAAGAAAAAAATAAAGGCTCAAAATTAACAAAGATGGCCTAAATTCATCTCTTAAGGATTGGGATAGTTCTTCAAAATCTATGACTTTAACATATTCAAGTGAGGCATAAAATTGATGAATTCTTAGCATTCGACCAAATCAAAGAATAATAAGACTAAGCAATAACTAAGTTATGTGCTTTGTTAGTTTTTAGACCCCTTAAAACACAACCGGATTAACCTAGTAAATTAGCCAAGTGATCACTTAGTCCAAATTTTAGATCTAGGTTATCACAATTAAACAATCATATCAAGTATAGCAGCGGAAATATAAATAACACAAAGATATGATCACCTAAGAAAAACCAAACCTATAAAAAACCTGGGAAGGATTTAACCTAGCTATCCTCAAGGTAAACTTGAATTCACTATAGAAAGAATTGAAGTTTTATAATAAGACTTAGATCACTAACATCTTATTGCTACCCACCAGTAGAAACTTACTGACACGACCACATGCAAGCTCCGAGACCACGGACTCCTTCTCTCTTGGATTCTCTAGCAAATACAAGCACACCCCCTTGTGTATCTTTAAGCTCTTATGGCAACAACTGAATGATCATCAAGTTCTTGAACGAATCTCCTCTTGATAACCCTAAGCTTGTGTAAAGGAAAGCTCCTCACAGATCTCACAAGAGATTTACATAAACAACAATATGAGCAACCTCTAAAACGTGGCTAGGGTTTGCCTTATATACTTAGGGCAAAAACATAAAACCCTAAATGTTTTAGGAGTTAGGGCTGAGTTGGAAATTCTGCAGAAAAAACGCATCTGCCCGATTTTCGATTGATCGAGCCTAAGCTTCGATCAATCGAGCCAGGCCGAGATGCACATTAAATTCTGCATCAGCTCGATTCCAACTTTACATAAAAAAACACAAATTTGAGCAAGTCTAAACAAGACTAAACAACCTGTTTTGATCATGGTTTACCAACAATACACATTAGAGTTCTAAAAACATTAAATCCTAAGTCTTTAGAATCTAACATGCTTCCAAATGAAAAATGAGATCAAAAGAAAATAACCCTCTAAAAAAATGAATGGCTCAAGAACTCACTTGGGTTATAGTCTCTACATTTTATTTTCAAGATTTTCAAAGTCATCTTTATCTCTCAACCAAGAAACATGTTCATGTGGCTAAAGTGCATGTGCATACTAGTTGAGTATGAAACACTATGGAATTATTTAGATAGAAGTAGCATCAAGAACTTCGACTTAAAACTCTTGCTAAAGCAACACTTTTTTTTTTTTTTGGGAAAATTGGACTCTAAAAAAAAAAAAAAAAAAACCCAAAAATCACTAAAAACAACCCAAAACAAAAAATTAGCATAAAATAAAACCAAATGCAAATCATCTCAAGTTCCTCCCCCCAACCTAAAACTTGCATTGTCCTCAATGATAGCAAGGAAAAACAATAAAGAGTAAAGATTACAGAGAGTACATTGAAGAGATGAACATAAATGAACCCAAAAAAATAAATAAATAAAACTATGACACAATTACTAATGCAAATTGCTTGGCAAGTCTTGATATATGGGATCCTCCAAATTAATGGATTCCTCCTCTATTGAAAAATTCTCAAGAAATAGAGAATGAATTTGTTGATGAAATTTTGAAGAAAAAAAAGAAAGGAAGTGAAAGTGCAATATTCAAGAAACTTGAGAGTATAAATCAATTGTCGTATACTCAAAAGAAGTTAATTATTCTCAGGAACACTTTTTATTTTTATCTATACCCTTTGTTCTAAATTCCTCCTCTTTACCCTACAATACTTCCCAATGAAAGTCCTATTTGATCTTAAGGAAGGTATGGTTTGGATCTTGACATGACTAATCAATGTGTGTGGTGTAATATTCTTAGTGTTTGGCATCCTTTCATGAGACTATAAATGTCCTTTATTTTGCTTCACCATTCTCCATCTTATTTATATGTGAAATATTAGTCTTTGTTCTACATTATTCTGCTCACATATGTTTGAGAGTGTTACACACTTTTTGGAGTGATTTTATCTGTTGAGTGTTAACAACTATGAGATTTAAGTTGAAGCATAACTTTGGATAGAAATTCAAGCCATATTTTATCTTAAGACTAAGGTTGTGTTTGTGTTGGCTAAACTATTTACACATTGAGTATTGATGGCATGTGGAATATCTTTGGTGGTTGTTAGTGTTTTGACCTTTGATGAACTATACTTCTAAAGTAATAATTTTTTGTTATTTTGTGTCTTTGTCTCGAGTTGCTTAAATTGCTAGGGAATAGCAATGAGCTAGTTGGGAGTGTGATAATAGCTTAATTTTGAATATTTATATGATTATTAGAAAGCATTATCATACTTATTTTGAGTTAATTCATGCATTTTATAGTTGGTTTGGGAATAATGCTGGATAATCAATTTTGTGCTTGATTAAATTTTAATACGTGAATTTTTCATTTGTAGGATAATGAAATTAAATAAGTGGATTTGTGCCAGCCATGGTGATCTTAACTCTATTCTTCCTCAAGAACCCAATGGGCTATGCCCTAGATATCACACTCAGATGACTACAAAATCACAACTGAAATAGATGCAGACAACAATAAAGCCTACCATTGCCCATCTCATAACACAGTGAAAGAGATCGAATAGTCTCAAAGTGGATAGAGGGAATAAAAGAAGTGCTATGAGGCAAAGTACTCACTAGGGGTGAAACTACAAAGCTGATAGAACCTGACTAAGAAGGGAATAGCATTAAGGTAAAAAAGGCCCACTATGAAGGCCTGGCGTCTGTAGAAGGACCACTGCTCCTCCAAATCCACAAAGTCTCCTCAGTAAGTAGCAGGGCACTTAGCTTCACCAAACCAACAAATTAGAAAATCCCAGGGGATGCTACCTCCCAAACCATTCCAATATCGGGTCAAAACATCCACTACAGGCATCTTCAGGCCTAATATCTCCGCCAAGTTGAAGTTTGATAAACTAGACTTACAGGGGTAGGCAGAAAAAGGAAGCGATCATACTCCTTCAAAGTAGGGACCAAGTCCAAATCCCCAATGGTGATACACCTCAAAGTGGGATCCTAACAAGTAACTATGGCCTCCAGTAAGTGCTAATCTAGAGGAGTACGAAAGAGTGAAGTGGCATCTCTAAGGAACTGCTTGATGTAGGCCTGATCCTTGGAAGAGAGTGAAGTCCCCCATCTCTTGAGCTCCCTCTTATGAAAGTCTCCCACTCATGCTCTATCATAGTATCATAAGTCTTAAGCCTAAGAACATCCATGCTTAAATTTGGAAAAATCAGGCATTCTGATGAAGATCCATGCAGAAAAGCATGTGTTTCTAAGAGTTTTTAGTGAAGAAAAAGGTTTGGAAAAGATCCTAGAAATCACAGACCAAAATATGGAAGGTATGGGGAGGTTCCTAGCCTATATGCACTCTTTTCGAGGCCGCATGTACCTTGTATGGCCGTAGCCCCTCGAGACACGTGCTAGGTTTTTCAACCCCCTGGCATAAATCCATTCCTATTTTGAGCTTAAATTCGAAGTATCGAGGGTTTTGGACAGCTTTGGAGCAAAGATTCCCTCGGTTTTTGTACTAACATTGGTGCATAGCTAGTCAGCAGCAAACCGGTCCCCCATGAGATTTTTTCACACAACCGAGACCTCACAAATTCTACACTGGGGTAGTTTATCTTTGCGCATCTTGTCTGGCATCCCGGAGTATCTTGAACCTTATTTTCAAAACCCAATTCACTTGGTTCAAGGGTCAGTTCAACCTCTGTTGCCAAGACATGTAATGGGACAGTGCCGAAGCCATTCCCAGTGACCAATGGTAATCCATCCAGCATGGTATAAAGATCACAACGATCTGGTCTTGTGTGGAACCTTTTTCAAAGCATTGGTCGATTTAGTTGATAACCGAGTTAGTTAGTGCATTTTGCCGCACAGTGAGCCCAAAATCCTGCTAGGGAAATTCATGCATGAGCAACAATAGTGCTACAACCGGCTCATAAATACTAAATTTCTACTGGCAAATGTACATGTAAGACCTACCAAGAGGCAATGTTCATCACATATCAAGAGCCTACCAACAGGCGAAATCCAGAATTATACATGTAAGACCTACTGAAAGGCAATGTTCATACATACATCGAGAGCCTACCAACAGGCGAAGTCTAGAATCGTACATGTAAGGCCCACCAAGAGGCAATGTTCACACATACATCAAGAGCCTACCAACAGGCGATATCCAGAATCATACATGTAAGACCTACTGAGAGGCAATGTTCATACATACATCGAAAGCCTACCAACAGACGAAGTTTAGAATCATACATGTAAGGCCTACCAAGAGGCAATGTTCACACATTCAACAGAAGCCAACCAAGAGGCAATATCAAAGGAGCCTGTCCCATAAAAGTCGTCCAAAATCATCGCGGTACAAGAAAGCTCATGAGGTGGATCCCGGGGTACTTTGAAAATTGGAAAAACCTAATGGTAGGTCCTCTTAGCTAAGAAGAACTCCCAGGTCGATAAAGCCTAGAACCAGCGCTACACACACGACTCAGCCATAACAAGGGTAACCTCACGCCTAGCCAACAACCGCCCATCATAGGGGTTGTTGAGTATCTCGCCCCAGGTGACACAATCCAACATAGCAGCAACAATGGACAGCTGTGTCAAAACAACTTTGGTGATCGTGTAGAGGGACCAA
Organism: Quercus ilex subsp. ballota; assembly: GCA_032727855.1. Taxonomy (NCBI): domain Eukaryota; kingdom Viridiplantae; phylum Streptophyta; class Magnoliopsida; order Fagales; family Fagaceae; genus Quercus; species Quercus ilex. Next base: position 59,171,311 of record CM064911.1, read on the forward strand.
GCGTGTGCCCTAGGATATATCTTTGAAGAAAGGCTAGAATACCGCGGACGTAGGGCTGGGATATGCTTAAGTGCACACCATGTCAAAATTTTCCAGCAACCCTCGAGGACTGCCTCAAGAAAGCGGTGAAGAATCTATAAGAAAGGGACCCCCAATCATAAACCCCTATATCTAACACTACTCTCATGGCTCCTAGCCGTCTGCAAGTCAGCACTGACTAGTTTTTGCCAAACAAGCAACTACTGATGAAATAGAAGAAGAATCGTCTGAGAACAATGTCATCCAGCTTCGCCTCCCAAGGTATGTTCATCTTCAACCACTCCATTTGGATTTAAGGCTAGATCCAAAATACTGTCTCGTCGCTTGGGTAAGGGGATAGCAAATGCCCAGAAGCTTGCTCACGACGTCAAACTCCACAAACTTGATTGGCTAAATACCCACCAATCTAAGGCCCAAAATGGTTGTCCAGTCAAGGAGATGGACTGCATACTCCACACAACTTAGATGAAATTTTCCAGTCTTAGCATCGAATCACTGCAACAAAATCTCCAGTATTGCATGCCTTATAGTATAGGGTAGAATCCTTAGGAACTCCTCAAAGCCTTGCTCAATCAAAAATCCACAATAGCATACATCCATCCTCGGGTCAAACAGATGGAGAAGGAATGAAGACTAGGCTCCCTGGCCACGAGTCCTGTCGATAGCCTGCACTCGAAATCAGAAAAGCTACTAGTTACCATGCATATCTACATATTCAAATTTGACAAGTGAAGAGAAAAGGCAACATACCTGAGCCTTTCAAATTTGAGTAAAAGGATGCCTCTTTAGACCATGCTAAAGATGAGTATCGTCTATGCTGTCATCGATCTCTCTAGTGTAGGCCTCGACCATGACCAAACAAGGCGAAAACCTCAGTCTATGACTACAGTTCCTTAAAGTGCCTGGACCTAGCCCGACCGTGTTATCGGCCTCTGAGTTAGCATATACAACAAACATAAGCTCATCATCTAGCTCCACGCCCCCTAGGCCTTTTCCCTCCTCAGTCCAAGGGAATTGTGAAGAACAGCCTCCTAAACTAGCGTGGGACTGAGATGAGGCACTAGCAGTCTCCATTGAACATCAACTCCTAGTGCGATGTGCTATGTGTATGCCCCGAAAGGGTGCAAGGTCATCGCCACCTCTATTGAAGCCCCTCTAAAGGGTCTGCGCAACTTGTACACTAGCTGAAACAGTATCGTCATAACTACCAGACAAATCTGCTCGAGATGGAGTAATGGTGGGAGCCTTCCCGCGATCCCTGCCGAATCTCGTCTGTCGGGACATAACCTGCGAAAGCAAATTCAAGATTGATTAGTAAGCCCAAAACATATGGCAATGCAATAAATAGGTAAGTATGACTAACCCTACTACCTAACACATATCAAGCATGTTCATACCAAAATGTCATGTTTTCTCAAAAGTATTGAATTTTTCAAAATACCTCTCTCTCAAGATTCAAATTTGGCCACCACTATTTAATCCTATCTCTTTTGCCTCAAAAATGTCAAAAATTTTAAAATACCTCTCCCTTGGATTTCAAATTCGGCCACGACTATTTAATCCTATCTCTTTCCCCTCAAAAGTAACAAAATTTTCAAAATACCTCTCTCTAGGGATTCAAATTCGGGCACAACCTTTTAACCCTATCTCTTTTGCCTCAAAAATGTCAAAAATATCAAAATACTTATCTCTTTTGCCACAAATTCGGCCACAACCATTTAATCCTATCTCTTTTGCCTCAAAAGTATCGAATTTTTCAAAATACCCCTCCCTTGGGATTCAAATTTGGCAACGACCATTTAATTTTATCTCTTTTTCCTTAAAAGTATCAAAAATTTCAAAATACCTCTCTCTTGGGATTCAAATTCGGCCATGACCATTTAATCCTATCTATTTTGCCTCAAAAATGACAAAATTTTCAAAATACCTCTCTCTTGGGATTCAACTTTGGCCACACTTATTTAATCCTATCTCTTTTGCCTCAAAAATGTCAAAATTTTCAAAATACCTCTCTCTTGGGATTCAAATTCGACCACGACCATTTAAGCCTACCTCTTTTGCCTAAAAAATGTCAAAAATTTTCAAAATACCTCTCTCTTAGGATTCAAATTTGGCCATTACCATTTAATCCTATCTCTTTTGCCTCAAAAGTATTAAATTTTCAAAAAAATAAAAAAATAAAAACGTCTCAAGATTCTAATTCGGCCACGATTGTTTATCTCATCGGGATTTAGATTTGGCCATAATCATTTAATCCTATCAGCCTCTTCCGAGATTCAAATTTTGAGATTCAAATTCGGCCACGACTATTTATCTCATCGGAATTCAAATTTTGTCATGACCGTTTAATCCTATTAGCCTCTCTCGAGATTCGGATTCGGCCACGACTGTTTATCTCATCAGGATTCATATTTGGCCAGAACCATTTAATCCTAAACAGCCTCTCATCGAGATTCAAATTCGGCCATGGACATTTATTTCATCAGGATTCAGATTCGACCATGATCGTTTAATCTTAATAGCCTCTCATCAGGGATTCTGATTTGGCCATGACCATTTAATCCTAACAGCCTCTCTTGAGATTCAGATTTGGCGACAACTGTTTAATCTCACCAGGATTCAGATTCAGCCATAGCTATTTAATCCTAACAGCCTCTCATCAGGGTTTCATATTCGGCCATGATCGTTTAATCCTAAATAGCATTTCTCCAGGGATTCTAATTCGGCCAAGACTGTTTAATCCTAATAGCCTCTCTCGAGATTGAGATTCGGCCACGACCGTTTAATCTCACCAGGATTCAAAATTGGCCATGAATGTTTGATCCTAATAGCCTCCTCAAGATTCAGATTCGGCCACAATTGTTTAATCATAATAGCCACTCTCGAGATTCAGATTCGGCCATGACCATTTAATCTCACCAGGATTTAGATTCGGCCACGACCATTTAATCTTAACAACCTCTTCGGGATTCAGATTTGGCCATGACCGTTTAATCCTATGCTCTCAAAGGCACTCATACCTCATGTTACACTATCGTCATGTTTTCAAGATCTCAAGATTTTTGGTTACCATACATTTCCTCTTATGTCTACTTTGCATTTTATTTCTAGCATTCATAGCATCCAAAATTCTCATGTGGCCTAAAAATTAAGTTTTCTTGCATGAACAGGTACAAACATAATTATGCATCACATGTGAAAGCATGCAAGTATGATTATGTGAATACTCAAATGTGTGAACAAAAATATTTTCCCAACAGCATTATGGCATAAATGATAAAAAAAAAAAAAACATATAAATGATAAATACCAAAAATAAAATAAGTATTAGCATGCTTTTCTAGTTGTTGTGCTGCTAACTTATTTGGAAAAAAATAAAGAGGAAGAGAAAATGGACACTGACCTCAAGTGTAGAACTGAAGACTAAAGCTGTGAATTGAAGTTGAAAGCTAGACCCGCTAGACCGCTACTCGCTTTAGAGAACTTTTTAGAAATGAGGATTCAGAGAAATGAAGTTAGAATAGTTAAAATGGAGGTTTGGGGCCTATTTATTAGGCCTTGAACGGCTTGGGTAGCCTGGTGCACCTTGTATGGCCGTCGGGTCTGCCCAGCGCACCAATAAGGGCTGCTGGTCAACGTTGATTGGTTGACCATTGACAAAAAAAAAGAAAAAAAAAAAAAAAAAAGAGTTTCTTGACTAGTTTCAAGGACCAAGTCAGAAATTTCCTTTGGACCAGCTACCACAATTCAACCTTGTCAGATAAAATCAGTCTCGATCCATGAACAACGCAATTTACGCACGTAATTTTGGGGCAACAAAACACGGAATCACGTTCTTTATATGAAACCACTCATTGCACTCGAGATATTAGATAAAAAAGAGGCAGCAGTAGACACTGTATTTTGCTTGCCCTCGATTTGCATGCCAAACCCAAAAAATTCCAAAAATATTATATTTTCTCCATAGGGCCGCGAAAACATCTAGATTGACGTGGCGCAATCCGTTCGGGCATCGGACCACTTGAAGTACCTTTTTTGGTCAAATTGAGCAAAATGCCCCTCGTTAACCTTGGGTTGACCGAAAGTTAAAGTCGGTCAAAATCATTCCAAAACAACATTTTTCATGTTTCTACATCAAACCCGAGCTACTCGGTGATTTTCATCAACTTTGACCAAGTTTGACCCAAGGTTGACTCTCGAGGGTACTAGAAACCCTAATTTTGATCCGACTGTTAGAACATGTTAGTACTAGTGCTATTGTGAATATTATTGAATCCCCTTTCCAATGACTATTCATGGGACGAAATCAAAGTTAAAACGGTTGAGATATCCAGAAAACCGTGCAGAGCGCATCAGCACACTTCCCAAGGCCATAAATTTTGATCCGACTGTCTAATTTTCAATTTCTTTAGTGTTCAATCTGAGTCAAGCAAGGCCTTCAAATATGCATCTGAATCTGGACCAGGGAAAAGGTGAAACTATTGATGTCAACAGGGGTGGCTAGTAGCTATACAAGGTGCTCTGGGAGTTAAAGGGCCAATTTTAAATTTTGGACAGTTTCTGCTCAAATTCTCTCTCACCTTTCTCTTATTTCTCTCCCAAACACATCCAAACACCTTTGATTCTTCTCTTATCACCATAATTTCATGGTAGTGTTCTTGCACCCTATAAAGTTGTTATTTACAACTATATGTTTTGTTGGCTTATATTCCGTGCCAAATTTGATTGTAATTTTATTCACTCTTATGTACCCTGTATTTATTGTGAGATTTCATTGTAAGGGTTGTGTGATAGAGAGAGTGGTGTGAAGACTCAAGCATTTGAAGACTGAAGAAGGTCTCGCGGGTATCTCGCGACTTAGCATCCCGCGAAGTATATCATGTGCCTTGCACATGCTGGAATGCGAAGAGTCAGGCCAGATGGAGACAGCTGTGTCTCACGAGTATCTCACGAGTAAGGCCTTCCCGCGAGACACCCGTGAGGCATTCTGTTCTGCCAGCCTGTCCAGTCTGATACACATTATATGTACCTACACTATTTATACCCACATTACCCACAAATGTAAATGAGAGCTTCTGAGAGAAAACCCTAGCTAAACACCTTAAGAGTTAAAAATTGTCATACCCACAATCCTCTACACATTTGTTTTGGGAATTTCCTCATCTCCTACCTCTCCATTTCCATACCATTGAGAGGTTGATAGCCCAAACACTTACCACACCCTTTGAGAGTGTCAATTGGAGTTTTTGCTGCTGCTAGGAATCATTGGAAGAAGCCTAGAATGACAGATGCAACATGGAGCTTGTTGCGGGATCCAGAGAATTAGACAAGACACGGTTCTGAGAAGCCTTGTTGGAGTAGGAGCTTGGAGGGCTTAGGTACATCGGGTAGATTAGGCTTGGAGAGTCTCTTCCTAACCCATGTATCCCAACTGATTGTCTAATGGATCGATTTTCGCTTAGAGGGCGACAGAGAGGTTTTTCACCGAGTTCTTCGGTTTCCTCTTCGATAACACGTCTCGGTGTTTTCTGTGTTTGCATCTCTCTTCCCTACTGTGTTTACACTATTCCGCACTTAGTATTAAGTTATGTAAAATCAACCGAGCGGTAACTTTAATTTGGGGGTCGAAACAGCTCTTGTGTTTTCGACACATTTCCGAGCATTCACACCCAATCTTCCTTTCCTTGGTTCCATACCTTGGATTTGAGGTTTAAGGATGTGGATGTAGCTTTTTAGCTACAATCAACACCCTTTTCTTTTTATAGCTCTTTCTAGATTTTTCTTGTTCAATAATATACTTTATTGCTTTTCCTAGCATGTCTTTATAGTTGTTCTAGCATGTTTCTGTGATTATGCCATGATTTATCGCTTTGATGTTGTTGGCCTAGCCTTTTTGGGCTAGAATATGTCGAAATTTAATGTTTATACTTAGATCTACATGCCTTTGTGTTCTTTGCCATGTTTTTGCTCAAATCTACATGTTTATGCTCAGTTCTACATGTTTATGCTTAGATCGGTGTCCTTATGCTTAGATCTATGTGTTTATGTGCTTCGTGCCATGCTTGTGTGCTTAGATCTATGCTGGTTGCTATACCATGTGCTTTTATAGCCCTTTTGTCCCATGCTATTTCTCTTTCTTGCATTTTGGCCTTTATTGGCGGGATGTAGGTCTAGATCTTGTATCCGCACACCTAGGCCTATATCAAAGGGTTTGGATCATTTCCTTCGAATGTCTATATTTGCTCACTTGTGTCTATGCTTTATCTCCATGTTAACCTCTCTAGATCTAGGCTTTGCCATGCTTTGTGCCCCCCATGGGCTTGTTCTTGTGTGGTTACATCCATCCCCCTCGTGGCCTAATGAGGTGTAACCACTTGTGAGATACGCCTCTGTGGTGTTGGTGTGCTTGATACACACCTTTTCTCTACTAAGTGCGATGTTGTTATGCTTGCCAAGCTTGCTTTGTGCCACCCGTTTGGCTTTCTTCGCTTTTATGCATCTTTTGCAAGCTTGCCATGAGTCTGTGTGTCATCCATTCTCTAATCCAATAGAACTATGGACACTCGATCCAAACCTACATTTTTCCTTCTAGGACACCCTCTTTTGTTTGATAACATGCTTGTTTGCCTCTTCATGTGCTTCAGATATTTGTTTGCCCCTGTTTGGCATCTTTTGCTAGCTTGTCTTTAGCATGCTTTTCCTTTTACTTGTTTCTTTGCTTGTTTGCTGGCTTGTTTCTTTTTGTCTCTGCATGTACACGCGTGAAGCATGGATAGTTGGAGCAAGGGCACGACCTCCTAGGCGTGAGCAAAAAGGGTAAGGATGCAAGCAAGAAGACACAAGCCCACAAAGGGCAATGTTCAGTAGATTAGGGGGCCTAGCCCCTCTCGAATGGTTCTCTCTTTCTCCCTCTCTCTAAGTTTCTTCTTTAGAGCATGTATTAGGGTCCCCCTCCATGTACTCCCTTTACCTTTCTAGCTCTTTACTTGGGCCATGTTCCCTGGGTATGGCAATGTCCATTTTACATTTTTTGTACCTTACTAGGCTATACCCTTGGAATGTTGGCAATGCCTGTTTTACTTTCCCGCTTTGTGTGATAGCATTGTGCATGATGTATGTATATATATATATATATATATATATAGGTGTTTGCGTGTGTGTAGGTGATTATGCACTTTGTATAACGGACTCTTATGGTTACGTGAGCGACCCTTGCTGATCAAAAGTACTCTTAAACATGTACTGTGGGTATGTGCTAAAGGCAATTGTTGTAGGTGCATATTCATGCTATATTGTGTGCATGATCATCACGGTGTGATTGTCTTGAACCATGTCACCAAGTGACATTGGTTTCCTCGTGTATGTGACATTCATCAACATGCTTGAAGCTTTGAAGGGCTGTGCCTCATCACAATAAGAGCATGTCGATTCGCGTCTTGTACATAGACGGGAAACCCTGCCGGTGTGCCATAGCACACCAAACGCGAAACTCTGCCGGATTTTCGCCATGAAAATGGGGCATCCCCATTGCCATATTCTTACATCAAAAGCTTGGTGAGAATAATATAAAGGTCATTTTTCCTAATCTAACATGGACAGGTGAAAAATCTTGATTCTTGAGTTCGGAAGTCTGGTTACATGCAGGGAAGATGTTAAGCACCCCGCAACGCCTGTCTGAAGTCCTTTGTTTTGGTAAAATCTTAATTTTCAGACATTGGTAGTTAAAAAGTAGCTATTAACGTTAGCTTTTGGTCAATAGTCTTGATGGTCTTGATACTTGCATAGACTTGTGCCTATATCTCTTCTCACTTTATTTTTATGTTTTGCAAAAGAGCTCACCAAATGTAAATCTCCAAATAAAAAGAGATATTGAGTTGCAAAAGTCTGTCACACATGCTAGTATTTGACTAAAAAAAAGGGAAAGCGACTTTTCTACTGAAATATATGGTGCTCAAAAAGCCAAAGGCTAACTCTCAATGTTGAAATATCAAAAATTTCAAGCACCGATCTCAAAAAGAGATGTATTATTCAAAAAGATCAAATGTTATGATTTGTGTAGAAGCCAAATGAAAAGTTTCTAAGATTTGTAATCATTCTCTTGTGAGAGATCATATATGTTTATTTCTATAATTGAGATAGATCACTTGACTTAATACTAGTTGTGTATAACTTGATTGAATTGATCATTGAAGCTTCAATCTACACTAAGGACTATTCCACATTTGATACTCACACACAACACACAAGACTTTTTTTCTATGAATGTCTATTGCATTTGTGTGATTGTACATATTCAAATGTGATGTATGTGTGCTCAACCATACGTGGATCAAACCAAAAAGATTTTTGTTCTTTTTGTTTGCTTTTAGAAATGATTTGTATCACCCATATTTTTCAAAGTTTTTCAAGTTGTTTTTGTGTGAAAAACATGTTTTCTAGGTGTTTTTGTGACCTATTTCATGTATAAGCTCAACTGGGAGTTTAATAGTCCATTTCTCAAGTTTTTCAACTTTGGACAGAAACTTTCGCGACTGTTTCGTAAGTAAGACTTACACGAGAAAAATTTTGCGAGTGAGCTTTCGGCAAAAATTTCCAAATCAGCTTTTTAAAGGGCATTTTGTGGGTCTTTTGTTTTAAACGTCTCCCATCCTTTCCTAAACCCCTATTTTAATGCATCAAAATCAAAACCCAACTAATTTCAAGTGTTTTACATTCCATAAACATCTCTAAGGTAATCTTTAACTCTTTTCATTGATTTTGATCCTTAGATTATGTTTTTGGGGGGTTTTATGTTCATAGTTGGGATTTTCTCAAATGGGAGTTGGAAAACTTATTTTTTTAACAATCTTTCATATTGGGTTTTGTTTTAAATGATAATTTGCTTAGGATGTTGGTCCCTTATGGAAAAAATAACATGTATTTAGGCAAGATTTGCATATGTTCATGCATTGTTTAACATACATGTGTAGTGTGTGCACTCTAAGTGTTTGATAAAATGCCCAAATGGCATTTTCTCGTTGTTTTGGACTCCGATGAGCACCAAATTTTGGGGATCACCATAATTATTCATGTTTATCATGTTTTGATCATTGGTGGTGTGTTTCATACACTTTGCCCAGTGAGTGCTTATTCATGCATTGATCATGCATCTCATATGCACACTAGATGCACATTTGCTGCACACACTCTAACACTTGACATGTTCTTGCATTCACTCATGCTAGTTAAGTATTTTTAGACCTTTTAGCACATATAACATGTTCTTGTGTCTTTGTCATGCCTAGTTTTATATCATGTTTTATCATCCTTAGCATGTCATGTTCTTTATGCTGTGTAGCATTTTTTAAAATGTTTTTGTCTTTCATTTGAGCTTCATTTTCTCATTCATCTTGCACCCCTCATGCATCATTTTTTTCCCCTGTTCATATCTTCTTTTCTTTCCTTCCTTCCTTCTATTTGATTTGTCTATTCATGACAAAAAGGGGGAGGGTATACTACAGAGTATAACGGTATGTTTCGTCATTTCTACATGACTCATATGCACATTCTTAGGGGAAGAAATTTTACCTCGTGCACATTCATAAGGGGAGAAAGTCATAGGGGAGATGCATATACCAAGGGGGAGAAGACATTTTTTTTTATAGAAAACCTTGATTTACTTTATACTTGTTTTCTCATTACTTTATGGTGCTTTGATATGCTTTGTTGCTTTCATCATATCGTGCTTTAGTGTTGGACATTCAATTGATCCTTGGGATTGTTCTTAATTGCATTGTGTGTCCAGATGAGCATTTACTTGCTAAATGTTCAATGTAGTCATTCTTCAACGACTCTTTTTGTTTGATCAAGATTTGCTTACATGTTTTATAGTGTTTCAAACTTGATCGCACTTTACTTGCTCATGTACGTACCTTGTCTTCAACTTGTCATAAGCTTAATGAAAGTTTTGTTTTTGTGCAAGTGTTTCAGGTTACATGTATATACATGCAAGTGCTTCACAACTTCCAGATTAAGTGTAAGTGAGTTTTGCCACTGTTCCTAAAATCACGTTTAAGTTTAGAGTCTGTTTTAGGGGTTTTGTCACGGAATAGCCAAAGGGGGAGATTATAAAGTTGTGATTTAAAACTATGTGTTTTGTTGGCTTTTATTCCGTGCCAAATTTGATTGTAATTTTATTCAATCTTTTGTACCATGTATTTCTTGTGAGATTTGATTATAAGGGTTGTGTGATAAAGAGAGAGAGTGTGTGCGATTGAAGACTGAGGAGCTCTCGTGGGTATCTCACGACTAAGCATCCCGCGAAGTGAGCCATGTGCCATGCATATGACTGGAATGCGAAGAGTCAAGACAGATGGCGACAGTTGTGTTTCACGAGTATCTCGCAGGTAAGGCCTTCCCGTGAGACACCCGCGAGACATTTTGTTCTGCTAGACTGTACTATTTAATACACACTTTCTGTACCAACACTATATATATCCACATTACCCACAAATGTTGAGGAGTGCTTCTAAGAGAAAACCCTAGCCAAACACCTCGAGAGTTAGAGATTTTTATAACCATAATCCTCTACACATTTGCTTGTGGAATTTCCTCAACTCCTACCTCTCCATTTCAATACCATTGAGAGTTTTGATAGCCCAAACACTTACCACATCCTTTCAGAGTGTCAAGTGAAGTTTTGGTACTGCTGGGAAGCATTGGAAGAAGCCAAGGATGGCTGATGCAACATGGAGCTTGTACGGGATCTAGAGAGCTAGACAAGACACGGTTCCGAGAAGCCTTGTTGGAGTAGGAGCTTGGAGGGCTTAGGTACATCGGGTAGATTAGGCTTGGAGGGTCTTTTGCTAACTCATGTATTCCAACTGTTTGTCTAGTGGATTGATTTACCCCTTAGAGGGCGACAGAGAGGTTTTTCGTCGAGTTCTTCGTTTTTCTCTTCAATAACACATCGGTGTGTTATCTTGTGTTTGCATTCTCTCTTCCCTTACTCTTTTACATTACATTTTACTGCTGTGTTGCTTTGATTATGGATTAGAGTAGCTTGTTTGTTTACCACTCGCATTTACACTATTCCGCACTTAGTATTAAGTTGTGTAAAATCTATCGAGTCGTAACTTTAATTTGGAGCTCTAAACAGCTCTTGTGTTTTCAACACATTTTCGAGCTTTCACTCTATAAAGAAACTATGATTTCCATCTTGAGAATATGTGTTTCTTCAACATTACGTGTGGTTGCCCAACATATTGAGGTTTTAACCGTTTGTATAGATCTCACTCCTGATATATTAAAGCAACCTACATTTCATGATCAAGTTCACTATTCCCTCAAGATTGAGAGTTTATGTAAATGAGAAGTCGTGAGATTTTTTATTCTTTTGACAATTGTTAATAGAATAATAAATCTTACAGCGGTCCAGTTCAATATGTTTTATACACTTAAAAAATATTAACATATCAACTAGAAGTTTCCACTTTCATGATCAAGGCAAATCATCTTAATTGATATGTTATAGTCTTTGCAGATGAAATGCCCAATTTTATCACCGACTACGAACTAAGATTTTGAGTTTACAAAGAACTTGTGAATAAATCACATAAATCACATACTATGCATCTCAAGGACTATATGATAATGTCCAAACATTCATGCTACCATTATTTTAGATAATAATAAAATAAGTTTATTACATAGAACATAATGTCATACATAATGTCATTATGTTTAGCATTGTCTTTTTCACTTACTGAGATAGCTTACCAATAGATATCAGATGCTATAAAATTCCATCATCAATGACAAAAGCATTTCTCATTGTTTTATGTTTTTTTTTTTTTTTTTTTTAAGTTATTACCCCACAGTAGACTTATCTAGGCTCCAAAAACCATACCAAACCTAGATAGTTTCAATTTTTAGTAGATTTTATAAATGAGATAACATGCACACACAAAAAAGAAGTAGAAGAAGAAGCTTGTTCTACGTATTAAACTTTCACAACAAAATAACAATATAAAAGTATGGTTCAATATTTTGAGATTAAATTTAATATCCTTGGTGGACTAACAAACAAAATTAAAATAAAGGAAACTACAGCTACAACTCTTTTTTAATCTATATAGTATACCAGTACCACTCCTTCATTGAGGAATTTTATCAATCATATTATACACAAACCCTCCCCCCAAAAAAATTCATTAGCATTGCTAAAATCAATGCAATAAAATTTAACATGAAAGAATTAAGAAAACCCATAAAAACCAAAAAATAATAACAACCTACAATCCTTTCACACTCAAGAACAGGTGTAAACTTTTTATTAGCTTGACAATCCTTCCTCATTAACTGTACACTGCCACCAACAATAGCCAAGTTGCTCTCTAAGAAGCTTTCGTGTACACAACCCAACCATCAAATCACAATGTTAGTTGTCAACCACCTACCAATCAAAAAATCTCATATTATACTTCTGAAAATATCAGAGACTTTCTCTGCAGCCAAACACAACAATAAAAAAAAAGGGGAAAAAAAAGAAAGAAAACATGCTGAAATAAAGAAATGGAACCTTATTGGAAGCAAATTGAAATCTGAAAAACGAACAAACAATTTAATTGATTCTTAGGTGTAGATTTTAGACTTATAATCCAAATTGACTTTTGAAATCAACAATACTTGAACTAAAAGCAATTTGAAAATAAAAGAATTAGTAAAACTAAATAAAAGTTAAAACGATTCACAATTATATTATGCAATTTTGTCGGAAAGGGAGGAAAAGAGTGACCTTGAAGGAGTCGGTGCTTTGGGCTAATAGCGTCACTGGGGAAGAGAATAAAAAAGGCCAACAAACATCACTTAAGAATTTTATCAAATAGCTTGTGTACATGTAAAAGAAACAACACTTAATGAATCATTGTAAAATTCAAATGTAACAAAAAAAACTTCCTAAACATGTATGTATTGGTACTTTCAAATTTGCAATTTGAGCCCATATCTAACCAAAGTTGACTGGACAATATTCAAGTGCATATTAATTAACTTTAGATTAAATTCCCATTCTAAACATATTGGGCATAAATCAGCAATTTCAATCTGAGAAGAACAAATTCCAAATCAAATGAAAATTGAAACCCTAATAGATGATGGGAATAAAGTTGAGAATAATAATGAATTAGGAGAGAAATAAAATTGATTACTTGAGCAAACAAATTCTTGAAAGAAATGAGAGGTACACATCAGAATCTGTGTTGGGCCTGGGAGAACAACTTGCTGCAAGGTTTCGTGAGAAAAGACCTTTGTTTCCTAAAAAGTGAAAGCCAAAAAAGAAAGAAATATATGAAATAAAGAAAACACAGAACACAAATTAGAAGCAGAAAGTAAAATGAAAATAAAAAAACAACTTGCAGTTTTGGTTTTCAGATGGTTCTAGGTTTTTATGCTTTGAAGTTGTGTCCCCAAAACCAAACACAACAATTAATAAAAGAAAACAGAGATTAAAAAAAAAAAATAGTAAGCATGTCAAACTAACCATTTAAATTAGGGGAAAAAAATGCTGGGAGAAAGAAAAGGTGCCTATTGGAGAGACTGAACATCATTAAAATGTGAAAAATATCATTGAAATGTTTCCTTAATGCACCAAACGAAAAGTGACAATGTTTCGGTGTTTTTAAATGTAAATACAAAATCAACCACTTGTTAATAGAAATATAAATTAAGAATCGGGAAAATAATGGGGAAATTTTGTAAAAACTTACCTTTAATTTTGGTACTCATTCTAACGCATTTTATACCTCAATCGCTGTGATCAGTGAATGCCGTAGCCTTAATTGACAACTGCAGGAAATTTTTTTTTTTAATTTTTATTATTAAAAAAAAGCACTCAAATAACTTTACAAAAACGAACAAAGAGAACATAGGAAACCAAAATATATCGAAGAGGTAATGAAATATATATCAATTATAAAAAAATTTAAAAAAATTAAAAAAAAAAAAAAAAAACATAAATGAAATGCCATGCATGTAGGCAGATACCTAAAACGAATGCAACCCAAATAGCCAAAACAAAACCTATTCTAATCCAAATTCCTGAGTAAATTATTAAAAAATCTAAATCTAAACCAATCCAACCAAGAAATTCAGACCTAAATTATATTCAATTTGCAAATTTGAAAACGAAAAGGAAAAGGAAAAAAAACAAAAACATTAACTTTACCGGTTATGGGTACACGGCCTATCTCTCTGATGGTGGCAGATTTTTCTCTACCTAGTCACCACTCTGTGCCTTCTCTGTTTACCATTTTGCCAAGGTTTTGGGTCTGCAAAATTGTTTTATGAAACTTTTTGATTTCATCGCCTCTCTCTTTCTCTGCTTCTTTCTCCACGTACTCAATTTCTTTCTCTATTTCATCGCCTCTCTCTATTTTTGACCCAAAATACCAATCTATTGTAGGGACCAACTTTCTCTCAGTTTCTGCTATTATATATATATATATATAGATATAGATATATATTGATGTGATTTCATGGGTTGATAAGTGATTTTTAGGATTGAAATAACATGAAATTGTAAAATTCTTGATCACAGGAGTTAGGATTGGTTCACTCCAACACGTGTGGCGTGCATGATCTTTCAATTCCCGTAAGTCATTTTCATGGATTACACATTATGAATGAATTCAAAATAAGTCTAAAATTATTCATGACCATGATTTGAGTATGTGACCCTATGTTTGTGATTTAATCTCACATATGTTAAATCATGGTTATTTGTCATTGTGATTTATGGTTGCATTACTCAGTGAGCGTTTGATATTATCTGAAACCCAAGTCTTTAATAATAGTAGTCACTTAACACAATGAAAGTGTAACAATCTGCCACAAAGAAAAAAAGGATAATTACTTGGCATAACTTCTGTTTAACAAAAAAGGATTGTTACTTGGCATAACTTCTTTATTAAACTCAACATTGATTATACACTGTAGTATATGATATAGCACGCAAGTCCGAAAAACAAGTTACACATCCTGTTTCAAAAAGTAGTTCTTTCAAAGGAAAGGCTTTAAAAGACTCTGAAACTTTGTAAAAGCTGCTCAATTGATTGGATATGAATATCTTTGACAACTAATTTTTTTTTATGAACCGCTTTGACAACTAATTGGTTGTTCAGCTAGAAGCCTAAAGCATTTAGATTATTATTATTATTCTTTCTTACGAAAAACATTGAGAATCTAAATGTAAAGGCAGAGGAAAATATCAAAACGAGTAAGACGTATTCTTAAAGCTAATTTAACTCTTTTTTCACTTTTTGACCTTTCTAATTGTCTTACTCCTAAGTCCTACCAAACATTCATCCTTTCTGTTATCCAAGTAAAAATGTTTAAAAAGACAAAAAGCCAAAGAAGGGCTATTTGGTTTGTCTATGCATTGTCCATTCAAAATGAGAATAAAGTCATGCATAAAGCCATGCTTTCAGCAACTTCAATGACAAAATTTCAACCTTTTAAGTAAATTGCCTTTCTTGCTTCAGTTTGAAGGAACTAAACATTTATATTCATTATATGACCTCAGTGTGGAGAATCTGAATCACATCCATTACTTTCATTACCTTTTCCTAAAATTTTTGGATGTGATTGTCCATCCAGAAAGAGCCGGGCAGTATGTAGACAAGGCCTTGGCATAAAACAGCCAACAATAACTTCAAATCTCACTTTTAATCCTCAAATTTAAACTTTATAGTTAAGCCCATAGTATTTTATAATGCAGGTCATTGTATTGTTGTTGTTCTCCATTTACTTTTATCCAAAATGTGGGGTCAACAATATGAAATGAGCTCCACGTTGTCACCCAGCCCTATTAAGTATTAATCACTTCAAAGTTCAAACTATCCACTATATAGAGTTTTGTCCAATTCTAACTCATTTTGGCAAGAATTGGTATGATGCAAGAATCCATGACACCTTTTCAATTGCATAAATTTTTTTTTTTTTTCACTTTTTAAAGATGGATCAACATTATTGGCAGGCTTTTCCTTTCTCTCCAAAATCAAACTTTTCAACCTTGGAACCCTAAGATATGAAGTGGGAGCTATATTGGGAAAGGAAAGAAGAATTTTTTATTATTAATATATTCTGATTGAAAGCTCAAGCTGTTTTTATAAACATTATTTTAAATTGTTTACGTGTCCATTTGGTATAGTTTCTTTTTCAGTTATTTAAAAATACATTTTAAAAAAAAATTGCACTAAAATAAATGTGAAGATTTAAAAAATTGTACTTTGAAATAGTATAGTTTGGAAACGTGTTCAAGCTTGTAGTAAGATATTTTGAAAAAAAACAAATCACTTTGCGTTAGAAATGTAACATGATGTTTGGAAAAACCCCCCCAGAGCAATCACAATAAGCTCTACATTTTTTAGCTAAACTAGTCTAATAAACTCAACTTATCTAATTTAGTTATCTGTTTTTTTTAATGCACATACATTAGTCTCAATACTACATCACTATTTCAATTAAATATTATTTCCTTCCCATTCATATTTTTAATTCCAAAATCCACTCAAGATCTTCCTCACCGAGAGAGAGAATAAAAAAAATTTAGTTTTGTTGATGAACAGTAACTCGATAGAGGAATTGAGTTATTGTTCATTTGTTAAATTTGAAATTGTAAAGTTGTGATTTACAACTATGTGTTTTGTTGGCTTTTATTCCGTGCCAAATTTGATTGTAATTTCTATCAATCGTTTATACCCTGTATTTGTTGTGGGAATTGTTGTAAGGGGTGTGTGATAGAGAGTGTGTGAAGACTCAAGCAAGTTGGAAGCTGATGGAATCTCGCGGGTATCTCGCGACTAAGCTTCCCGCGAAGTGAAGCATGTGCCCTGCACATGCTGGAATACGAAGAGTCATGACAGATGGAGACAGCTGTCTCTCGCGAGTATCTCGCGGGTAAGGCCTTCCCGCAAGACACCCGCGAGACATGCTGTTCTGCCAGCCTGTACTGACTGACTCACACATTTTGCACCTATCCTATATAAACCCCCATTACCCACAAATGTTGAGGAATGCTTCAGAAAGAAAACCCTAGCCAAACACATTTGTAATTAGAGATTGTCATCCCCACCTTTCTCTATACACTTGCTTGTGGTATCTCCTCAACCCTTCCCTCTCCATTTCCACACCATTGAGAGGTTGATAGCCCAAACACTTACCACACCTTTGGAGAGTGTTGTGTGACGTTTTGGTGCTGCTGGGAAGCATTGGAAGAAGCATGGAATGGCAGATGCAACATGGAGCTTGTTGCAGGATCCGGATAACTAAGACAAGACACGGTTCCGAGAAGCCTTGTTGGAGTAGGAGCTTGGAGGGCTTAGATACATCGGGTAGATTAGGCTTGGAGGGTCTCTTGCTTACTCATGTATCCCAACTGATTGTCTAGTGGATCGATTTCCGCTTGGAGGGCGGCGGAGAGGTTTTTCGCCGAGTTCTTCGGTTTCCTCTTCGAAAACACGTCTTGGTGTTTTCTGTGTTTGCATCTCTCTTCCGTACTCTTTTATATTCCATTATACTGCTGTGTTGTTTAGTTTATGGATTAAAGTAGCTATATTGTTCATCCGCTCGCTTTTACACTATTCCGCAATTTATATTAAAGTTGTGTAAAATCTATCGAGCCGTAATTTTAATCGGGGGTCTAAACAGCTCTTGTGTTTTTCAACACATTTTCGAGCTTTCAATTGGTATCAGAGCAGGTACACTTGCTTGGTTTAAATACCTTAGTGTGATCCTTGACCCTATTTGAGATGGACCGGTCTCAATCGCTCAATGTTCCACCATTTTTTGATGGGAACAATTACGCATTCTGGAAAGTCAGAATGAGAGCATTTTTATGCTCTATGGAAGATACCGTTTGGGATGCGGTAGAGCTCGGCTGGACTAAGCCGGAAGCTCCTAAGGCAAATTGGGATAAGGCAGCTCTTGCAGCAGCCAATGCAAATAGTAAAGCTTTAAACGCTATATTTTGTGCTGTTTCACCTGATGAATTCCACTGGATCTCTCATATGACAGTTGCTAAGGAAGCTTGGGAGATTTTGGAGACCATTTATGAGGGTACAAAGAAAGTTAAGGACACAAAGCTTCAGATGCTTACCACCAAATTTGAAGAGCTCAAGATGGGTGATGATGAACCATTTGATTCATTCTATGGGAAGCTCAATGAAATTGTTATTGCTAAACTCAATCTTGGGGAGAAGATTGAAGATGCTAAGGTGGTGAGAAAAGTATTGAGGTCCTTGCCTGAAAGTTTTAGAGCAAAAGTTACAGCCATAGAGGAAAGCAAGGATTTGGATGAGATTAAGATTCAAGAATTAGTTGGGTCTCTCCAAACATATCAGATGGGACTGCCTTCCCATAAGATGAGTAAATCACTTGCTCTTAAAACCATCACCGAAAGGATGGGTGATTCCTCCGAAGAAGATGGGGTGGAAAAGGAGGTAGCATTTCTTGCGAAAAACTTCCACAAATTTCTGAAGATGAAGAATAGTGGGAAACCATTCAACAGAGGAAAATTTTCATCTTCAAAAGGTGATAGGAAAGAGTTTACAAAGAAAGAAGGGAGGGAGTTTCAACCTTCTTCAGAAATTATATGCTATGAGTGCAATGGCCATGGACATCTAAAGAAGGAGTGTCCAAATTTTCTGAGGGGAAAAGGCAAAGCTTATGCCACGACACTCAGTGATTCAGACTCCTCTGATTCTGACTCGGAAGAGAGTTGTGACGGAGAGGGAAACTACTCCGCGTTCATGACCATTGCTCATGTGGAGTCATCGGATGATTTGGGTGCTCTTGTGAAGGAGCTTGGTGAGCATTCTGATTCAGAGTCTATTGGGAATGTGGAAGAATTAGATGTTGAAGAAGAAGAAGAGAATACTGCTAATCTTCAAGAAAATTACTCCTTATTACTTGAGAAGTCAGGAGAGTATACCAGAGTAGCCAAGGCGGCTGTAAGGAAAATGAAGAAAGCTGAGGAAGATTATAGAAGTCTCTTGATCAGATATAAAGAGGCTAAGTGTGAGATTGAGACACTAAATGGCGAGTTGTCTGAAGCCTATACGAAGGTGAGGTTTCTTAAGCAAGAGGTAGTGCAAGCTCATGCCAAGATAGAAAGAGTCTCCTCCCAGAAGTTAGATGATGTTATCTCATCTCAAAAACCTTCTTCAGACAAGTCCGGGTTAGGATACACCGGAGGAAGTAGCTCATCAGCCAAAGTTACCAAAGAAGTGAAATTTGTAAAGGCCATAGAGCCTATTGTAGAAGAGCCCATTCTTGAGAATGTTAAGGCTGAGAAGAAGAATGTGAGTGAGCAACGGATGGTGAATAAGCCCCGAAATCATTCCATAGGTAAACATGAAACCAGAGGAAGATCTCTTCCAAGATCTCAACGGGGTCCCAGAACGGACTATGTGTGTCACTACTGCGGAATGCAAGGACATACCAGACCTAACTGTCAAAAGCTGAGATCAGGCAACAACTCAAGCGCACCTCGGTCACGAGGAAGGAGAAATGACATGAGGTCTTGGGGTGGTGAACAACCGAGAAATCAGAATCGTGATCCTGGCATGATGGACATGATGAAAATGATTGGTTCCTTCACCACTTGCTTGGAGAGTTTCACCAGAAGGTTTGACAGTCCAAATTCTCGTACCCAATCCGTTAAGGATATCACCCCAAATGCACGTGACGTGTGGGTGAATAGGGGTACTCATGCATAAGCATTATAACATGTCCACGCATAAATTCTTTCAATGATTAGGGACTTTTGCTGTTGCATCATTTCATGCATTGCTCTACTGTTTCTGTTGGCGTTTTGTACCGGTTGTCTTTGTTAATCTTTATTCTCTTGTTCTGTTTTTCTTTGGGTGTGTTCAAAAATTCGAAAAACACATAAAAATAGAAAATCCAAATAGTTTGATCACTTTGATGAGTTTTGTCTCAAAGCATGTTTTGCCTTGTACCTTTGTACTTATGGCTTTGTGCATTTAACGAGCTTAGCTTGTTTCTCATGCACTCATATCATTGTGGAAGAAATTCTGAAATCTATGTGACTGTTGTAAATAGATCTTCAACCTTGTCATGAATGATTAGTGAATGTTTTTGTTGATCTTGAGACATGCATAGACTCATGCCTATATATCTTCCCACTTTTATTTTTTTTGCTTAAAAAGAGCTCTCTAATTGTAAATCTCCAAATGAAAAGAGATATAGAGCTGCAAAAGCCTGTCGCACAAACTAGTATTCGACTAGGAAAAAGGGAAAGCAATCAAAATAAAATGTATGATGCCCAAAAAGCCAAAGGCTATCTCATAAATTGAAATATCAAAAATTTCAGGCATCTTTCTCTAAATGAGATTCTCTTTACTCAAAAGTTGCAAATGATATGTTAAATATGGAGCCAAATGAAAAGCTTCATTGAATTGTTATCAAGTACGTGTGGGAGGTCATATATGCATGTTTCTATAATTGAGATAGGTCACATAATCTAGTGCTAGTTGTGTATGCCTTGATTGAATTGATCATTGAAGCTTCACATTGGACTAAGGATTATCTCACTTTTGATATCCACACACAACACACAAGTCTATGTTCAATGAATGCCTTATTCATTTGTGTGATTGTACTTGTTTAAATGTGTTTTCACATGCTCAATCTTTGTTGATCAAACCCAAAAAGATTTTTGAGTGTTTTATTTGTTTTTGAAAGTGATTTTATACTTTCTTGTCGTTTGTTTTTGATTAAAGTGCATGTTTTTGTGTTTCTTCAAAAACTGGTTCAGGGGTAGTTTCGCGAGAAGCTCGCGACTTAGAGCTTCCCACGAAAAGGAGTTGAGGAAAGTTTTTATTTTATCATGTCACACAGAAACTTTCACGATTGTCTCGCGACCAACAGCTTCTCGCGAAATGCTGTTTGGCTAAAATTGGATTTTTCCAATTTCAGACAGAAGCTACCGCGACTGTATCGTGACTGTTTTGCGACCTAATGCTTCTCGCGAAAATTTTTGTGCTTCAGTGGCACTTCTCGCGACTGTCTCGCGACTGTTTCGCCCCTCTCTAACCCGCGAAAAACGCGTGTTTTCAGTTTTTATATAGCTGATGTGACAGTTTTTCAAAACTATCAAACTTCCCTTGCTCAACCTCTTTCAAACTCTCTCAACCCAAAAACACTATTCCATTCATTTCCCTTCAATCCAAGCATTTTTTCTGCATTTTCTTCTTCAAGGTATGTTTGTTAACCATTTCTCTTTGGGTTTTCACTTAAATTATGCAGAATTTTTTGTTAGGGCTTTCAAAATTGGGGATTTTCGAAACTTTGTGTTGGTTTTCAAATTGGGTGAATTTTTCTCATTTTTTTTGATTGGGCTATGTCTGCTTCTGTGTTGGCCCCTTGTGGCATTTTATCTTGTATTGAGGATAAATTTTCCCATGTTCATGCATTGCTCATGTCTTATTTGATGTTGTGCATGCCAGGTGTTTGTCAAAATGTCCGAGTGACAGTTTTGTGCTAATTCGGAATAAAGTGATTTCATTCCATGGACTTTCACATGTTTTGACCTTATTTCACTCAATTTGGTCATTGACAGTGTGTCTCATGCACCTTGCAGTTGCTCACATATACATACACATGCACATTTGCTTTGTTCCATGCATTGTGTCTATGCATTCAGCAGTGTTACTTCTGCTTTAACCTAACTTGCCTCTAATCAAGTTCTGTGTTCTGTGGTCTATGGGATGTGCTCTTGTCTCCTGTGTGTTTTGTGTACTATGTTGCACAGATGTCTCCATTCAAGACTTCAGCTGTGAAAGGAGGCCGCGACAAAGGGAAAGAACCGATCATTGATGTTGATGCTGATTCACCTAGACCGAAGCGAACTCGTGGCTCAACAGGAACTTTTGATCCTCACTTGTTCAAGTCTCATGCTGCTTTTGAATCCTTCAAGAACCACTTTTAGGGTGCTCCTTTGATAGTTGAAAGGGGGGTTGACCAGCCATCACTCAAAGACACACAAATACCTATTTGGTTTGCCACGAAAGATTGGAACTATCTGCTGTCATCTTTCGAGGATACATTCGAGAACATGGTTAAGGAATTCTATGCCAATGCCAGTGTCGTCGGCGATGAGATTAAATGTTGGGTTCGAGGAAAGAGCTTTTCAGTCACACCAATGTACTTGGCGAAAATTCTACACATTAACCGGCCAATACTCCCCATACCGCCGGTATATGATGAGCTGAACCCCGATGAAGAATATCTCAGACAGTCTTTAGGAGCTGATTTGGAATTCTCATCCACTAAGAAGTCAATCAACGTGGCATCTCTCTCCTCCGAGCTACGACTTCTCTCAATGATCATGTGTAGCAATCTTTATCCCTTGTCTAGCACCGGATATATGAACCTTGGTCGAGCTTTGTTTTTGAACGATCTGATCACGGATGTCGAGATTGATGTGTGCTCTCATATCTTTCACATTTTGGAAAAAAACAGTTGACCACACTGCTTCAAGGAATTGTCTTCCTTTCTCTCGCCTTATCTCAAAGATTTTGAAGCTCAAAGGTGTCCATCCATTGGATGATGAACGTCCATATCCAAGGCCAAGTCCAATCAACATTTGGTCTCTCCATGCTAGTATGAGCCATGCAAAGAAGAACACCAAGCAAGAAACTCATGCACCATCGGGTTCCTCGAGTTCTGCAGCTCGTATCAATGATGAACAGATCCACAATATCTTTACTGCTCTTCAAGAGATGAGTACAAAGATGTCAGGATTTGCGACTATCATGTATACTCACCACCGACGTCTTGATTCACAGCTCACATCTCTCCAAACTCAGATGGATGAAGTTTAACGAAAGCTAGAAGGGGATGACTAGCTATTCCATGACAAAAAGGGGGAGATGATGTCATTGATAGGGGGAGTATGGAGATAGGGGGAGAAGAAGTCAACTGTTCCTATGTTTACTTGTTTTGTGTTTAAAGCTTTGATACTAGGCTTTATTTAAGTACTATTTCAGATGTTTCTTTTGTGATATTCTCTATGCTTTGTAGCGTACTTTGCATGTACCCATGTTGCTTTTGTAAGCTTTAAGGGTTGTTTTGTTTCATTGCATGTTTTTGTAGGCTTTTATGGTTTGTGCCATGTATTTGCAATACTTTGCTTATGCAGCCTTTATGCTTGTGCTATTGAAGTTTAATGTCATACATTTACTTCACTACATCACTCTTGTGCCCGTGTAGGATTGTTCCTAGATGCATATACGTTCTATGCATTGGTTGAGTGATGAACACTCTTGTGCCCTAGTAGGATTGTTCCTAGATGCAAATTCTTCAAGTATTTTGCATTGGTTGAGTGTTGGATGTGCAAATGGTACTCTTCATATGAGCGTATCATCTTGCATATCCGGATGTTCATTCCTTGTGTGAATAAGCATAGTAATTACTTGTGTATAGTGATTACTCGTTTGATCTTGCCATGATTTAGTGTTTCTATTTCATTTTGCTTGATCATGTGCTTATTGCTCCATATGCTTTTCAAGTTTGCTGCATGCAATGATAATATTTTGTTGTTGTGTTTCAGGAGTTACTTGATCATATGTTTCAAGAGCTTATCAGAATCTAGAATTAGGTGTGAGTGAGTTTTGCCTGTGTTCCCAAACTCACGTTTAAGTCTAGAGTCTGTTTTAGGGTTTTGTCACGGAATAGCCAAAGGGGGAGATTGTAAAGTTGTGATTTACAACTATGTGTTTTGTTGGCTTTTATTCCGTGCCAAATTTGATTGTAATTTCTATCAATCGTTTATACCCTGTATTTGTTGTGGGAATTGTTGTAAGGGGTGTGTGATAGAGAGTGTGTGAAGACTCAAGCAAGTTGGAAGCTGATGGAATCTCGCGGGTATCTCGCGACTAAGCTTCCCGCGAAGTGAAGCATGTGCCCTGTACATTCTGGAATGCGAAGAGTCATGACAGATGGAGACAGCTGTCTCTCGCGAGTATCTCGCGGGTAAGGCCTTCCCGCGAGACACCCGCGAGACATGCTGTTCTGCCAGCCTGTACTGACTGACTCACACATTTTGCACCTATCCTATATAAACCCCCATTACCCACAAATGTTGAGGAATGCTTCAGAGAGAAAACCCTAGCCAAACACATTTGTAATTAGAGATTGTCATCCCCACCTTTCTCTATACACTTGCTTGTGGTATCTCCTCAACCCTTCCCTCTCCATTTCCACACCATTGAGAGGTTGATAGCCCAAACACTTACCACACCTTTGGAGAGTGTTGTGTGACGTTTTGGTGCTGCTGGGAAGCATTGGAAGAAGCATGGAATGGCAGATGCAACATGGAGCTTGTTGCGGGATCCGGATAACTAAGACAAGACACGGTTCCGAGAAGCCTTGTTGGAGTAGGAGCTTGGAGGGCTTAGGTACATTGGGTAGATTAGGCTTGGAGGGTCTCTTGCTTACTCATGTATCCCAACTGATTGTCTAGTGGATCGATTTCCGCTTGGAGGGCGGCGGAGAGGTTTTTCGACGAGTTCTTCGGTTTCCTCTTCGAAAACACGTCTTGGTGTTTTCTGTGTTTGCATCTCTCTTCCCTACTCTTTTATATTCCATTATACTGCTGTGTTGTTTAGTTTATGGATTAGAGTAGCTATATTGTTCATCCGCTCGCTTTTACACTATTCCGCACTTTATATTAAAGTTGTGTAAAATCTATTGAGCCGTAATTTTAATCGGGGGTCTAAACAGCTCTTGTGTTTTTCAACACGTTTTCGAGCTTTCAGAAATTTTGAATGTTAATTTGTAGAATCTAATGCACGAAAATTTTAACCATGTTTAACTATATTTTTTGCTGAAAGCTCGGAAATGTGTCTAAAACACACGAGCTGTTTAGACCTCCCAAATTAAAATTACGGCTTGGTTGATTTTACACTAACTTAATACTAAGTGCGGAATAGTGTAAACACAAGCGTATAAGCAAGACAACTACTCTAATCCATTTTCAAAGCAACACAGCAGTAAAAATGAAATGAATAAGAGTAGGGAAGAGAAATGCAAACACAGATAACACCGAGATGTGTTATCGAAGAGGAAACCAAAGAATTCGGCGAAAAACCTCTCCGCCGCCCTCCAAGCAGAAATCGATCCACTAGACAATCAGTTGGGATACATGGGTTAGCAAGAGACCCTCCAAGCCTAATCTACCCGATGTACCTAAGCTCTCCAAGCTCCTACTCCAACAAGGCTTCTCGAAACCGCGTCTTATCTTAGTTCTCCGGATCTCGCAACAAGCTCCATGTTGCATTTGCCATCATCGGCTTCTTCCAATGCTTCCCAGCAACTCCAAAACATTCTCTACACTTTGAATATGTGTGAGTTGTGTTTGGGTACAAATTTCCTCTCAAGGTATGATAATGGGAGAGGGATGGAGAAGAGGCTACAGTGATTTCTCACTAAGGATGAGTAGCTCTCTCTCAAAAGATGGGTTTGTATTTTAGAAAACCTCTCTAGGGTTTTTCTCTCTGAATAGCCTCTCCAGCATATATGGGTAATGAGGGTATATATAGAGTGGGCAAGGATAAAGTGTATCAGAAAGGACAGGCTGGCAAAACAGAGCGTTTCGCAGGTATCTCGCGAGAAGGCCTTCCCAACGAGATACTCGCAAGACACAGCTGTCTCCACCTGGCCTAACTCTTCGCATTCCAGCATATGCAGGGCACATGATTCACTTCGCGGGAAGCTAGGTCGCGACATACCCGCAAGAATTCTTCAGCCTTCAAATGCTTGAGTCTTCACACTCTCTCTCTATCACACAACCCTTACAACAAATCCCACAAACGATATAGGGTATAAACGATTGATAATAATTACAATCAAATTTGGCACGGAATAAAAGCCAACAAAATACATAGTTGTAAATAACAACTTTACATTTGCTAAGGGTTATTTTTGTACGTTTTTAGACCCCTTAAAACACAACCAGATTAATCTAGTTAATTAACCAAGTTATTACTTAGTCAAATTATCAGATCTAGGTTAACACAAATATATCATATCATTGTAAAGTGCGGAAAATAAAGAACACAACAATATGATAACCCAAGAAAACCAAACCGGTAAAAAACCAAAGGAGGATTTAACCTAGCTATCCTCAAGGTAAAACAAATCCACTATGAAAGAATCGAAGTTTACACAATAGCAACTTAGACCACTAACATCCTATTGCTACCTCGAGTAGGAAACTAACTACCACGACCACGTGACAGATCCGAGTCCACGGACTACTTCTTTCTTGGATTCACAGCAAGCACAAGCACTCCCGCTTGTGTATATTTAAGCTCTTGAAACTGCAACTGAATTGATCACCAAGCTCTCAACATCAATCTTGAGATTGGAAACCCTAAATATATGTGAAGGCAAACACCTCTAAATCTCACAAAAGATTCACACACACAGCATAAAGAGCAATCTCAAAACGTGGCTAGGGTTTTTCCCTTTATACTTAAGGCAAAACATAAAACTCTAGACGTCAAACAAGCTTGGCTGAGTTGGAAAATTCTGCAGAAAAACAATCTGCACAAGTTTCGATTAATCGATTCTAATTCTCGATCAATCGAGCCAGGAAGATTTAAATAGTAAATCTTGCAGTACACTCGATTCCAACTTTACACTTTAAACATACTTTGAGCAAGTCTAAAACAAGTCTAAATGTTTTGATCATGATTTGCCAACATTACAAATTGAAGTTCTAATACATTTAAACCTAGAGTCTTAGAACCTAACAATTTTGACTACCTTACCGTGAATTCTCTAACAGCTTGTGTTTTGGTTAAAGTAATGGGAACAAAAATATAGTGGGAAATGATGTGACATCCTAGAAACATAAATAATTAGTTTAGATAAGGAGGAATAGCAAAAAGGAAAATATGTGATTTTACCATTATACTTTGTTAGGAACCTTCTTTGGGTGGTAAAATTTTTCTTGGGATTTAGCGACTTCAAGGGAGCTAGGCCTCCAAAAATATGAGGGAGATTAGAAGGAATTTGAGAGTTAAGAGAGCAACAATGGCTTATTATTTTTGTAATCATTTACAATGTATGGCAGCTTGCTTATATAGCAAGGCCCCTCAAGTTACAAGCTAATAATAGCCTAACTAGTTGCTAACTCATTGACCAACCAACTGCTAACAAACTAAAACTTATATTATATCATTAAAATAATAATATTTTAATAAAATATAAGAGAAATTACAACTTACCTACCCGTGATTTGTCTGAAATTCAACTTGTCTACTTTTGGTTTCATTTTTGACACTTTACTTACTTGTGGTTCATTCCGTCAATACTCTGTAACCCACCTCCTCACATGTTGTTAGTCTAACAAGTTTTATCCTAAAATCAGATAATAAAATAGATCAAACACTCCTCTCCCCAAAACACACTCTCACGCTTGCTCACCCACTCAAAACCGAGGATGCTACTTTGCTACCAACCTAAGATCTTAGACCCAGAATCATCTGGGTAATTTTGTGCAATGAAACCAGGGAAGAAGTCACCCATGAATCCGTTCTTAATTCTGGGTTTTGATCGTTACCCACCCACAAATTTTTGTTAACATTTTAGGTCTTTATAATTCGAAATGCCTAATCTGCGAAGATGATATGGAAAAAAGTAGTCTCAGTTTTCAGTTTTCAAAGAGTAGTCTCATTTTTCACATATTTCATTAGGTTCCCAAAATGTATTTGATTGAACAAAGGCCGCGTATTGAGTTGAATGTTGTTTTATATTTTCAAAAGATAAGTACAGCACACCCATTAGAAAGGACAAATATTATAGAGATAAGTAGAATGTTCTTAACAAACTTGATTTTGGATAATGATATCTCCTAAACGAAATAGATTTTATCAAAAAAAAAAAAAAAAACTGGATACATAATAATAGTTGAGATATATAATACTACAAACACTGATGTAAGTTTTGACAGAAAAACACTTCCTAGGAAATTTATTTTCTTTGCCCATACCTTACGTAATTCGTTGATATAAAATAATAGGTCATATTTCTTTTCATATGTTCAATTCTTCTCATAGAATATGAAAGAAGTATATACTGTTGTGCTCGTAGGCTGTGGTCTGCGATTGCACGAAATTACCCAGATGATTTTGGGTCTAAGATCTAAGGTGGGAATGTAGCATCCTCGGTTTTGAGTGGATGAGCAAGCATGAGAGTGTGTTTTTGGGAAAAGAGTGTTTGATCTATTTTGTTATCTAATTTTGGGATAAAACGTGTTAGATTATCGGCATGTGGGGAGGTGGGTTACGAAACACTGACGGAGTGAATTATAGGTGGGTAAACTGTAAAAAATAAAATCACAAATAGGCAAGTTGAATTTTGGACAAACTACGAGTGGGTAAGTTATAATTTTCTCTAAAATATAATATAGAATAGAGAATCTATTGTTAATATTATGAAAAATGGTTAATTAAAAAAAGAAAGTAGTTACTTATCCTAGATTAGAAAGAAAAATGTAGGGAGACCAATGTAAATGCTCTGAATGCATTGTTTATTAGCAAACTGAACTAAACTACATTCACCTCAAAGTACTAACTAACGATATCCAGTACCAACTGAAGCATTAGCACCTACACATTAATTAATTAGTCAATAAGGGTGATTATATTCCAAATTCCAATATTAAGTAATTAGTAGTATATAATAATAGTGATTATACTCCACTAATTCGGGCACTCCCTACTTCACTGTAGTCTGCACGAGAATGAATGAGCCACATCATATTGTAGCAGTGGACACAAGCCAACAAAGAGGCCTTTGAAATATTTGAAAAGTGAAAACACAAATTTGAACCTAGAAAATGAGAATTTCTTCCTCCTCTAAAAGGGGTAATATTGTCTTCTCAATCAAAGTGCCCAAATGAAGTATTTGACCTTGTAAAATTGCTTCAACAGAGACAACTACAAGTCAACCAAATTTTAATTTGTTTGTTTGGTAGGACCTGCCGTTCCTTTGCTTTGTTCTCAAGCGTTCTGGTTCAAGCTCTACTTTCAAGGACATTTAAAAGACACATTAAAACCCGTAATTTATGTTTCCCAGGTTCCCTTTTGGGAAACTATTTAATGCCAATTCTAATTCCTCTTAAATAAGAATCATAAATTCTACTGGAATTTCTCTCATTCTCCTCAACTTAACTCTCCATATCTTCTGTCTCAATTTTTCTATTGCAAGAAAAACTATGGATAAGCGTCGCAGAAAGCAAGCCAAGACTAGTAGTTGTTACTCTGAGGGTGAGTTTTCCTCCAATTCTTTTTTCCTTTTGTGTACTAAAACAAACCCTTTCTGGGTTGTTTTCTGTTTAGTTTACTCCTTGGTCCTTAGTGGGTTTCTTGTATTGTTACACTAAGTCATTGGTTATTCTCTTTTTGGTTAAATCTATGATGGGATTCATTCACTTACTTTTGTTGCTGCATGTTTTAATCTGGGTTCTTCTGTTCTTGTCTTTTTTTGGGTTCAAAGAATCTTTGTGTTTCAATTATTTGGTTTCTTGCCTAAAATTTCTTTCATTTTGTTTTCTTGCGGCGACTTTTTCATTTCTCAGTCATTAATAGTATTATCTTTTTAGGTGAATGTCTAATGATTCTCTCTCTCTCTCTCGTTTTGGCAGAGGTGAGCAGTATAGAATGGGAGTTCATCAACATGTCGGAACAAGAAGAAGATCTCATCTATAGAATGTATAAGCTCGTTGGTGATAGGTAAAAACTGAACTTGAAAAAACCTTTTTTTTTGGCACCAATAAAAAAAGTTTTCTTCTATTACAAACTCTCCCATTAAACAGAATGCTAATTATTAATAAGTACCAATTAGTTGCATCATTAGGGACAGGACTGTTTTTTTTTTCTTAAAAAATCTGGGTATGAAAATTGAAGTACTAGTACTCTTGTGAATTTCACATTAAATGGAAGTACTAGTACTTGGCTTTCAAGAATTTCACATAATGTTTTGGCCGTCATTTTTTATACATAAATGAAAAAACATAAGGTCATTTGTTATCAACCACACACATATATATATATATATTTTAATTCTTTTCAGGTTCACTCCTAATATTTTTTTAAAAAATAATAGAGGCACACAGTACAACACTCTTATTATTTTTAACAAATTGTAGAAGTATTTGTACAAAAAAGAAAAAAGAAAAAGAAAGAAGTAATTTTTGTTTTCTAATTCTCAACAAAATGCTCACACAAATGTTTTCTTTCAGGATATAGAGAAATACCACCTAAATTACGAGCTCATTAATTCAATATACTCCTAGTACTTAAGTCCAAGTGATATGATGGTAAATGTAATTTTAGTTCTAAAGTAAAGTTCATAAATCAACTTCGGTTCCAAAATTAGCCCCTAATTTGTGCAAATAAATTTATTTCTTTGTTGTTTCTCAAAAAAGAGAAAAACCTTTTTTTTTAATTAATAATCTAATATTATTGCACAGGTGGGCTCTTATAGCTGGCCGGATTCCAGGTCGAAAAGCGGAAGAAATAGAGAGGTTTTGGATAATGAGACATGGAGAAGTGTTTGCGAGTAGAAGAAGAGAGCTGAAGAGATACAATTCTTAATGTTTCCCGTTATATGGTCATTGATCTGTAGGCTAGCTAGATAAAATTTAATTTTTCTTTTTCTTTTTCAATGTATGTCACGAGGTAAGGTAGTTGTAGTAACTTAACTTATTTGGCTAATTAATTTAATGGGACTTACCTTTTCAAATGTCCTCTTTTATCGGTATTTGCTTTTCTTTTTCCAAGACTTTGCCTATGTCTATGTATGTCACAAGGTTTGGTACTTGTAACTTTGACCTATTTGGCTGATGCCTTGAGTTATATACTGAAAGCTCAAAAATGTGTCGAAAACACAAGAGCTGTTTAGACCCCTAAATTAAAGTTACGGTTTGGTTGATTTTACACTAACTTAATACTAAGTACGGAATAGTGTAAACACAAGCGTATAAGTAAGACAACTACTCTAATCCATATTTAAAACAACACAGCAATAAAAATGAAATGAACAAGAGTAGGTAAGAGAAATACAAACACAAATAATACCGAGACGTGTTATTGAAGAGGAAACCGAAAAACTCGGCGAAAAACTTCTTTGCCGCCCTCCAAGTGAAAATCGATCCACTAGACAATCAGTTGGGATACATGGGTTAGCAAGAGACCCTCCAAGCCAAATCTACTCGATGTACCTAAACCCTCCAAGCTCCTACTCCAACAAGGCTTCTCGGAATCGTGTCTTGTCTAACTCTCCGGATCCCGCAACAAGCTCCATGTTGCATTTGCCATCCTTGGCTTCTTCCAATGCTTCCCAACAGCTCCAAAACACTTTCTACACTCTGAATAAGTGTGGGTTGTGTTTGGGTACAAATCTCCTCTCAAGGTATGATAATTGGAGAGGGATGGAGAAGAGACTACAATAATTTCTCACTAAGGATGAGTAGCTCTCTCTCAAAAGATGGGTGTGTGTGTTTTAGAAAACCTCTCTAAGGTTTTTCTCTTTGAATAGCCTCTCCAACATTTGTGGGTAATGAGGGTATATATAGTATGGGTGAAGGGTAAGAAAGTCACTCATTAAAATCCTCCAGGTAGAAAGTTTTGCGACTATCTTGCGGGAAGGCCTTACTCGCGAGACACTCGCGAAAACGACAGCCTGGCATGACTCTTCAACTTCCAGCGTGTGTTTCTCACATGGCTCTCTTGCGGGTTAGCTTCTAGCAAGACACTCGCGAGATCCATTTAAACTTGAATCTTCACAAACTTGATACTAAACCCAATACAATAAAATTCCACAAAATACAAGGAAATAAATTAAAGCAATTACACCACTTTTTGTCATGGAATAAAGCCAACATAAAACATAGTTGTAAATCACAACTTTACAATCTCCCTCTTTGGCTATTTCGTGACAAAACACCCTATAACAGACTCTAGACTTAAATGTGAGTTTGGGAATAATGGCAATTGTACGTGCCCTAAAATGAAGCCTGTTGGGCTGGGCCTCACTCGAACCCACAACTTACTTGTATGATGGGTTTGGATTTCTTACGTTGGGTCGTTCTTGACACTGAGACTCAATGAGATCACTTTTCTCTTCTCAAGGGTCTGAATCGCCTTGTTCTCACTCTGCTCCCTATCTATCTCCCCCTCTTTTATTGTCAATTTTTCCAACCCCCCATCTTCCCCAAACTTCTCGTATTTATAATCCACAGTTAGTGGAGAGGTCATGATCGTTTATCAATTAGTGCAACAAGCAGTCCAGTCTTATCGAACAGAAGTGGGTGGTTAGGTGGGAGTGGGAAGCGGTGAAAATGGCTTTGGAACTTGGTTCCCACTTCTACGACCATTCTCTGCAGCGGCGCCTCATGAGGCACGGCACGGTCGAGTATGTAAAGGACGGGGTGTTTTGAGCGTCACTTCTTCATCATTGTTCGGGACAATATTGCCGAGAACTGATGAAGTGGCAAAGTTTGGGCCCGCAGCACGTAGGGCTTCGGGATGGGCCGCTAGGTAGAAAAAGATTTGCTTTATGGGCCATACACCCAGGCCAAGGTCTAAGGCCCAAATGGGCACCGGTGGGGGGGCCGTACAGTAATATTCACTCACATCTAAATCTAGAAGCTGTGATGCACTTGGAACAAGATACTTGTAACCTGAAACACTTGCACAAAACACATTAGATCCTCAAGGTAAATCAAGTGATAAAATGACAAATATAATATAACAAGTAAAATGCGATCAAGTAAACATGATGAGAAACTTGTGAGCAACTTGATCAAACATCAAACAGTCATATGGAAATGACCACAATGATCATATAGCAAAGCAAATGATCATCTGAACATGCAACCAATAAAACACAATGGCATAAGAATAAAAGCATGCCCACCACACGACCAATGCAAAATACATGAAGTATATGCATATAGGAACAAGATCCTACTGGGGCACAAAAGTGTCCAACACTCAACCAATGCATAAAACATATATGCATCTAGGAACAATCCTACAAGGGCATAAGTGTGTTCCAACACAAAAACACGATGCAAAGCATAGATACTAAAAGTAACTCAAAGCACCATAAAGCAACGAGAAAACAAGCATAAAGTAAATCAAGGTTTTCTAAAAAAAAAATGTCTTCCCCCCATTGGTATATGCATCTCCCGTATGGCTTTCTCCCCTTACAAATGTGCACATGAGTCATATAGAAATGACGAAATACACGTTACAGGTATCTTGTTCCAAGTAAAATGCGATCAAGTAAACATGATGAGAAACATGTGAGCAACTTGATCAAACATCAAACAGTCATATGGAAATGACCACAATGATCATATAGTAAAGCAAATGATCATCCGAACATGCAACCAATAAAGCACAATGGCATAAGGATAAAAGCATGTCCAACACACGACCAATGCAAAATACATGAAGTATATGCATCTAGGAACAAGATCCTACTAGGGCACAAGAGTGTCCAACACTCAACTAATGCATAAAACATATATGCATCTAGGAACAAGCCTACAAGGGCACAAGTGTGTTCCAACACAAAAACACAATGCAAAGCATAGATACTAAAAGTAACTCAAAGCACCATAAAGCAACGAGAAATAAGTATAAAGTAAATCAAGGTTTTCTAAAAAAAATGTCTTCTCCCCCTTGGTATATGCATCTCCCCTATGGCTTTCTCCCCCTAGGAATGTGCACATGAGTCATATAGAAATGACGAAACACACCGGTATACTCTCCGGTATAGTCTCCTCCTTTTTGTCACGAATAGACAAATGAAACAAGAGGAAGGAGGGAAAGAAAAGAACATATGAACAAGGATAAAATATGATGCATGAGGGGTGCAAGATGAATGAGAAAATGAAGCTCAAACATAAGACAAAAACATCAGAACAATGCTACAAAGCATAAAGTAAACATGACATGCTAAGGATGATGGAACATGATGTAAACCTAGACATGACATGGACACAAGAACATGTTATATATGCTGAAAGGTCTAAAAAGACTAAACTAGCATGAGTGAATATAAAAACATGTCAAGTGTTCGAGTGTGTGCAACAAGGTGTAGCTACTGTGCATCTAGTGTGCATTTGAGATGCGTGACCAATGCATGAATAAGCACTCACGAGGCAAAGTGTATAAAACACACCACCAATGATCGAAACATGATAAAAATGAATAATTATGGTGATTCCCAAAATTTGGAACTAATTGGAGTCCGAAACAACGAGAAAATGCCATTTGGGCATTTTATCAAATACTTAGAGTGCACACACTACACAAGTATGTTAAACAATGCAAGAACATATGAAAATCTTGCCTAAAAACATGTTATTTTTGCTACAAGGGGCCAACATCCAAACCAAATCATCATTCAAAACAAAGCCGAATAAAAAAAATTGACAAAAATTAAGTTTTCCAACTCCCATTTGAGAAAAATCCCAACTATGAACATAAAACCCTCAAAAACATAATCTAAGGATCAAAAACAATGAAAAAGGTTAAAGATTACCTTAGAGATGTTAATGGAATGAAAAACACTTGAATTTAGTTGGGTTTTGATGTAGAAACATGAAAATAGGTGTTTGGGAGAAGATGGAAGAAGTTTAAAACAAAAGACCCACGAAATGCCCTTTAAAAAGCTGATTTGGAAATTTTCGCAGGAAGCTGACTCGCGAAAGTACTCGAGAAAATTTTCGCGGGTAAGCCTTACTCGCGAGCTACTTGCGAAATAGTCGCGAAACTCTCTATCCAAAGCTGAAAAAGCTTTAAAATATGACCATTTAACTCCCAGTTGAGCCTATACATGAAATAGGTCATGAAAACACCTAGAAAACATGTTTTTCACACAAAAACACTTTAAATTTTTTGAAAAACATGGGTGATACAAATCACTTCCAAAAGCAGACGAAAAGAACAAAAATCTTTTTGGTTTGAACCACATATGATTGAACACACACATCACATTTGAACATGTACAAACACACACATGAAATAGGCATTCATTGAACATTAA
Organism: Quercus ilex subsp. ballota; assembly: GCA_032727855.1. NCBI lineage: Eukaryota > Viridiplantae > Streptophyta > Magnoliopsida > Fagales > Fagaceae > Quercus > Quercus ilex. The sequence goes on from CM064911.1 coordinate 59,206,480, forward strand.
ACTTGTGTGTGTGAATCGAGTGTGGAATAGTCCTTAGACCAGAGTGAAGCTTTAATGATCAATTCAATCAAGTCATACACAACTGATACTAAATCAAGTGGACTATCTCAATTATAGAAATGAGCATATATGACCTCCCATATGAGAATGATTACAAAACTTAGAAGCTTTTCATTTGACTTCTTTACAATTCATAACATTTGATCATTTTTTATCTTTACATCTCTTTTTGAGATTGATGACTGAAATTTTTGATATTTCAATTTGATGAACAAGCCTTTGGCTTTTGGGCCTCATACATTTCAAAACACAAGTCGCTTTTCCTTTTTCCTAGTCAAATACTAGTATGTGCGACAGGTTTTTGCAGCTCGATATCTCTTTTCATTTGGAGATTTACATTTAGTGAGCTCTTTTAGCAAAAACATAAAACTAAAGTGGGAAGAGATATAGACACAAGTCTATGCAAGTATCAAGACCATCAAGACTATTGACCAATCATTCATGACAATCTTGAAGATCTATTTACAACAATAACACATAGTTTTCAAGATTTCTTTCACAAAGATAAATGTGCATACAGAATAAGCTAAGCTCGTAAATGTACTATGCCGTTAGTACGAAGGTACTAGGCTAAACTCACATATGAAATGTGCTCAAATATATACGATCGAACTTTTTGAATTTTTCACTTTTTATGTGGTATTGGATCTTTTACTCACACAAAACAGAAACATAAAAGTAAGATCAAAACAAAAACAATGCATATAACGGAATGCAAGATGTACAAAATGCATGAAGATATGACAATCAATGCATGAAGGGTCCAACAAAGATCGAAAGAATTAGATCAAGGACCAAAAGAGCAAAAGCTCAACCATAGGAACCCTTCCTCATCCAAACGGATTGATTGTTTGGTATGAGTGTCTTGTTAGGACATATATGTTTTCACTTGTTAAGAATATATGTCATTTGTTTATGTAAATTGGCTAATCTTTTGACAAAACGCACTCTACTTGTAATTGGGTAGTTCTAGGTGTTTTTAATACTTCAAGAAATAAGGTTTCAAAATCAAGTGTTGAAGTCATCAAGTATATCCAAGAAAAACAAGCTGAAGTACAAACTCATTAAAGCTCGACACCTGCTCGATAGCTCCTCGACACCTTGCTATCTATTGAGATTTATAAAATCAGATTTTCTGATATGATTTCTTGGGATCCGTGAATGTGTCTTTGGGACTTCTTTTCTCCTAACCCTAGACATATAAAAGGATTATTTTAAGAGCCGTCAAATTGTACACAAGTTGCACAAGTATTAAGCAAACTTTGTTCATGCAATTTGTGATCAAAGACGAAGTTCTTGACCTAGTTCATCTCTTCTGAAGAAGTTGTTGTGTATTTGCACCAAAAAGTTTTGTGACCAAGCATCTTCCTGATCTTCATCGTGTAGGATGAACTGAAGAACTTTGCAGCCAACCTCTCCTTCTAAGTTGGTGTTGAAGTCGCGTACTGGGATCCGCGCATTGGTTAGTCACGCACTTGGGAGCCGTGCATCAAAAGGGGAAATTGTCACTACAGAACAAGTCCAATTGGGTATTGGGGTAAGGGTTCAACTATAAGTTGGTAAGGTACTTGGGATTCCTTTACTTGTAACCGCTTGTTGTGATAATAATGGAGTTTCGGGAGTGGTGACCTGAAAATCACCCAGTGGGGTTTTTGTCACAAGGGTTTTCCCCATTCGTAAACAAATCACCTTATTATTTAATTTCTGTTGCTTAATTAGTTTATTGGTGATTTGTTTGTGCTTCAACGCGTTTGCATGATAAATTGATTAATTAATAACTTGACTAATTAATTAATTGGTTTAATCACAATGGGTCATTCAGTTTGTGGCCTATCAAATGGTATTAGAGCAAGCACACTCTGATTAGGTTTTAATCTTTGTTGTATTTGATCCATTGACCCCTGTTTGTCATGGATAGATGATAGTTGTTAATTATACTTCCTTTATTTGATGGGACTAATTATGTATACTGGAAAGTATGCATGAGAGCTTTTTTGCAGTCCTTAGATGAAAAAGTGTGGCAAGTTGTAGAGATTGGCCAGACTAAGCCAAAGGAAGCGTTGACCGATTGGGATGAAGCCAAGATCAAGGCGGCAAACTTCAACAGCAGGGCATTGAATGCGTTGTTCAGTGCGGTCACCAATGAGGAGTTCAAAAAGATATCCTCAACAGAAACTACTAAGGAGGCATGGACCATCCTCCAGACAACCTATGAGGGCACAAAGGCTGTCAAGGATTGAAAGCTTCAGAGGCTCACAACAAGCTTTGAAGAAATAAAGATGGAGGAGAATGAGTCATTTGATGAGTTCTATGCCAAGCTCAAGGACATAGTGAACTCAGTCTTCAATCTTGGGGAAACAATCCCTGAACCCAAGATTGTAAGGAAGGTGCTCAGATCTCTACCTGAGAGATACCATGCGAAGATTACTGCTATAGAGGAATCAAAGGACATTGACAAGATTCCTTTAACTGAGTTGCTTGGAAACTTGCAAACCTACGAGATAGGGTTATTTAGGATTGGCAAGTCGGGTAAAGTCAAGAGCATGGCCTTGAAGGCAAAGAGCAGTGACATAGATGAGTCTTCAGATGATGAAGATTCCAAGATGAAGTCCTACATCACCAGGCAGTTCAAGAAATTCATGAAGAATGCCAATGGAAAGGGCTTTGACAAGGATCGCAGGCAGTCTAGTTCTTCTCAGTTTAAGAGCCAAGACAAAGGGAAGAAGGATACTAAGGATGACGGTCAGTACACTATTCCCGCAGGACTTAAGTGCTTTGGGTGTCATGGGTTCGGACACTGAAACATGAGTGTCCTACATATCTCAAGAGCATTGGGAAGAGTAAGGCACTTGCTGCAACCTTGAGTGACACTGAGTCTAAAGATAATTTCGACAATGAGGATGATGGAATCTTAAATGCCTTCACTTCCACAGTCAATCCTACTGAAGGGATTGTTGATGAAGTGGAAGAAGAAGAAGGATTGGTGGATTCTAAGTGTGAGAAGATGGATGATTAAGATGATATCCATTCAGCCTATGAGAAACTATACAAGCTCTCTGGGAAGCATGAGAAACTGTATAGGCTAGCCACCAAGAAGCTCGGTGATGTGGAACTCGATCGTGAAGAACTTTCCACAAAGTTTGATGAAGCTAATCAAACGATTGGTGCACTGAGGTTTGAGAACAATTTCTTAGCTGAGAAGACCAAGAAGCTTGAAGCGGAGCTGTTTCAAGTTAGAGCTCAACTAGAGAGGACTTCAAGTGCAAAGCTTGATGAGATGCTCAGCCATCAGAAATCTGCTTCGGATCGAACAGGTTTAGGGTATGGTCTTTCTTCCTCTCATATTGCTTCTACTAGTGCTACTATTTTTATTTCTCCTGCTAATAACACTGAAATTGAGAACACTGATGATAAAACTGAATTAGCTAATGAGAACTTAGACAAGGGTAAATCTATCTTAGGAGCACCCCATAAGCAGGATAAGAAAGATGCTAAAAACCCTAGGGCTAAGAAGGCTAACTCTCAAAAGCCTAAACAGAAGAAGCAGCATCTCTATCATCATTGTGGAGCTGCCGGTTATACTTGATCAAATTGCTACAAGTGGCTAGCCACTCAACAGAGCAACGACATGATAGCATCTAGAAGCCAAAATCAGCTTCAATCCTCTCTTGCTCCTCTTGGAGATCTTCTGAAAGCCCTCATGCTCATTTCGAACTTGAACGGTTTCAATTCTTCCCCCTTACAGCCGGTTCAAGGGTTTAATCAAAGGAAAGGTTCTTCCAAGGTGTGGAAGAAAAAGGACTCTAAGTGATTTTATCACTTTCTTCTATCTTCTTGTTTTTGTTTATTGCATTACTTGTGTGTTTTGTATTTTTTTTTTGAGTCAGTCTAGTTTTATGTTTTGTTTTGAAAGCATGTTTTTGTGTGTTTATTTTTAGTTTTGTTTATTTTGTTTTTGATATAAAAAAAAAAAATTTTAATCAGAAAAATGCCAAAACAGTGTGTGTTATGTGTACATTGGTACTTGTGTACCTTAGATGGCCATTGAAACAAAATTTTCTAAACTTTGTATCTTTGTAGCTTAGATGAGCATTTCCATGCACAACTAAGCAAGTGAGCTTTGTGGCTCTTGTATGTGATGAGTAAGATTAAGATATCTCTTAAAACTTAACACTCATATCACTCTTTTTGACGGGTAGGACTAGAAAATTCTAAGAGAAATGCATAAATAACCATTTCACCACTATTGCTCGCCAATCATATTATGACACCTGTATGCTTCGGCATAGCAAAAGTGCAGTGCCATAGACACCTGTATGCTTCGGCATAGCAAAAGTGTAGTGTCAAAGACATCCGTATGCTTCGGCATAGCAAAAGTGCAATGTCTATGCTTAACATGTTGGGTATTTCTTTTCTCTCTTTTTATGCCCATGCATGATATGCTTAAAAAAATATATGCAAAGAAAATAAAAAGCAAAAAGATTAAAAATGCTTTAAATATGATTGCAAGCGTGTTTTCTAGGAGATGTGGGAGTTATAGGATGTACCTCGAAGGTGATAGTCCCCATCAAACAGTTATGATTGTGTGTGAGTTAAAGTTATTTTCTCATATCTCAGATCGTCATAACTTGTATACACATATGCAATCTTGCGATGTTTTTCACACACAACACGCAATATTCTTTGCTACTATTGATACATGTGCAGGTACAATATGATTTGGCCATCACAAGTGTTTACATGTGCTAATGTATGCTCACTAAACTGTCTTGACTTGTTTTTAAAAATTAAAATTGGTTAGACTTGTTTAGTGTGTGTGTGTGTTTCTAAGGATCCATGTGCTTAAAATGTTTGATGAGAGAGGATTTTGAGAGCTTAATATGCTGATTGGATCATTGGTTGAGGTGCATGTTGGATTGCATTCATGTCTGTGTTTTTCACTTTTCGAAAAACTGTTTTTAAAAGCTGGCTCGACACCTTCTCGATACCTCATCGATACTTGTTATCTGTCGAGCTTCTCAAGCCTTTTTCTTATCGCAATCTCGACACCTCCTCGACACCTGGTGGGTCGATCAAGAAAGTTTCGGCCTCCTCGATACCTTCTCGACACTTGGTGGATCGATCGAGATTCTGTTCCTTGAAGGTGTTTCTTGTTCCTCGATACCTCTCGACACCTGCAACTGTCGAAGGCCATTTTCTCGACACCTCCTCGACAGATTCCTCGACACCTCTTAACACCTCATCTGTCGAGAATTACTGATTCTCTTATATAAGCTGCTATCGCGATTCTGTTCTCATTTTTCTCGATCTCTCTCGATCTATCTGTGGCTGTTCATCTCCCAAACTCCTTTTTCTCACTCAAAATCTTCAACCCACGTGATTTTCGGCCCTTCCTTGCTTCAAATCGCTTGGTATGATCTCTTTTTCCTTCATTATTCATGCATTTCATGTTTTAAATCTTAGGTTTTAGGGTTTTTGAAAATTTTTGGGGTTTTTCAAAATTGATGAGTTTTTCTTGAAATTTTGGGTTGGGTTTTCACTTAAATGTGTTCAAAATGTCATACATTGCATTACATGTGCATTAGAAGGGTATTTTCATGCATTTAGATGTGTGTTCTATGCTTGTGTGCTGGTAGGATTGGATTGGGCTGAGCCCATGATGTTTTTTTTTTACTTTGCATGTCACATGTTCATGCATTCCTCATGCATACGTACTCTTTATTCAATATATTTGAACTGTTTTGGGACTTTTCTGATTGTCTCTTTCTCTCTCTCTTTCTCATTCTGTTTACGTTAGTAGTGTCTATGGCACCTAAGTGTAAATCCACTCCGGCTCGGAACCCTCTGCGTTCTGGAGCTTCTTCCTCTTCTGATTCTGCTCCTCTTAATCTTCGGGTGATGAGGATGCCCGCAAGAAATTTTCGGAGAACTTTTCTAGACAAGGTGTTCATTCGGAACGCCAAGTCATTTTGGCGGACTTCGCCGACACTGACCTTCCCTCTGTCATTCACGGTAGGGGATGGGAGTCATTGTGTGACATCCCGGTCACATGTCCTCTCGTGCTCATTCAGGAGTTTTACTCCAACATGCATGGCATTGATCGTGAAAGCTCGATAAAGTGTTGAAAACACAAGAGCTGTTTTAGACCCCTAATTAAAATTACGGCTCGATAGATTTTACACAACTTTAATACAAAGTGTGGAATAGTGTAAAAGCGAACGGATGAACAAGTAAGCTACTCTAATCCATAAACTAAGCAACACAGCAGTATAATGGAATTAAACAAGAGTAGGGAAGAAGGATGCAAACACAAAAAATAACGAGATGTGTTCTCAAAGAGGAAACCGAAGAACTCGGCGAAAAACCTCTCCGCCACCCTCCAAGCGGAAATCGATCCACTAGACAATCAGTTGGGATACATGGGTTAGCAAAAGACCCTCCAAGCCTAATCTACCCGATGCACCTAAGCCCTCCAAGCTCCTACTCCAACAAGGCTTCTCGGAACCGTGTCTTGTCTAGCTCTCCGGATCCCGCAACAAACTCCATGTTGCATCTGCCATTCCAGGCTTCTTCCAATGCTTCCTAGCAGCACCAAAACGTCTCACAGCACTCTCAAAGGATGTGGTAAGTGTTTGGGCTTTCAACCTCTCAATGGTGTGGAAATGGAGAGGGAAAGGTTGAGGAGATACCACAAGCAAGTGTATAGAGAAATGTGGGGATGACAATCTCTAATTCCCAATTTGTTTGGCTAGGGTTTTCTCTCTGAAGCATTCCTTAACATTTGTGGGTAATGAGGGTTTATATAGGATAGGTGCAAAATGTGTGAGTCAGTCAGTACAGGCTGGCAGAACAGCTTGTCTCGCGGGTGTCTCGCGGGAAGGCCTTACTCACGAGATACTCGCGAGAGACAGCTGTCTCCACCTGGCCTGACTCTTCGCATTCCAGCATGTGCAGGGCACATGCTTCACTTCGCAGGAAGCTAGGTCACGACATACCCACGAGAATCCTCCAGTCTTCCAAATGCTTGAGTCTTCACACACTCTCTCTATCACATAACCCTTACAACAAATCCCACAATAAATACAGGGTATAAACGATTGAGAATAATTACAATCAAATTTGGCACGGAATGAAAGCCAACAAAATACATAGTTGTAAATAACAACTTTACAATCTCCCCCTTTGGCTATTCCGTGACAAAACCCTAAAACAGACTCTAGACTTAAACGTGAGTTTGGGAACAAGGGCAAAACTCACTCACACCTAATTCTAGATTCTGAAAAGCTCTTGAAACATATGAACAAGTATCTCCTGAAACACAACAACAAACTAATATCATTGTATGCAGAAAAACTTGAAAAGCATATGGAGCAATAATAGCATGATCAAGCAAAATGGAATAAAAACAATAGACCATGGCAAGATCAAACAAGCAATCACTTATGCAAAAGTGATCACTATGCTCATTCACACACGGAATGACCATCCGGACATGCAAGGTGATAAGCTCAAATAAAGAGTATCATTTGCAAGTCCAACACTCAACCAATGCGAAATACATGAAGTACTTGCATCTAGGGAACAATCCTACTAGGGCACAAGAGTGTTCATCACTCAACCAATGCATAGAACATATATGCATCTAGGAACAATCCTACACGGGCACAAGAGTGTTGTACTGAAGTAAGATGTGTGACATTAAACTTCAAAAACACAAGCATAAAGGCTGCGTAAACAAGGTACAAAATATGCATGGCACACACCATAAAAGCCTACAAAATTATGCAATGAAATAAACCCTTAAAGCTTACAAAAGAAACATGGGTATATGCTAGATATGCTACAAAGCATAGAGAATAACACAAAAGAAACTACTGAAATTATACTAAAATAAAAACATAGTATCAAATTTTTAGAATAGAAGCAAAAAAATTAGTAACATAGGAATTGTTGTTGTTGACTTCTTCTCCCCCTATCACCATACTCCCCCTATCAATGACATCATCTCCCCCTTTTTGTCATGGAATAGCTAGTCATTCTCTTCTAGCTTCCGTTGAATCTCGTCCAGCTGAGTTTGAAGTGATGTGAACTGTGAATCAAGACGTCTGTGGTGAGTGTACATGATAGTTGCAAGCCCGGACATCTTTGTACTCATCTCTTGAAGAGCAATGAAGATATTGTTGAACTGTTCATCATAGGTACAAGTTGCAGAACTCGAGGTTCCCGATGGTGCTTGACTTTCTTGCATGGTGCTCTTCTTGGTGTGGCTCATACTCGCATGGAAAGAGCGAATGTTAATTGGACTTGGCCTTGGATACGGACGTTCATCCTCCCATGAACGGACACCTTTGAGCTTCAAAATCTTTGAAATAAGGCGACAGAAAGGAATGCAATTCCTTGAGGCGGTCCAGTCAACTGTTTTTGCCAAAATGTGAAAAATATGAGAGCACACATCAATCTCTACGTCTGTGATCAGATCATTCAAAAACAATGCTCGACCAAGATTCATATATCCGGTGCTGGATAAGGGATATAGATTGCTACACATGATCGTTGAGAGAAGTCGTAATTCGGAAGAAAGGGATGCCACACTGATTGACTTCCTATTGGAGGAGAATTCCAAATTGACTCCTAAAGACTATTTGAGATACTCTTCATCTGGGTTCAGCTCATCATATACCGGCGGTATGGGGAGTATTGGCCGGTTGATGTGTAGAATTTCTGCCAAGTACATTGGTGTGACGGAAAAACTCTTTCCTCTAACCCAACATTTAATCTCTTCTCCAACGACACTTGCATTGGCATAGAATTCCTTAACCATGTTTTCGTATGTATCCTCGAAAGTTGAGAGCAGATAGTTCCAATCTTTCGTGGAAAACCAAATGGGTATTTTTGTGTCCCTGAGTGATGGCTGATCAACCCCCCTTTCAACTATCAAAGGAGCATCCCGAAAGTGGTTCTTGTATGATTCAAAAGCAGCATAAGACCTAAACAAGTGAGGATCAAAATTTTTCGTTGAACAACGAGCTTTCTTTGGTCTGGGTGAATCAGCATAAATATCAATGATCGGCTCTTCCCCTTTGTTCCGACCTCCTTTCATAGCTGAAGTCTTGAATGGAGACATTTGGGCAACAGAGCACAAAAAAAAAAAAAAAAAAAAGGTGACAAGTTCACCACACACAGAACACAGAACACAGAATTTGATTAGATTCAAGTTAGGTCAAAACAAAAGTAACACTGCATAGAACACTGCATAATCAACACCAAACAATATGCTGAATGAATAGACATAATGTACAAAACTAAGAGACTGTGCAAGTGTGTGTGTCTGTGTGCATGTGCTGATGGGTGTGTGCAGCAAGAGATGCATGAGGGGTGCCTAATAATGCCTAAATGTGTGTCAAGAGTGTGCAACATGTGCAAGGTGTATGAAACACACAATCAATGACCAAACTGAGTAAAACAAGGTCAGCCAAGTAACAACCCATAGTTTGAAATCACTTGATTTCAATTTGGCACAAAAATGTCACTCGGACATTTTGAGAAACACTTAGCATGTACAAAAGCAAATATAACATGAATAATGCATGAACATGGGAAAATCTACCCTCAATACAAGATAAAATGCCATAAGGGGCCAACACAAATGCAGAAACAACAAATGGGACACAGCCTAATCAAAATAATTGAGAAACATTTACCCAATTTTGAAAACTAACCCAAAATTCCCAAAATTCCCAAAATTTGAAACCCTAATGACAAATCAGTGTAAAGTAGGAGAAACTTGAAGGATAATGCTTTAGAAGACATACCTTGAAGTTGACAATGCAGAAAAACTGCTAGAAAATGAAGGATTTAGATAGAAATTGACAATGGGTTAAAAGAGGGTTCGAGGAGGGTTAAGCGAGGGAAATGAGGAATTTTTTAGAAAAGTTCACATCAGCTACATTAAAAAGTGAAAACACGCGTTTTTCGCGGGTTACATAGTAGCGACACAGTCGCGACACAGCCGCGAAAATGGCCACTGAAGCACAAAATTTTCGCGAGAAGCATTAGGTCGCGAAACAGTTGCGATAACCTCTGTCTGAAATTTGGAAAATCCAAAACACCATTTCGCGAGAAGCTTTTGGTCGCGAGACAGTCGCGAAACAGTCATGAAAGATTTTGTGTGACAAGATGAAAAAAATATTTCCCTCAAGCCCTTTTCGCGGGAAGCTCTAATTCGCGAGCTTCTCGCTAGACAACCCCTGAACCAGTTTTTGAAGGAAGACACAAAAATGCATTTTGATCAACAACAAAAGATATGAAGGTCTAAAATCACTTTCAAAAACGAATAAAATACTCAAAAATCTTTTTGAGTTTGATCAACAGGTTCATGAGCATACACATCACATTTGAACATATACAATCACACAAATGAGATAGGCATTAATTGAATCAAAGTCTTGTGTGTTGTGTGTGAGTATCAAATGTGAAATAGTCCTTAGACCAGAGCGAAGCTTCAATGATCAATTCAATCGAGTCATACACAACTGATACGAAATCAAGTGGACTATCTCCATTATAGAAATGAGTGTATATGACCTCCCACACATTGAATACAAAACTTCAGAAGCTTTTCATTTGGCTTCTGCATAAGGCATAACAATTGGTCCATTTCATTTTTGATTGGACAAGAAAAACAACATCTCATTTTGAGATTGGTGCTTGAAATTTATGATATTTCAACATTTAAGATTAGCCTTTGGCTTTTTGAGCACTGAACAAAAACATTAAGAAGAGTCGCTTTCCCGTTTTCCTAGTCAAATACTAGTATGTGCGACTGGCTTTTGCAGCTCAATATCTCTTTTCATTTGGAGATTTACATTTGGTGAGCTCTTTTTGCAAACACATAAAAATAAAGTGGGAAGAGATATAGACACAAGTCTATGCAAGTATCAAGACCAACAAGACTATTTACCAATCATTCATGACAAGCTTGAAGATCTATTTACAACAGTCACACATAGTGTTCAAGATTTCTTCCACATAGAAAAGAGTGCATACATGACAAGCGAAGATCGTAAATGCACTACGCCATTAGTACGAAGGTACTAGGTCAAACTCACATGTGACATGCACAGAACACATGATCAAACTTTTGAGATTTTTCACTTTTTATGGGTTTTTTGAAATTTTTGAACACACCCAAAACCGAACAAGAAAAGTAAGATCAACAGAAAAAAAAAAAAACAAACAAAAAAAAAACTTCTAGAAACTAAACATGTGGAACCACAACAACAAGTATGCAACAAGGAGTAGTATAGGTTCACACAAAAGATAGAGTTCAGGGAATGATACCGACACCGATGATCTTACGCAAAGATTCAAACTTTGGGCCATCTAGAGGTTTAGTAAATATGTTTGCCTTCTGATTCTCAGTGTTGATGAACTCTAAGTACACGGTCCTTTCCTCCACCAGATCTCGAATGAAATGATACCGAATTTCGATACGTTTTGATTTCGAATGTTGAACTGGATTCTTGGACAAATTTATGGCACTTGTATTATCACAATACACACACATCGTGTCTTGAGTGATTCCATAATCATGAAGAAGCTTCTTCATCCATAGTAATTGAGCACAGCAACTTGCAGCAGCAATGCATTCAGCTTCAGCTGTTGATAGAGAGACTGAATTCTGCTTTTTGCTCATCCATGACACCAGGTTATTTCCAAGATTGAAGCATCCACCGGAAGTACTTTTTCTATCATCAATGCATCCAGCCCAATCAGCATCAGAATATCCGGCTAAGCATTCATTTGAATCTCTCGAGTACCAAATTCCATAATCAGAGGTGCTATTTATGTAGTGGATAATTCTTTTGACAGCTGTTAAATGTGACTCTTTGGGGGCTGCCTGAAATCGAGCACATACGCCTACACTGAAGGCTATGTCTGGTCTGCTAGCTGTGAGATATAAGAGGCTGCCTATCATGCTTCTATAAAGCGTTGGATCCACTTCTATACCTGCTGCATCCCGACTCAGCTTTGATGAGGAGCTCATTGGAGTGGACGTATGTTTCTTAGAGTCTAGACCAAATCTTTTAACAAGATTTTTGGCATATTTCTCTTGAGATATAAATATCCCATCTTTCCGTTGTTTCACTTGAAGCCCAAGGAAATAGTTCAGCTCCCCCACCATACTCATCTCAAACTCCCTTTTCATTTCTTCGGAGAATTCATGAGCCAAATGATCAATTGTGGATCCGAAGACAATATCGTCCACATATACTTGAGCAACTAAGAGAGACTTCTCATCTCTCTTTACGAACAATGTTCAATCAGCTTGGCCTCTTTTGAATCCTCGATCCAACAAGTATGTTTTGAGACGATCATACCATGCTCTTGGTGCTTGCTTCAACCCATACAGTGCCTTCTTCAACCTTAGCACATGATATGGAAAATGAGGATCTTGAAATCCCTTTGGTTGCTCAACGAATACTTCTTCATTTAGAAAACCATTCAGAAACGCACTTTTTACATCCATTTGGTACAGTTTGAAATCCATAACACATGCGATGGATAGTAGATTTCGAATTGACTCTAATCTTGCTACTGGTGCAAATGAATCATCAAAATCTATGCCTTCCACTTGGGTATATCCTTGAGCTACCAACCTAGACTTGTTTCGAACTACCTCACCGTCTTCATCAGTTTTGTTCTTGAAGATCCACTTGGTGCCAATGACATGGGTATCTTTTGGTCTTGGGATCAGCTCCCATACATCATTTCTGACAAACTGATGTAACTCCTGATGCATAGACTCAATCCAATTTTCGTCTCTAAGGGCTTCCTCTACCTTATTGGGTTCGAATTGAGCAAGGTAACAATTGTACGTCACATGATTCGCACTGTATTTTGGTCCTTTTCTCAACCGAAGTCCTTCATTTACATCACCAATGATATTACTTGATGGATGATTGAGCATTACCCTTGATGACGGTCTCTTGGAGGTAGAAGGTTCTTCATCACGAGAGATTGGAGGTTGAACTTCCGGAGGGGTGAGAGGGCTAGAAGACCCTTGTGCTGATTTGGTCTCCCTTCTTGGTATAGGGGGTGTAGACTCTCTTTCTGGAGATTCTTTTTCGATCTCATCATCTTGTGACATGTTGTCCTCAACCTCCCCCTTCTTCAGGTTCGTTCCTTCACCATCATCCCTTTCCCTTTCAGATATGGTATCATCAATGACCACATTTATTGACTCCATTACCGTCTTAGTGCGTTTATTGAAGACCCTATACGCTCGGCTATTTAAAGAATAGCCTAGAAATATCCCTTCATCACTTTTAGCATCAAACTTTCTGGGATTCTCTCTATCATTGAGTACATAACATTTGCTCCCAAATATTCGGAAGTATTTCACCTTCGGCTTCTTTTCTCTCCAAATTTCATACGATGTCTTCTTCGTTCCTGCTCAGAAGTAAATCCTATTCCTAATGTGACATGAAGTGTTCACAGCTTCAACCTAAAACTTCTGTGGAAGGTTCTTGTTGAGTAACATTACTCGAGCCATTTCTTGAATCACCCGGTTCTTCCTTTCAACTACTCCATTCTGTTGTGGAGTCTTTGGGGCTGAGAATTCCTTCTTGATACCGTGTTCATTGCAAAATGCTTCAAACTTTGCATTTGCAAACTCTTTCCCATGATCACTTCTGATTTTGATGATAGGTACTCCCTTTTCATTCATCAATCTCTTGCACAATTTTTCCATCTTATTACATGCTTCCGATTTCTCTCTAAGGAAATCCACCCAGGAATGCCTTGAGAAGTCGTCAACTATCACCATAATGTACCGCTTTCCACCCATGTTTTCTGTTTTTGTAGGACCTATCAAATCCACATGCAGTAATTCTAACGGACGAGAGGTTGCAACCACATTCACTTTAGGATGGCTTGACTTTGTTTGTTTTCCCAATTGACATGGACCACAAACATTCTTCTCAATTTTCCCAAACTTAGGTAGACCAACCACAGCCTCAAGTTTCGAAACTTTTGCCACTTGTTTGTAATTTGCATGTCCAAGTTGTTGATGCCACAACTCCAAGAGGTTTACCCGAGCACTTCGACATGCTATGCTGGGTTTTGGAATAATCCCATAGCAGTTATCAGTGGTCCTTAGTCCCTTTAGAACTTGAACACCTTCTTCATTCAAGATTAGACACCCTTTCTTTGAAAATTGGACCAAGAAATCTTCATCACAAATCTGAGTGATACTTAGTAAGTTCACTTTTAATCCCTTAATATACAGCACGTCGGTTAACAAAGGCAGACCCGGAATATCCACCATTCCCTTTCCAAGAACTTGTGAGTGACTACCATCTCCAAATGTCACAAATCCATCTTCCTTCTCTTTAAGAGTTTTGAATAGAGATTTTTCTCCAGTCATATGCCTAGAACACCCACTGTCAAGGTACCACAAGCACGAGTTAAACACTTTCAATGCGGTATGAAAAAAAGACATGCATGAGAGAGACATTCTTGACCATCAAGACAAGAATCATTTTTCCTTACTTCATTCAAGGATGAGTGAAGTTTCCTTTTTAAACGACCAAGTTCATCACTTAACTGTCTATTTCTTCTCTCACAATCATAGATTAAGGACTTTGACTCACATAGGCTGTTATGTATATCATAGTTCCTATGAACTAATGATTTCAGCATGTAACTAAAAATTCTGGCATGTTTCTTAGATTTAAATAACTCTAAGAGTGCATTACTAGAACAATGTTCAAATATGCTCATTGAGTCATTTTCACAAACATTTTTCAAGTCCTTCATGGTAGACATAACAAGAACACTTTTCAAAACACACCAAGGGGTCTAGGATCACACTTAGGTATTCATAACCACAGCAAGTGTACCCGCTCTGATACCAATTGAAAGCTCGATAAAGTGTTGAAAACACAAGAGCTGTTTTAGACCCCCCAATTAAAATTACGGCTTTATAGATTTTACACAACTTTAATACAAAGTGCGGAATAGTGTAAAGCGAGCGGATGAACAAGTAAGCTACTCTAATCCATAAACTAAGCAACACAGCAGTATAATGAAATTAAACAAGAGTAGGAAAGAAGGATGGAAACACAGAAAACACCGAGACGTGTTCTCGAAGAGAAAATCGAAGAACTCGGCGAAAAACCTCTCCGCCGCCCTCCAAGCGGAAATCGATCCACTAGACAATCAGTTGGGATACATGGGTTAGCAAAAGACCTTCCAAGCCTAATCTACCCGATGCACGTAAGCCCTCCAAGCTCCTACTCCAACAAGGCTTCTCGGAACAGTGTCTTGTCTAGCTCTCTGGATCTCGCAACAAGCTCCATGTTGCATCTGCCATTCCAGGCTTCTTCTAATGCTTTCCAATAGCACCAAAACGTCTCACAGCACTCTCAAAGGATGTGGTAAGTGTTTGAGCTTTCAACCTCTCAATGGTGTGGAAATGGAGAGGGAAGGGTTGAGGAGATACCATAAGCAAGTGTATAGAGAAATGTGGGGATGACAATCTCTAATTCCCAATGTGTTTGGCTAGGGTTTTCTCTCTGAAGCATTCCTCAACATTTGTGGGTAATGAGGGTTTATATAGGATAGGTGCAAAATGTGTGAGTCAGTCAGTACAGGCTGGCAGAACAGCTTGTCTCGCGGGAAGGCCTTACTCGCGAGAGATAGCTGTCTCCACCTGGCCTGACTCTTCGCATTCCAGCACGTGTAGGGCACATGCTTCACTTCGCGGGAAGCTAGGTCGCGACATACCCGCGAGAATCCTCCAGTCTTCCAAATGCTTGAGTCTTCACACACTCTCTCTATCACACAACCCTTACAACAAATCCCACAATAAATACAGGGTATAAACGATTGAGAATAATTACAATCAAATTTGGCACGGAATGAAAGCCAACAAAATACATAGTTGTAAATAACAACTTTACAGATCGTTTAGTACCTCTCTTTTTCACTCGCATTCGAGGTACGCGCATCCCTATCACACCGCAGCTAGTTGCGGATGTGCTTCGGGTTCCTAGGATAGAGTTTCCTGACTATTCTTCTTATGAGCGTCTGAGGACTGTGTCCAAAGATGAGCTCATTTCTGCTTTTTGTGAGCACCTTGCTAATTGGGGTGAACATTAGTATACATCATGTAGATCTTTTGCTAAAGGTCCTAGATTCTTAAACATGGTGATGACTTTTGTACTCCATCCACTCTCTCACTACAACTCTATCACAGAGCCTCGTACTCGATTTTTGTTATCTCTTCTTGAGCATCTTACTATAGATTTTCCTTCTTATTTCATTCTTTCTATCATAGATATTCATTTAGATTCGGCGTCCCGCGATAAGCTCATCTTTCCTTCTACTATCACGAGGATTTTATGCCATTTTTCTGTCCCTTTTCCTGTGTCCGACAACTTCACACACATTTGTGCCATAGATGCCGCTACCGTAAAATGTGGTGAGGCTCAGTTTCGGTCGAGACAGCCGGATTCCACTCCTTCCTCCCGTTCAGCTCCATCTAGATCTGCTCCATCTACATCTGCTCCTTCTTCTTCTATGGGCGATGTATCTCTTGGAGACATCATGGCGCAGCTACAGCACATGGATGCTCGCCTTGATACACTCTCCATGGAGTTGTATTAGGTGAATGTTCGTGTTGGTCGTATTGCATGACAGCAAGCGACCATGGGTTTGCTTCTGAGGCTACTCCTTCACCACCTCCTCTAGTGACTTCTGACTCTGAGGATGATGATGATGATGGTGATGACGATGAAGCTTTGGATGATGATGGAGATGCTAGCTCTACTGATGAGATGTCTACTTGACACTTTACCCTTTGTCACTCATGACAAAAAGGGGGAGTAGTTTTGGATATGAGAGTAGTCATCTTAGGGGGAGAGTTAGTATAGGACATTTTTGATAGGGGGAGTGTTGATTCTTGAGGGATGTAGTGAGGTAATGATGTATCTTTTCTTTTCTTTCTTTTTAGATACAGTGTTCTTGTATATGAGGTCTTGTGACCAGTTTTACATACATTGTACTCATTTTCTCTATATATGTGGATGTATGTTTCTTTCACCTATCTCTACATATGTTGTTTCTTTTCTATCTTTATACACATGATTCTTATACTTGTATGCAATCTATTATTTCTGTTTCACACAAGATGCCTTGATGAGTTTTGTTTAAAGTGTTTTAGAAATACAGGTTGTTAAAGTCTACTTGCCATAAACTCTTTTGTTGCAAAGTTTTTCAAGGGTTTGTGATAGGATAGATTTTATTGTATTCAACAAGTGAATATGAGTTGAGTGATTTATGACTTTCTCATATGTTCATTTGTTTGTTGTGGTTTTGTCACGGATTGCCAAATGGGGAGATTGTTAGGACATATGTGTTTTCACTTGTTAAGAATATATGTCATTTATTTATGTAAATTGGCTAATCCTTTGACAAAACACACTCTACTTGTAATTGGGTAGTTCTAGGTGTTTTTAATACTTCAAGAAACAAGGTTTCAAGATCAAGTGTTGAAGTCGTCAAGTCTGTCCAAGAAAAACAAGCTGAAGTGCAAATTCATTAAAGCTCGACACCTGCTCGATAGCTCCTCGACACCTTGCTATCTGTCGAGATTTATAAAATCAGATTTTCTAATCTGATTTCTTGGGAGCCGTGCATTAAAAGGAGAAATTGTCACTATAGAACAAGTCCAATTGGGTATTGGGGTAAGGGTTCAACTGTAGGTTGGTAAGGTACTTGAGATTCCTTTACTTGTAACCGCTTGTTGTGATAATAGTGGAGTTTCGGGAGTCGTGACTTGAAAATCACTTGGTGGGGTTTTTGTCGCAAGGGTTTTTCCCATTCGTATACAAATCACCGTGTTATTTAATTTCCGCTGCTTAATTAGTTTATTGGTGATTTGTTTGTGCTTCCACGCGTTTGCATGATAAATTGATTAATAAATAACTTGGCTAATTAATTAATTGGTTTAATCACAAGGAGTCATTCAGTTTGTGGCCTATCATGTCTCATGAGAAGTGAGACGAAGGTTGGAAGAATGAGAACCGGAGATGCACATAGACAAGGAGGCAAGAACATTAAAAACTTTCTTCAACAACTTGCCATTTTCCCCCAAATTCGGTTCAGCTTTTATATCACAACTTCCAAAAAGCTCAACTTTCTTTTTTCTTTTAATTCTTTTAAGAGCTTGAACCTTAGAGTAATGTGGTCTTAGATGACCAAAGGCACCACAATGGTGACAAACAATGAGTTTAGGTCCACTAGGTCTTTTGGGAAGGGATCCAGCAACATGGGTTTGTTCTCTCTTCAACTTATGACATTGAAATCTTATATGACCAATCACACCGCAATGGTGGCAAGTAGGAACGAACTTAGATCCACTCAATTCCCTAGAATCGGACCTATACAGAGGCTTAGGCTTAAGAGCCTTTCTCTCCACCTTTTGATTTCTTTTATGTGGAGGAATGTACACCGATTTGTCCTTTGAGGTAGAACACACAATAGGCACAATATCGGGTACCACAAAATGATTGCAACAAATATTTTCTTCATTTTGAATAGTAGATTCAACAATCAAACATTTGGCATGTATCTTAAGAGATTCATTTTCACATTTAAGATCATCAACGAGTTTGTTAGACAAAACAAGTTTAGCATCCAAGTGCATATTCAAACATTCACACTTTTTCAGCATTTCAAGAGAAATTTTAGCAAGTTTTTTATATTTCTCAACCAATTTGTTGGATTCATTGAACTTAGCAATCAAATCATCCTTTTCACAAAATAACTTGCTTAAATCCTTATGAAACTTCTTAGCATTTTTCTTCAAGAGTTTGATGTTAGGAATATCAACAACACCCATAGATTCATGTAACATGGCATCACAATCATGAGGATAAACACTCATAGAGGCATTTTCACAAACACATGGCATGTTACAATTAACAACATCTATACAAGCATGTAAAGCATTATCCATGGAAAAACACACAAGGGGTCAAGGATCACACTTAGGTAATGAAACCAAAACAAGTGTACTCGCTTTGATACCAATTGAAAGCTCGAAAATCATGTTGAAAACACAAGAGCTATTTAGACCCCCAAATTAAAATTACGGCTCGATAGATTTTACACTAACTTAATACTAAGTGCGGAATAGTATAAATGCGAGCAGATAAACAAACAAGCTACTCTAATCCATAAACTAAGTAACACAGCAGTATAATGAAATGTAAAAGAGTAGGGAAGAAGAAAGAAAACACAAGATAACGCGCCGATGTGTTATTGAAGAGGAAACCGAAGAACTCGACGAAAAACCTCTCCGCCGCCCTCCAAGCGGTAATCGATCCACTAGACAATTAGTTGGGATACATGGGTTAGCAAGAGACCCTCCAAGCCTAATTTACCCGATGTACCTAAGCCCTCCAAGCTCCTACTCCAACAAGGCTTCTCGGAACCGTGTCTTGTCTAGCTCTCCGGATCCCGCAATAAGCTCCATGTTGCATTTGCCATCCTTGGCTTCTTCCAATGCTTCCCAATAGCTCCAAAACACTCTCTACACTCTGAATAGGTGTGGGTTGTGTTTGGGTACAAATATCCTCTCAAGGTATGATAATGGGAGAGAGATGGAGAAGAGACTACAATAATTTCTCACTAAGGATGAGTAGCTCTCTCTCAAAAGATAGGTGTGTGTGTTTTAGAAAACCTCTCTAGGGTTTTTCTCTCTGAATAGCCTCTCCAACATTTGTGGGTAATAAGGGTATATATAGTATGAGTGAAGGGTAAGAAAGTCACTCATTAAAATTCTCTAGGCAGAAAGTTTTGTGACTATCTCGCGGGAAGGCCTTACCCGCGAGATACTCGCGAAAACGATAGCCTGGCATGACTCTTCAGCTTCTGGCATGACTCTTCAGCTTCTAGCATGTGCTTCTCATATGGCTCTTTCGTGGGTTAGCTTCCAGCGAGACACTCGCGAGATCCATTTAAGCTTAATTCTTCACCAACTTGATACTAAACTCAATACAATAAAATCCCACAAAATACAATGAAATAAATTAAAGCAATTACACCACTTTTTTTTCATGGAATAAAGCTAACATAAAACATAGTTGTAAATCACAACTTTACATATACTGTGAGCCACTTTTTAATTGCATCTATGTGGCTTAAACACGTATGCTATATCACGGCTACTTGTTGCTTAAAAAAACCAGAAGAAAAAAGTAAAATAAATACACCTTGACTTAAACATGTTATGAATTTAGGTATGTAATTGGATATTTCCCCCACTATTATTTATTGCTAGTGTGTAACCCCATGCATATGCATAAGTACAATTAAAAACAATCACAATTATATTGTTCAAATTATAAATCTTTTTTAGAAGAATAATTTTTTTTCAGAAAAAGTTGAAATTATACATGGTATTAGTTTACATATATTTTAAACCATAGATTTTTAAACACATGTAATGGTTTCTAATTTTATATATATATATATATATATATTATTTATTTATTTAGGCTTTTCTATTTTTGCACCCAATAATTCACTTGCCACAAAAATTAAAAAAAAGGCAGAAATGCGATTTTCGTCTCTATGTTTAATTTGTCTTGATTCCCATTTTGGTCCCTATATTTCATTTTTACCACATTTAGTCCCTATTTAGAAAAACGTCATCCATTTTGGTACTTTCCATAAGTGCCTTAATGGCAAAATCCTAAGTGGCAAAAAAAATTCTAAATAATTTTATTTGGGCATAAAAAAATGCCACGTCAACATCTAAATTAAAAAAAAATTAATTTATTAATTTTAACTAAATAAAAAAAATTAAAAATAAAATTAAATACTAAAAATCACATGAATTGAGATCTTAGTGTGTCTTGAACAAGAGCAATAAGAACACAATCCCAGATTTAAGAATAAGAAGATCATTTTCCTTTATTTGACATTTTCTTTTTCTTTTTTTTTTTCATAGAAAAAAAAAACACAAAATTAAGCATACACAAACCCAAAAAATTAAAATAAAACTAACACAACACTCCTTTCTCTCTCTCTCTCACATGTAAATTCTTTATATATATCTCTCTCTCTCTCTTAATTGCTCAGACTTCTTTTCTTCTATTTTCTTCTTTAACTCACTTTTCCTCAGCCCGATCCCAACCTCTCTCAATCTCTCTTTTCCTCTCTCAACCTCTCTTTTCCTTTCTCACGTAACCCGATCCCAACCATCCTCTTTTCCTCTCACTCTCATTGAGCCATTCCCAGCCATGGCAGACTCTTATTCACCTTCTCTACCTTGTCTTCTCAAGCTCATGCCCCAAGCAAACACGAGCAAGAAGAAAGTAGTGGCGGCAGCAACAACGATAGCTAAGAGAGGAGGTGGTTTTGTTGTCAGATCTGCGGTTGATTTCCTTTGAGTTTGATAGTTTCAAAACTGAGGTTTTAGGTGGTTTGGTTGTCGGCTTTAAGGTTTGGATCTAAGGTTTTGTGTTTGGTTTCCCAAAAAGTATAAGAAAATTTGGGTTTTGAGTTTTATGTTTGGTGCCCGAAAATCTGGGTTTGAGTTTAGTGTTTTGTGTTTGGGGGCCAAAAATTTGGGTTTTGAGTTTAGGGACTAAATGTGGTAAAAATATAATGTAGGGACTAAAATGGGAATTAGGACATAACATAGGGGGCGAAAAGTGCATTTCCGCCATTAAAAAATTAGATGGATTCATGGTGCAAAATTGGAGTCCAATTTAGTACCTATTTGGATATTGATGAAAAGGCCAGCGTCTGTGCCTGCATTATTTTTTTTATTTTTTATTTTTATTTTTTTTTAAGAAGAGTGTTTCTGTGGCTTTTATGCTTTTCTAGTGGGTCTTGTGTACTGTTCACGGGACCCACAAACCTCTTTTTTCAGCAAAACTTTCATTAAAAATGAGTCCCACGGCACTATTCACACATTTAAAAATTATTTTGCTCTCGTGTTTTCAGTTTTCAGCAAAATAAGTAGTATCCAAACACACCCTTAGAGTCTAAATGAATTTGGACTTTTCAATTTTTATACTCAATAATTCACTTGGCGCAAAAATTAAAAATTAAATGAGAGATATGGCGCACAATTGGACTCCAATTGAAATTCAATTTAGATTCTAATTTGATTTTTTATGAGCTTTGGCTTTAAATATATATATATATATATATATATATATAGACAAGAGATAAAAAGAATCATTAAAGAGTTTTACGTGAATTAAGGATATCTGCACTGTAATGACCCAAGAAAAAGCGCTAGCCACATCTGCGCTATACCTCAAAAGGACTAGTCACAATTGAGGCTCCTTATAGTTGTTAATAAAGCCCAGATCTACCCAGTAAATACCCGATGTGGCACTCATCACACACCTACACACATAACACAATCAATCAAATTGGGGTATCTCAATCTCCCCCACTTAAATCCCTAACGTACTCGTTAGGGCCTACTTTGTGGGGTAGTGTCTCTAAGCCCACACGGAATTACTGGGCCGGTTCTGATACCATATGTAATGACCCAAGGAAAAGCGCTAGCCACATCTGCGCTATACCTCAAAAGGACTAGTCACAATTGAGACTCATTATAGTTGTTAATAAAGCCTAGATCTATTCAGTAAATACCCAATGTGGGACTCATCACACACCCACACACATCACACAATCAATCAAATTGGAGTATCACATGTACGGATATTTATGGTGTGGTCCTCACTTGGCACCCAAATTTAGAGAAATTTTGGTACACATAGCGCAAAATTAGACTTTAGTTGTAAATTTTAATTAGATTTTCTCTGAGCTTGGCATATATATATATATATATATATATATATATGAGCCAACTATTTTGGTCTCTCTTAGAAAATGCCGAAAAGGCATGTCCAATTTTCGTTCTATGCTGCGGACCTCTCACAGCCAAAGACAAGAGAAGCTAATTCCTAAAGGATATTGAGATTGGATTTCCGTACTTCATATGGTCTATGTTTCCAGAGATTGGTCTGTATCTTTCTTACCTCAAAGTTAGATCTTGGCTTGACAAATCTATACCATGCGAATTATTTGGGAAGAAAAAAAAAGTTTTCAATGTGTCTCACTATTTTTTATTTTTTTTTATGTAAATAAATATTTTATTGAAAACACAAAGAAACAAAAGCTAAGCAGCAAATACAAAATAGAGTTGCTCTAAATAAATTACATCCAGAAAAGGGCTAGGAGCAAATTCTTGAACAAAATAATCAGACAAATTTTTTCTAAGACACCAGGAAGCAAGAACATGGGCTACTTTGTTTGACTCTCACTGACTCTACCTAAAAACAAAGTATTGGCCATGAGATGCCTAGAAAAAAGTGTCGGCAAATGTGATTGAGATTCTCCAAGGAACTATATCAGTAGGCAATTTAAGAGCTTCAATGCAGGCTTTGGTATCACTCTCAACCACTAAATTCTTAAAACCACGTTCAACCGTTAAACTAGTCACCTAATTGATGGCCTTAGCCTCTACTTGGAGAGGGAGGTTGGTTTCCACCCTTTTTCACAAGAAGAAGACCAAATCCCCTCTCTTGTCTCTAGCCACAATGACAATGAAAGAATGGTACAGCCCCACTGCCACATCGAAATTTATCTTTACATTTCCTTGCTTTGGCCTAATCTAGGAAGAAACAATTGGTCTAGGGGGCACTAGGGGACATCGAAGATAACAAAAAGGTGTTCACTAAATTTTTTCAAGATTATTTGAAGATTTTTATTGAGGAAAATTTTAATTCCTTTATGAACAACTTAATTTCTAACACACCATAGTTGCTACACCACTAGAGCCCCAAATAAAAGGAACTCCTCCTTGTTAGAGAGCCATGGAAAAAAACTTGGTGGGGATAAAATAAAGTTTATGAACTGACCTAGATTATTAAACTGCATTGTATCTGATCTACACCCCCAAACATTACCAGGCCACAAAGATTTGGTCACATTACAAAATACAAAATGATGTAAGGTGGATTCAGGCGAGGAAACACATAGAAGACAACTTGGATCCATGGAAGGGAAATGTGGATACCGTACTTTGTTTGCCCTCGATTTGCATGCGAAACCCCAAAAATTCAAAAAATATCAATTTTTCACATGGGGACCGTGGGAACATCTAGATCGAAATGGTACAATCCATTTGGGCATCAGAGCACTCGAAAAGTGCCATTTTAGTTCAAATTAACCAAAATGCCCCTAATTAACCTTGGGTTGACCAAAGATCAAATATGGACAAAACTACCCCAAAACATTTTTTTCATGGTTTTACATCAACCTTAACTTGTCGGAGATTTTTGTTAACTTTGACTAAGTTTGACCTGAGGTTGACTCTTTGAAGCGCCTGAAAACCTAGTTTTTATCCAACTGTTAGAATAGGTTGAAACTAGTGTCATTGCAAATATTATTGAATTCCATTTCCAATGACAATTCATGGGTCAAAATCGGAGTTGAAACGGTTAAGATATCTTAAAAACCATGTTGAGCACATTAGCTCGCTTCTTGAAGTTATATATTTTGATCCTACCATTGGATTTTCAAATTATTAAGTTTTTTTGGAAACTAGACATCCATAACTTTATATTGATACCAAGATCAACTCAATTGAAGTTTGGGAAGGCCTTCAAATGATTAATCATATTTAGAACCAAGAAGAGGGGAAAAAGGACATGATTGTTAACGTCAGCATATAGACCCGGCACACCCTTAAGGGCTTGCAGTTTAGCTCTACGGCCCTTAAGGGTGCGTTGGTAGATGAAGAATCACAAAAAATCTATAAAACCCCCAAACCCCCTATAACTGGAAGAAAAAAAAAATTTGGGCACCTTAGAGCATTTTTCTATGCAGATTCTCTCTCTCTCTCCCCTCCTAAATTCTCTCTAAAACACATAAAAACCTTTGATTTCTCACTTTTTCTACACATCAAGAGGTAGTGTTCTTGCTCTCATCTCCCTCTCCTTGGTCCATACACCTTGGAATTGAGCTTTAGGGGTGTAGATGTTTCTTTTTAGCTACAATCTAGACTCATTTAATTTCCTAGCATGTTTTATTGCTTCTTTTTTGTTCTAACATGTTTTATTGCTTTTCTAGCATGTCTACTTGCTTTCCTAACATGTTTTATTCTTTTGATGTTGTTGGCGTAGCTTTCCTAGGCTAAGATATGTCTAGATTTCACCTTTATTTGCTTCTTGTCATGTTTATGTGCTTCTTGCCATGTTTAGGAGCTTAAAACTTTGTTTGGATGCTATGCCTAGTGTTTTTATGGCTTTACAAGTTTTTTTATTTTATGTATTTTTCTTGTGTCTTGCTTTTGGGTAGGGTGTAGATCTAGATCTAGTGGTCTAGGCCTACATCCATACACCCCAGTACAATAAAGGGTTTGGATTAGTTCCTATTTGCATGTTTGTGCTTTTTTTTTTCCCCTATGCTTTTGTGTTTGGATCCATCCTAGTATCCTTAGGTCTTGTTTCTTGCATCCTTTCCATGCTTCACATGTCTTGTTTCCCTTTGTGGGTTGTGCTTATTGATCTTTGAGGCTTTATTGTTTGTTTGGTTACATCCTTTCTCCTTTTGTGCCTTGTTTGGATGTAAACATGTGTGAGAGTACATCTTCGTGATGTTAGCTTGCTTTCCGCTTACCTTTCTCTCCTTTGTTTAGCTTTGCATGTTAGTGCTTCTCTTGTTAGCCTTATGTGTGCCTTATTACATGATTAGCTTTCCCCTTTGTGTGATAACATGCTTAGCCTCTTTTTTGCTTGTTTTGTGCCATCTTTTTTGGTTTCCCTTTTGTTTGCACCCTTACTTACTTGTTCATGCATGTGACTTTGTGTGCTTGTTTGTGTCATCAAGGATAGTTCCTACCCACAATCTCGTGCAGGTTCACACCCGTCTTTATACACGAGATCCCAAGTCCCTTTTAGGAACTTTGCTTAATGGTACATGTGTCGTCCGTATTCCAATCTAGTTGACCTATAGATATCAAATCCAAACCCACATTTGTCCTTCGAGGACACCCTCTCTTGTTTGTTTGTTTGATAACATGCTTGTTTGCTCCTTTGCATGCTTCCTTTCCTTCGCTTTCTTGCCATGCTTGTTTGCTTAGTGCTTTCTATACTTCTTTGTTTATCTCTTTTTCTTATCTATTGGCTTTGTGTTTTCTTTGTTTGTTGCATGTGTATCTTGGAGCGTAGACACAACTTACAAAATGCAAGCCAAAAAGGGCAAAAACGCAAGCAAAATGAGCAAGCCCAAAAAGGGCAATAATTAGTAGACTAGGAAGCTTAGCCTCTCCTAGTGGTTTTCTCTTCCTATCTTAGCATTTTCTGTAGAACCGTGTCTATAGGTTTCTAGATTAGGGATTTTCTTTCTTATATCTTGCTTGGGCCTCATTCTTAAGGTATGGCAATGCTTGATTTATCTTTCCTGTACCTTGACACCATACCCTTTGGATATAGGCAATGTCTGATTTTTTTTCCCGGTATCTTGCTTAGGTCACATTCTTAGGATATTGTAGATACCGTATTTTGTTTGCCCTCGATTTGCATGCCAAACCCCTAAAATTCTAAAAATATCAAATTTTCTCCAGTGGATCGTGGAACATCTAGGTTGACATGGTACAACCCGTTCGGGCATCAGAGCACTCAAATTGCCATTTTATGTCAAAATGACCAAAATGCCCCTGGTCAACCTAGGGTTGATCGAGGGTCAAAATTGATTAAAACCACCCCAAAAATAATATTTTCTATGTTTTTACATCAAACCCAAGGTTATTGGAGATTTTTGTCTACTATGACCAAGTTTGACCCGAGGTTGACTATCGGAAGCAACCAAAAAACCTAATTTTGATCTGACCATCAGAATGGGTTGGAACCAATGTCACTGTGTATATTATTGAATTCTATTTCCAACGACTATTCATGGGTCAAAATAGGAGTTAAAACGGTTGAGATATCTTGAAAAACCATGTAGGGCGCATCAACTCCGTTCCTGATGGCATAACTTTTGATCTGATTGTTAGAATTTCAATTTCTTTAATTTTCAAGAAACTAAAAATTCATACCTTTCTAGGGACACCAATATCAGCTCAATCGGAGTCTGAGAAGGCCTTCAAATGTGCGATCGAAGTTGGGATTGAAAAGCTGGAAATTGACAAAATAGTTGACATCAACCTAGCGGCCTCTTAGGGTGCACTAGGAACTTTTTGCCTTTAAAATACCTAAAATGTCTTCTTCCAGATCATATTTTGATGGGGATGAATTTTAGGGTCTTGGGGCATATTTTCTAGGTAGTTTTCTCCCTCTTTTCTCTACTTTTCTCTCCCAAAAACACCTAAAAACCTTTGATCTTTCATTTTTCTACATATCAAGAGGTTTAGGGGTGTAGATGTAGATTTTTAGCTACAATCTACACCCATTTAATTTTTTATAGTGGTTTATTGCTTTCTTTTAATTTCCTAGCATGTTTGTTACTTTATCTTGCTCCCTAGCATGTTTTATTGCTTTACTAGAACGTCTATTTGTTTTATAACATGTTTTATTTCTTTGATGTTGTTGGCCTAGTCTTCTTGGATTAGGATATGTCTAAATTTCATATTTGTGCTTAGATGTACATGTTTATATGCTTTTTGCCATGTTTGTGCTTATACCTACATGTTTATGTGCTTTTGCCATATTTGTGCTTAGATTTACATGTTTATGTTCTTTTTGCCATGCTTGTGCTTAGATCTATAGTTTTATGTGCTTTTGCAATGTTTTCGTTTAGATCTACATGTTTGGATGCTATGCCTAGTGCTTTTATAGCATTTGTGTACCTTCATTTTTCTTCTTTCTTGTGTTTGGTTTTTGGGTAGGATGTAGATCTAGATCTAGTAGTCTAGGCCTACATCCATACACCCATGTTTCAATAAATATTTTGGATTAGTTCCTTTATGCATGTTTGTGCTTTGTATGCCTTTTTCCACGTTTTTTGCTTACATCTAAGCTCATGTTCTGGCCTATTTTCCCTTTGTGGGTTTGTTGATTGTTGGTCTTTGGGGCTTCTTACTTGTTTGGTTGTGTGAGAGACCATGCCCCCGGCCATTTTTTTGGATGTTGGGCCAAACTCACATGAATAGGTGGAGTCGTGTTATTGCCTCTCAAAATGGAGGTTCGATTGATTACATTTTCCCTTTGAGATTAAGGGTTTTTAATGGAGTCGCCACTTATTTAATTATTGGAATAAATAAGAAAACCAAAATTGAAAAATTCCTCATTTTATTAATTTAAAATTGAATTTACATTGATCATAGGAAAATTACATGGCTTTGGTCCTACATACAATCTAAGATAAAGTACATGGCTTTGTTTCCTAGTTACAATCTAGAAATTGAAAATTTCAAGGATAAGTATTGATCTATCAACCCCTGATCTAAACTCGGAGGCAATGTTACAAGGCGAGAAGGTGTTAGGCACCCATCTTGCTCGGTGAAACCAGTCTTATAGACTATGGTGGCTAGCATTCATACCACATCATCCAATATGTTATCAATCAATTTGCATGTTGAATTTAATGTGTGTGCATGTGATAAAACCTAATTCAATTTATTAAGTATTTCATTTGGATTGAAAAATAAATTCTAGTGAATGTGTGTGGATGGTGATATCCTAGATTCAAGGATTAGAAAGAATTATTAAACAAACATCTTTTTCATGTTTTTGATGTGAATTTAAGATCAAAACTAGTGTTATGCATGAACATGTAATGAACAACTAAGAACATGTGAAGAACGCATAAGAACATTTAAGAACATTCAAACATAATTAAGGAATTTAAATAAACACTAGCATGCTCTAATCTTAAATTAACATTATAGCAACATGAAAAATGAGTTAAGGATAGAGATTATACTTGCAGGCAAGATCTACACGGAGGAGGAGGAGGCTCTTGGTGGAAGTCCTAAGGGTGGAGGAGAAAAGAAGAATTTGGAGAGAGAGAGTGAGTCTCACTCAATACCTTGAGTCTCAAGAAGACCATGATATGACAAAACTACTCTACTTCACTAAAACTCAAGAGAGGGGGTTTTTGTGTGCTTTGGAATGGAGGAGAGGGGGGGTGTTTATATAGTAGTGATGGAGAAAATATAAATGGAAGGTCATTTAATGATGGTTGACAAAGAATTATGAACCTTAACCTTATTTTAGCATTTGGGGAAATCGAGTGCATTAAATTTAGAGATTGGTAGAAGTGAGGAGCAAGCAAAATTCGGTTTTCCCGTAACTACTGTAACAGCTTGTAAAGCCAAATTCAAAAAATCATATCTTCCTCAATTCTAATAAGAACTATCTTGTTCTTGTTGCCAAATTGAAGCCCAGGGTGTCTAGTTTCAGGGAAAAGTAACTTCATTCACAGATTCAAAATATTCTGAGGGATATCAATGAAATGGTGAGCAGAGGTCATTTGTTAGAAAATAATTTCAGCACAATTAACATTAATAGGTCCCAAATTAGTTTCCAATTAAAATTAATAGGCTCCAATCACTCCCATTCCATACTTAATTAGTTCCAAATTTACCCTAATTAAAAGATAAATGCACAAATTACTAATTTAATAATTAATGTTTAACTATCTAATTAATTAAGTGTGTGCAACCTTGTCATAAAATGTAATCCTAGCAAATCAAATTATGACACATAATTAATCTCAAATTGATTATAATTATAACCAATTGGAATCAATTGTTCGTAATCACATATAGTTGGACTCAATTTGTGATAGTGCATCTCAGACATTAAAACTTGATTTGATGATAACTTTCAATCTGATAGTCCGATTAGGGCTTATAACCAGTCGATTTGATCGTTACAACATTAAGATCATTTTGGTGAAATGAGATTAAGGATCTAATGACTAGAATTGAGATACATATTTCTAAGGTGAAATTACCATTTTACCCTCCATGTGAGGTTAAATGCAGGATGCAAAATGAGGTGTGAACAGAATGTCCCTCATTGACAGGGCTTGAAAAGCAAACGTCAATGTATGAAAAAGACACCTAACTTTGCAATCAGTATTTAACCATGGTGAATGTATGATGCATGCAGATAAAAATGCAGACCGTCACGTAGTGGATTAAAATGTGGACCGAATCTTGAGGGAGATTGCCTGCGTATCTCTTGGTAGGAGGATTAGGTAGTTCATGCATGCAAATTTTTTTTTTTTTGAATGAGTACAAGACATGCTTACCTGAGGTCAAGAAAATATGGAGATTTTGGTCATGTGTTTCAAAGGACCAAAGGTTCTGGATCTTGGCTCATGTTTTCATAGGACCAAGTTGGGCTTTGGCTTATGTTTTCAGAGGACCAAGGATTTTTGGGCTTTGTCTTATGTTTTCAAAGGACCAAAGGTTCTGGATCTTAGCTCATATTTTTAGAAGACCATGGATTTTTAGGCTTTGGCTCATGTTTTCAAAGGACCAAAGGTTCTGGATCTTGGCTCACATTTTTAAAGGATGAAGGATTTTTGGGCCTTGGCTCATGTTTTCAGAGGACCAAAGGTTCTAGATCTTCGCTCATGTTTTTAGAGGACCAAGGATTTTTTGGGCTTTGGCTCATGTTTTTAGAGGGCCAAAGGTTCTTGATCTTGGCTCACGTTTTCAGAGGAACAATGATTTTTAGGCTTTGGCTCATGTTTTCAGAGGACCAAAGGTTCTGGATCTTGGCTCATGTTTTCAGTGGACCAAGGTGTTGGAAAATCTGTTTTTGTATCTCATACAAAACACACAGCGGAAGCAACAAACACGGATCTACTTCAATCACTGCAAGATAACATGTAATCATGAATTCTAGAATAAAGAATAGAAAGCATACCTTGATGTAGTGAATTTCAAAACCATAACTTGAGAATACCTTTAATCTTCATCTCAATTCCACATGTTTCCCAAGATGTGTGGTCTCTCAGTCAGTCCTTTGTACATAGATTCTCAAAGAAAAATCCTTCTTCTTCTCATTGTAGAGAAAAACTGATTTCTTTTTCTTTTCATCATACGTACGTTAAAACTACTCTAATAGTTTCTTTATTTAATAATGACTGATTATCTAATTGGGTTAGCCTTTTGGGCCTACCCAATTGGGCTTTAGTTTGTGGCTTGAGATGGGACCAAAGGGAACAAATAAGACTCTAGCTCTAATGGGCCTTGGGCTTTTCTGTCAACTCATGACAAGTCCAAAATTACCATTAATTATATTCAATACCACTGTAAGAATATAATTGCACTCTAGGCCTTATTAATAAATTATATCCCAAACTTTATTATGCACGCAACCCCTTCATTAAAATAGTCGTAGTAATACAAAGTCATGAATGTTAATTGCCACTTTGAAGATTACTACATCTTAATCCTTGAGTACCCAGTTTAATGCTTTATGTTATTCACCATATATTTATGAAATCCAATTTCATAAATATATACTTTAGTAACTCCTTACTAAAGTGGTTGGGCCCAACACTCTGAATAACCAAACCCATTAAACTTATCTCAAGGGAATATTTTATATCTTTGTTAAGAGATTATGAATTTCATCTTGAGAATATATGTTCTATCAACACTAAATGCGGCTGCCCAACATACTGAGATTTTGACCGTAACTTATAGATCTCACTCCTAATATATCAAAGCAACCTACATCTCATGATCAGGTCCATTATTCTCTCAGGATTTAGAGTTGATGTAAATAGAAGTCATGAGATTTATTATTCATTTGACAGTCATTAGGAGAATAATAAATCTCACAGCGGTCCAGTTCAATATGTCTTAACTCTTAAAACATATCAACATATCAACTAGAAGTCTCCACTTCCATGATCAAGACAAATCATCTTAGTTGATATGTTATAGTCTTTGCAGATGAAATGCCCAATTTCATCACCAACTACGAACTAAAATTCTGAGTTTACAAAGAACTTGTGATTTATATCTTCTGTGACTTTTCACATAAATCACATACTATGCATCTCATGGACTAAGATAATGTCCTATTAGTTCATTAATAAATAGTCTCATATAATTAAACTATTTAATTATTTATAACATGCCAATAAATTGGATTTTAGGGCGTAAACCCCAACACAAGGATTTTTGGGCTTTGGTCCATGTTTTCAAAGGACCAAAGGTTCTGGATCTTGGCTCACGTTTTCAGAGGACCAAGAATTTTAGATCTTGGCTCATGCTTTCTGAGGACCAAGGATTTTTGGGGTTTGGCTCATGCCGATATGCGTGGGCCTTTTACCCTAGTACCTGCAAAATAAATATTTTCAATTAGTAACAAAGTTATTCATTGAAAAGAATTTGGCATACCAGGCGAATGCCCCTAGATTGGGACATATTCCATGCTTCGATGAATGCTAAAGGTGGATGGTTGACTTGATGTTGCACCACTGGAGAGTATGGAAGAGGATCATAACTTTATGTTCTTGGTTCCTAAAGAAGAATTTAATGAAGATTTTTCTTGGAACTTTGGAAAGAATTGAAAATCTTGATTGATGATTTTTTTTTTTTTTGAAAGCAAACTAAGAAGTATGAGCCCAATGGCCCTAGTCCTAAGGCTTTTTGAAAATTCTCTCTTTTCTTTTCATGTCTTTTTTTTTTATTTTTTTAACTTTCTTTTTTTGAGATATAAAGATTTGTTAATTATCAAAAAGAGAAGAAGATGAAGATGAAGATGGAGTAAAAGTGATGAAGATCTATTCATGATGATTTTTTTTTTTTTTTTTTTGGGTTGAAAAACCTATCATTTGAATGAGAATAACTTTGGTTGGAAGTTGATGCAGATTGCTGGATAAGTCCTTGCTTAGTTCCTATAAAAAGATAAATGCAATTAGCAGTGGATTTTTTCATTGAAATGAATTGGAAGTACTTAACCAATGCCCCTAGTATGAGGCATATTCCATACTTAGATTGAAGCTGAGTTCATTTGATGTAGTGACCATTAGGGAACATGAAAGAAGATCATGGTCCGCCATTATTGGTTCATGCAAAATGGCTTTCTTTCTCTAGCTTGTTAGAAACCAGTTATCATGAAAACATTTTTGGCCATTGCCCTTAGGGTGGACATGCTTGCAAAAAAAAATGGATTGATGCCTCAAATGAAAACATGCTTTCATGCAAGAAGGACATATCCACATACAATATAAATAGGCCAATGCTCAAAGTTTAAGCATGCTTGATGCAAAACAAATGGGCTTAGCCTAACATGCATCCAAACCATTTTGTCCCATTGTTTTGACTTCTAGCGCTAAAGTTGTTTGGGTGATTGGGACCAGGCCTTTGAAAGGCTACCTATGTACCTCTTTTATAGAGGATCAGGTTAAGACGTAGTTCAAGAGAATTGAATTTTGGAAAAGAATGATTTTTTTTTTTTTTGAACAAGATGTGATCCTTTGAACAACCATTTTGGAAAATCATAGTGTTTAAGAACCAAACAAATCTCTTTGATTATGAAGGATCAAGATCATTAAACTCATGTAATCAAAATTTGCTTCTTTCTTTTGAACATTGTCAGATTAAGTCTCCAAAGGCAATCAAGAAATGAAATGTAATAATATTTAGGAATCACATTGTTGGGTGCAAACAAGGAGAGTGCTCCAAGTTTGAAAGTTCTTTTGAGTCATTTGAGGATTTGAGAATTTGAGAAATTTTCTCCTTGGACTTATGATCCAGTGGGGTTTGACAATTTTAAGCATTTATCCTTTTTAATCCTTTTTAATCCAAGGCCTGATTGACAATAACATCATTCAATTTGAAAATGCCACAATCACCGATTCATCTCCAATGAGCTGTGAGGGTCAGGTTAATGTGGTGATCAAGAATAGAGGTCAAAAGGGCTCATTCATTACAGGCCTCCCTATGGCTCCATATCCTCATGGAGTACCTATCCTTCTCTATTACTGAACAAAGGCAATCCAGAAGGTGACATTTCCCAATCAAGTGGCATAACTACCTTGGACCTTTTGTCAGTCCCATTATCCATGCTATTGCCAATACTGTTAAAGGTGAAGTTGGTAGAATTGATGGAATTTGAGATCCAACCAAAACTTTTACCCGAGACTTACAATTCTGAAAATCATTGCGACTATCATGGGGCGATAATTGGCCACTCCACTGATATGTGCGAGCTACTTAAGTAGAAGGTTCAAGGTCTTATCAAAGGTGGTTGGTTAGAGCCCGAAGTGCATATGTCCACATCAACCGGAGAACTAGATATTCAGATGGTCCTTACAAGGAAATCAAGATCCAGAATTGCTCCTTGAAAGTTTAAGCTTATACGCCCGAGCAGTTGGACAGCTGAGCCAATGTTCACAAGAGCACACCCGACTTGAGGCAGCGCCAAGTTGGCCATATGTTGTGGAAGAAGTCCCTAAAACTAAACATCATCTCACTATTTTTATGTTTTCGTTATTCTCGCATTTCATGTTTCCTTTATGTCATTATGTCTGAGCATGAGACATTTTAAATTCAGTTTTGTAATTAATCTTTGAGACTCTTCCTAAGCCCTAAGCACACTACCTGAGTGCCATGTGTAATGATGATCCTTTTTATTAGTATTATATTTTGTTCTGCTAGGGTTTGTTTTTCTTGGATGGTTTCTAACATCCCCTCTTTTTTTTCATGGTTGACTCAATAGGGTAAAATATGGGAAGTCCCAACACCTCTACGTGAGCATTACCAAAATCTTAAGGACGTGATCCAAATTTAATCCTGTAAGGTTGAATTCATATAATCATGTGTTGGCTTTATTATGTGCCAAATTTGCTTGTAATTTAGCAATTAGATACCCTGTATTTAAGTGGGAATTATGTAAGGGTTGTGTGTGAGAGAGTGTGAAGAAATTCAAGAATGTGTGCATTTGGAGGTTTCTCGCAACTGGATTTCGCGAGTGACTCTTAACTGGCAACTTGCCAAAATGCCACACGTGTGAAGCATGCAGGAAGTTGAAAGGTCACAACAGCTGGAGCACTACAGGACAAAAAGTACAGTTTGTCCTGGTAGTTATCTCGCAACTCAAACTCGCGACTCATCTCACTTGCGAGACTAAGTCGCCAGAATGCCCTATTATGCAAAAAAATGACCCTTCACATTCCTCACGTACACCATTATAAGTACCCTTATACCCATGAAATGTAGAGAGCTTCTAGAGAGAATTTTGAGAGAGAAATCCTAGCGAAAACCAAGACTGACTCATCCACAATCTTAGCCATTTGATTCTCCAAATTACTCTACTCTTACCCTCTCCATTGACATATCCTTGAGAGGTACATTTGTCAAATTCTTATCTCACCATACCCATATAAGTGAGGAGGTATTTTGGTGTTTGGGAAGCAATTCAGAGATGACCAATTCATTTGGTTGATGCAATGGGCTTATTGACAAATTCGGAAAGCTACAGAAGACAAGGTTAGGCTTAACCCTATTGGAGCAATAAGCTTGAAGGGCTTAAGTACATTGGGTAGATTAGGCTTGGAAGGTCTATCGCTATTCGTGTATCCCAACGTTATTCTTTAGTGGATCATTTTACTGCTTGGAGGGTGGCAGAGAGGTTTTTCGCCAAGTTCTTCAGTTTCCTATTTGATAACACGTGCCAATGTTATCCTTGTGTTTGCATCTTTGTTCCCTTACTCTTTAACCATTAATTGCTACTGTGTTTGTGATTATTTATGTGTTAAAGTAGTTTGCCAAATTGGGTATTGCTTATATTTTCATTTTCTGCACATATATTGTTTGAATATAAGCTTGTGTTGGTTATTTTGTAATTGGGGGTCTAAACATTCATTAGTGTCTTACACACTAATTGAACATTCAATTGGTATCAAAGCAGGTGCACTTGCTGTGGTTTCATTGCCTAAGTGTGATCCTAGACCCTTTTTCAGATGGATCGATCTTAATCGCTTAATGCTCCTCCATACTTTGATTGGATCAATTATGCTTTTTGGAAAGTCCATATGAGGGCATTCCTTTGTTCTATTGAGGATAATGCCCTTGAGGTAGGATGAACTAGGCTAGAGGCCAGCAAATCCACATGGGATAAGGCAGCCCTTGTGGCAGCTAACGCTAATAGCAAGGCTTTAAATGCTATTTTCTGTGGTGTTTCTCCTGACAAATTTCACAAGATTTCTCATGTTACAATTGCTAAGGAGGCATGGCAAATCCTAGAGATGACATATAAAGGCACCAAAAGGTGAAGGAAACCAAGTTACAAATGCTTACCACACGCTTCAAGGAGCTGAAGATGAGTGAAGACAAGTCATTCGACTCATTTTATGGGAAGCTAAATGAAGTGGTGATTGGGAAATTCAACTTGGGAGAAATGACGGAGGACTCCAAGATTGTGAGGAAGATTCTACGATCATTTTCAGAGAGCTTTCATGCAAAGGTTACTGCCATCGAAGAGAGCAAAGACCTCGATGAAATTAAAATTCAAGAACTCATCAGTTCTCTTCAAACCTATGAGCTATCACAACCATCACAAAAGAAGAGCAAATCTTTTTCTTTAAAGACAATCAATGTGAGAGTGGAAGCTCAAGACTCCTCAAATGAGGATGAGGTTGAAAAGGAAGTGGCATACCTTGCTAAGAACTTTCTTAAGTTCTTGAAATTCAAGAGGGATGGGAAGTCCTTTGAGAAGGGGAAAATTTCAAATTTCAAGAAGGATAAGAAAAACTTCAAGAAGAAAGGCTCCAAAGATTCTTCTCCATCTTAAGTGGTCACGTGCTATGAGTGCACAGGGCATGAGCATGTGAAAAGGGAATGCCCTACTTATTTAAAAGCAAAGGGTAAAGTATTTGCCACTACCCTTAGTGACTCAAACAGCTCTAATTCAAACTTGGAAGAAAGTTGTGACAAAGAAGGAAACTACTTTGCCTTTATGACCATTGCACTCGTAGACTTTTCAGAAGATTTGAATGCTCTAGTGAAAGAGCTCTGTGAGCACACCAAAGTGGAGTCAATGGGAGTTGTGGAGGAATCCGAAGATGAAGATGAAGAATGCATCTATGAAGGTACCAAGGGATTGAAAGAAACCTATAATTCTCTTCTTAAGAAGATCGGTGGGTATGCAAGAGTGGCTAAGACTGCCATAAGAAAAATGAAGAGAGCTGAACAAGATTATAAAAGTCTTCTAATACGGTACAATGAGACGAAATGTGAAGTTGAAAAGCTGAATGAAGAACTAACTGATGCTTATTCTAAGATCAAGTTTCTTGAGCTTGAAGTGATTCAAGCAACTGCTAAAGTGGAGTGTGTTGCCTTCATGAAACTTGACAAAGTGCTTACACATCAAAAGCCCTTTTTTGACAAAAGTGGCTTAGGATATACCAGAGAAAGTAGCTCAAGTGCCAATGTGTCCAAGGAGATGAATTTTGTTAAAGCAAAGGAACCAATGGTAGCAACTCCAACTGTTGAGAAAGTGAAGTTTGAGAAAAAGCCAAATGTGATTGCTCAAAGGGTTTTGACAAAGCCTCCAAACCCTTTAGTGGCTAAACCTAAGGCTAAAGGAAAATCTCTTCCAAAGTCACAAAGAGGACCACAAACTTAACTCTTTTGCCACCATTGTGGAATTCGAGGACACACTAGATCTAATTTCCACAAGCTTCAAGCATTGAAGAATGCCAATGATCCTATCCAAGATTTATGTGGACCCTGAATTAGTGAATGACCATATTTTCAAGTTTCATTGACCAATTGATTAGATTTGAAATGACGGAGGCATTTGTCTCAGCTATCCAAACTGTTCTAGCACTTGATAGCCTTTTTGAGCAAGAAAGAAAATGTTTTTCAAAAATCACCCGAATTTATAATTTGTCACATAAGCTCCTAAGGCTAAGAAGTAAGCGTTCAAGATGATGGAGAGAGGCATTCATTTCACTACCGTCCCGCTTGCAGAGAAATGTCCATTTTTAGCCTAGTTAAGCCGGTTGAATTTTTTTCTTGTTTAACCTAGTCAAGGATTACCCCCTACACTGGGGCAGGTTAGATGGTTACCAGGACCTCATGGATGGTTACCAGGACCTCATGCTAGGCGACTTCCAATATTTGAGTCCATCAAATGAGTCCCTAATTGAAAAAAAAAATGAGAAAAGAGCCTAAATCGAATGACAAAAGTCATGGGAAATCAAATCAAAGGAAGCCTTTAGTAAAGAAAGGGCAAAAGGGAAGATTCAGCCCGAAACAATCAAGAAACATAGGCGAAAGAAAATCAAAATGAAAGCCCCAAAAAATGAAATGGGAAAAATTCAAGAAATGGACTCAAATTGAGGATATAGCCGAGCATGAAAGGCAACCAAAATGCTTTTGATGAATTGTAATCCTAGACTTTAGGAAACCCTTCAAAGAATTTTACAGCCAAAATATCTTCCCATGAGCCTAGGAAACCCATATCCTTACATTACGGTCCTGAGAAAGTCCTTCATGATTGAGAGCGACTACTAAGCCTACGGAGCTTATGCCAAATAATCACCCACATGTGAAAGTTTTGAGCCAGATATCCTTCATTTCAAAGCATTCAATTAACCCAAAGGCCACGTTACAACCTAATGATACTCACTGAACACTGAGGATCGGTTGGTCGTGGCACATTAAACATTTGGTCAATCATTGATGATAGAATCATCCGCTTATGCCAAGGTGTCATGCCTTAAAAAGGGTAGGGTCCTCTCCCAACCCACCTAAAGAGTTCAAAAGGCCAAACATATCATTCCAATTCTCCCTGCATAAGCATAAAAAGGGACACCCACTCATTTGATAAGCACAAGCACTTTGCTAAAAATCCTTGCTTGCTAGCATGTTACCTATATCCAGGGCAAAGGATAGCCATCGAGCACATACACTTATAAACCACACAGGAAACATGGCCTTAGCGAGCCCCTCTTATGGTACATGCATTTAAACAAATTTTCATGATCATGAATGAATTTCCAAAAATTCTGAACCGGGTTTTCAAAACCAATTGAAATAGAAGGGAAAAATAATGACCCTCAAAGATTTCAAATCCTCCAAAATTCTCAAGTCCAAAAACAAATCCTTGAGGGTTATTCATTTCTTCCCAAGGAATTTCTAGAAAATGAGGTTTTAAGATTGAAATAGCTTATGCAAACCTCTCTCAGTCATTACTAGGCATCTCCAAAAAGACCTAAACTCGAAAAGATTCAAATGCTCAGCCCCAAGTTTTAAACACCATTCAGGCATCATTGCCCTAAACACTTTTCAAGCTTCTCAAACTCATCCCAATAGAGGATGCTTGTGTCATAGCTTCATACATGACGCCCAATGCCCAAGGGTTGGCCCCATTCTCAATCCTAATATTGGGGCAGTTTTATTGCTGACATTTTCAAACCATAGATGTGTTAGGATTAGTGCCCTTAAATCCTATTGTATGATACTATATATGACATTATGTATCACTTAATGTTGTCATTAATAAAGTTGTTTTTATTATTATCTAAAATAATGGCAACATGAATATTTGGACATTATCATGTAGTCCATGAGATGCATAGTTAGTAATTTATGTGATTTAGTCACAGAAGATATAAATCACAAGTTCTTTGTAAACTTAGAATTTTTATTCATAGTTAGTGATGAAATTGGGCATTTCATCTGCGAAGACTATAACATATTTGAAAGCTCGAAAATGTGTTGAAAACACAAGAGCTGTTTAGACCCCCAAATTAAAGTTACGGCTCGATTGATTTTACTCTAACTTAATACTAAGTGCAGAATATAGTAAATGTGAGCGGATAAATAAACAAGCTACTCTAGCCCATAATCATTATAACACAGCAGCAAAATGAAAGGTAAAAGAGTAGGGAAGAAGAATGCAAACACAAGATGACACGCCGATGTGTTATCGAAGAGGACACCGAAAAACTTGGCGAAAAACCTCTCCGCCGCCCTCTAAGCAGTAATTGATCCACTAGACAATCAGATGGGATACATGGGTTAGCAAGAGACCCTCCAAGCCTAATCTACCTAATGTACCTAAGCCCTCCAAGCTCCTACTCTAACAAGGCTTCTCGAAACCGTGTCTTGTCTAGCTCTTCGGACCCCGCAATATGCTCGATTGCATCTGCTAAAGCCTGGCTTCTTCCAATGCTTCCCTGCAACACCAAAACCTCACTGAACATTCTGAAAGGGTGTGGTAAGTGTTTTGGCTATCAACCTCTCAATGGTATGGAAATGGAGAGGTAGGAGTTGAGGAAAATCCACAAGCAACAATGTAGAGAAATGTAGGTATAACAATCTCTAACTCTCAAGGTTTGTGGCTAGGGTTTTTTCTTAGAAGCACTCTTCAACAAATGTGGGTAATATGGGTATATATAGTGTGGGTACAGAAAGTGTGTATCAAATAGGACAATCTGACAAAACAAAATGTTTGGCAGGTGTCTTGCAGGAAGGCCTTAC
The DNA here is from genome assembly GCA_032727855.1 of Quercus ilex subsp. ballota. Classification (NCBI taxonomy): domain Eukaryota; kingdom Viridiplantae; phylum Streptophyta; class Magnoliopsida; order Fagales; family Fagaceae; genus Quercus; species Quercus ilex. The sequence goes on from CM064911.1 coordinate 59,247,047, forward strand.
CCGCGAGATACTTGCGAAACACAGCTATCTCCATCCTGTCTTGACTCTTCATATTCTAGTCATGTGTAGGGCACATGCATCATTTCACGGGATGCTTAGTCGCAAGTTACACGCGAAACCACTTCAGTCTTCAATTTGCCTTGTGTCTTCACACACTTTCTCACACACACAACCTTTATAATTAAATCCCACATTAAATACAGGGTACAAAAGATTGAACATAATTACAATCAAATTTGGCATGGAATTAAAGCCAACAAAACACAGTGGTAAATTACAACTTTACAATATCAACTAAAATGATTTGTCTTGATCATGGAAGTGTAGACTTCTAGTTGATATGTTGATATGTTTTAAGAGTTAAAACATATTGAACTAGACCACTGTGAGATTTATTATTCTCCTAACGACTGTTAAATGAATAATAAATCTCACGATTTCTATTTATATGATCTCTTAATCCTGTGAGAATAATGGACTTCATCATGAAGTGTAGGTTGCTTTGATATATCAAGAGTGAGATCTAAAGTCACGATCAAAACCTCAGTATGTTTGGCAGCCAAATTTAGTGTTAATAGAACATATATTCCCAAGATAGAATTCATAATCTCTTAACGGAGATATAAAATATTTCCTTGAGATAAGTTTAATGGGTTCAGTTATTCAGAATGTTAGGCCTAACTACTTTAGTAAGGAGTTACTAAAGTATATATTTATGAAATTAGATTTCATAAATATATGATGAATAACTTAAAGGATTAAATAGGGTACTCAAGGATTAAGATGTAGTAATCTTCAAAGTGGCAGTCTACATTTATGACTTTGTATTACTATAAATATTTTATGAAGGAGTTGCATGTATAATGAAGTCTTGGGATATAATTTATTAATAAGGCCTAGAGTGCAATTATATTTATATAGTGGTATTAAATATAATTAATGGTAACTTTGGACCAGTCAAGAGTTGACAAAAAAGCCCAAGGCCCATTAGAGCTAGAGTCTTATTTGTTCCCTTTTGGTCCCACTCCAAGCCATATACCAAAACCCAATTAGAATGGCCCAAAAGGCTAGCCCAATTAGATAATCAATTATAAGAAGAGAAACATACATAATTTTGTAAGAGAATGAAATGGTGTTTATGTGAGTGTTAGACACTCTCTTAGTCTTCTTTTAACACATACATATAAACTGATTGAGAGACCACACTTCTTGGGCACAAGTGGAATTGGAGTGAAGATTAAAAGTGTTCCTAAGTGCTTCTAATCTTTGGTTTTGAATTTCACTGCACCAAGGTATACTCTCTTGTTCTTATATTCTGAAATTTACATAGTACATGTTATCAATTACAAATGAAGTAGATCTATTAATTTTCCACTATGTATGTTTTACATGCGATACAAACATGTGTTTTTTCCTACAAGATGGTATTCCCTTTATCTAGTGCAATTCAAGATATCCACTAGGAGAAGGAGGAATCTCTTCCCGTGACAGCCTGGATAGGTGCCCAGCATGCACAATACATCAAGACCACACAGAACTCAACATCAAGGCAATTCTTGTCTAGCTATGACCAAGAGTGTCAGCATTTCCAAGAGCGAATATTGCCCAGAAATTTGAATCCAAAATTTAGCAAACCAAGGAACCCATTGTGGTATAATTGTCCAATACGAGCTCAAATTTATGTCAAGTCGGTCTGCCGACCCAGAACCACGCAAAATCCTATGTTGGGCCAATTTATTTTGCGTGGTTCCATCCAATTTGTGCTGATCAGTACGCAAGAACGGGTACACCCCACTAGGAACTTTTCCTGTCATGTCAAGAACCGCACAAAACCTACACTAGGGCAGCTTTATTTTGTGCGATCTCTCCTTTTTTCATCTCCCTCAGCGGATTGATCACTATTAGATGGAATCAATAAACCTGTGAGGATACGGTGCGATGCAAGCGCTACCAAAATCACACATCACCAGCCCTTTTATAGGTGATATCCAAAATTATACATGTAAGTCCTACCCAGAGGCCTTGTTTCTTGCACACATCAGCAACCCTTTTAAAGAAGACATCTAGAATTATACATGTAAGACATCTAGATGATTTCCTAGAATTACGCATGGAAGTCCTAATCGGAGTCATTTTTTTCACATATATTAGAAACCTTCCCAAAGGCAGTTTCCAGAATCATATATCAGTAGCCCTCTTAAAGGCAACATCTCCACACTTCCACGGTGTAGGAACTTTTCCACGCTTCCACGACGTAGGAATCATTATGGTACTCGATACCTAACAACGGATGAGCACAATCATCCATGCTCCCACTGTATAGGACCCTTTCCACACTTCCACGGTGTAGGAACTTTTCCCCGCTTCCACGGTGTAGGAATCATTATGGTGCTCGATACGCAACAATGGATCTGCACAATCATCCATGCTTCCACGGTCCAGTTCTAGCTCCAATTTTGTCCCATTAACAATCATTGGAACAAGAATTTGATAATCTTCGTAATGACATTGGTTTCAACCCATTCTGACAACCAGATCAAAATTAAGGTTCTTTGGCCCACTCGGGATTGACTTCGGGTCAAACTTAGTCAAACCTAGCCAAAGTTGTTAAAAATCTTTGAGAAGCTTGGGTTTGATGTAAAACTGTGAAAAATGTTGTTTTGTAAGAGTTTGGACCTCGTTTGGCCTTTGGTTAAACCTAGGGCTGACTATGGGCATTTTGGTCATTTTAGCTTAAAAAAGGCACTTCGAGTGCTCCGGTGCCAAACGAGTTGTGCGAAATCGTTTTGGATGTTCTCATGGACCTATGGAGAGAAAATGATATTTTTGGATTTTTTGGGGTCTGGCATGCAAATTGAGGGCAGACAAAATATGGTACCAACATTTGTGGATTTAGGGGTATCAGCTCCAAAAAAAGTACAAGCCACACTAGCTGTTAAGGGTTTTTCGCCTTTAGTCTTAGCATTGCCTACAGTCGTAGAGTCATCTCCAGCATCCATTCAGAAGGGAACCTTTGTTGTCCCTACTATTCGAGGTTTCGATCCTCTAGTTTTGCCAAGGCCTATCTTAGGAATCTTTAGGGTACCTGACCCGAAGGCTCTGGAAGTTGCTTTGCCTAGTCTAGTCATGATCAGTGTGAAGATGTTCTCTATAGCACCCAATCTGCAAACTTAAGCGGGTGTCATCATTCGCATGCCAAAGCCCTTTCCTTACCAAGATAGCCATCATGTCCTATGGAAGTACGATGTCTCTTTGATCGCCACCCAAACTAGAAAGGAAGAGATTTTCTCTAACATCTCTTCAGGTCTATCCAGGCTCACTAGGCCAAATAGGACGAAAGTGGTTAATGCGAGACACCAAGTTGATTCCATATAAGAAATGTGTCAGCCATTTGATCCTAAAGTTCCGGAATATCACCTTTGCTTATTTGCCCTGACACAATTAGTTTGCAGATGCTTTAGCTACCCTAGCTAGCATGGTCAAGTTGGAAAAAGGAGATGATATATGACAATTGTGCATAGAGGTCTACGGCGTGCCAGCCTATTGCATGAATGTCGAAGATGAGATCAATGGAAAGCCATGGTACCATGATATCAAGGCTAATATCAAGAATGGTGAATACCCATTCGGAGCCATGGACAATGAGAAGAAGTTTATCAGGCGCATGGCGTGCTAATTCTTTTTGAGTGGGGAAGTCTTGTACAAGAGGAACCATGATACAACTTTGCTTCAGTGCATAAATGCCCCCAAGGCTAACCACTCGATGGAAGAGATGCATGAAGGCTTGCTTGGAGCCCATGCCAGTGGACCCCTGTTGGCCCGAAAGATTAAGAGAGCTGGCTATTATTGGCTCACCATGGAAAGCGACTGCATCAAGCATGTGAAAAAGTGCCACTGTTGCCAAGTCTACCAGAATAGGAAGAATGTTCCTCCCCAGCCCCTACATTCTCTAGCAGCACCGTAGCCCTTTTCAGCTTGGAGTATGGATGTCATCGGGGCCCATGATTCTGAAAGCCTCCAATGGTCATGAGTATATCTTAGTAGCCATTGACTACTTCACAAAGTAGGTAGGAGCCACTTCTTACAAAAGTGTCACCCAGGCTGTGGTGGCCCGATTCTTGAAATAAAACGTCATTTGCTATTATGACATACCAGGAGAGCTCATTACAGATAATGGGAAGATGATCGAGCAACTTTGCTAACAGTTCAAGATCGAACACTGGAATTCAGTTCCTTACCAACCTTAGATGAATGGCGTTGTGGATGTTGCCAATAAGAACATAAAAAGAATCTTAGTGAAGATGATAGATACCTATAAGGATTGGCACGAGTTCCTACCATTTGCCTTGTGTGCCTATCGCACTTCTGTTCATACTTCCGTGGGTGCAACCCCATATTCTTTGGTATACTACATGGAAGCTATCCTCCCTGCAAAGGTAGAAATCCCATCCCTTAGGATTTTTGTCTCAAACAAAGTTGTTAGAAGCTAAATAGGCTCGTTCTCGATATGAGCAATTAAACATGATAGACGAGAAGCGCATGACCGCAATGTGCCATGGACAGTTATACCAACACCGTATTGAGCGAGCATTTAACAAGAAATTTAGACCCAGAGTCTTTGAAGAAGGTGTCCTAGTCTTGAAAAAGCGCAACTAGGCCATGCCTGATCATAGAGGAAAGTTTTCCTCGACCTGTGAGGGCCCATATGTGGTGAAGAAGGCCTTTTCTAGAGGAGCCTTGATCCTAGTCAACATGGATGGGCATGACTTCAATATGCCCACCAATTTTGATGCTGTCATATAGTACTTTGCATGAGATTAAGGCAATCAAAATTGTAATGTCAGCTAAACTACGTAATGACTTGATCCTTCCCAGTAGAGGTACGTAGGCAGCCACCTTGGTTTGGTCACATTTTAAAAGAAAAACCAGTCAGTTGAATCTTCTTGGGTATATGATCAAAATCAAGAAAGAAAGATGAACTTCTCATCCAAGATGAAGATATAAGGGTGCCTCAAAGGTTGCTTCGTGTCTATAATACTTATAGCCCTCTACGGTTTGTTCAAAGATTTTATGGATCATGCCAGTGGAAGATGTACCCCGATGGGAAAAGGGAAAGATCCGCCTAGAACAGTATGAATCCTTTGGAACCTGAGATATTGATATGCATAGACTTACTTTTACCACTTTTATTTGTATGATCTGCAGTTTCAAAGCATTTGTGCACATATTCATTAAACATGCCTGTTTTGTGCCTTTCTAATCCTTTCATGCATCTATCATTCTGATACCAAAAAACATGAATCTCATCTCATAGATATCTCTTGATGATCAATATATACATAAACATCTATCTCCACCATCTATCAGTTTTTAAGTGTGCCTAACAAATTAGACTATGCTTTTAAAAACTCCAAAAATTGGAAGGCCTTACGTAATTGCCTAGCAATTTATGAAGGACCTTTCCATACGGAATACTAACTACATAGCTCGTGTGCAGAAATAAAAAAGTAGAAAAAACACAAGCAAGTTAAACATGGCCCAAACGGTCTGACATCGCCCTACATGACATCCCAAAACCGGAGTGGAGAATTGGATCATCCGAAGGATGGGTACGAAGTAACCCTACTACATCAAGGCCCAGATCTCTAGCAACCTCTTGAAGTCTGCCATATAAATGGCGAAGATGGACAAGCTCCCTCTCCAAAGTAGGACTCGAAGTAGAAATCTCCTTCTTAGTATCAAGCAAAGCCTGCAAGGTGCCAACCTCAGCAGTAGCAACTCTCAATGCCTCCTCCCTCTCGGCTAGCTCGGCCTGAAGGTGATGAAAAGCCAACTGAGGCTCACTAGGCTTATCAGTCGACCCATACTCCAAGCTCAAGGTGGAATGGATGAAAGATCTAGCCTCCAATAGCCTCAATGCTAAATCATCAGCCATGCTATTAGCCTTGGCCCCATTAGCCTCCACAATGGCCCTCTCCTCATCTCTCATCTAACGCAAGACAGTAAATCTCTAGGTAAGATTTGCTAGCTCACTTTCCAAGTTCGTAACTCGGGATCTCAGCTGAACACACTCGACCTCCATGGTTGAAGGAGCTAGACTCCTCTACTCAAGCTCTACTCTAAGGGTAGCAAGCTCACCTTCATATGTTCTACTCATCTCATTAAGATCCTCTAGAAGGGAATTAGCAATCTCCTTGCAGCAATCCCTACCTCTAATGGCGCAAAAGGCTAGCCCAATTAGATAATCAGTTATATGGAGAGAAACATATAGAATTTTGTAAGAAAATGAAATGTTGTGTATGTGAGTGTAAGCCACTCTCTTATTCTTCCTTGAATATATACATATAAATTGATTAAGAGACCACACTTCATGAGCACAAGTGGAATTGGATTGAAGATTAAAAGTGTTCTCGAGTACTTCTAATATTTGGTTTTGAATTTCACCGCACCAAGGTACACTCTCTTGTTCTTATATTCTAAAATTTACATTGTACATGTTATCAATTGCGAATGAAGTAGATACATTAATTTTCCACTACGTATGTTTTGTAAGCGATACAAACATGTGTTTTTCCAACACCAATATACTGAGGTTTCGACCATTTGTCTAGATCTCACTCCTAATATATTAAAGTAACTCACATTTCATGATCAGGTTCACTATTCCCTCAGGATTGAGAGTTTATGTAAATGAGAAGTCGCGCGAGATTTATTATTCGTTTGACAGTTGTTTATAGAATAATAAATTTCACAACAGTCTAGTTCAATATGTTTTATACGCTAAAAACATATTAACATATCAAGTAGAAGTCTCCACTTCTATGATCAAGACAAATAATCTTAATTGATATGTTATAGCCTTTGCAGATGAAATGCCCAATTTCATCACCAACTACAAACTAAGATTTTGATTTTACAAAGAACTTGTGATTAATACGATAATGTCCAAACATTAATGCTACCATTATTTTAGATAATAATAAAATAAGTTGATTACATAAAACATAATGTCATACAAAACATCATACATGATGTCATACAAGGCATATAATAGGATTTTAGGGCATTAATCCTAACAAAAAAAGGGTAGGAGAAGACCCAAAAAATCATAGAAGCAGAGTGTGGAGGGTCTGGGCAGAACCAAGACCTTTATACACGGATCCCCAAGTGGCGCACGTACAGTGGCCACCACACCTAGGGACACATGCAAGGGCTTTTCAGCACCCCAAGCACAACCCCACATGCATTCTAACCTTAAATCCAGAGGATGGAGGGTTTTGGACAGCTTTGGAGGGAAGATTCCCCCGATTTTTGCACAAATAGTGGTGGACGGTCGGTTCAATAGTAAACCATATTGCCAAGAGATTTTTTCGCACAACCGAGACTGCACAAAGCCTACATTGGGTCCACCTAAGTCAGGAATGCTATTCAGATGCCCTCTATCTCTACCTAAGTCCTAATTCGAGGCTAAATAATGGCAGTGTTCGTACATCTCACCAGGAATCCTCTACGAAGATCCCAATTGTTAGGAATGCTATTTGGATGCTCGCCGTCTCTACCTAAGTCCCATTTCGAGGCTAACTAGCAGCAATGCCTGTACGTCTCACCAGGAATGCTATTCAGATGCCTTCTGTCTCTACCTAGATCCCAATTGCCAGGAATGCTATTCGGATGCCCTCCGTCTCTGCCTGAGTCCTAATTCGAGGATAACTAGCAGCATTGACTGTACATCTCACTAGGAATGCTATTCGGATGCCTTCTGTCTCTACCTAAATCCCTATTCGAGGCTAACTAGCGGTAGTGACTGTACGTCTCATCAGGAATGCTATTTAGATGCCCTCTATCTCTACTTGAGTCCCATTTGAGGCTAAATAACGGCAGCGTTCGTACATCTCACAATCACACGATCATCAAGTTCCTAAAGATTACCAAGTTCCCAATTATCAGGAATGCTATTCGGATGCCCTTCGTCTCTACCTGAGTCCTATCTGAGGCTAACCAGTGGCGGCGTCCGTACATCTCATAATCGGACAATCATCAGATTTTTAAAGATTCCCAAGTTCCCAATTATTAGAAAAGACTGAAACAGCAAGCTGAAGTTGAAAGGGGGACCTACCAGTTCGCAATTCGCTCCAGAGAAATTTTTAGAAGTGAGCAAACAAAGAAATGAAGTGAATATGACTGAAATGAGCCATGGGGCCCATTTATAGGCCAATGCACGGCCTGGGTAGCCCGACGCACATATAGTGGCTGCCGGGTAGCGTTGACCAGGTCAACGTTGACCAGTTGACCAAAAAGGGGGGGGAGGGGGTCAAGTTTCTTGGCCAGTGCCAAAGATCAAAATTTCTCCGAACCTGCTGTAGCATCCTAACCACGTCAAGTCAAACCAGTCTCAATCCATGAACAACGTAGTTTACGCAAGCAATTTTTTAGCAACAATTCAGAATCAAGTTCTTTATTCGACACCTCTCATTGTACTCAAGACATCAGATAAAGAAGGGGCAGCTATGGACACCGTATTTTTTCCGCCCTCGATTTGCATGTCGAACCCTGAAAATTCCAAAAATATTATTTTCTCTCCATGGGGCCGCGGAAACATCTTTATTGATGTGGTCCAACCTGTTTGGGCATCGAAGCACTCAAAATGTCTTTTTCAACCAAAATGCCCATAGTCAACCCTGGGTTGACCAAAAGTCAAACGAGGTCAAAATCCTCCTAAAACAATATTTTTCAAGGTTTTACATCAAAATCGAGCTACTTGGAGACCTTTGTTAACTTTGACCAAGTTTGACCTGAGGTTAACTCCCAATGGGCCCTAGAAAACCCTAATTTTGATCCAACCATCAGAATGGATTGAGACCAATACCATTGCAAATATTATCAAATTCTCTTTCTAATGACTATTCATTGGTCAAAATCGGATATCAAAACGTCAGCACGTTTCACGAGGCCATAACTTTTGATCCATCCATTGGATTTCCAATTTCTTTAGCATTATGGAAACTAGTCATTCATAGCTTTCCAGGGACACCACGATCAGCACAATTGAAATCCAGGAAGACCTTCAAATACGCATCCGAACCTATATCAGATAAAGCCAAAACTATTGATGTCAGCAGGGGTGGCCGATGGCCACTATAAGGCCGCCGACGATAAATGGCAGACTTACAATGGCTGCTGGAAGAGGAAGGGTGAGCTTTGGCCTATAAATATACCCAGAACCCTCATTTTGCAAAAAAAGAAGTAGATTTTGGCCAGATGGAGCATTTTTTGGTCATTTTTCTCTCTCTTTTCTCTATATTTCTCTTCCAAAAACATCTCCAAACACATCAAAACACCTTTGATTCTTCTTTTTTCACCAAAATTTCAAGGGAGTGTTCTTGCACCCAATCTTTCTCTCCTTGGTTCCATACCTTGGATTTGAGGTGTAGGGGTGTGGATGTAACTTTTTAGCTACAATCTACACCCCTTTCTTTACAAAGCTTCATCATGCTTTTTTCAATCTTTTCTTGCTTAAATAACATGTTTTATTGATTTACTAGCATGTCTATTAGCTTTTTACCATGATTTATTACTTTGATGTTGTTGGCCTAGCCTTCTTAGGCTAGGATATGTCTAAATATCATGCTTATGTTTAAATCTACTTGTTTCTATGCTTGCTTTCATGCCTATGTTTAGATCTACATGTTTCCATGTTTATGGCTACATCTATGCTTTTATGTGCCCTTTGTCATGCCTATTCTTAGATCTATGCTTTTATGTGCTCTTTGTCATGCCTATGTTTGGATCTATATCTTTTTAGGCCCCATATCTTGCATCTCATACAAAATCCACAGTGGAAGCAACACAAGGGTCTACTTCATTAATGAGAGATAACACGTAACCTTGAATTCTAGAACAAAGAAGAGAAAGCATACCTTGGTGCAGTAAAATTCAAAAACAAAACTTGAGAATACCTTCAATTTTCATCCCAATTCCACATGGTGCCCAAGATGAGTGGTCTCTCAATCAGTTCTTGTGTACATTGATTTTCCTTTGGAAAAGTGTACTTCTAAGATTCTATAGAGAAAAACTATTTTCTCTTCTTTTAATCATACGTATATAATAATTTCCTTAGCAGTTTCTTTATTTAATAACTCTTATTAAATAAATAACTGATTATCTAATTGGGTTAGCCTTTTGGACCAGCCTAATTGGGCTTAAGTGTGTGGCTTGGGATAAGACCAAAGGGACTAATAAGGCTTTAGCTCCAATGGGACTCAGAATTACCTGTCAACCCTTGACAAGCCCAAATTTACCATTAATTATATAATAAGTACCAATGGAAATATAATTACACTTTAGGCCTTATTAATAAATTATATCCCAAGACCTTAATATGATATCATTTGACCCCCCCCATGAAATATCCATAGTGAACAAAGTCATAATAAAATGTCACTTTGTAAACAACTATTTTATTCCTTGAGTACTCAGTTTAATCCTTTAGTTATTCATATTTATGAAATTTAATTTCATAAAATATGATCTTTAGTAACTCTTTACTGAAGTGGCCGGCCCTTAATAACCAGTTTCCATTACGCTTATCTCAAGGGGAAATTTCATTCCTCTATAGAAAGAGATTATAAATTCCATCTTGAGAATATGTGTTCCCTCAACACTACGTGTGGTTACCTAATATACAAAGGTTTTGACCGTTAAACTAGATCTTACTCTTGATATATCAAAGTAACTGACATTTTCATGATCGGGTTCACTATCCTCCGAAGACTGAGAGTCTATGAAATTAGAAATCATGAGATTAATTATTCATGTGATAGTTGTTAAACAACGGTCCAGTTCAATATGTTTTACACATTTAAGACATATCGACACATCAACTAGAAGTCTCCACTTCCATGATCAAGACAAACCATTTTAGTTGATGTGTTATAGTTTTCGCAGATGAAACACCCAATTTCATCACAGACTACGAACTATATTTTAAGTTTACAAGGAACTTGTAATTTATATCTTTTGTAACTAAATCACATAAATCACATACAATGCATCTCAAGGACTATGATAATGTTCCATTAGTTCATTTATAAATAGTCTCATATAATTAAACAATTTAATTATTTATAACATGCCAATAAATTAGATTTTAGGGCGCAAAGTACAAACCCTATCAGATCCAACCTCCGTACGCAAACAAGACCCTTACATACACAGATGTGGGCCAACGTACATGCACTAGCACACAGAAACCCTATTTTGGTTGTTTTAACTCCTTTTCTCTTATTTTCTCACTCGACTGCAATTTTAATGCTCTATTTTCATCCTTTTGCAGGATTTACCTCCATTCTTGGGCAGGGGAGGTACTAACCGTGTTGCTGCTTGGTATAGGATCCTGACTGAAGTGACAAGGGGTCATATACATGCTACAGGCTTTGAGCCTATCATTCGTTTGCTACTAGAGACCTCTACCAGTGCCATTTTGGTGTAGTCTTTGGCTAAGAGATGCTGGGACACTACTTATACCTTCCATATTGCTGATCGAGAGATGACGGTGACTCCCCATAACTTTCACAAGATTATTGGCCTTAGGTATGATGGGACACTCATTAACCTAGGGGATGTTTTGGGCATACCGTTGTGCAAAGATTTGCTCAGGAGTAGGTATTTGATGGATACGATCTGCTACTTTGACATCGATGCAGATTACCGATCCCTTCCACAAACAAATCCTGATGATTGCGCTCGGATGGCTAAGGCCTTTTTGCTGTACATTCTGGGGGCATATCTCTTTGCCAATGGGGGGCAGACAGTGTCTTTGAGCTAGTTGTCCCCTTTTTGCGACTTCGAGGAGACTAGGGAAGTCAATTAGGGCCAAGTGTGCCTTGCCTATTTGTACTCTTCTTTGGTTACTCTTAGCAGAGGGACTTTGCGCCAACTGGTGGAGCCCTGAAAGCTCTTTGAGGTTAGTTTTCTCATCCCTTGTAGCACCTTACATTGCCTATGTTCCCTATTCTTCTAATTATGTCTATCCATATGTGATCTAGGCTAAGGAAATTGTGTTGTATCTATATCTTACCTTGCAAACTGTATCTTACGAACTGCATTTGTATCCATACCTTGCAAACTGTCATCTTATACTCTGTGTTCATGTCTTTATCTTGCAAACTATCATCTTGCAAACCGTCATCTTGCAAACTGTGCTTTACTTTTCTTGCAAACTGTCTTTCTTTTTCAGTGCTAGGCCATAAAATATGGTCTTATTGCCCTTGGGGTGGAGGTCGATTTGAGGAGCTTCACCTCAATTAGGACTCATTTTGACAGGCTTTCCTCTGAGGAGGTGGGTTAAACATTCACTTTTCCCAGTTGCTTTCTATTGCATGCCCTTAGGATTATTTATCTAACCCTATGTGTCGTCATAGGTCATTTAGAGTCCATGGGCGAGTGCCCCTACAATTGTGGACCCAAACTTGGAGGCTACCGCCATCATCACTTTCGAGATCACCCAGCCCTTCTAGGGTGCTGGTCTAAGGGTCCTTTACTTGGCGAAAAGGGTATGCTACCACTTGGTGGGTGAGGATGCAGTGGCGAAGCCAGAAATTTATCTTTGAGGGCGCCATATATAAAATTATTATTATTATTATTTTTTTTTTTGGTGTTTGTGTAAAATGTAAAATAGTAATGTACAATACTTCATAATCCAAAAGTGTACTATATTCTGAATTACTGTCTTCATTTATTTATTTATTTATTTTTTTGAAGAATGAGTTTATAGTCCTAAACTTGCCCATGAACCTAGATTTATCAAATTAAATTATCACTCATTAAATAAAATGACTAAGATTTAAAAAAATATACTAAAAAAATACTAATAATCCATAGATTGCTAAATAAAAGCCAAACAATAATTCAAATGTCAATACATAAAAAAAGAAGCAAAGTTTAGTTACAAAAACTAGTTGTAGCCTAAGGCTACAAACTGCTCTAATAAACTGATGTGTGTAAAAAATGGCACGTGCATTGCATATGATTACTTAAGTAAACTTAACTCAACTAATCCTAGTTAACTACACCACCTATTAAAAAAAATAAAAAATAAAAACTAAAAACCTAAACTAAGAAAGCGTATAATCTCTCTCTCTCTCTCTCTCTCTCTCTCTCACATCAAAGAAACCCAGCTCCGACTAGTCCTAAGCCCTTTTGTCTCCACCCCTGACAAACCTCAAGCAGAGACACTTTAGTCACAAAATTAGCCAAAATTATCATTTATAAAATACAATTTAAGATCCAATTACAACTAAATTAGCCAAGTACAGTCATAGAATTAAAGATAATTGCTAACAACCCAAAGTCTTACTCCAAATTGCTAACATTTCTTTGAAGCTTTTCATTTGGCTCCATATACATCATATCATTTGATCATTTTGAATCAATACATCTCATTGTGAGATCGAAGCCTGAAATTTTTAATATTTCACTTCGATGATTTAGCCTTTGGCTTTTTGGGCATCATACAATTTATTTTGGTCACTTTCCCTTTTTCCTAGTCAAATACTAGTATGTGCGACAGGCTTTTGCAGCTCAATATCTCTTTTCATTTGGAGATTTATATTTGGTGAGCTCTTTGAGTAAAGTAATAAAATAAAAGTTGGAAGATATATAGACACAAGTCTATGCATGTCTCAAGATCAACAAAACCATTCACTAATCATTCATAACAAGTTTGAAGATCTATTTACAACAGTCACATAGATTTCAGAATTTCTTCCACAATGATATGTGTAAGGTTGAAATTTATCAACCATCTTGTTGGCTTTATTCTGTGCCAATTTGCTTGTAATTTAGCACTTAGTAACCCTATATTTAGGTGGGATTCATGTAAGGGTAGTGTGTGAAGAGAGTGTGAAGAATTGCTCAACTTTGTGCAAAGAAGCAGGGACTCGCGACTAACTCGTGGCTTGTAAGCCGCCAACTGTTGCACACATGAGAAGCATGCGGGGAGGTGAAGGGTCACGCCAACTGTCGCACTACAGGACAAAAGTCCCAGGCTGGCTAGACCGTTATCTCGCGACTTAAACTTGTGACTTAGACTAGTCGCGAGGCCAAGCCGCCAATTAGCCCTATTTGGGAAAAACTGACTCTTCTTATTCCAAATGCACACCACTATATATAGACCTTTATACCCATGAAATGTAGAGAGCTTCCAGAGAGAATTTTGTGAGAGAAACCTTAGAGAAAAACAAGATTGCCTCATCTCCAATCTTCACTAAGAGGCTCTTCAAATTCCTCTACTCTTTTCCTCTCCATTGATACATCCTTGAGAGGTTATTGACCAAATCCTTTTCTCATCACACCCACGTCCGTGAGAAGGTATTTTGGTGCTAAGGGAAGCAGTTTGGAAGGGACCAATGGTTATTGGTTGATGCTATGGTTTATAGTTGAAAGCTCGAAAACGTGTTGAAAAACACAAGAGCTGTTTAGACCCCCGATTAAAATTACGACTCGATAGATTTTACACAACTTTAATATAAAGTGCGGAATAGTGTAAAAGCGAGCGGATGAACAATATAGCTACTCTAATCCATAAACTAAACAACACAGCAGTATAATGGAATATAAAAGAGTAGGGAAGAGAGATGCAAACACAGAAAATACCAAGACGTGTTTTCGAAGAGGAAACCGAAGAACTCGGCGAAAAACCTCTCCGCCACCCTCCAAGCGGAAATCGATCCACTAGACAATCAGTTGGGATACATGAGTAAGCAAGAGACCCTCCAAGCCTAATCTACCCGATGTACCTAAGCCCTCCAAGCTCCTACTCCAACAAGGCTTCTCGGAACCGTGTCTTGTCTTAGTTATCTGGATCCCGCAACAAGCTCCATGTTGCATCTGCCATTCCAGGCTTCTTCCAATGCTTCCTAGCAGCACCAAAACGTCACACAACACTCTCCAAAGGTGTGGTAAGTGTTTGGGCTATCAACCTCTCAATGGTGTGAAAATGGAGAGGGAAGGGTTGAGGAGATACCACAAGCAAGTGTATAGAGAAAGGTGGGGATGACAATCTCTAATTACAAATGTGTTTGGCTAGGGTTTTCTCTCTGAAGCATTCCTCAACATTTGTGGGTAATGGGGGTTTATATAGGATAGGTGCAAAATGTGTTAGTCAGTCAGTACAGGCTGGCAAAACAGCATGTCTCACGGGTGTCTCGCGGGAAGGCCTTACCCGCGAGATACTCGCGAGAGACAGCTGTCTCCATCTGTCATGACTCTTCGCATTCCAGCATGTGCAGGGCACATGCTTCACTTCGCGGGAAGCTTAGTCGCGAGATACCCGCGAGATTCCATCAGCTTCCAACTTGCTTGAGTCTTCACACACTCTCTATCACACACCCCTTACAACAATTCCCACAACAAATACAGGGTATAAACGATTGATAGAAATTACAATCAAATTTGGCACGGAATAAAAGCCAACAAAACACATAGTTGTAAATCACAACTTTACAATCTCCCCCTTTGGCTATTCCGTGACAAAACCCTAAAACAGACTCTAGACTTAAACGTGAGTTTGGGAACACAGGCAAAACTCACTCACACCTAATTCTAGATTCTGATAAGCTCTTGAAACATATGATCAAGTAACTCCTGAAAGACAACAACAACAAATTATCATTGCATGCAGCAAACTTGAAAAGTATATGGAGCAATAAGCACACGATCAAGCAAAATGAAATAGAAACACTAAATCATGGCAAGATCAAACGAGTAATCACTATACACAAGTAATTACTATGCTCATTCACACAAGGAATGAACATCCGGATATGCAAGATGATACGCTCATATGAAGAGTACCATTTGCACATCCAACACTCAACCAATGCAAAATACTTGAAGAATTTGCATCTAGGAACAATCCTACTAGGGCACACGAGTGATGTAGTGAAGTAAATGTAAGACATTAACCTTCAATAGCACAAGCATAAAGGCTGCATAAGCAAAGTATTGCAAATACATGGCACAAACCATAAAAGCCTACAAAAACATGCAATGAAACAAAACAACCCTTAAAGCTTACAAAAGCAACATGGGTACATGCAAAGTACGCTACAAAGCATAGAGAATATCACAAAAGAAACATCTGAAATAGTACTTAAATAAAGCCTAGTATCAAAGCTTTAAACCATAAGCCGTAAAACATTTATAAAAACTAAAAAGTACTGAATAAAAACTGTCTGAAAACCAATAACCAATGTTACTAAGTTGCTAGACTATGCTCCCCCTAACACTGTGCAAGCTCTTCTCTAGCTCCCCCTCAGAATTTTCTCCCCCATTTTGACCGGAATGGCCAAAGGGTCAGAACTGATCTGACTCTGAATCCGAGCCGTGCTCCATAGATAAGTCTTGTACTTGAGAAGAGAGCGCGGTGATCTGTCCTTGAAGGTATGCAAACTGGTCCGCGGTGTACTGCACATGGGAGTCAAGCACTGTAGACATCTGATCCATCTTAGCAAGCAACTGATCCAGTTTGCTTAAGCCTTGTGGAGGAGTCGAAGATGATGGCTGTGTAGAGGGCTCAGGAGCCGAGGTGAACCTGTCAATCTCTTCCTCTGTATCTTCGCCTTCATCCTGCTGAACCTGTCGTGGTGGTGGTATGGTATGCACACCGGTCTTCGATCCCTTGATGTGTGCAGTGCTCCTAGTCAGTGTATGACCACCAATGGGATAGTCCCTCTGAACAACCGTGAGGCCACTAGGTAGCTTGAGCTTTGCCTTGGCAATAAATCCCATGATCAAAGAGGGGAATGGCATCGCAGTCCGTGAATTCTGCTTTGTGATGCTCTTCTTCAGGACATGCATGATATGGCCACAAATGTCAATCTCCTTATGTGTGAAGAGATCATACAGAAATCTTGTTCTTGGAGCAGAGAGAGTGGTGAGATTGGTGACCGGATAAAGATTGTGAATCATCACATAGCTTAGGTCCTCATTTCTGGAGAGAACTTGATGGTGTTCATGGATGATTTCTTTGGTTCACCACCAAGGAGTTTAATCATCTCATCAGTAGAACCTATTATGTCCTCATAAGCAACAATGATTGGCTGAGATGGTGGACGAGTTTCCAGAAAATCTTGAATGCTCTCTCTTGTAATCACAAACTCCTTGTGTCTTACCCAGCACTCAATACAGTCTCCGTTGACAGTGGCATTGGAGAAGAACTCTTTGATGATCTCTAAATAGACCACTCCAGTTGGGTTCAGCAATTTGGTCCAAGTTCTATCTTTGAACACTTCAGGGATGAAAGTGTCCTCAAGAGTCTCTAACTGGACTACCCTTTCCATGATGATTGTCTTGTCCTTGTAGCAGTCATTGTACTTCATATCAGCTTCTATAGATCTGAAATGATCAGAATCAGTTCGGGCTCGCTTTGAAGACGATTTCTTCTTAGCAGCATGCTTGGTGGGAGACATCTGCACAAGCAAATAAAAGAAGATGCACAAGCACAAACCAGAAGACAAACTTCATTAGATTCAAGTTAGTTCCAAATCAAACTTAAACTAACTAAAAAACATGGCATGGTCAGCACTAAACATCATGCTAAAAGACTCCAACGAATAAAGCATAACTACATTTCACCAAATTAAGACAAAATTGCAATAGAGGGTGTCTGTGTGCATGTGCTAATGAGAGTGTGCGGCATAAGATGCATGAGGGTGCCTAAGTGTGCCTAGTTGTGTGCTAAGAATGTGCAACATGAACAAAGTGAGTGAAACACATAATCAATGACCAATCCTAAGTAAAACAAGGTCAAACATGTGAAAAACTATGGATCGAAATCACTTGATTCCATTTTGTCACAAAAATGTCACTTAGACATTTTGACAAGCACTTAGTGTGCACAAATGCATAAATTATATGGATAATGCATGAACATGTGAAAATCTACCATCAATACATGATAAAATGCCACAAGGGGCCAACAGAGATGCAGAAACAACAAATGGGACACAGCCCAATCAAAAAAAATGAGAAAAATTCACCCAATTTGAAAACCAACCCAAAGTTTCGAAAATCCCCAATTTTGAAAGCCCTAACAAAAAATTCTGCATAATTTAAGTGAAAACCCAAAGAGAAATGGTTAACAAACATACCTTGAAGAAGAAAATGCAGAAAAAATGCTTGGATTGAAGGGAAATGAATGGAATAGTGTTTTTGGGTTAAGAGAGTTTGAAAGAGGTTGAGCGAGGGAAGTTTGATAGTTTTGAAAAACTGTCACATCAGCTATATAAAAACTGAAAACACGCGTTTTTCGCGGGTTAGAGAGGGCCGAAACAGTCGCGAGAAGTACCACTGAAGCACAAAAATTTTCGCGAGAAGCATTAGGTCGCGAAACAGTCGCGATACAGTCGCGGTAGCTTCTGTCTGAAATTGGAAAATTCCAATTTTAGCCAAACAGCATTTCGCGAGACAGTCGCAAAAGTTTCTGTGTGACATGATAAAATAAAAACTTTCCTCAACTCCTTTTCACGGGAAGCTCTAAGTCGCGAGCTTCTCGCGAAACTACCCCTGAACCAGTTTTTGAAGAAACACAAAAACATGCACTTTAATCAAAAACAAACGACAAGAAAGTATAAAATCACTTTCAAAAACAAATAAAACACTCAAAAATCTTTTTGGGTTTGATCAACAAAGATTGAGCATGTGAAAACACATTTAAACAAGTACAATCACACAAATGAATAAGGCATTCATTGAACATAGACTTGTGTGTTGTGTGTGGATATCAAAAGTGAGATAATCCTTAGTCCAATGTGAAACTTCAATGATCAATTCAATCAAGGCATACACAACTAGCACTAGATTATGTGACCTATCTCAATTATAGAAACATGCATATATGACCTCCCACACGTACTTGATAACAATTCAATGAAGCTTTTCATTTGGCTCCATATTTAACATATCATTTGCAACTTTTGAGCAAAGAGAATCTCATTTAGAGAAAGATGCCTGAAATTTTTGATATTTCAATTTATGAGTTAGCCTTTGGCTTTTTGGGCATCATACATTTTATTTTGGTCGCTTTCCCTTTTTCCTAGTCGAATACTAGTTTGTGCGACAGGCTTTTGCAGCTCTATATCTCTTTTCATTTGGAGATTTACAATTAGAGAGCTCTTTTTAAGCAAAAAAAATAAAAGTGGGAAGATATATAGGCATGAGTCTATGCATGTCTCAAGATCAACAAAAACATTCACTAATCATTCATGACAAGGTTGAAGATCTATTTACAACAGTCACATAGATTTCAGAATTTCTTCCACAATGATATGAGTGCATGAGAAACAAGCTAAGCTCGTTAAATGCACAAAGCCATAAGTACAAAGGTACAAGGCAAAACATGCTTTGAGACAAAACTCATCAAAGTGATCAAACTATTTGGATTTTCTATTTTTATGTGTTTTTGAATTTTTGAACACACCCAAAGAAAAACAGAACAAGAGAATAAAGATTAACAAAGACAACCGGTACAAAACGCCAACAGAAACAGTAGAGCAATGCATGAAACGATGCAACAGCAAAAGTCCCTAATCATTGAAAGAATTTATGCGTGGACATGTTATAATGCTTATGCATGAGTACCCCTCTTCACCCACACGTCACGTGCGTTTGGGGTGATATCCTTAACGGATTGGGTACGAGAATTTGGACTGTCAAACCTTCTGGTGAAACTCTCCAAGCAAGTGGTGAAGGCACTAATCATTTTCATCACGTCCATTATGCCAGGATCACGATTCTGATTTCTCGGTTGTTCACCACCCCAAGACCTCATGTCATTTCTCCTTCCTCGTGACCGAGGTGCGCTTGAGTTGTTGTCTGATCTCAGCTTTTGACAGTTAGGTCTGGTATGTCCTTGCATTCCGCAGTAGTGACACACATAGTCCGTTCTGGGACCCCGTTGAGATCTTGGAAGAGATCTTCCTCTGGTTTCATGTTTACCTATGGAATGATTTTGGGGCTTATTCACCATCCGTTGCTCACTCACATTCTTCTTCTCAGCCTTAACATTCTCAAGAATGGGCTCTTCTACAATAGGCTCTATGGCCTTTACAAATTTCACTTCTTTGGTAACTTTGGCTGATGAGCTACTTCCTCCGGTGTATCCTAACCCGGACTTGTCTGAAGAAGGTTTTTGAGATGAGATAACATCATCTAACTTCTGGGAGGAGACTCTTTCTATCTTGGCATGAGCTTGCACTACCTCTTGCTCAAGAAACCTCACCTTCGTATAGGCTTCAAACAACTCGCCATTTAGTGTCTCAATCTCACACTTAGCCTCTTTATATCTGATCAAGAGACTTCTATAATCTTCCTCAGCTTTCTTCATTTTCCTTACAGCCGCCTTGGCTACTCTGGTATACTCTCTTGACTTCTCAAGTAATAAGGAGTAATTTTCTTGAAGATTAGCGGTATTCTCTTATTCTTCTTCAACATCTGATTCTTCCATATTCCCAATAGACTCTGAATCAGAATGCTCACCAAGCTCCTTCACAAGTGCACCCAAATCATCCGATGACTCCACATGAGCAATGGTCATGAACGCGGAGTAGTTTCCCTCTCTGTCACAACTCTCTTCCGAGTCAGAATCAGAGGAGTCTAAATCACTGAGTGTCGTGGCATAAGCTTTGCCTTTTCCCCTCAGAAACTTTGGACACTCCTTCTTTAGATGTCCATGGTCATTGCACTCATAGCATATAATTTCTGAAGAAGGTTGAAACTCCCTCCCTTCTTTCTTTGTAAACTCTTTCCTATCACCTTTTGAAGATGAAAATTTTCCTCTGTTGAATGGTTTCCCACTATTCTTCATCTTCAGAAATTTGCGGAAGTTTTTCACAAGAAATGCTACCTCCTTTTCCACCCCATCTTCTTCGGAGGAATCACCCATCCTTTTGGTGATGGTTTTAAGAGCAAGTGATTTACTCATCTTATGGGAAGGCAGTCCCATCTGATATGTTTGGAGAGACCCAACTAATTCTTGAATCTTAATCTCATCCAAATCCTTGCTTTCCTCTATTGCTGTAACTTTTGCTCTAAAACTTTCAGGCAAGGACCTCAATACTTTTCTCACCACCTTAGCATCTTCAATCTTCTCCCCAAGATTGAGTTTAGCCATAACAATTTCATTGAGCTTCCCATAGAATGAATCAAATGGTTCATCATCACCCATCTTGAGCTCTTCAAATTTGGTGGTAAGCATCTGAAGCTTTGTGTCCTTAACTTTCTTTGTACCCTCATAAGTGGTCTCCAAAATCTCCTAAGCTTCCTTAGCAACTGTCATATGAGAGATGCAAACAGCACAAAATATAGCGTTTAAAGCTTTACTATTTGCATTGGCTGCTGCGAGAGCTGCCTTATCCCAATTTGCCCTAGGAGCTTCCGGCTTAGTCCAGCCGAGCTCTACCGCATCCCAAACGGTATCTTCCATAGAGCATAAAAATGCTCTCATTCTGACTTTCCAGAATGCGTAATTCTTCCCATCAAAAAATGGTGGAACATTGAGCGATTGAGACCGGTCCATCTCAAATAGGGTCAAGGATCACACTAAGGTATTTAAACCAAGCAAGTGTACCTGCTCTAATACCAATTGAAAGCTCGAAAACGTGTTGAAAAAACACAAGAGCTATTTAGACCCCCGATTAAAATTACGGCTCGATAGATTTTACACAACTTTAATATAAAGTGTGGAATAGTGTAAAAGCGAGCAGATGAACAATATAGCTACACTAATCCATAAACTAAACAACACAGCAGTATAATGGAATATAAAAGAGTAGGGAAGAGAGATGCAAACACAGAAAACACCAAGACGTGTTTTCGAAGAGGAAACCGAAGAACTCGGCGAAAAACCTCTCCGCCGCCCTCCAAGCGGAAATCGATCCACTAGACAATCAGTTGGGATACATGAGTAAGCAAGAGACCCTCCAAGCCTAATCTACCCGATGTACCTAAGCCCTCCAAGCTCCTACTCCAACAAGGCTTCTCGGAACCGTGTCTTGTCTTAGTTATCCGGATCCCGCAACAAGCTCCATGTTACATTTGCCATTCCAGGCTTCTTCCAATACTTCCCAGCAGCACCAAAACGTCACACAACACTCTCCAAAGGTGTGGTAAGTGTTTAGGCTATCAACCTCTCAATGGTGTGGAAATGGAGAGGGAAGGGTTGAGGAGATACCACAAGCAAGTGTATAGAGAAAGGTGGGGATGACAATCTCTAATTACAAATGTGTTTGGCTAGGGTTTTCTCTCTGAAGCATTCCTCAACATTTGTGGGTAATGGGGGTTTATATAGGATAGGTGCAAAATGTGTGAGTCAGTCAGTACAGGCTGGCAGAACAGCATGTCTCGCGGGTGTCTCGCGGGAAGGCCTTACCCGCGAGATACTCGTGAGAGACAGCTGTCTCCATCTGTCATGACTCTTCGCATTCCAGCATGTGTAGGGCACATGCTTCACTTCGCGGGAAGCTTAGTCGCGAGATACCCGCGAGATTCCATCAGCTTCCAACTTGCTTGAGTCTTCACACACTCTCTATCACACACCCCTTACAACAATTTCCACAACAAATACAGGATATAAACGATTGATAGAAATTACAATCAAATTTGGCACGGAATAAAAGCCAACAAAACACATAGTTTTAAATCACAACTTTACAATAGTGAAATCCGGTAAGCTAGAAAAGAAAAAGGTTCGGCGCAACCTCATTAAAGCTGGAAGCTTGGAGGGCTTAGGTACTTGGGTAGATTAGGCTTGGAGGGTCTATTACTGTTCATGTATCCCAACTACATTTTCTAGTGGATTATTGACCGCTTACACCGAGGGCTTCGGTTTCCTCTTCGATAACACATCGCGTGTTGTCCTTGTGTTTGCATCTCTCTTCCTCTATCTTTGCCTTTTATTTTTTGCTGTGGATGCGATTATAATTGGCTTAGATTGTTTATCAATTCTGTGTTTGGCTTATGTTCATGTTCTGCACATTAATTGTTTGATAATAAGCTTGAATTGATAATTTGTAATTTGGGGTCTAAACGTTCAAGGGTGTTTTACACACATATTGAACATTCAATATGAGTGCATAAGAAACAAGCTAAGCTCGTAGATGCACAAGGCCATTAGTACAAAGGTACAAGGCAAAACATGCTTTGAGACAAAACTTAACAATGTCGATCAAACTTTTTAGGATTTTCTACTTTTTATGTATTTTTGGATTTTTGACACAAAAGCAGTAAAAGATTGATCAAAAACAACATAAATAACAATGTAAAAACATTTGAACCAAAAACAAAAAATATAACAACTCAAAAACACACAAGAAGCACACAACCAAGCATATTCACAAACATGGGAAGTATTAATGCATGGACATATTGTAATTCTTATGCATGAGTACCCTTCGTTACTCACACGTCACGTGCATTTGGGGTGATATCCTATATGGATTAGGTACGAGAGTTAGGACGTTCAAATCTTTTTGTGAAGCTTTCCAAGCAATTAGTGAAGGCATCGATCATCTTCATAACGTCCATCATTCCGGGATCACGGTTTTGACTTCTAGGTTGCTCACCACCCTAAGACCTCTTGTCATTTCTTCTTCCTCGTGATCGAGGAGCGCTTGTATTGTTTAACTCTCTCAGCTTATGATAGTTGGGTCTAGTATGTCCTTGCAATCCGCAAAAGTGACAAAAATAATTCGTTCTAGGACCCTGTTGTGATCTTGGAAGTGATCTTCCTCTAGCTCCAAATCTGGCTTCTGATTGATTATGGGACTTATTAAACACCCGTTGATCAGCCACCTTCTTCTTCTTCTCAGCCTTAACTTTCTCAGGAATAGGCTCTTCTATAGCCGTCTTTTTGGCCTTCACAAACTTCACTTCTTTGATGACATTGGCTGATGAGCTACTCCCTCCGGTATATCCCAACCTGGACTTGTCTGAGGAAGGTTTTTGGGATGAAATAACATCTTTTAACTTCTTGGATGAGACCCTCTCTATCTTGGCATGAGCTTGCACTACCTCTTGCTCAAGAAATCTCACTTTTGTGTAAGCTTCTGATAGCTCACCATTTAGTGTTTCATTCTCACACTTCGCCTCCTTGTATTGTACCAGAAGACTTTTGTAATCTTCCTCAGCTTTCTTCATCTTCTTTACAGCCACCTTTGCCACCCTTGCATACTCACCTGATTTCTCAAGGAGTAAGGCGTAATTCTCTTGAAGACCAAATGTATCTTCATCCTCTTCAGCCTCCGATTCTTCAACAATCCCAATAGACTCTAAATCAGAATGCTCACCAAGCTCCTTCACAAGTGAACCCAAATCATCTGAGGATTCCACATGTGCAATAGTCATGAATGCAGAGTAATTTCCTTCTCCGGCATAGCTATCCTTGGAATTAGAATTTGACGAATCCGAGTCACTTAAAGTAGTAGCATAGACCTTGCTCTTTGACTTCAAATAGTTGGGACATTCCTTTTTGAAGTGTCCATGTCCATTACACTTGAAGCACGTGATTCCTTGCGAGGATTGGGATTCTCTACCCTCTTTCCTTCTGAATTCTTTCTTCTCCTTCTCAGAAATTTGAAATTTTCCTTTGTCATCAAATTTCCCACCATTCTAGAGTTTCAAGAATTTCCAAAAGTTCTTTACAAGGTACACCACATCTTTATCTACTGCATCCTCTTCCGAAGAGTCATGAGATACCACTCTCTCATCAATTGTTTTAAGAGCAAGAGATTTGCTTTTCTTCTGTGTGGGCAGTGAGAATTCATACGTCTGCAATGAACCAACCAACTCTTGGACTTTGATGTCGTCAGGTCCTTGCTCTCTTCAATAGCCGTTACTTTGTCATGAAAGCTTTCCGGTAGTGACTGAAGGATATTCCTTACAACTTTAGAATCCTCTGTCTTTTCCCCCAAATTGAATTTGCCGACGACCACCTCGTTCAGCTTACTATAAAAAGAGTCAAAGGACTCATCCTCGCTCATTTTGAGCTCCTCAAAGCGAGTGGTCAGCATCTGTAGTTTGGTGTCCTTTACTTTCTTAGTTCCTTCATAAGTTGTCTCCAGAATCTCTGATGCTTCCTGAGCAATAGTGATATGTGAAATCCTGTGAAATTCTTCTAGAGAGGCACCACAGAAAATAGCATTCAAGGCTTTGCTATTAGCATTAGCCGCCGTAAGAGCTGCCTTATCCCAAGTGGAAGCAGTCTATTGCTGTTCATGTAGTTGGGATACATGAATAGCAATAGACCCTCCAAGCCTAATCTACCCAAGTACCTAAGCCCTCTAAGCTTTTTGCTCCAAAGAGGTTGCGCCGAACCTTTTTCTTCTCTAGCTTAACGAATTCCGCTATAGCCCATAACATCAACCAATAACCATTGGTCCCTTCCAAACTGCTTCCCTTAGTACCAAAAGACCTTCTCACAGATGTGGGTGAGGTGAGAAAAGGATTTGGTCAAAAACCTCTCAAGGATGTAACAATGGAGAGGAAGAGAGAAAAGGAATTTGAAGAGTCTCTTAGATGAGGATTGGGGATGAGGCAATCTTGTTTTTCTCTAGGATTTCTCTCTTAAAATTCTCTCTAGAAGCTTTCTACATTTCATGGGTATAAAGTTCTATATATAGTGGTGTGTGTTTGGAATACGAAGAGACAGTTTTTGCCAAACAGGGTAAGTTGGCGGCTTGGCCTCATGACTGGTCTGAGTCGCGAGTTCAAGCCACAAGATAACGGCCTGGCCAGCCTAGGACTTTTGTCCTGTAGTGTGATAGCTGGTGTGACCCTTCACTTCCCCGCATGCTTCTCACGTGTGCTGCAGTTTGGCGGCTTGCAAGTCGCGAGTCAGCCACAAGTCCCTACTTCTTTGCACAATCTTGAGCATTTCTTCACACTCTTTCACACACTACCCTTACATGAATCCCACCTAAATACATGGTTACTAAGTGCTAAATTACAAGCAAATTGGCACGAAATAAAGCCAACAAGATGGTTGATAAAATTCAACCTTACAATAAATTGAATTAATTAATTAACTTGGCTAATTAATTGGTTAATTCATGACAAGGGGTCAATATATTCCTGGCCTATTAGAGTCCAAAACGAAGCAGAAAGGAAAACCGGGCCAAGCACCAAAGATTGCCAATCAGCACTTGTAGAGTGCTGATCGGCACTTCCACAGTGTCAATTGGCATAGATTTTAAAATGGGCCCAGAAACTTTTAGCTTAGATGTAGACTTATCTAATTTGATTTTTTAGGCATAAAAACTAACCTAATTCATATCTGCTAATTTTCTAAGCAATCCTACCTTATTTTTTATGCAGACAAACCTCTATAAATAGAGGAGAAAATCTAAAATTAAGCACTTCTGACCCTTTTCTGCCCTTAATGTTAAAGAAACTCTGGAAATTTAACTTTAAGATTTTCTTTTCTGTTAAGTAAAATTTATTTAGGACTTAGAGAGACTCACTCTCTCTCTAACTCTAAAGTAATTCTCCCATTCCCTTATAGAATTTGTTGATGCATTGATGTAGGTATGCTTCTATCCTTTTTTTATTTATAGATTTGTGCATCCAATTCAATTCTCCATGCATCTCTAACATGATTTTTCTTTTGTTTCTAGATTTTTTTATTTCATGTAAACATATAATAATTGTTTGTTTATCTACATATGTTTGATCATGTAAATGTATAATACACATGATAAAATCTTATATCAGCTGTTCTTTGTTAATTAAAAATCAAATCTTCAACCCCAATCTATACTCCTTGATCCTTTCAAAGAACTTCCTTAAGTTAACTATGTGGCCTTCCCTATCTTAGGACTTTACGATTATGTCATCAACACATACCTCGACCTCATTGTTCATGATGTCATGTAACAAAGCTTCTTTGGTAAGTTGCACCTGCATTCTTAAGCCCAAATGGCATTATGATGTAGCAATAGATTCCCCATTATGTGGTGAAGGTAGTCTTAGTAATATCGTTAGGAGCCATCTTGATTTGGTTATATCTCGAGAATTCATCCATAAAGGCATCAAGGCACTATCGGCGGTATTATCCGCTAAGACATCTATTTAAGGGAGAGGGAAATCGTCCTTGGGGTAAGCCTTGTTTAAATCCCTAAAATCCATGCACATTCTTACTTCTCCATCCTTCTTTGGTACGGGTACAACATTGGCTATCTACTCAGCTTGGCGCACGAGTTTGATGAACCATACTTTCAATTGCTTGGTGACCTCTTCTATGGTTTTCGATGTGGTGTTGAGCTATCTCGGGATCAATACTGGGCATACCTTCATAGGACCATGCAAACACTTCTTGAAATTCTATGAAAGCCTCTTTGAGATATTTTCTTTCCTTTTCATTTAGGGTTGAGCTAAATTTAATTAAATGTGGATTCTCATCATTGCCCAAATTAAGAGTTTCAAAAGTTGATTCCATAGGTTCAATTTTCTTTTCCAATTTTTTATTAATTTCATTTTCAAATTCATTAGAATCATTTAAGTACAAAATTTCAATATTATGGGACACATCAATATAAGCCAAATCAGAATTCATCTTATTGAAAATGTTGAAAAGTACATTGGAACTTGCATTACAAAATTTCTTTCCCATGTTCTCGAAAAACCCAACCCAAGTCCAATTATTAAATTGTCCCATAGCAAGCATGATGAAGGCAAAAGGATCACTTGGTTCTTCCATAGTGA
Source organism: Quercus ilex subsp. ballota (assembly GCA_032727855.1). NCBI lineage: Eukaryota > Viridiplantae > Streptophyta > Magnoliopsida > Fagales > Fagaceae > Quercus > Quercus ilex. The sequence goes on from CM064911.1 coordinate 59,274,800, forward strand.
TGGGGAGCACTTCCCCCTCCATATTCAGCATAGTCTCCATTGTTTTAGCATCCATGTAGTCTACCAATCAACTTCCTTTTGAACTTTCTTGATCACCACAGTAGGTTTCTCTTTGAAAGTAAGCTTCTCATTGAAAAACATCTCCCAACCAAGATACACCATTCCATCCTTATGTACCTAAAGCTCAAGAAAACCACAGCAAGGAAAGTTTCCTCCTTCCATCACAAAATTTCCATTTAGGTTACCAAGGTTCTTTTTGATTCCGTGTCTGCCTTCAAAGAATCCTAAACCTTCCTTGGACAGTTGAGTTTTGAAATTGGGGAATTTAGCCACCTCTTTTGCTTCCTTTCCAAACCCATACCAGGTATATACCTGTGGGTGCAATGGGGGGAGTATGCCTCGGCTAAGTGGACTGTGGCAGAGAAGAAATGGAGGCGCCACCTAGATTAGGTCTAGGAACCATAAATATAGCGCCCTTCATGGAAGGACTGGTTTTTACCAGAGCACATGTTCGAAGTTTAGGTATAGGGATGGGAAGGTGTTAGGCACCCAACTCCACCTAACCCGTAGGTCGGCCTCCACTCATTGTATTCTAAATCCTAATCCCATCAAAGGTTCCTCTAATATGTTATTCTAAACTCGCACACACTAACATGCATCTAACATCCAAAACATAGCAAATGTCCTACACTCATCCATAGCATAAAAACCCTACCATTCATCTAGTAAAATTATATATCCAAGGGCAGCAAGCACATCAGAAAACAGTAGCATCAACAAGGCATTTAATTAAGCATATTTAATCATTCAAACCTAGCATCATTGTATTAACCAATCAAGGAGACCAATAATCATATTCAAAGATGCATGTTCATATTCATATGCATGACTTACCTTCACTTACCTAGTTGCACCATAACACCTCGACACATATGCATCAAAGCATGTTCAAGTTCTCATGAATGTTCATGTGGTTCAACCAAGATATAACCCCTAATTATTAATTTATCAATCCAAGCATGTGAAACATATTATTTTACTAACCCTAATGCTAAACAAGTGAAAACTAGATTCAACAAGACCTAAACATGTGATTAAAACTAAGGAAAACAAATAAAATAGAAAGAACTCTAAATCAGTGTTTCTAGGCATGAGTATGCGTGTGCATACATTGGGTATGCATGCACATCCCAACTGTATGCGTATGCAGACTTCGAGTAGCATATGCATGTATAGAGCATACGCACGTATACACGCCTAGAAACACAATTTTAAAGCAAGCAACAAAATGACAATCAAACAAAACCTAACATGCTTCTAATATATTAATCCAACTCTTCATTCAAAACATGGTGAGACTCAACAAAGCAAAACCAAATAAATGAAAACATATTTCTAAACATGTATAACATATAAATCAATTAAGAACAACAAGAACACAAGTTATAAAATATCCAAATTAGGAAGAGCCATAAAGAGAGACTCACCTTGCTTATGGAACACTACTTGGTTGATTTTTAACCGGCCCCTCAGTGCCTACACAACAGGATTCAATGAGATCAAGAATAATTGAAGAACACAATAGTTTTTAGGATAATCACAACTCAAGAACAAACATATAATTGAAAAAGTTTTAGAAAACAATTCGAGAAAATAGTTTCTGCCTTAGAACTAACTAAAGAGAGGTTTTTAATTTATAAAAAAGGTGCAAAGGTCCTGTCCTAGAGTTTTAGAAAAGAGAACTAGGGTTTTAGAGAAGATGAAGGCCAAAAAATCACTCTCTCTAGGAAAGGTTTTGATTAGAGACATGAGATGAGTATTTATAAGTTTTAATTATGGTTTTTAGAACTTTTTAATGGTCTTTGGACATACCCAAGGGCCTATGGGCCGGCCCACATCAAAGCATGATGTTTTGGGCCCTTAAAATGAAGTTTTAAAACCAAAAAAATCAGACTGTTCAATTGGCTTGACTTCAAACAGTCATAACTCACACAATATAAGTTCAAATTAGAATATAAATTGAAGCCTAGAATGTCTATTTTCCAATAAAATAAATCCCATTTAAAAATTCTTTATAAATCAAAAGTAATAGTCAAAACAGTGAGCAAAGGTCATTTTTCAACATAATTTTTAAAGCAATTTAAGCACTTTTAAGTTGTGATTACTTCCAAACTATCAAAATAACTTTAATTACCTTTTGCAGATATGTCAAGCTCATCATTGGGACCGAGGACTAAAGTTTATTAACTGAGTACAAAATAAGGTGTCTACAATACCCCATGTTCTTCATCATTGCAATCACCTTATGGCTATAATACGAGAGCAAATCCGTAGTATATCTTTCATCATTCAATACATAGTCAGCCATGTCACAAATTTGAAGCCGCTCATTTGAAGCTTGCCTCCTCTTTCCTCAAGTCCACATATGGGAGCTAGGATTTCATAATCACTAAGCACTACAACAATCCGTCCTTTCCATGGGACCTTCATCTTTTGGTGTAAAGAAGAAGGAATAGCTCCAATGGGATGAAGTCATGCCCTTACTAAGAGGAGGTTGTAATTATGAGTGATGTCCATGACGTGGAATTCCATAATTGTCTCAAGTGGACCAATTTTCCAAGGAGCCTTGAAAGTTCCCATGACCTTCTTTAAAGTATTGTCATAAGCCCTAACAGTCAAAGGAGAGGGGATGATTGTCTCCATATCTAGGCCAATGGTGAGAGCAGTCCTCAAAGGATATACATTCAATGCAAATCTATTATCTATAAGCACTATCAGAACCTTGGCACCTATGCACTTAACGGTGATTTGCAAAGGCCTAGTGTGAGTGGCTCCTTTGGGAAGGAGTTCCTCGTTAGAAAAGGCAAGGAAAGGATAAGATGGGGCTTCAACTCCCATGAGAGATAGAACTTCTTGCAATGTGGTTTCTATGGGTACCTCCTTCCAAGAGAGCACTACAATGCTTGTGAGAAGCCATTAGCAAGCCGCCCCCCCCCCCCCCCCATATACATGAGCTTAAGTCTTCTTCAATTGAGTCAAGACCATATCTTCCTCTTCTTTTTCTCCCTTCTTTTTGAGTTTCATAGGTTTGGATTCTTCTTCGGCGTCCCCACCAAGATGATCCTTCTCCAAAAAGGATGGTTTGTAGTGCTTCCCACTCCTAGTGATGTTTGTCACATTGTCCTCTATGACTCTTTTCTTTAATTTGGTCATTCCTCTGGGGAGTATCCCCCACATAGCTACTGCATTCTTTAGAAACTCATCTTTGTCATCCTATATTCCTTAGACTTCTTTTGCATTAACCTCCACGGTCTCTATCAACCTTGAACAATCCCATTCGATCTCGTCTATTTCCACCCAATTCTGATATGGAGGAGGAGCTTGGTGATAATATGGAAAAGGCTTCTTTCTAATGTTAGGCTTGGTGCTAATGTTAAGATTTGGGTGAGTTCCATTGTCTATAAGGTCTCATGATAGGCCAAAAACGAATTGACCCCTTGTGATAAATTAACCAATTAATTTAGCCAAGTGAATTAATTAAGTTAATTAACATACAAACGTAGGGTAGCACAAATAAATCACCAATAAACTAATTATGCAGCGGAAAATAAATAACACGGTGATTTGTTTACGAATGGGGAAAACCCGGCGGCAAAAACCCCACCGGGTGATTTTCAAGTCACCACTCCTGAAATTCCACTATTATCACAACAAGCGGTTACAAGTAAAGGAATCCCAAGTACCTTACCAACCTATAGTTGAACCCTTACCCCAATACCCAATTGGACTTGTTCTGTAGTGACAATTTCTCTTTTTGATGCACGGCTCCCAAGTACGTGACTAACCAATGCGCGGATCCCAGTACGCGGCTTACTCCTTTGCACGAATCCAAGTACGTGACTAACTCCACAGAAGCCCTTTGATTGTTGTAGTTGATTTGTAGCAGCTTTACATAGAAACACCAATAAGATCTTCAATGTTGGTGCAAAAGACTTTGCTTGGTTACAGAACCTAAAGGCGTACAAAAAACGTAGCAAGAACTCTCTCTTCTGTAGGAGGAGGCTAGGGTTTCAAAAAGAAAACCTTATGAAGCTCTCTAGGGTTAGGTTTTTCTTTTTCCACCTCCTTTAAATAGTAGCTTAATGGGCTCTCCTATTCCAAATAGGTTTATACAAACCTTGGGCTTTCCTAGTCCAATAAGGATTATACAAACCCATAAATAAATAGTCTTTTAAAATAAAAACATTGCTGGCTATAATCTGAAAACCCGTAAGCTTGATCGATCAAGACATCTATCGAGCTTTAGTGAATCTCAACAGATCGAGCTTCTATCGATGAGGTATCAAGACCTGTAGATTGCACTTTTCTTGAGTAGTTCTTGAGTAATCTTCATGTCTTCAAATTAACCACTTGTAAGGATCATCTTGAACCTACTTAGATTTACCCAAATACAAGTAAAGTGCATTTTGTCAAAGGATATGCCAATTACAAAAAAAAATATGTCCCCAACATCTCGTATATCATTCTTGAGGTGGAAATAGTTGTCAATTTTATGACCAGATTTCTGATAGAAGTGGCAATATTCATTGAGGTTCCAAGTAAGAGGTATAGGATTAGGCATAGATGTCAAGTCTAGGGGTTTGATGAATCCTTTGGAAGTTAAGTTTTGATATACTTAGGTAAGGGTCATTCCTAGGTCGGAAAATTCTTGGTGGGCTTTCTTTGTGAAGCTTGGGTAGGCTAAGGTTTGTTAAGGTATGATGGAACTTACATTCATGGGATTGTGTGCTTTAGAAGTAGTTACTCCTCCCTCACATGTCTTCTTGAATGGAGGTTTGCTCTCACCTTTCTCCAATTGTCCATTATTGATGGCATCTTCTATCCTAGTTCCATAATCACACAACTCCCTAAAAGAACTAATAGGCGATGACAGAGCCTACTATTATATGCCGAAAGCAAATTCTTGATAATCATGTTAATTTTGTTTTTCTCATTTAGCCTATTAACCATCCTAGATGCCTTTCTCTTCCACCTTGTCATATATTTGGAGAATGTCTCCCCTACCCCTTGCTTAGTGGTCTCCAAGTCTCTTAGAGTTACATCAATCATAATGTTGAAGATGAATTGATCCAAAAACAACTCCACTAGCTCATTCCACACTTTGGTTTTACTTGGATCCAAGCTATAGTACCACCTTGATGAACCTCCCTTAAGTGAAAGAGGAAATGCATGCAAAGTTTGCTTCTCATCCAATAATTTCATTTCGGCAATGCTTAGATACCTCCTAACATGTTGCTTTGAGTCTCTAGTCCCATTAAACTTTTCCCCATTAAAAATATTAAACTTTGGAGGCAATGTAATGGGAATTTTTGAACTTATGCCCCCCATGCTATAGAGACAATCATCCATCGCTTGGGCCTTACGAAAGGCTAGTTGCATTTTCTCCGTCTTTTCTTTCATGGCCACAGTATGAGCGATGAGCTTCTCAAATTGCTTCTTCCTTTCATAATCAGCTTTGTCCCTTTCATCCCAATCTTCCCTTTCCTCTTCATCATGTATCTTCACATATATGGGTTTTTTGTGCTTGGCCTCCTCTAGCTTGGTAAGGCATCCCCCCATCCTCTTGAGAGTGTCATTGTGCTCTTCTATTACCTTGAATATCTTTTGTGCGGTCATATCATCAATTGGGTCAGCTATTGCTTCTTAAGCCACTTTCTCTTCTTGGTGTATGTCCTCAATCTTGACCAAACGTCTTCTGTGCTTTTCATGGACCCAAATTGGTGGTGCAATGGTGCTTGAAAAGAAGTCCCATTTTATTAAGTCCATGCTCTAACTTAAAGTCCTTTATTAGATGTTCTTAGAAAAGTCTTTGAGTCCATTTCAATGAAGGCCCAATTACAAAGTCACTCCCTTTCCTCTCATAAACCATGCCCCTTGTTTTAGTTGGGCTTTGGTCCATTTACAATAAACCTCTCATCTTACTCTCGTGAGCTTTCATTAGAATGTACTTGGAAATTTTCAACCCTTTGTCTGAAATATGGGCTTACAATGTATTCATCAACTTTGGGCTCTTCTCTTTTCATTTTATTAACATCATCATTTTTTTTTTTTTTTGAAGTAGCCTACTAGCTAGAATATATTGTAGCCTTCCTCTCAAAGTCCATGAAGTTCTCATCATTTTAGGCCTTGGCATACAATGAGGAGACCCAAGATTAGGGAAGTTCATATTGACTTTGTAGAATGTTGGATGCTAAGTCCATAGTATACTTGTTACCTTAGGCCCAAGGTCCTCTTTTACAAAAGGCCTTTTGATTTGGGCTTATGATAGCAATTAGGTTATGGGCTTATGAACCTTTCAAGTTAAGATATACCTTTGGACTTTAGGATAGGCCTCTTGCATGTGAGAACTTCTTTTCTTTTATCCCAAAAATCTTAACGTATTCCACAACTTTTGGGTCATCTTTTAATTTTACATCTTTTATCCTTTATTTGTCCTATAGATTTAGGTGAACACAAGATAACTGGTTGAACAAATAAGAGATATAAAGGGTACCCTTTTTTTGATAGAATCTAGGATCTCTATAATTGTGGGTAGGCTCCCTAGAGCTAAAAGGATAGATAACTAGGTCACTCACAACTAGGTGGACCATGATTCCAACCTCGGGCCTAGATGGACCGTTGTGGATTGGTGGCAAACCGTAAATGTACTCAAAGCCCATCATAGGCAATGGCATAGATTGTGAGTTGGTAGGATGAACTTCGAAAGACTTTGGCCCGAGGTAAAGGGACAAAAGAACTAAGTGAGAGTGTGTGCAAACAAGTATTGAATAAGCCTTTTTTAAGATTAAGGAATAAGACACATTGGAATCAAACTCTCTATCCCTAGAGGAGTTGCCACTGTGGTCGGAGTAGTTTTCTCCTAAAAGGGAGTATGCCTCAGCCGAGTGGACCAGGGCAGAGAAAAGATGGAGTCGCCACCTAGATTAGGTCTAGGCAGCCCAATGTATGCATACGCATACATGAAACCTGTGTATGCGTATGCATACCCTAGGGTTTCCGTGGTCTTATTTTCCAAAATTATCTTTATTTTGTTCATAAAAGAGTTATATTTTCCAGAAAAAACCTTCCTCAAGTCAAATCAAGTTTGATTGGACCCTAAACCAACATAGGCTTTTGAATTTTACCATTATTGGGGAATGGGGGCCAGAGTCATAAGGGGTACAAAATGCGATGTCTACAGTTGGTGGGATGGGTTTTCGTGATTTAGATTTCTTCAATGATTCCCTTATTTGGTGTTTTTACTTTTCTATTGATTTCAATATTTGTTTATATTGAAATATTAAGTGCTTTTTCTTTTCTCTCTTTTACTATGGATTGCCTGCATTGCCATTAATTTTGTTACTGAAAGGCTTGAACTGAATTTTTGGTTAATTGCTTCTTAATTCTGATTTTAGTTTAAGGTGAGTGGAAGCATGAAGGCAAGCAGACGTAGAAGCTGTCCAGGAAGCCAGACATAAGATGAAGCTTAAGAGATAAAGTAGCACGACAAGCATTAGGCCATTGTGACTGAACAAATATAAGGTAATGTTCTGCCTTACCAAAACAATGGTTAAACTTTCTATATAGATATTATATGCTAGATTCGATTTACAGATTTGGATAACTACAATATAGATGTTTAAATTTAAACTACAAGGTCAACATAAACAAAACACCTAGAATATAGCTTCAGTTTCTTTCTATCTTGTCTCTTCTATTTGAAAATGATTGTGATCATGTAGTCTTTGAATTTGAGTAGGTTGACTCCATTTGTGGTTGCACCTTATCATTATCTGGCCCACCAAGTAGATATGATGGTGGGCATGGTACTGGTGGACGAGGGGGATTATGGTGGTGCTTCTGCTAAGACCCCAGATGTGACAACTGAAGAACTAAGGGAGCTTTTTGGAGGCTTTGGACAAGTGATATACTACATCTTTTCTTTTGAACTCCTTGCATTCAAGTTTTCTTTAAAAAATAAAATTAACATGGTTTTCATTCAAGCTGTATTTGGTTACTAGGAAAATGTTGGAGTAGAATAGAACTAAGGTTTTAAAAGTTTTTATGTTTTATCTTTTTGGTTTTATGGAATCAAGAGAGCAATATATTTTGTTGGGAAAACTAATTTTGATTGGCCTTTTATTTTTATTGTTTTGGTAACTTGAAAAATGGTTTTGGATTACTTTTGTTGAGCTTTTTATTTAATTTTTGAAACATATGCAGCTTAAAATTTAGGAACATAAATTGGTTTTTCTATTTCTTAAAAGTTTCTTTGAGTTTATGATTCTAATTTATTGTCAGTTGACTTATGCTGTTGAGATATAGGAAGGAAAAGTTCCATTGTCTTGAAACTACTTTTTGATTTTGTGAGTAATTAGCAACCCAAATAGCCCTACATTTACTTCCAAAGGAATGTATTGAAGAAGAAATATTATGTTTTAAGAGTGATATATTTGAAGTTTTCTTCAACTGCTTCTTTTCCCTTTGAGAACCAAAACTATTACTTGAAAATATATTGAAAAACCAAACAAATTTTACTTTGGTTGGCTTAAGTTTGTAATTTTTAACAATAACAACAAAAAGGGAGGGAAAGATTCAAGATATAGCTCTTTCTTTCTTCCCTCAACTTTCTCTATCATCAAGTGGTGTAGTGTTATTATTTCAGTAATTAAAATTTATTCTCCTTCACATCTAATCCCATTCTAGCTGTTATACAAGTCTCCATTCCCAGTGCATTGAGTTTGTTCTCAGTTTTTTATGGCAAAGGCACAACAAGAAGGTAGATCTTCTTTAACTTCATCCCATGAATCCTCTCTTGGATTAGGATCACCATACCCCTGGCTCAGATCGCCATGATCTGAGGAAGGAGGTTTGCAATGGATAGAAATTCTTAGAGAATGTGCTAACCATGTAATTGCCAGATGTCTTCATAGTGTTAATACCAGGCTTGAACATATTTCCTATCTTGGCTCTCCTAAAGGCACTGCAATTCAACGAATTGCTTCATATTTCATTGAGGCATTTGCTGATAGGATGCTTAAAGGCTTTACTGATCTATTTTGCAATAAAAACATGATGTGTTCCAGGAATCAATTTTGTTGGATGAAAGTTAAGTTCAAAACTAACCCATCAGGGTAGCTCTTTTTTGTTTTTGTTTTTGTTTTTTTGTTTTTGTTTTTTTGTTTTTTTTTTTTTTTTGTTTTTTTTGTTTTTTTTTGTTTTTTAAATAATTTTGAGCTTACCAAGTAATATTTCTACAATCACTTGATAATATCAAGGCTATTTAGCAATAGGCGCTATCATTTGCCTAGCTAATCGGCACAAAACCATCAATATAGATCATTAGATAGCTCATATTGCAATCTTTTCAATATAATTTATTTTAGTCTTACCAATCTATCAATCTGGGATTCTAAATTGATTTGTTTCAGAATCCATGATATGATTGCATTGGCATAGTCTTACCAATATAATTGCATTGGCATAGTCATGATATGATTTTAACATGTGAACTTTGCTTCAAATGATTGTATGAGAATAAAAGGAATAAAAGGAATTATTCATTGAAGAAGAATAAATGTAGGATAGTACACTTTCAAAGTTTCTTATTGATTAAAAGAGATTGCATTAAATGACATCATTGGGTTATTTTAGTTTTTTTTTAAAGGTGTAGGAGTGGTGGAAAAAGTAGGAGTAGAGATGGAGATGAAAGAGTATGAGTATGAGCAATTAGCTAAAACCCTTGAATGTTTGGAAACAACTTTGCATTTGCCTACAAGCATTATATCTTTCTCTTCTTTTGTTTTTTTTTTTGTTTTTTTTTTTTGTTTTTTTAAATATTAACATAAATTTGTTGATGTTGGGACTAAAGGATATTAGAGTTAGAGTAGTAAAACGCCAAGCTATAGGCCTATAACAACCTTAAAGTGCTTACAGTCCATTGTAGTTTCATATACATTGTGCTCTTATAAAGTACTCACTACCATAATTACAATATATGTAGGATAGTACACTTTCAAAGTTTCTTATTGAGTTAAAATAAAGGAAGACATTATGAAATTGATTAGGTGGGAAATTGTAAAGTTGTTATTTACAACTATGTTTTTTGTTGGCTTTTATTCCGTGCCAAATTTGATTGTAATTATTATCAATCATTTATACCCTGTATTTGTTGTGGGATTTGGTGTAAAGGTTGTGTGATAGAGAGAGTATGTGAAGACTCAAGCATTTGGAGGCTGAAGGATTCTCGCGGGTATGTCGCGACCTAGCTTCCCATGAAGTGAAGCATGTGCCCTGCACGTGTTGGAATGCGAAGAGTCAGGCCAGGTGGAGACAGCTGTCTCTCGCGAGTATCTTGCGGGTAAGGCCTTCCCGCGAGACAAGCTGTTCTGCCAGCCTGTACTGACTAACTCACACATTTTGCACATATCCTATATATACCCTCATTACCCACAAATGTTGAGGGATGCTTCAGAGAGAAAACCCTAGCCAAACACATTGGGAATTAGAGATTGTCATCCCCACCTTTCTCTATACACTTGCTTGTGGTATCTCCTCAACCCTTCCCTCTCCATTTCCATACCATTGAGAGGTTTATAACCCAAACACTTGCCACACCCTTTGAGAGTGCTGTGAGACATTTTGGTGCTGCTGGGAAGCATTGGAAGAAGCCTGGAATGGCAGATGCAACATGGAGCTTGTTGCGGGATCCGGGGTGCTAGACAAGACACGGTTCCGAGAAGCCTTGTTGGAGTAAGAGCTTGGAGGGCTTAGGTACATTGGGTAGATTAGGCTTGGAGGGTCTCTTGCTAACCTATGTATCCTAACTGATAGTCTAGTGGATCGATTTCCACTTGGAGGGCGGCGGAGAGGTTTTTCGCCGAGTTCTTCGGTTTCCTCTTCGGGAACACGTCTCGGTGTTTTCTGTGTTTGCATCCTTCTTCCCTACCTTGTTTATTCCATTATACTGCTGTGTTGCTTAGTTTATGGATTAGAGTAGATTACTTGTTCATCCACTCGCATTTACACTATTTCGCACTTTGTAGTAAGTTAGTGTAAAATCTATCGAGCCGTAATTTTAATTGGGGGTCTAAACAGCTCTTGTGTTTTCAACACATTTTCGAGCTTTCAGAAATCTAGAATAAATTTTAATTTAATGGTAAATTATAATTCTATAGAACTATCTTACCGAAAAAGAAAAAAACTATTGATCAAGATAGTTTCCAGTCAACCTAGAATCTCTAATGTTGTTTTAAGAGTGGATCAAATTTTATGTATAGTTGTAGTTTTGAAAGTGTATCTTGAAATGTGAAGTTGTATTTATATTGTACAATTTTGTTATATTTTTCCTCTGGCACTTGATTTACTGTCATCTCTAGCTATTTCAAAGAAAAAAAAAAAAAAAAAAAAGATGTTGGACTTAGGAAGTGCTAACGGCATAAGGTGCTTGCAGTTTACTTTTTTTTTTTTTTTTTTTTTAGACATTAAGGATTTTCACCCTTGATTTTAATAACCAGATTTCAATATGCATACTTTAGAATGTATAGTAATAATAATTTTTTATAAATGGAATTATGGATTTTTTGGGTTAATTACTGCATTTTTAAATAATAAACAAATAGATTGATAACTAACGTATCTTATACAATTTGCAATAGATTTTTAGACGTTGATTTCCCTTCTACTTATCTCATATGTTTAACAAGCTTTTTTCTTTACAGATTGGTTTTATTAACCTAATTTCCCTTCTATTGATTTCATACTTCAATAACTATATTCTCTCAAACCCACATCCTTTGAAAAAACCTTGAACCAATTAGTTATAACTTATGGATTACAATTAACATTTTTTCTAGATCATGTGTTGATGCCAGGTTATGTCTGTTTTTTTTGAAGGACACCTGAATCAAGTGAAATATATTAAGTCGATGGTTTTCTAATTCATAAAATGATCCTGCGCATTGCGTGGGTTAAACACTAGTCTATATATATATATATAATAATAATAATAATAATAATAATAATAATAATAATAACAGAAGCTGAGCGAAAGTGGATTCCTACAATTAAGGAGGTGGTGACAAATAGGATAACTCTCTAAATTTTAATATAGACACGTTTCACTTTAAAAAGCGATACATTATATTGTTTGGTAATGCTACAACACTGTTTAAAAGTGATAAATTATAATTTTTTATTAAGTTAAAACACCGTTTAGAGCCCCTTGGTATAAAAGGAAATTAATTGCTAAAGACAGAAAAAAGAAAGAGTGCAACACAGAGAAAAAAAAAAGGAGAAAGAGGGACCGAGAGAAAAGAGTGATAGAGAAATAGAAAGGCAGAGAACGAAGAAGGAGAGAGAGAGATCGAGAGATCAAAAACTGAAACCCAAAACATCAAACACCAATCAAGATGAAGAAGAGCCTTACAGTCTCTTCCAATACCCCCAAACTCTCTCTCTCTCTCTCTTCTTAGAACCCTAATCTTTTTCTTCAAGAATATTCAATCCCTTCAATCCAGGCTACAAGTTTGTTCTTTAATTCTGATGGAAATTTAGACCCCTTAAACAACCAGATTGCGTAGCCTAGATTAATTAGCCAAGTTGTTACTTAGTCAAATTAAGCAATTCTAGGTTAAAACAATCCAAACAATCATATCAAGAATAATAAAGCAGCGGAAAATAAATAACACAAGATATGATCACCCAGGAAACCACACGGTAAAAACCTGGGGAGGATTTGACCCACCGATCCTCAAGGCATAACAGAATTCACTATGAAAGAATTGAAATTCTTACAAAAGGACTACAAGCTCCCCGCTCGACTTCCTAATGCTACCCACCAGTAGAACTTCCTGACACGACCACGTGCAGGCTCCGAATCCACGGACTACTTCTTTCTTGAATTCCTCAATCAGCTACAAGCTCCCTGCTTGCTTTTCTTTTAAGTTCCAATGGTTGCAACGGTAATGATCTTCAAGATGTTGAAATCATCTCTACTTTGAAAACCCTAAGTTTTGTGTAAAGGAAAGCTCCTCAAAGATCTCACAAGAGATTCACACAAAACAGCAATGTATGAGCAACAAAGCAATATGGACAACCTCCAAAAACGTGACTAGGGTTTGGTTTATATACCTAGGGTAAAAACATAAAACCCTAAACGTTTAATGAAGTAGGGCTGAGTTGGAAATTCTGCAGAAAAATCAACCTGTGCGATTTTCGATCGATCGAGTCTATTCTTCGATCGATCGAGCCAGGCCGAAAGTCCCAAGTGTTAGGATTGGTGCCCTTAAATCCTATTGTAAGATGCTATGTATGATATTAAGTGTGACATTGTGTTTGACATTATGTATGACTTAATATTATGTTTAATAAATTTGTTTTATTATTATCTGAAATAATGGTAACATGAATATTCAGACATTATCATATAGTCCATGAGATGCATAGTATGTGATTTATGTGAAGAGTCACAGAAGATATAAATCACAAGTTCTTTGTAAACTCAGAATTATAGTTCGTAGTCGGTGATGAAATTGGGCATTTCATCTGCGAAGACTATAACATATCAACTACGATGATTTGTCTTGATCATGGAAGTGGAGACTTCTAGTTGATGTGTTAATATGTTTTAAGAGTTAAGACATATTGAACTGGACCGCTGTGAGATTTATTATTTTCCTAAGACTGTCATATGAATAATAAATCTCACGACTTGTATTTGTATGAACTCTTAATCCTGAGAGAATAATGAACCTGATCATGAGATGTAGGTTGCTTTGATATATCAGGAGTGAGATCTATAGTTATGGTCAAAACCTCAGTATGTTGGGCAGCCACATTTAGTGTTGATGGAACATGTATTCTCAAGATGGAATTCATAGTCTCCTAACGGAGATATAAAATATTCCCTTGAGATAAGTTTAATGGGTTTGTTATTCAGAGAGTTAGGCCTAACCACTTTAGTGAGACTAAAGTATATATTTATGGAATTGGATTTCATAAATATATAATGAATAACATTAAAGGATTAAACCGGGTACTCAAGGATTAAGATGTAGTAATTTACAAAGTGGCAGTCTACATTAATGACTTTGTATTACTACGAATATTTTATGAAGGGGTTGCATGTATAATAAAGTATTGGGATATAATTTATAGATAAGACCTAAAGTGCAACTATTTTTATATAGTGGTATTAAAAATAGTTAATGGTAACTTTGGACTTGTCAAGAGTTGACAGAAAAGCCCAAGGCCCATTGGAGCTAGTGTCTTATTGGTCCCTTTTGGTCCCACTCCAAGCCACACACTTAAGTCCAATTGGTAAGGCCCAAAAGGCCAGCCCAATTAGATAAATTGGTTAGATACAAAGGGAAAAACGTTCAGATTTTTCTGGGTGTGAAAAACAACATTGAAATGGTGTGCATGTGAGTTTTTGTCACTCACTAGTCATCCCTTTGGTTACCAATTGAGAGACCACACATCTTGGGCGTTAGTGGAATTGGAGTGAAGATTAAAAGTAGTCCCAAGTGCTTCAATCTTCAGTTTTGAAATTCACCGCTTCAAGGTACACTCTCTTGTTCTCAAATTCTGAAATTTACTTAGTACGTGTTATCAATATTGAATGAAGTAGATCCGTTTAAAACTTATTTTCCGCTGCATTTTTCTTTATATCCATCACCAAGTACTTCTGCAGCCACTCGATTCCAACTTTACAATATTAAACCAACTTTGAGCAAGTCTAAATAAGACTAAATACAATATTTTGATCATGGTTTGCCAACATTACAAATTAGAGTTCTAAATACATAAAATCCTAAGACCTTAGAACCTAACAAACTCCCCCTTTGACAATCCGTGACAAAACCCTAATTAACAGCTCAAAGGTTTACAAGTAAAAAGCCCTTTACAAAGATAATGCTCATAAATTCAAATTCAGCCTAACTACTATCCATCAGTTGCAAGTGTAGACAGCAGCTTAGTTGAATCAACCTGTATAATCCTGAAATACTCAACAAACGCATAAACGCATATGTGACAGAAAAGAGTAAAACAACTGGTATAACATTCTTGTAAGATTCACACAACACAAAATAAAGACATATACGAATGATCAACTCAATCAATATAAATCAATACGCAGTGAATCACAAAACAACAAGAATCAAAAAAAAAATAACATGTATATCAATCAATGTTACTCCCCCTAACATGAATATCCCCAAAAATGATATACAAAGTGAAGCACCTAGATACAATCTAAAAACTCCACAAGCTCCTCTAAAACAAAAAAAATCTCCCCCTAACTACAAAAACTCCACTACAAGTCAAAAACTCCACTCCCCCTTTTTGTGACGGAATGCCAAAGGACAATCACAAGGCGCCATCAAAAGGAGGTGGTGAGGGTGAATGAAGACGCGCAAAATCAGCTCGGAGAGCACGAATCTCGTCCAGCAAGTCCACCAAAATCTGACCATGAGCCACCTGAACGGTCATGACAGTCTCCAAAGTACGACGAACATCGAAGTCGGCCGAAGGAGGTGGAGGAACATCAGCAGCAGCAGCATCATCACCAACTGGATCAGGAATATCCTCACCAGCAATACCTGCAGAAGAAGAAGGAGGAGGTGCGCTACTAGAGGGCTCAGACCTAGGGTGTTTAGAACCAGCTCGAAGATGAGCGGCCCTCTGTATAAGAAAAGACGCACCTATAGGAGCTATCACATGAACGGGCTCAGAGGAAGGAAAGCCGCTAAGATCAAGATAGAGAAGAATCCTATGAATGAAAATAGGATGTACAAGAGCATGAGCAGAAGATGAACTCCTATAAACATCGTTCAAAGAACGAAGAAAAAGATGGGGAAAACTAATAGGAGCATCAGTAACCTGAGCGTACAAAAATACACACCTCTCAAGAGGAATGGTGTGAACATGGGAAATGGGCCAGATAGAATGACAAGCTATCCTAAAGAACAGATAGTGTAACCCGGAGAGCTCAGCAGAAGTGATCCGAGGATCAGAACCCCACTGGACAGTAGTACCAGTGATGTAAGACAAAACATCGCTCAGCTCGGGAGACTCAGCATATGGATAGACAAGATGCTGGACCAACGGTACCCCTAGAGCATCAGCCACTATCCGAGGAGTAATGGTGTACTCTACGCCTCATATCCAACTCTTTACTAGAGTGTTGGAATCATAGATGCGGATAGAGATGTTCAAATAGAACTCTCTAATCAAGGCCGAAGGTGGAGGAGGATCAGAAACATCCACCAATGGTAACCAGCCCCGACGCTCAAAATTTTCCCTAATGGCAGGATCGAGTTCATCTAACAACACAGAACGCTCAGCCCAAATCTTTCTCCTAATGTTTAGCTTCTCAAAAATCTCTTGGTTTTTCTCACTCGAAAACTTCTCACGATCAAAGGATGGAGGGGGTGAAGGAGAAGGTGAGGGAACATTCCTACGGGCTCTAGTCTTCCTAGGCTTAGTGCTAAGGAAAGGACAGAGACACAAAGTGAAAACCACAAAGAACAAGAGAAAACAAAACCAAGGGCAGACTGCAAATTAGCACAATAAAGAATATAGAACAAAAAATCTATATGATGCATGAACAATAAAATGTTGTGATACATGATCTAATGTAGTAAACAATTAAGTTTAATTGAGAGTAATTTGACAAAATTGGCTTGAACAGGGAATTTCTATCAAAAATCCCAAAAATTGAAAACCACTTGTTGAAATTTTTAAATATAATGATTAATTGAGCATTACAAACACATCACATAGATTATAATGCTTAATTACAACAACACAACAAGCCAATTTCATCAAATTCTACCCAATTTAACAAAAGCCCCAATTCGGATCAAGAACAAACCCTAGATTTTTCAATTTTTCATCAAACACAAAATTGATCAAATTAACCACAAAGGATCATTTTTATGATGTGTCCCCACAAAAACCCAATGATCAATTGCATAAAATATGGCTTGAATCAAATGAAAATCCCAAAAATGCAAAGTGCGAAAATCGCCCCTAAATGCATGAATATATGCATGAAATGATGAAAATTAAATCAAAAGGAAGGGCAAAAGGGTCTTACCGGCTTGAGGAGAGAAAGATTTTGCAAAAATTTCGGAAGAAAACGACAAAAATCGCTATGTGGAGCCTTGCCAACTCGGAGAGAGAGAGGAAAAAGTTTGAAAAGTTTGAATAGTGAGTTTGAAAAAGTCATATCTGAACTTTTAAAAAAGCTTTTCCACGATATTCGATCGATCAAAAATTACATTCGATCGATCGAAAAACACAGTCATTTTAAGACAAATGAGAGCACTTTTTCGATTGATCGAAAAACAGACTGGATCGATCGAAATGGGCAGAGGCTCACTGAATTTTGAGAAAAATCACAGTTTTGAAAGACACAAACCTAATTTTGAAAAACAACTTCTCAAAGCATTAACCAATGAAAGCAAAATGCATGAGTATGAGATGGAATGATTTTTCAAAAACCCAAAATTTTAAACCCAATTTTCTCAAAACAAATTTCAATCATTCTCCCATTGAATTTTCTCAAGCAACAAATATGTTGTGCATAAATCTCAAGATATTTTCAAACTTGGTTGGTCAGACCAAAAACACATACTAGCATGTACAGTGTTTAACAAAGAGTAACTTGTGTAGTGTGTGATACTAGCAAAAACTTGAGATACATGTGAGGTGATATGTGAATAGCAATCAATCACAAAGTCTACAAAATTCATCACATAGAATTCAAAAGAGACTATCACCTAAAGAGTTACATCCTATAACTCCCACATCTCCTAGAACAAAAGCTTGCAATCTTGTAAGTTTCTTGTATTTTGCCCCATTATTTAGGTGAAATTTGGCATAAAGCCTAATAGTACACACCAGATTAGATTATGTGAAATGACATCAAGCCTAATAGTACACACCAGTTTTAAGCATTAAGCATTTAAGCATTTAAAGAGGCTACACCTTATGTTCTTTTTGTGCATGTGCTACACTTTCTCGAGCACAAAATCTTATGATATGCACTAAGGTGTTCATGATTGGCTAGTGAACAGTGGTGAGATGGTTATTTATGCCTTTCTCAAAAGGATCAAGTCCGACAGTCAAATAATATGTGACTTCAAGATTAAGACAAAGTGACAAACACCATAAACATCTTTCCCACACAACATGCACTACAAAGCTTTAACTAGTAAAGTGCAATAAATAAGCTCATCAAAGCTAAACAAGGTACATAAGTCATGTTATGTGTAAATAAATTGACCAACCTTGTTTTCAAAAACCAAAAAACATCATGTTAAACATAATTTTTGCTTCCTCCTTTTCCCTTTTTTAAAAAAAAAAAAAAAAATTATTAAAAGAGAAAACAAATAAATCCTAGAATGAAATGCATGAATCTAATGCAATGCAGGTCCTAGAACAAAAACACAAAAACCAAAGAACAATGGTCACAAAGGAAAAGAGCAATGAAGCACAAGGACCATGTCAGAAAGACTCAATTAGTTCGAGTCTTTTGCATCCAAAACTTTTTAGATGCACCACGAGCATTGGAGTTCTTATTCACATTCGAGTGATTCCCAACTCCAAGATTGGAATAAAGGTTTAACACCTTTACCAATTCACCAATTAGTGCCATAGGATCTTGTGCTTGAGACACAGGCATTTTTGGTTTATTTGCTCTCTTATCAGCTTGAAACTTGTAACAGTTAGGACGAATGTGTCCAGACTTACCACAATAATGACAAACCCAAGCAGGTTTACCATGCATCTTGTCCTTAGATTTGGTAGGCTCCTTAGGTTTAGATTCTCTTAAGTCTACTCTAATCTTCTTAGGTGGTGAAACTTCTACAGGTTTAACTACCTCACTCACAGGCGGTTTGACAGTTTCACTCACAACCTCACTCACAGAAGGTTCAGAAGAAGAAGAAGGAACAAAAGTAGTGGAATGTGGTGCAGAATCAAAGATGCTTTCAACATATCCTAACCCAGTTTTATCAGAAGGATACTTTTGAACATTCAGCATGTGATCAAGTTTAGAACTAGCAGATCTAGCAACAGATAAATCATGTTCCAAAGTTCTAACTTTATCAAGCAAAAGCATGTTCTCAGATTTAACATTATTCAAAAGCTCATTAGCATCAAACAGTTTAACAAGCAAATTTCTCTTTTCAAGCTCAAGAGAATCAATTTTCTTTAGGCCAAGTTCAACTTTCATAGCATCCTTTGCAGCAATTTTGCAAAGTTTGTTATAGGCCTCTTGAAGATCTGCATCTTCAGAGAGTTCCCCATCAGAAGGGTTCTCTTCAGCAGATATGCTTTCATTGACTATAGCAGTAGCCGTGAAAGCAATGAAGTTTCCATCCTCGTCACCACCGGACTCATCATCAGAAACCTCATTATCACTAAGGGTTACAACCATAGCTTTACCCTTAGTCCTCAAGAATGTAGGACATTCAGATTTCACATGACCATACCCTTGACAGCCAAAACACTGAGGACCCAAAGAGTTATTAGAAGATTGACCAAAATTTTCTCTAGGTTTTTCAAAATTGTTAACCTTAGTGGGATCATTCTTCCTAAAATTTTTAGGTTCAGCAGTGTAAGTACCTCTTGCCTTTCTATTTGTATTCCTAAGAAAGTTCTTAAAGTTTTTGGCAAGATAGACAATCTCTGTAGCAGAGAGCTCATCATCTAATCCACCACCATCAACATCATCAACTGACTTAAGAGCCATTGATTTGGATTTGTTCACTTTAGGTAGGTCAGACTCATAGGATTGAAGAGATCCTACAAGCTCATCAACAGGGATGGAGTCCACATCCTTGCTTTCAGTGATGGCAGTCACTTTGGGTCTAAAATCTTCAGTTAAAGATCTAAGAATCTTCCTAACAATTTTAGGTTGATCATAGATTTCACCCAAATTAAAAGCAGAATTGACAATATCATTTAATTTAGCATAGAATTCATCAAAAGATTCATCGTCGGACATTCTAATGCTTTCAAATCTAGAAGTCAATTGTTGCAGTTTGTTTATCTTAACTGCCTTTGTGCCTTCATGCACAATTTGGAGGATTTTCTAAGCAATAAGAGCAACCTCAACATTAGAGATCCTCTTAAATTCCTCCATAGAAACAGCATTAAAGATGGCATTCATAGCTTTGCTATTGAAGCTTGCTGCTTCTTTTTCAGAAGTTTGCCACTCACTCATAGGAGTAGCGGGCTTCACCCATCCGTATTCAACGGAATTCCAAACCCTTTCATCAATGGATTTCAGGAATGCTTTCATTCTTACTTTCCAATAAGCATAGTTGTTCCCATCAAAGTGAGGAGGAACAAACAGAGAGTGTCCATGCTCCATGACAACAGGGGTCAAGGATCAGCTCAAAGATTAAAAATCTCAAACAAAAAGAGCTACCTGCTCTGATACCACTTGATGAAAATTTAGACCCCTTAAACAACCAGATTGCGTAGCCTAGATTAATTAGCCAAGTTGTTACTTAGTCAAATTAAGCAATTCTAGGTTAAAACAATCCAAACAATCATATCAAGAATAATAAAGCAGCGGAAAATAAATAACACAAGATATGATCACCCAGGAAACAACACGGTAAAAACCTGGGGAGGATTTGACCCACCGATCCTCAAGGCATAACAGAATTCACTATGAAAGAATTGAAGTTCTTACAAAAGGACTACAAGCTCCCCGCTCGACTTCCTAATGCTACCCACCAGTAGAACTTCCTGACACGACCACGTGCAGGCTTCGAATCCACGGACTACTTCTTTCTTGAATTCCTCAATCAGCTACAAGCTCCCCGCTTGCTTTTCTTTTAAGTTCCAATGGTTGCAATGGTAATGATCTTCAAGATGTTGAAATCATCTCTACCTTGAAAACCCTAAGTTTTGTGTAAAGGAAAGCTCCTCAAAGATCTCACAAGAGATTCACACAAAACAGCAATGTATGAGCAACAAAGCAATATGGACAACCTCCAAAAACGTGACTAGGGTTTGGTTTATATACCTAGGGTAAAAACATAAAACCCTAAACGTTTAATGAAGTAGGGCTGAGTTGGAAATTCTGCAGAAAAATGAACCTGTGCGATTTTCGATCGATCGAGTCTATTCTTCGATCGATCGAGCCAGGCCGAAAGTCCCAAGTACTTCTGCAGCCACTCGATTCCAACTTTACAATATTAAACCAACTTTGAGCAAGTCTAAATAAGACTAAATACAATGTTTTGATCATGGTTTGCCAACATTACAAATTAGAGTTATAAATACATAAAATCCTAAGACCTTAGAACCTAACAAATTCAATCTTTTTCCAATTTAAGATTCATGTATTTGTTTCTTGCTCTCTATATTATTGAATTCCTCAAATTTTTAAATTCTTTTGAAAAATCAGGTTTGACTCGATCTTTGTGTGTGTGTATGGTGAACGGTACGGATTCAAAGGAGTTTGTGTTGCTATCTCGGTTCGAACAGGGAAAGAAGCAGAGAGGCGATGAAAGAGAGAGAGAGAGGCAACGAGGAAACAGGGAAAGAAGCAGAGAGGTGATGAAATAGAGGATGAGCCTGGGACACAGAGAAAGAAACAGAGAAAGGCGAAGAACTCTGCATCGATTCTTGCCCGTGGAGAAAGAGAGAGAACAGAGTTGTTCGCCAGACTCCAAGAGTAATAGGCCACAAACTGAATGACCCCTTGTGATTAAACTAATTAATTAATTAGCCAAGTTATTAATTAATCAATTTAACATGCAAATGCGTGGTAGCACAAACTAATCACCAATAAACTTATTATGTAGCAGAAATTAAATGACACGGTGATTTGTTTACGAATGGGAAAAAACCTTATGGCAAAAACTCCACCAGGTGATTTTTAGGTCACCACTCCCGAAACTCCACTATTATCACAACAAGCGGTTACAAGTAAAGGAATCCCAAGTACCTTACTAACCTACAGTTGAATCCTTACCCCAATACCCAATTGGACTTGTTCTGTAGTGACAGTTCCCCTTTTTGTTGCACGGCTCCTAAGTACGTGACTAACCAATGTGTGGATCCTAGTACGCGACTTCAACACCAACTGAAAGAGAGGTTGGCTGCAAAGTTCTTCAGTTCATCCTACACGATGAAGATCAAGAAGATGCTTGGTCACAAAACCCAAAGGTGCACATACACAGCAACTTCTTCAGAAGAGATGAACTAGGGCAAGAACTTTGTCTCTGGTCACAATTTGCTTCAACAGAGTTTTCTCAATGCTTGTGCAACTTGTGAACTATTTGACGACCCTTAAAACAATCCTTATATATGTCTAGGGTTAGGAGAAAAGAAGGCCCAAAGACACATTCACGGATCATAAGAAATCATATCAGAATTCTGAATTTCTTAAATCTTGATAGATAAGAGGTGTTGAAAAGCTATCGAGTAGGTGTCGAGCTTATGGGCTTGAGACAGCTTTCTTAAGCTCGATAGATGTAGGTGTCGAGGTTTAATGAATTTGCACTATCAGCTTGTTTTCTTGGATAGACTTGATGACTTCAACACTTGATCTTGAAGCCTTGTTTCTTGAAGTATTAAAAACACCTAGAACTACCCAATTACAAGTAAAGTGCATTTTGTCAAAGGATTAGCCAATTACATAAAAGAATGACATATGTTCTTTAACAAGTGAAACATATATGTCCTAACAAAGAGAAAGAGAGAAATATCCAAGGCCGGCGATTGTTCGTTCCCCGGCCAAAATTAGACCACCAGAACCAACACTAGTAATTTTTTTTTCCATTTTTTAGATCTGGGTATGAAATTTTACTTTTAATTGAGTTTTTTTGTTGGATAGGTTTAGATTTGATTCATTTTTGTTAAGGGTTTTAGGGTTTTCTATCAAAAAGTTTGTAGACATTTGCTTTTGTTTTGAGGAAAAAAAAATATTTTCCCGATTCCTTTCAAAATTTGCAAAATTTAGGCGAAAATTCATCAATGCATTATGACTCTTCGTTTATTCAATGATCTTCGATGAATTTTCGCCTAAATTTTGCAAATTGTGAATCAAAATTTGGTTGATTAATGCAGTGGTCCACAATTCACATAGATGAAAAAATTTGGCTAATCTTGAAGCGAAGTTTTATATGAAAAGGGGATTTTTTTTTCACTATTTGCTCTCTGTGTTCTGCAATAGAACGAAGAGATTAGGATGTAATTGATTTTATCTTGGTTCTTGGATTATATTTTGACTAATTGAAACCAAAATCCTAAAACTTTATCTTTTAGAACTTTGTTTTGTGTTTGTAATGCTGCCAAATCTTTCTTTGTTTTGTATGTGTAACGTTTTTATGTACGTATATAGTTCCCTTGCCACCGTCAAAATCAAAGAATCTGCAACTAAAGCCAACCTTCTCTGAAAAGCAAAATCCGAACCCCGGGTAAGAATTCTGATTCACTTTCAATTGAAAACCTTCCTACCCTGATATTCTTTACTTTGGGTGTTTTGGGTTGC
This sequence comes from Quercus ilex subsp. ballota, assembly GCA_032727855.1. NCBI lineage: Eukaryota > Viridiplantae > Streptophyta > Magnoliopsida > Fagales > Fagaceae > Quercus > Quercus ilex. The sequence continues at coordinate 59,298,363 of CM064911.1, forward strand.
TATGGCTGAATGATTGGCCTTTAGTTTGCCAGCCTTAAATAGGGCTTTCTAAAAAAATTTAACTGTATTTACTTTAGGGGCTATGGTTTCTTCTGCTTTATATCTTATTGTGGTTGAAGTCGAACACTTTAGTGGGTTTTCAAACTTGGGCTTCTTCCTCTAGAGGTGGAAGATTCTTTCTTTAATTTTTGGTTATTGGTTCTGGATTTACATGACTTTGCAATTATTATTATTTTCATACGTGATGCGTAGAATTGGATCATGGGTGAATTATAATTGAATTCATAGATTGATGGGTTTCGATGTAGAGGGTTTAGATAAGTCAAATTATTGGACGCATTGAATTTTTATGTTCCTATCTATGTTGTGATTTGTTATTTAAAAATATTGTATAGTTTATATCATCAGTTGCCCTTTTTAGTTGGTAGATTTTGGATCAAGCTGAAGTGCATGGTGTCCTTTCCTCAAAATTCTAGACCTTTACATAAGACTCATTGAGACAAAAGATTTTTGAAGATAGGCCAACCCTATCATAGCATCACTCAATGTGCTTGACAATTGTTTGAGTGAAGTCAAAAAAAAAAAAAAAAAAAAAAAAAAAAAAAAACTTGGAAAATTTTTTTATGTTTATTTTATGAAAATCCTCTATTTTCGTCTGGATTATTTATTGTTTTTTCTTTCATGCCAATACAACATGATATTTGTTTTGTTTACTACAAGGATTTTCGTAATTATTAGAATATGATGAGTCTTATTCCTTGATGTTTTTTTGCTGATTCTTCCCACTATAGCGGTAATACTATTCAATATGCCAACCAAAGCACCTAGGTTGTCCACCTATTTCAGACCTTTATATAGCCTCTTTCAATTTTCAGTTCAAGCCATTGATATCTACACTACCTACAAGGTCTCTGTCTTTCTCCGTGTATATGTGTATGTGTGTTAAGTTTGTCTTTTTTCTCTATTTATATTTGTAAAGTTTGACTCTTTTATGGCTTTCCAATGGGTGATATTTTCATTTTGGTTGGGATTACTTAGGTGTTTCAAGTTAGAGTGAGTTTTGTAAAGGATGTGCAAAAGCAAGAGGCATGGTGGGAAAGACAACATGAACTTGGGGCTGAGAATTTTGGGATAAGAATTTCTTCTAATATTTCTTATTCTTCTTCTTCTTCTTTCAATTTTTATTTCTTTAAGTTTTAATTTTTGTTTATATATTCTTTTATGGCTTTCCAATGGGTGATATTTTCATTTTGGTTGGGATTGCTTAGGTGTTTCAAGTTAGAGTGAGTTTTGTAAAGGATGTGCAAAAGCAAGAGGCATGGTGGGAAAGACAACATGAACTTGCGGCTGAGAATTTTGGGGTAAGAATTTCTTCTAATATTTCTTCTTCTTCTTCTTCTTCTTTCAATTTTTATTTCTTTAAGTTTTAATTTTGTTTATATAGAACTGTTAGCGTTTACATGTATTTTTGTGTGGTTGTCTTTAGAATTAATAGATTATGACTTTGGGAATTTACTTTCTAACTTAAGTGAATTATAAATATTGGGGCCTTGAAGCTTATTTCATCATAATTTACCACAATTCAATTGATACTGTATGACCTATTATCTATATATCTTTAAAAGAAAAGGTTTGTAAAAGGATTTTTTTTTTTTTTTTGAAGCTTCTCAATGGGTATTTAGTAAGACAACCACAAATATGATAAACCATATGTAAATTTACTTTAAAATTTGATTCACAGTTCACACTGTTGTTTTCATTACATTCCTATGTGTTATTCTAAACACTCTTACATTTATCATTTTCATTATGTTATGATGTTTAAAAATCATTTTTTTTAGGAGTGACCTTCTTGCATCAATTTATAGTGGTAGATGATGAATTTTGGTAAATGTTAGGTTTCGCTGAAGCAGCTTACAGGTATTGATATAAATTTCATGTAAATCTGTGAGTTTTTTTTTATTCTTTTTTTGTTTTGCAAGTGAAATTTAGGGTCAAGATTAAGATTCGATGTTGTTTTTATGGGTTATGATTTATGAATTGGTTTCGTTTTAGAATTTGAGATTCCCATCTACTATTGATTATGCATTTTATTTGTTGCAGGTGGAATTCTGTTTTGTTTATATATTGTGGCTTGATTATGCACTACAACTTTTTTTTTTTTTTTTGCAATTAAAAAGTTGGATTCAATGTCCCTTTTAAGGGTTATATTTTGGTTTGGTTTTAGAATTTGAGATTCCAATGTACCATTGATTATGCATTATTATTTGACTAATATTTTTCTAACTTTCTGTTTCACAAACCAGTAGCCATTTTTCTCTTTTAAAATTTTTGGTTGTAAATTGTCATGTAAGTTTTAATTGCTTAAAGTCAGATTCTTTTTTCTTTTTTTTATAGTCTCTCATAATAGGGAAGTACACACGAGTGATTTGAAGAAACTAATTTTTTAAAATTTTAGGGGATATTGGACACTATATGCTTAAATGTACTACGTTATTTAAGTTTGAATATATGTAGTAGAAGTATGATAACTAAGTTTATGTTGGATGCAAAGTTCGTTAATATGTAAAAAAATCCCGCGCATTACGCGGGTTAAACACTAGTAATAACTAATAGTCAAAATGTTTGACTTTTTGTTGACCACTTCTCATTGTGCCATGTGGCTACATAAATTTTTGTCACATGCCTACATTTAAAAACCGAACAGTTGTGCCTTTTCATTTTGCAGAATAAGAGGATTTAGCTTACATTAAGTTATTTTTTTTTTTTTTTTTTTTTGAGAAACCTTACATCTTTTTTTTTTTGAGAAACCTTGCATCCAATTAAAAGTCAATAGGGCATCTCCTTTTCTTTTAGTAAAATGCAGCCACATAATCTACTAACTTAACATATAAGGCCACATTATTTTTTATTTTCTTTCAAGAGAAACTAACAGTTTCTCAAGATAAGCATCTCCTCCGCAACAAATGAGGAGTGAAGGAAATTGCACAACACCTTAGATCTCTCTTCATCAATATCTTTTCTTCCTCCTTCAAAGAAACTCACAAGAAAAGAAAAATATTTATTGATCTAAACAGACAAAGTTTTCACAACTACTACAATTATTCCATTTTAGATTAAGCCTCTCAATGGTCGTATTACATTTTTTTATTAAATCAAGGAGATAGCGTAAATGGAAAACTTAGAATCCAATACTTTTCTTTTCTTCTTCTTCTTTTTTGGTGTGATTTAATTTAGAGCTTTTGAGACTGGGTTCTGGGCTTTTGGAGCCAAATGTTATTTGTAAAGATTCAAAGAAAAACAAAAGAGGAATGAAAGATTGTGGTTCCTTTTTGGAGTTCTTAGTTAGTTTCTTTGAAAAAAGAAGAAAGAAATAAAGGCATTGATGAAGAATTGAGGATAGATTTCAAGTGTTGTCCAATTCGCTTTAATTGTTCAACCCTTGTTTTGTGAAGACAGATTTTGCGATGTGTTGGATCTAAAAGTGTTAACAGTAAAATGTTAGTTTCATGGGTTTGAGCCATGTTGTGGCTTTATTTTGGCCCTTAAGTTTCAATATTTACTCACTATTTCACATAAGATGTATATATTATAACAAAAAACTATTATTGAGAAGAAAAGCATTGTTAAGGCCCACAGGTTTTTGTGTTTCTAAGAAAGATGAAACAGAAGAAGTTACCAAATGAATATGAACTACTACTTATATCCAAAGGATTATAACCATTCAATAGACACATTTTCATTCACAAGACACCTTTTTGGTTAATAGGCACATTTTCATTCAATGGGCACATTTTCGGTCAATAGACACATTTTTTTTCAATAGGCACCTTTATTATGAAGGGTTATGACTTTTAATAGGCACTTTTGATATATTCAATTTGAAGGGTTATAGTCTTTCAATAAACAACTTTTGGTATATATATTACAACCTATCATGTATATACCTATATATACAACACAAACTAAATTAAAGACACATCCAATAGCTATTCCCGTGCTTCACACGAGTTAATGACTAGTAATAATAACTAATAACCGGAACGTTTGACTTTTTATTGACCACTCTTTATTGCGCCACGTTGCTAAACAAATTTATGCCACATGTACAATTAAAAACACTAAACAATTGTGTTTTTTGAACGAAAATGTGTCTATTGAATGAAATTTGTCAATTGAATGAAAATGTGCCTATTGACTGAAAACTATGCCTATTGACTAAAAATGTGCATGTTAAATTAAAAAGTGCTTGTTAAAGAGTCATAATCCTTTGGGTATAAATAGTGGTTCATATTTATTTAGTAACTTCTTCTCAAATTCTTCCATTTCATCTTTTTTAGAAACACAAGAAGCTGATGGGTTAATAGTGAAAAGGTCTAGGAATCAAGCCACACCAAAGGTAGCAGAAATAATACTAAACGATTTCTTCATTAGGTAACTTCTTCTCTTTAATCTTTCTTAGAAACATAAATTACTGCCATATCTAAAATTAAAAACACATAAAGATGTAACTTTTCATTCGGCAAACCATACCAGCCCTATTTTTCCTACTGCTGGTGTACAATTGCACCATTTCATTGGGTAGTTATTAATTTTTGCAACCCTCCTCAACTAACCACAACCCTCCTCAACTAACCATGCAAGAAATTAGTATATAATGTAGGGTTGGAGGCTCTAGGGTTTTGGTACGTTATGAGAAGATTAAGTATTTTTAAAAAAATATATATATGGGACCCATTAATTGAATTGATAAAATATATATATATATATATATCTTGAATTTAGCTTCATCCTATCTGACTGTAAAAAAGAAAAAAGAAAAAAGAAAAATGTTTTATCCTATCTAAAAGACAAAACAATTAAAATGGAATTTCACTATTCATTTAACTACTATTATAGTATATATTCATTTATGAGATAAGTAAGAAACTTAAATACTTGAATAGTGAAATGGGTAAAAAAAAAAACGTTAAATGTGGGACAAGATAAAAAATTCAGAAAAATCTAGGGTTTTGGTACATTGTGAGAAGATTAAGTATTTTTTTTATAATATATATGGGACCCACTAATTGAATTGATGATAAAAAAATATATTATTTTGAATTTCGCTTCATCCTATCTGATTCTAAAAAAGAAAAAAGAAGAAAGAATAAAGAAAAGTGTTTGATTCTGAAAAAGAAAAAAGAAATTTTTTTCATCATATCTAAAAGACTAAACAATTAGAATGGCATTTCACTATTCATTTAACTACTATTATAATATATATTTTGATGAACACAATGAAATCAGTAGACTGAATGTCTTGGGCGTTAATGATCAGAGAGCACTTGAAAGTCCTGAAAAAGCAAACACAAAATTAGAGGCGACCGGGGAAGACCGGCCAAGAATCCTCCGATGGTAAAGTTAGTATTTCTAGGATTCCAATTTTCGTGGAAGTGTCTGAATGACTTACCCTCTCGTGGATGAATGCTTATGTAGCATACACTTTGGGATAGTTACTTGTTTAGTAACTTCTCCTATCACTGAGGAATGCGAAAGACTCGGAGGTAACTTCCATGACTGCTATGAAAGTTACATTATTGGTAAAGAGATCATACAGAAATCTTGTCCTTGGAGCTGATAGTGTAGTGAGGTTGGTGACTGGATACAAGTTGTGGATCATCACATATGCTAAAGCCCTCATCTCCGATGAAAATGGTATTGTGTTCATGGATGATTCCTTCGGTGTGCCACCAAGTATTCTTATCATCTCATCAGTAGAACCCAATCTTTCCTCATACAGTACTGTAATTGGTTGTGAGGGAGGACGAACCTCCAAAAAGTCTTGGATGATCTCCCTTGTAATCACAAATTCTTTGTGCTTTACCCAGCACTCGATATGATCCCCTTCGACAACAGCATTGGAGAAAAACTCCTTGATTATCTCTGAATAAACAACCCCAACCAGGTTCAACAATTTGGTCCAAGTTCTTTCTTTGAACACCTTAGGTATGAAAGTGCCCTCAAGTGATTCCAGTTGCTCCCTTTCCATGATGATCGTTTTGTCCTTATAGTAGTCATTATACTTCATATCAGCTTCAGCAGATTTGAAATGATCAGAATCAATGCGTGCACGTTTGGAAGATGATTTCTTAGAGGCTGCATTTTTGGTAGGAGACATCTGCACAATTACACAGAGCAAACAAGAAACATGTGCAAAGACACAAAACAGAACACAGAACTTGATTAGATTCAAGTTAGTTCAAAGAAAAGGTAAAATAACCTAAAACAGAGCATAAATAACTCAAAACAATGTGCTAAAACAGTTAAACCAAGTACACATAGACATAATGCACGAAATTAAGTAGGTGTGCATGTGTGTGCATATGTGTGCATGTGCTGATGCATGAGGATGCAGCATGAGATGCATGAGGTGTGCCTAGAGGTGTGCATGGCATGGCATGGCATTGAGGCACAAAATGGACAAATTGTGTAAAACACACAACCATTTACCAAAAAAAAGAAAACATGATCATACAAGACCAAAAACAAACATTGGAACTCAGTTGAGTCCAATTCAACACAAAAATGTCATTCGGACATTCTGTCAAACACCTAACATGCAACAAGGCATAACAGTTTTGGATAATGCATGAACGTGGTGAAAACTTGCCTTAATACATGCTAAAATGCCTCATGGGGCACACATAGATGCACAAACAACAAATAGGACACAGCCCAATCAAAGATTTTTAAAAAAAAATTTGCAAAATGAAGAACTCCCAACCCAATTTCGAAAAATCCCCAAATTTTGAAACCCTAACTGAAATAACTGCATAATCTTAGAAAAAACATGAAGAAAATGTTTTAGAAAACATACCTTGAAGTTGAAAATGCAAAAATTAGGCTTGAGAATGATGGGGTTTAAGTAAAATGTGATTTTGGGTTGAAAAGGGTTCGAGAGAGGCTTAGCGAGGGAAATGAGAGTGTTTTGAAAAACTGTCACATTTGCAATATAAAACTGAAAACATGCATTTTTTGCGGGTTAGACAGTAGCGAGACAGTCGCGAGAATGGCCACTGAAGCACAAAAACTTTCGCGAGAAGCTTTAAGTCGCGAATCAGTCGCGAGAGTTTCTATCTAAATTTGAAGAAATTCTAGTTTTTGCCTAAAACACATTTCGTGAGAAGTGTTTAGTCACGAAATACTCGCGAGACAGTAGCGAGAGTCTTTGTGTGAAATGACCAAAAATTTATTTCCCTTAAATTCTTTTCGCGGGAAGCTCTAAATCGTGAGCTTCTCGCGAAACACCCTTTGAGCTAGTTTTTGAAGAAAAACACAAAAATGCATTTTGAACAAAAACTAAAGACACGAAAGTATAAAATCACTTTCAAAAACATATAAAACACTCAAAAATCTTTTTGGGTTTGATCAGCAAGTACTTGGGCTTACACACCACATTTGAACATGTACAATCACATAAATGAGATAAGCATTAATTGAATCAAAGCCTTGTGTGTTGTGGGTGAGTATCAAGTGTGAAATAGTTCTTAGACCAGAGTGAAACTTCAATGATCAATTCAATCAAGTCACCACAAATGGTACTAAATCAAGTGGTCTATCTCAATTATAGAAATGAACGTATATGACCTCCCACAAATTGATTACAAATCTTAGAAGCTTTTCATTTGGCTTCTGTATAAATCATAACATTTGATCCATTTTAGATAATACATCTCTTTTTGAGATCGGTGCTTGATATTTTTTGATATATCAACATTTAAAATTAGCCTTTGGCATTTTGAACACCATACATTTCAAAACAAAAGTCGCTTTCCCTTTTTCCTAGTCAAATACTAGTATGTGCGACAGGCTTTTGCAGCTCAATATCTCTTTTTATTTGGAGATTTACATTTGGTGAGCTCTTTTGCAAAAACAAAAAATAAAGTGGGAAGAGATATAGGCACAAGTCTATGCAAGTATCACAACCATCAAGCCTATTGACCAATCATTCATGACAAGCTTAAAGATTTATTTACAACAATCACACATAGTTTTCAAGATTTCTTCCACACAGATAAAAGCACATACAAAACAAGCTAAGCTCGTAAATGAACTACGCCATAAGTACGAAGGTACTAGGCCAAACTCTCACGTGATATACAATACAAGCGATCAAACATTTTGAAGATTTTTTAATTTTTATGGGTTTTTGAATTTTTTGAACACACTAAAAAACATAACCAAAAAAAAAAAAAATCAAAGCAAAAGCTTGTAAAAGAAACATGCTAAAGCCAGAAGCAAATGATACAAAGCAAATTAAGCATGTAGAGATGCATGAGCAAATGACCCTGTTAGGACATATGTAGTTCACTCATTAAGAACATATATCATTTTTTTATGTAATTGGCTAATCTTTTTGACAAAACGCACTCTACCTGTAATTGGGTAGTTCTAGGTGTTTTTAATACTTCAAGAAACAAGGTTTCAAGATAAAGTGTTGAAGTCATCAAGTCTGTCCAAGAAAAACAAGCAGATAGTGTAATTTCATTAAAGCCCGACAGCTGGCTCGACAGCTGCATCTATCGAGATTAAGAAAGCTGTTCAAGCCTGTAAGCTCGACACCTGCTCGACAGCTTCTCGACACCTCTTATCTGTCGAGATTTAAAAAAATCAGAATTCTGATCTGATTTCTTGGGATCCTACATATCTCAAGAGCATTGGGAAGAGTAAGACACTTGCTGTAACCTTAAGTGACACTGAGTCTGAAGATGATTCCGACAATGAGGATGATAGAATCTTAAATGCCTTCACTGTCACAGTCAATCCTACTGAAGGGATTGTTGATGAAGTGGAAGAAGAAGAAGAATTGGTGGATTCTAAGTGTGAGAAGATGGATGTTCAAGATGATATCCATTCAGCCTATGAGAAACTATACAAGCTCTCTGAGAAGTATGAGAAACTGCATAGGCTGGCCACCAAGAAGCTCAGTGATGTGGAACTTGATCGTGAAGAACTTTCCACAAAGTTTGATGAAGCAAATCAAACGATTGGTGCAGTGAGGTTTGAGAACAATTTCTTGGCTGAGAAGACCAAGAAGCTCGAAGCAGAGCTGTTTCAAGTTAGAGCTCAATTAGAGAGGACTTCAACTGCAAAGCTTGATGAGATGCTCAGTAATCAGAAATCTGCTTCAGATCGAATAGGTTTAAGGTATGGTCTTTCTTCCTCTAATATTGCTTCTACTAGTGCTACTGTTTTTGTTTCTCCTGCTAATAATATTGAAATTGAAAACACTGATGTTAAAACTGAATTTGCTAGTGAGAACCTAGACAAGGGTAAATCTATCTTAAGAGCACCCCCTAAGCAGGATAAGAAAGATGTCAAAAACCCTAGGGCTAAGAAGGCTAACTCTCAAAAGCCTAAATAGAAAAAGCAACATTTTTGTCATCATTATGGAGCTGCCGGTCATACACGACCAAATTGCTATAAATGGTCAGCCACTCAATAGAGCAACGGCATGATAGCATCTGGAAGCCAAAATCAGCTTCAATCCTCTCTTGCTCCTCTTGGAGATCTTCTGAAAGCCCTCATGTTCCTTTCGAACTTGAACGGTTTCAATTCTTTCCCCTCACCGCCGGTTCAAGGGTTCAATCAAAGGAAAGGTTCTTCCAAAGTGTGGAAGAAAAATGACTCTAAGTGATTTTATCACTTTCTTCTATCTTCTTGTCTTTGTTTGTTGCATTACTTATGTGTTTTACATTTTTTTGAGTCAGTCTAGTTTTATGCTTTGCTTTGATAACATGTTTTTGTTTGTTTATTTTCAGTTTTGTTTATTTTTGGTTTTGATATAAAAATAAATTTTTTTTTTGAAAAATTGAAAAATACAAAAACGGTGTATGTTTTGGGTACATTGGTACTTGTGTACCTTGGATGGCCATTGAAACAAATTTTTCTAAACTTTGTATCTCTTGTAACTTAGATGAGCATCTCTATGCACAACTAAGCAAGTGAGCTTTGTGGCTCTTGTTTGTGATGAGTAAGATTAAGTCATCTCTTGAACTTAACACTCATATCACTCTTTTTGACGGGTAGGACTAGAAAATCCTAAGAGAAAGGCATAAATAACCATCTCACCACTGTTGCTTGCCAATCATAATATGACACTTGTATGCTTCGGCGTAGCAAAAGTGCAGTGTCATAGACACCTGTATGCTTCGGCATAGCAAAAGTGCAGTGTCAAAGACATCCGTATGCTTCGGCATAGCAAAAGTGCAATGTCTATGCTTAACATGTTGGGTATTTCTTTTCTCTCTCGTATATGCCCATGCATGATATGCTTAAAAGAAAATATGCAAAGAAAATAAAAAGCAAAAAGATTAAAATGCTTTAAATATGATTGCAAGTGTGTTTTTTAGGATATGTGGGAGTTATAGGATGTACCTCAAAGGTGATAGTCCCCATCAAACAGTTATGATTGTGTGTGAGTTAAATTTATTTTCTCATATCTCAGATCGTCATAACATGTATACACATATGCAATCTTGCGATGTTTTTCACACACAACATGCAATATTTTTTGCTACTCTTGATACATGTGCAGGTACAATGTGATTTGGCCATCACAAGTGTTTACATGTGCTAATGTATGCTTACTAAACTGTCTTGACTTCTTTTTGAAATATAAAATTGGTTAGACTTGTTTAGTGTGTGTGTGTGTTTCTGAGGATCCATATGCTTAAAATGTTTGATGAGAGATGATTTTGAGAGCTTAATATGTTGATTGGATCATTGATTGAGGTTCATGTTGGATTGCATTCATATCTATGTTTTTCACTTCTCGAAAAACTATTTTCAAAAGCAAGCTCGACACCTCCTCGATACCTAGCTATCTGTCGAGCTTCTCAAGCTTTTCTTTATTGCAATCTCGATACCTCTTCGACACCTGGTGGATCGATCGAGAAAGTTTCTGTCTTCTCGATACCTTCTCTACACCTGGTCGATCGATTGAGCTTCTATTCTTGGTCTGGTGTTCATTCCTCGACACCTCCTCGACACCTTCAGTTGTCGACGTGTTTTTTCTTGACACCTTCCTCGACAGATGGCTAGACACCTCTCGATAACTTATCCGTCGAGAATTACTGAGGTTCCTATATAAGCCTCCTTTGCGATCCAGTTCTTATTTTCTCGATCTCTCTCGATCTGTCTGCGTCTGTTCATCTCCTAAACCCAGTTTTCTCACTCAAAACCTTCAACCCACGTGATTTTCGGCCCTTTCTTGCTTCAAATCACTTGGTATGATCTCTTTTTCCATCATTCTTCATGCATTTCATGTTTTGAATCTTAGGTTTTGGGGTTTTGAAAATTTTTTGGGGTTTTTCAAAATTAATTAGTTTTTCTTAAAATTTTGGTATGGGTTTTTCCTTTAGATGTGTTCAAAATGTCATACATTGCATCACATCTGCATTAGAATTGTATTTTCATGCATTTAGATTTGTGAACTATGTTTGTGTGTTGGTAGGTTTGGATTGGGCTGAGCCCATGATGAAATTTTTGTTGCATGTCACATGTTCATGCATCCCCATGCATACGTACTCTCTATTCAATATATTTCATATATTTGAATTGCTTTGAGACTTTTCTGATTGTCTCTTTCTTTCTCTCTCTCTCATTCTGTTTATGTTAGTAGTGTCTATGGCACCTAAGCGTAAATCTACTTTGGCTCAGAACCCTTTGTGTTCTGGAGCTTCTTCATCTTCTGATTTTGCTCCTTGTAATCTTCGGTTCCGTGATGATGATGCCCACAAGGCATTTTCGGAGAACTTTTCTAGACGAGGTGTTCATTCGGAATGCCAAGTCATTTAGGTGGACTTCGCTGACACTGACCTTCCCTCCTCTCGTGCTCATTCAGGAGTTTTACTCCAACATGCATGGGATTGATCATTCAATACCTCTCTTTTTCACTCGCGTTCGAGGTACGCGCATCCGTGTCACACTGCAGCTAGTTGCAAATGTGCTTAGGGTTCCTAGGATAGACTTTCCTGACTATCCTTCTTGTGATCGTCTGAGGACTGTATCCAAAGATGAGCTCATTTCTGCTTTCTGTGAGTGCCCTTCGGAGTGGGGTAAGTATCAGTACACATCATGTCGGCCTTTTGCTAAAGATCCTAGATTCTTAAACATGGTGATGACTTTTGTACTCCATCCATTTTCTCACTACAACTCCATCATAGAGCCTCGTGCTCGATTTTTGTTATCCCTCCTTAAGCATCTTACCATAGATTTTCCTTCTCATTTCATTTTGTCTATCATAGATGTTCATTTGGATGCGGCGACCAGTGATAAGCTCATCTTTCCTTCTGTTATCACAAGGATTCTACGCCATTTTTCCATTCCTTTTCCTGTGTCCGACCCTTTGACCTTCATGTGTGCCATAGATGCCACTACCGTAAAATGTAGTGAGGCTCAGTTTAGGTCGAGACAGCAGGATTCCACTCCTCCCTCCTGTTTAGCTCCATCCGGATCTGCTCCATCTACATCTGCTCCTTCTTCCTCTATGAGCGATGTTTCACTTGGAGACATCATGGCGCAGCTGCAGTGCATGGATGCTTGCCTCGATACACTCTCCACTAAGTTGTATCAAGTGAATATTCGTGTTGGCCGTATTGCACGACAGCAGGTGACCATGGGTGGTTTTGCTCCTGAGGCTACTCCTTCACCACCTCCTCTAGCGGCTTCTGATTCTGAGGATGATGATGACGAGGACGATGATGCTTCGGATGATGATGATGGAGATGCTAGCTCTACTGATGAGATGTCTACTTGAGACTCTACCCTTTGTCACTCGTGACAAAAAGGGGGAGTAGTTTTGGGATATGAGAGCAGTTATCTTAGGGGGAGTGTTGATACTTGAGGGATGTAGTGAGGATATGATGCATCTTTTTTTTTTCTTTTAAGATATATTGTTATTGTATATGAGGTATTGTGACCAGTTTTACATACATTGTACTTATATTCATTATATGTGAATGTATGTTTCTTTCACCTATCTCTACATGTGTTGTTTCTTTTCTATCTTTATACACATGTTTCTTATATTTGTATTCAATCTATTATTTCTGCTTCACACAAGATGTCTTGATGAGTTTTGTTTAAAGTGTTTCAGAAATACAGGTTGTTAAAGTCTACTTGCCATAAACTCTTTTCTTGCAAAATTTTTCAAGGGTTTGTGTTAGGATAGATTTTATTGTATTCAACAAGTGAATATGAGTTGAGTGATTTATGACTTCTCTCATATGTTCATTTGTTAGTTGTGGTTTTGTCACGGATTGCCAAAGGGGGAGATTGTTAGGACATATGTAGTTCACTCATTAAGAACATATGTCATTCTTTTATGTAATTGGCTAATCATTTTGACAAAACGCACTCTACTTGTAATTAGGTAGTTCTAGGTGTTTTTAATACTTCAAGAAATAAGGTTTCAAGATCAAGTGTTGAAGTCATCAAGTCTGTCCAAGAAAAATAAGTAGATAGTGCAATTTCATTAAAACTCGACAGCTGGCTCGACAGCTACATCTATCGAGCTTAAGAAAGCTGTTCAAGCCCGTAAGCTCAACACCTGCTCGACAGCTTCTCGACACCTCCTATCTATCGAGATTTAAGAAAATTAGAATTTTGATATGATTTCTTGGGATCCGTGAATGTGTCTTTGGGCCTTCTTTTCTCCTAACCCTGGACATATAAAAGGATTGTTTTTAGGGCCATCAAACAGTTCACAAGTTGCACAAGCATTGAAAAAACTCTGTTGAAGCAAATTGTGACCAGAGACAAGGTTCTTACCCTAGTTCATCTCTTCTGAAGAAGTTGCTGTGTATTTGCACCTTTGGGTTTTGTGACCAAGCATCTTCTTGATCTTCATCATGTAGGATGAACTGAAGAACTTTAGAGCCAACCTCTCTTTCAGCTGGTGTTTGAAGTCACGTATTGGGATCCACGCATTGGTTAGTCACGTACTTGGGAACCGTGCATCAAAAGGGGGAATTGTCACTACAGAACAAGTCTAATTAAGTATTGGGATAAGGGTTCAACTGTAGGTTGGTAAGGTACTTGGGATTCCTTTACTTGTAACCGCTTGTTGTGATAATAGTGGAGTTTCGAGAATGGTGACCTGAAAATCACCCTGTGGGGTTTTTACCGTAAGGGTTTTCCCCATTCATAAACAAATCACCGTGTTATTTAATTTTCGCTGCATATTTAGTTTATTGGTGATTTGTTTGTGCTTTCACGCGTTTGCATGATTAATTGATTAATTAATAACTTGGCTAATTAATTAATTGGTTTAATCACAAGGGGTCATTCAGTTTATGGCCTATTAGACCCTAAACATCAAAAGTATTAATGCATGGACATGTTGAAATGCTTATGCATGAGTACCCCTTTTCATCCATACGGCACATGCGTTTGGGGTGATATCCCTAAAGGATTGGGTACGAGAGTTAGGACTTTCAAACCGTCTAGTAAAGCTCTCCAAGCAAGTGGTGAAGGCACCGATCATTTTCATCACATCCATCACGCCAAAATCACCATTTCAACCTTTTGATTGCTCACCAGCCCAATTCCTTTTGTCATTTTTAGGGCTTTTTGACCTCTGAACACTTGCATTCTTCAGTGCCTTCAGCTTATGGCAATTTGGTCTGGTGTGTCCTTGAAGTCTACAGAAATGACAGAAATGTTGAATTCTTGGACCTCTTTGCAACTTTAGAGGTGATTTCCCTTGAACCTTAGGCTTGACCACAGATTGATTACGAGGCTTATTCAACACTGGTTGGTCAGCTGCATTCTTCTTCTTTTCATCCTCTACTTTCTTAGGTGTAGAGGCAGCCACTACTGGTTCTTTGGCTTGTACAAACTTCACATCCTTGGTGATTTTGACAGCTAAACTACTTTCTCCAGTATATCCCAATCCGGTTTTGTCGGAGAAAGGTTTTTGATGAGAGAGGACTTCATCAAGCTTCTTGGAGGAGACTCGCTCTACATTTACATTGGCTTGAACCACCTTAAGCTCAAGGAATTTTATCTTTGAGTAGGCTTCCGTCAGCTCTCCATTTAGCATCTCTATCTCACATTTGGCCTCCTTATATCGCACTAGGAGACTTCTATAGTCCTCATCTGCCTTCTTTATCTTTTTAACAGCTACCTTGGCCACCCTTGTATATTCTCCTGACTTCTCAAGTAAGGAATTGTAGTTTTCTTGAAGATCGGTTGAATCTTCATCTTCTTTAGCATCTGATTCTTCTACAATTCTCATGGATTCCTCATCAATATGCTCCCTAAATTCTTGCACTAGCAAACTCAAGTCCTCCGGGGACTCAACATGAGCAGTTGTCATAAAGGCGGAGTAATTCCCTTCTCCATCACAGCTCTCTTCCAAATCCGAATCACTAAGAGTTGTGGCATATGCCTTGCCCTTCCCTCTTAGATAGTTGGGACACTCCTTTTTGAGATGTCCATGGTCATTGCATTCATAACACACAATGCCTTGAGGAGATTGGGTATCCTTCCCTTCTTTCTTCTTAAACTCTTTCCTATCACCTTTGGAGGATGAAAGCTTCCCTCTGCTGAACGATTTCCCACTGTTCTTCATCTTCAGAAATTTTCGAAAGTTCTTAGTAAAAAATGCTACCTCCTTCTCCACTCCATCTTCTTCGGAGGAATCATCCATTCTTTCGGTGATGGTTTTAAGAGCAAGAGATTTGCTTGACTTATGAGAAGGCAATCCCAACTCATACATTTGGAGAAATCCAATGAGCTCTTGGATTTTAATCTCATCCAAATCTTTGCTTTCCTCTATGGCTGTGACTTTTGCTCGAAAGCTCTCCGGTAAGGACCTCAAAATTTTTCTTACAACCTTAGCATCTTCAATCTTCTCACCAAGATTGAGCTTAGCAATTACAATTTCGTTGAGCTTCCCATAGAAGGAATCAAAGGACTCATCATCTCCCATCTTAAGCTCTTTAAATTTGGAGGTAAGCATCTGAAGCTTTGCATCTTTCACTTTCTTTGTTCCTTCATAAATGGGCTCCAATATCTCCCAACCTTCCTTGGCTACTGTCATGTGAGAAATCCTGTGAAACTCATCTGGAGAAACACCGCAAAAGATTGCATTCAAAGCTTTACTGTTAGCGTTAGCTGCCACAAGAGCTGCTTTATTCCAAGTGGATTTAGTGGCCTCTGGCCTAATCCAACCTATTTCTACCGCATCCCAAATAGTATCATCAATAGAACACAAGAATGCCCTCATTCAGACTTTCCAAAAAGCATAATTACTACCATCAAAATATGGTTGTACATTTAAAGATTGAGACCGGTCCATCTCAAACGGGATCAAGGATCACACTCAGGTAGTTACACCACAGCGAGTGTACCCGCTCTGATACCAATTGAAAACTCGAAAATGTGTTGAAAAAACAAGAGCTATTTGGACCCCCAATTAAATGTTACGGCTCGATTGATTTTACACTAACTTAATACTAAGTGCGGAATAGTGTAAAAGCAAGTGAATAAACAAACAAGCTACTCTAATCCATAATAAAAGCAACACAACAGTAAAATGGAAAGTAAAAGAGTAGGGAAGAAAGATGCAAACACAAGATAACACGTCGATGTGTTATCGAAGAGGAAACCAAAGAACTTGGCGAAAAACCTCTCCACCACCCTCCAAGCAGTAATCGATCCACTAGACAATCAGTTGGGATACATGGGTTAGTAAGAGACCCTCCAAGCCTAATCTACCCAATGTACCTAAGCCCTCCAAGCTCCTACTCCAACAAAGCTTCTCGGAACCGTATCTTGTCTAGCTCTTCGGATCCCGCAACAAGCTCTATGTTGCATCTGCCATTCTTGGCTTCTTCCAATGCTTCCCAGCAGCACCAAAACTTCACTTGACACTCTGAAAGAGTGTGGTAAGTGTTTGGGCTATCAACCTCTCAATGGTATGGAAATGGAGAGGTAGGAGTTGAGGAAATTCCACAAGCAAATGTGCAGAGGATTGTGAGTATAACAATCTCTAACTCTCAAGGTGTTTGGCTAGGGTTTTCTCTTAAAAGCACTCCTCAACTTTTGTGGGTAATGTGAGCATAAATAGTGTAGGCACAGAAAGTGTGTATCAAAATGGACAGGCTGGCAGAACAGAATGTCTCATGGGAAGGCCTTACTCGCGAGATACTCGCGAGACACAGTTGTCTCCATCCTGGCCTGACTCTTTGCATTCCAGCATATGCAAGGCACATGAGTCATTTCACGGGATGCTTAGTCGTAAGATACCCGCAAGAACACTTTAGTCTTCAATTACTTGAGTCTTCACACACTCTCTCTCTCTCTATCACACAACCCTTACAATCAAATCCCACAATAAATACAGGGTACAAAAGATTGAACAATAATTACAATCAAATTTGTCACGGAATGAAAGCCAACAAAAACACATAGTTGTAAATAACAACTTTACAATGAGGGGGAGCTTGCACATTTTGAGGGGGAGCAGAGCATAGACATAGCCTAGGCATAGGATCTTTGGTTCATACATGTGGTTTAGTTTTAGTTATGTTTTGGTTTAAATTGGTTTTAGTCTTTATAACTGCTAGTTTTTTTTTTACAATTTTTACTGTTACTGCTTTTGTTTAAAGTTTTAAATACTTTGTTTTTAATTTTAGTTTATTTTCAGTATTTGTGATTATCTCTTTATCTCTATGCTTTATAGCATATTTTTTTGTACTTTTAAGATATTGCTATTATGTCTTAAGTACCTCACTCTTGTGCCCTAGTAGGATTTTGTATCCTAGATGCAAATACTTCATGTATTTTGCATTGGTTGAGTGTTGGACATGCAATTGATCATTTGGATTGTTCTTAATTGCATTGCGTGTCCAGATGAGCATTTACTTGCTAAATGTTCATTGTAGTCATTCTTTAATGACTGTTTTTGTTTGATCAAGATATGCTTACATGTTTTATAATGTTTACAAACTTGATCGCACTTTACTTGCTCATGTACATACCTTGTGTTCAACTTGTCATAAGCTTAATGAAAGTTTTGTTTGTGTGCAAGTGTTTCAGGTAACAGGTATATACGTGCAAGTGCTTCACAGCTTCTAGATTAGGTGTGAGTGAGTTTTGCCACTGTTCCCAAACTCACGTTTAAATCTAGAGTCTGTTTTAGGGGTTTTGTCACGGAATAGCCAAAGGGAGAGATTGTAAAGTTGTTATTTACAACTATGTGTTTTTGTTGGCTTTCATTCCGTGACAAATTTGATTGTAATTATTGTTCAATCTTTTGTACCTTGTATTTATTTTGGGATTTGATTGTAAGGATTGTGTGATAGAGAGAGAGTGTGAAGACTCAAGCAATTGAAGACTGAAGTGTTCTCGCGGGTATCTCACAACTAAGCATCCCGCAAAGTGACTCATGTGCCTTACACATGCTAGAATGCGAAGAGTCAGGCTAGGATGGAGACAGCTGTGTCTCCCGAGTATCTCGCGGGTAAGGCCTTCCTGCGAGACACCCGCGAGACATTCTATTTTGCCAGCCTGTCCATTCTGATACACACTTTCTGTGCCTACACTTTTTATACCCACATTACCCACAAAAGTTGATGAGTGCTTCTGAGAGAAAACCCTAGCCAAACACCTTGAGAGTTAGAGATTGTTATACCTACAATCCTCTACACATTTGCTTGTGGAATTTCCCCAACTTCTACCTCTCCATTTCCATACCATTGAGAGGTTGATAGTCTAAACACTTACCACATCCTTTCAGAGTGTCAAGTGAAGTTTTGGTGCTGCTAAGAAGTATTGGAAGAAGCCAAGAATGGCAAATGCAACATGGAGCTTGTTGCGGGATCCGGAGAGCTAGACAAGACACGGTTCCGAGAAGCCTTGTTGGAGTAGGAGCTTGGACGACTTAGGTACATCGAGTATATTTGGCTTGGATGGTCTCTTGCTAACCCATGTATCCCAACTGATTGTCTAGTGGATCGATTACCATTTGGAGGGCGGCGGAGAGGTTTTTTGCCGAGTTCTTTGATTTCCTCTTTGATAACACATCGGCTTGTTATCTTATGTTTGCATCTTTCTTCTCTACTCTTTTACTTTCCATTTTACTGCTGTGTTGCTTTTATTATGGATTAGAGTAGCTTGTTTGTTTATTCGCTCACTTTTACACTATTCCTCAATTAGTATTAAGTTAGTGTAAAATCAATTGAGCCGTAACTTTTAATTGGGGGCCCAAACAACTCTTGTGTTTTCAACACATTTTCGAGCTTTTAGGCTTGTTCTCCATAATTGTCATTGGAAACTGGCTATGGTAATGAACCTTGACCTTTGCATTCTGAGCTAAATGAGAAGCTCGTCCTAAGTTTGCATGGGGAGAGACGTCTAGAATGCAGGAAGGTTGTCCAGGTATTTCTTTGGACGGACGACCTCATCGTGGACAAGCATACTATAATGTAATCTATCTACATTTGCTTCATTTGCCTTGTTTGCCTTGGACGACCACAATGGACGAGTTTAGAGTTGGTGCGTTATAATACACCATCATATTCATTTATGAGATAAGCAGGAAACTTAAATACTTGAATAGTGAAATGGGTAAAAAAATCTTAAATGTGGGACAAGATAAAAAAATTCAGAAAAAATGATTAGGTTGGATTGGTGCATTAGGGAAAAGTTCTTTTCCCATATTTTTCAGCATATATGTCTTTAAGGACGGCTTTTTCTTCTTCTTTTTTTCTCTATTTCAGGAGGGGTCAAACTGTTTTGAAAAATCAGAATACATATCATAATAGTGGTTCATATTTAAAAAAACAAACATAACTTACAAATAACAATTTTAGAGAATACTCACTGGTTCTTATGTTTCTAAGAAAGATGAATGAGGAGTTGAGAAGAGGTTACCAAATGAATATGAACCATTATTTATACCCAAAGGATTATAACCCTTTAATAGACACATTTTCATTTAATATACACCTTTTTAGTCAATAGACACATTTTCATTCAAAATAAACACATTTTTTTTGTCAATAGGCACCGTTTTCATTCAATAGACATTTTTTGGTATATCCAATTTGAATGGTTATGACATTTCAATAGGCACCTTTTGGTATATATATTACAACTAACCTAGAAACGCAACATTATGTCTCTTACGCTTTCCCGCCAAAAACTAAGAAATAAAACAACATAGTTTTTTTTTTTTTTTTTTTTCCAAAAACTCATTCCATAGTTATTCCCGTGCATCGTACGGGTTAGTGACTAGTATAATATAAAAGCGAAACTTTTGACTTTTTATTAACCACTCCTTATTGCACCATGTGGTTACATAAATTTATGTCACATATACATTTAAAAACACCAAATAATTGTGTTTTTTTTTTCCATTAAGTTTCAATATTTACTCACTGTTTCACATAAGAAGTATATATTAAAACAAAAATTTTCATTGAGAAAATAAAATTGCTAAATGCGGAGTTTCACTTTCTATGAGAAGGTTTCTAGAGATTTCCGCTAGCAGTGAGAATAAAGGAGGAGAGCAAGGGTTGATGTGTAAACATATGTAGAGGTTGGTCGGTGATGTCATGGCAATGAGAACAGAGGAGAAGACAATCATGTTTTGTAGATTATGGGTTTTTTAGGTTTTAGATCTAAAAAGTCGATGGCCATTTACAGAGGAATGAACAAAGTTGATTTTCTTTCAAATTGAACTATGGCAACACCAAATGCTAAGATTCATCCTACATTGCTATATCCCTTTGATTCCCTAAAGATTTAGTAAGTAAATCAATGTTGATCTCCACAGTAATAGAAGAACAATAATGGACAATTCATTTATAAAATATTATGATGAGAATCTTTGAAAAATTATAAGGACTCAATGTTTTAAATTTGGATATTTATCAAATATTAGTTATTAGATCTCTAAAAGAAATAACAATTCTTCATTGGTTGATCCGACCCCTCGCCTGGCCTATTTCTTTTTTTTTTTTCTTTTTTCTTTTTGCAAATCTAGGCTTTCAATCAAAAAAATCCAAGATTGGATCAAGAATTATGTACAAAAAAAATATAAAACTATAATGAATTAATAAAATCTTATGTGTCAATGACATCATTATTTTAATAATTTTGTTAGTGGAATAATAATATGGCATAATTTGAACAATCTATTACAAAATAATAGACCAAGATTTTAATAACTCAATGTGGTAAAGTAGATCTTAATCCAATTTTTTTGTCTTTCTAAAAAAGATGAAAGAGAAGAAATTACCAAATGAATATGAACCACTATTTATACCCAAATGATTATGACCCTTCAACAGGCATCTTTTCATTCAATAGACATCTTTTCGGTTAATAGTCACCTTTTTAATTCAATAGACACATTTTTTGGTTAGACACATTTTCATTCAATAGGCACATTTTCGTTTAATATACATATTTTCAGTCAATAGTCACATTTTCATTCAATAGACACCTTTTCAATCAATAGCCACTTTTTCATTCAATAGGAACATTTTCAGTCAATAGGAAACTTTTTGTTCAATAGGGATATTTTAGTCCATAGGCACCTTTAATTTATATCCAATATGAAAAGTTATGACCTTTCAATAGACACCTTTTGGTATATCCAATTTGAATGGTGATAACCTTTCAATAGGCATCTTTTGGTATATATATATATATTAAAACCTATCTTGTATATATACAACATTTTTTTTTTTTGAAACTCATCCAATAGCTATTGCACGGGTTAGCGACTAGTAATAACTAATAGTCAAAATGTTTGACTTTTTTTTTACCACTCCTCATTGCGCCATGTGGCTATACAAATTACTGACATGCCCACTTTTAAAAATATTGATTTAGAATATAGAGACAACGGGTTATAAGAGACTAGTGACTCTCCTCACGTAGGAGTCTTCTCTCTCGCTTTCGAAGCGAGTATCTCTCCTTTAGGCGTGGCCTTAAAGGCTTGAATTTTTTCCTTTTTCTTTTCACTGGGATTGTCCATTCTGTTATTATGGCAGAGGAGGTGATTGATAGCTTGGAGAATATGAAACTCACAGAGGAGGAGGAAGAAACTATTACGATACCTGAGGAGGCCAGGCTGCCTTAGATTGAGAGTTGTAATCTGAGTTTAATTGGCAAATCTTGACTTGCAAGCCTTTTAATAAAAGGGTTGTAATGGCTACGATGAGGAGAGTATAGGGGATGCAGACCGGTTTGTAGATTATAGAGGTGGGAATGAATTTATTTCAGTTCAAATTTTAGACTGACTTTGATCTGAACCAAGTTTTGGAAAGGGGTCCATGGTGCTTCAATAATCAATTACTAATGCTCAAGTGATGGCAAAAGGGGATGATTGCTAGTAATATGAAATTAGAATGTGCCTCTTCATGGATTCAGATTTAGAGGGCTCTGTTTGACATGATCTCTTCTCAAGTAGCGGCTGAGGTAGGGAGTAGGTTGGGTACTGTGGAAGATGTAGAAAGGCGTAGAAGACAAGACATGCAAAATTTCTTCATGAGGGTCCGAGTTGCACTGCCTATTTCGAAGCCTTTGCGGCATGGAGGGTTTATTGCAGATTCAGATGGTGTGCGTACATGGGTGAATTTTAAGTGTGAGAGTTACCTATTTTTTATCATTATTGTGGGTTGCTAGGCCATGATTTACGTCATTGTGTTAGTCACTATGCTATGGAGAAAAATGGAGGGCAAATTGAGTATCAATATGGTGATTGGCTAAAGGTTACCGATGGACGTCTGAGATCACCACCACGGAAGGATGCTGCAGAGGAGGAGACGGGTGCATGGAAGGTCGAGAATCTAGGAGATGATTTCTCTCAACACGATGATCAGGTTGCGAATCAAGGGATAGAATCAAATTTTCAGATGCTGAATTCTGAGAAAAAAGATTTGGAAGATGTTGAGGATAATTCGGTCTCTATAGAAGTTGAGGATAAATAGGACTCTACTCCTAATGTTGTGGACACGTCAATGAGCAACTTAAAATTAGTTTTGGCTAGGACACAAGCAGATCATGTTGATGTGCTACATGGGCAGCATGGGCCGAAGAAGCAATCTACCTGGACTAGAATTATGCGTATGGACTATGGGTTGGGAAGTTTTACTAAAGCAGTAAAGGGTCCAATATTAGGGAAAAGAGTTCGTAAGCAGAATTCTTGAATGTTCAAAATGTGTGTAAAACACCTATGAACGTTTAGACCCCTAAATTACAAATTACCATTTCAAGCTTATTATCAAACAATGTATGTGCGGAATATGAAAATAAGCTAAAACAGAATTGATAAAACAATCTAAACCAAATAAAATCACAACCACAGCAGAAATTAAATGGCAAAAATTAAGGAAAGAGAGATGCAAACACAAAGACAACACAGCAATGTGTTATCGAAGAGGAAACTGAAGTCCTCGGCGTAAAACCTCTCCGCCGCCCTCCAAGCGATCAATAATCCACTAAAGAATGAAGTTGGGATACATGAACAGCAGAAGACCCTCCAATCCTAATCTACCCAGTGTACCTAAGCCCTCCAAGTTTCTTGCTCCAACGAGGTTACGCCAAACCTTTGTCTTCTCTTGCTTACCGGATTCTGCTATAGCCCATAGCATTAACCAATATCAATTGGTCCCTTCCTAACTGCTTCCTAAGCACCAAATAACCTTCTCATAGATATGGTTATGGTGAGAAAAGGATTTGGCTAATGTACCTCTCAAGGATGTAACAATGGAGAGGGTAAGGATAGAGGAATTTGAAGAATCAAAGGATGAAGATTGTAGATGAGTCAATCTTGTTTTTCTCTAGGGTTTCTCTCTCAAAATTCTCTTTGGAAGCTCTCTACAATACATGGGTATAAGGGGTATTTATACTGGTGTGTTTGGAATGCGAAATGTCAGTTTTTCTCAAACAGAGCGGTCTGGCGACTTGGCCTCGCGACTTGACTGAGTCATAAGTCTGAGTCGCGAGCTAACTACCTGGCTAGACTGGAAGTTTTGTCCGGTAGTGCTCCAACTGGCATGACTCTTCAACTCTTCTGCTTGCTTTACACGTGTGCCTCCTTTGGCGACTTGCCAACCGTGAGCCAGTCGCAAGATCTAGTCGCGAGGCCCTGCTAAGTGCACACTTTTGAGCTTTTCTTCACACTCTATCACACACTACCCTTACATGATTCCCACCTAACTACAGGGTTTCTAAATGCTGAATTACAAGCAGATTGGCACAGTATAAAGCCAACAAAATTGTTGATTAAATTCAACCTTACAATCTCCCCTTTTGGCTATTCCGCAACAAAACCCTAAAATAAACTCTAAACTTAACATGTGAGTTGGGAACAGTTGAATAAAACTCACTCACACCTAACTCTAGAATTTGTGTAGCTTTTGAACCATAAGAACAAGTATCTCCTGAAAAACAACAACACAATATGATCATTGTATGCAGAAAACTTATAATGCATATAGAGCAAGCACAATGTGATCAAGCAATATAGATTAAAGCAATAAAGCAGGGCTTGACCAAAAAAAGAACAATCACTATAAATAGTGACCACAATGCTCATTCACACAAGGAATGAACATTCGGACATGCAAGTTAATAAACTCAATGTAAAGTATCATTTGCTTGTCCAACACTCAACCAATACAACAACACAAAGTAGTTGTATTAAGGATATAAAATCCAACACAGGGCACAAGAGTGATGTACTTATAGAAATGCATAACATTAACAACAAGTACTAAGCTACATAAGCATGGATACAAAAACAACATACTGAATATAAACTTATATATATATATATATATATAAACCAAAATATTAAAACCATATCCATGAGCTTAAATCAAGTATTTAACCAATGTATTTAACATAGTACTTAGTAAACCCATAATAAAAATTATCCAAAACATAACACCCAAAAACCATAGATAACATGAAGTAAAATGCTTAAAAGAAAATTTTGGCTTGCTCCCCCTCAAGAGCTACCCTTTCTTCTTCTCCAAAATTCTCCCCCTTTATGACCGAAATGCCCAAAAGGCTACTACTGGGTGGTAAAACTGTCAAACCTTGCTAAAAGTAGGTTCATCTGCTCTTGGATAGCAGCCAGCCTATCAGATTGCTCATTTTGGACATCTCGAAGTCCATCAATCCTTTCAAGGATGATCTAGAATGCATCTGGAGGTACTGCAAAGGATGATGAAGCTCTGCTTCGTTTGCCATGGCCTCTTGAACTTGATGGTTGTTTTTCCGCTTCTGTCTTAGTCACCATTGGTTCACCTTCTTCTTGAGCACCCTCCTCTTTATCACTCGGAAGACGAACTCTTACCCGTGTAACGGTTAGAGTATTAATGGCTGAGAGAGTAGGCATGAGACTGATGTCATGAGGGATTTCCACACCCTTTGCTCTAAAAAGCCTCATAAGTAGACTAGGGAAAATCAGCTTTGCCTGTGAAGTGGTTCTTGTCTCATCAGCAATAATGAAGAAGATATGATCACTTATATTAATGTAAGTGTTCTCCTTGAGCTCCATGAGAAAAATGCCTCTAGCATTATTAATGGTGGTCATCTTCTTCACCAGGTACAAGTTGAGCATCATGATCACGATAAGACATCTCATGTCAGTTGGAAAAGCAGCAGTGTTGAGGCATCTGCCCTCTCTAACTCCACCAATATGAGATTGGACAGCTTTTATGGAGAGCATCCTGTCCTTGTAGTGTGTGAAATCATGGTCCAACTCCTCAAAACCTAGCACCTCATCAATATCATCTAAATCTATGTTGAATTCATGTCCTCATATCCAATAGTTGATCTCGTCCTCTCTTAAAATAGCATTAGCATAAAATTATCTAATCAGAGGTTCACATACCCTAGGCAGATCACTTAGTAGCTTATCCCAACCTCTGTCCCGAAAACTACTAGGAATGAAAGTGCCCTTCAAATCAACCAAATCCACAAATCTTTCTTGGATGATGGGTGCCTTCAATTAGAACTAAGTGTATCTCTTAAAATGTTTGGTAGACCTGAACTTTGTATTATCCATTTTCATCCTCTTGTCACCCTTCTTTGTAGGAGTCATCTGCAAAACCATAGCAGCAAAGACCACAAAAACAAAGCACAAATATGGTAACACCACATGAATGTTCAATATGTGTATAAAACACAATGAATGTTTTGACCCCCAAATCACAAATTACCAATTCAAGCTTATTATCAAACAATTAATGTGCGGAACATGAACATAAGCTAATATCATAATTGATAAACAATCTAAGCCAATTAAAATCACATCCACAACAGAAATTAAAAGGCAAAGATAAAGGAAGAGAGGTGCAAACACAAGGACAACACACGATGTGTTATCGAGGAGGAAACCGAAGCCCTCGGTGTAAAACCTCTCCGCCGCCCTCCAAGCGGTCGATAATCCACTAGAAAATGTAGTTGGGATACATGAACAGCAATAGACCCTCCAAGCTTAATCTACCCAGGTACCTAAGCCTTCTAAGCTCCTTGCTCCAACAAGGTTGCGCCGAACCTTTTTCTTCTCTCGCTTACCGGATTCCGCTATAACCCATAGCATCAACCAATAACCATTAGTCCCTTCCAAACTGCTTCCCTTAGCACCAAAAGACCTTCTCACAGATGTGGGTGTGGTGAGAAAAGGATTTGGTCAAGAACCTCTTAAGGACGTATCAATGGAGAGGAAGAGACTTGAGGAATTTGAAGAGTCTCTTAGTGAAGATTGGGGATGAGGCAACTTGTTTTTCTCTAGGGTTTCTCTCTCAAAATTCTCTCTGGAAGCTCTCTACATTTCGTGGGTATAAGGGTCTATATATAGTAGGGTGAGAAAGGAATGCGAATAGTCAGTTTTTCCCAAACAGGGCTGGTTGGCGACTTGGCCTCGTGACTGGTCTTAGACGCGAGTTAATGGCTTGGCTAGCTTGAAACTTTTGTCCTGTAGTGTGACAGCTGGTGTAACCCTTCACCTCCCGCATGCTTTTCACATGTGTTGCAGTTGGCGGCTTTCCAGTCGCAAGTCAGCCACAAGTCCTAGCCGCGAGTCTCTGCGTCCTTGCACAATCTTGAGCATTTCTTTACACTCTCTCATACACTACCCTTATATGAATCCCACCTAAATACAGGGTTACTAAGTGGTGAATTACAAGCAAATTGGCACGGAATAAAGCCAATAAGATGGTTGATAAAATTCAACCTTACACCACAAATTAGTACCATGTTAGTAGCACTAAAAAGAGCAAATAGTTAAACCAAAGATTCAGTCTACAGCACATTTCAGAATCAACTGGATAAGAGAAAACACATAACAACAGAAAACAATAGGGTGTAACCATAAAAAAAATTTTAAACAGAACATTCTATGGGTGTGAGTTCAAAACATTCATGGACAGCCTAGGGCAAAATGCAAACAACATAAGCAGATATGCAATAGGCAATCAGTGTATATCAAAGACAATCCACAATCAATCCATCTCACAAAAACCCTAAAAACTCAAGCAAATGTCTAAAGACATTTTACAATGGGTATGATACGCACAATAGAAGTCATAACAATAATCGTACTTCAAGAAAGAAAACCAGACATGAGAACAAGCATATCAAGCATCATATTATCAAAACCAACAAAACCCATTCAAGCAAACTCAACAAAAATAACCCAACCCATGTTCGAACACACATTGCAAAACTCAACAACAACTCAAAAATCCAAGAAATCAAGGTTATAATCATGAAATACTTAGAGAAAATAAGAAAACCCATACCTTTTCTTGAAGATTGAAGTTGAGAAGATGATGAAAATGGTGGATTTTTGAGTTAAACGCAGTGAGTATGTGAGAGAGTTGAACGAACAAGACAACGAACAGTGAAAAGTGTTTGAGGGAAAACTGAAAAGTTTTAAAAACTGTCCTTAAAGCGAAAAACCCGCATTTTTCGCAACTGAACCAAGTTGCGAACAAGTCGCCAGGACAAGTCACCAAACACCTTAGAGAAAAAATTTTGAAAATTTTGTCTAAGTGTTTTTCACGATTGGAAGGTCTACCTGTGAGTAAGTCACAAAAGGAGCTGCAAAAATTTCTGTATAACCTCGCAACTGGAACTTCCACTCACGAACAAGTCACCAAACCGAGTCGCGAGAACTGTAAAATCCCAGAATATTGGAAAATTTTCTAAGTCTTTTTCGTGACTGGGACATTGACCCACCAATGAGTCGCGAAAACCTTCTGTGTAAGCTCACGACTGGGGCATGCGACTAGATTGACTCGCGATTAAGTCGCCAGTACAAGGCAACACAGTTTTTGAAATTTTTGATATTTTTGCAAAAGCAAAATACTTTCCAAAAGCAATTAAAACACGCAAAAATCTTTTTGTGTCTAATCAACAAAAATTGAGTATGTGAAACACATTTAATCAAGTACAATCACACAAATGAATATGACATTCATTGAACATAGACATGTGTGATGTGTGTGAGTACCAAAAATGAGATAGTCCTTAGTCCAATGTGAAGCTTCAATGATCAATTCAACCAAGGCATACCCAATTAGCACTAGGAAAAGTGACATATCTCAATTATAGAAATATGCATATATGACCTCCCACAAAACTTGATAACATAACATTAAAGCCTTTCATTTGGCTCCATATACATCATATCATTTGATCTTTTTGAATCATTACATCTTATTTTGAGATCGATGCCTGAAATTTTGATATTTCAATTTGATGAGTAAGCCTTTGGCTTTTTGAGCATCATACATTATTCACAAAAGTCGCTTTCCCTTTTTCCTAGTCAAATACTAGTATGTGCGAAGGCTTTTGCAGCTCATTGCCTCTTTTCATTTTGAGATTTACATTTGTTGAGCTATTTAAAAAAATAAAAGAGTGGGAAGATATATAGGCACAAGTCTATGCAAGTTTCAAGATCAACAAAACCATTGACTAATCATTAATGACAAGTTTGAAGATCTATTTACAACAATCACATAGATGTCAAGATTTTTCCCACAATGATATGAGTGCATAAAAACAAGCTACGCTCGTGAATGCACAAAGCCATTAGCACAAAGGTACAAGGCAAAACATGCTTGTGACAACACATAATAATGTCAATCAAACTTTTTGGATTTTTGACATAAAAGAAGAAAAGATTTACCAAAAAATGTAAAAACATTTAAAACAAATGCAAACAAACAAACACAATTTTTCTACACATGTTGGAACAAAAACAAAAAGCACACAACCAATCAAAGTCACAATAGCATAGGAAGTATTAATGCATGGACATGTTGTAATGCTTATGGATGAGTACCCCTCTTCACCCACACGGCATGTGCGTTTGGGGTGATATCCCTAGAGGATTGGGTATGAGAGTTATGGCAGTCAAACCTTCTGTTGAAGCTTGCCAAACAGGTGGTGAATGCATCAATCATCTTCATCACATCCATCACTCTGGAATCACCATCTCGACCTCTTGATTGCTCAGCAGTCCAATTCCCTTTGCCATGTCTTGGTCCTCTCAACCTTTGTGCACTTGAATTCTTCAATGCTTGAAGCTTATGACAATTAGGTCTAGTGTGTCCTGGAATTCCACATTGATGGCAGAAGTTTTGAGTTCTAGGGCTTCTTTGTGACTTTGGGAGTGAGTTCCCTTTACCCTTAGGTTTGACCACTGATTTGTTAGGAGGCTTAGTCATAAACCGTTGGTCAGTCACATTTCTTTTCTTCTCCGGCTTCACTTTCTCAGCATTCGTGGTAGCTACCATCGGTTCTTTGGCTTTCACAAACTTCATTTCCTTGGATATATTAGCAGCCGAACTACTCTCTTTGGTGAATCCCAATCCGCTTTTGTCGAAGAATGGTTTTTGATGAGCAAGCATTTCATCAAGCTTCTTAGAGGAGACTCGCTCTACTTTAGCATTAGCTTGAACCACCTCAAGCTTAAGAGATTTTATCTTTGAGTAGGCTTCGGATAGCTCTCCATTCGGCATCTCCATTTCACATTTGGTCTCCTTGTATTGCACTAGAAGACTTCTATAGTATTCCTTTGCCCTCTTCATCTTTTTAATGGCTGCATTAGCCACTTTTGCATATTCACTGGTCTTCTCAAGGAGGGAATTGTAGGTCTCTTGCAATCCCTGCTGTTCCTTCATCTTCCTCATCATCATATTCCTCAACTATCCCAATTGACTCTAATTCAGCGTTCTCACCAAGCTCTTTCACTAGCACACCCAAATCATTCGAAGAATCTACTAGAGCAATGGTCATGAATGTAGAGAAGTTTCCTTCTCCATCACTGCTTTCATCTGAATCTGAATCAAAGGAGTCGAAATCATTAAGAGTGGTGGCAAACACCTTGCCCTTTGCTATCAAATAATTGGGACACTATTTCTTGAAATGTCCATGTCTGTTGCATTCAAAGCATGTGATTCCTTAAGAGGATTGATAGTCCTTCCGATCTTTCCCCTTGAAATCCCTTTTCTCTTTTCCGAAATTTGGGAATTTTCCCATCTCAGCAAACTTTCCATTCTTCTTGAACTTCAAGAACTTTTGGAAGTACTTCATAAGATATGCCACATCTTTATCGATGTCATCCTCATCCAATGAGTCCTGAGCTTCTATCCTCTCATTAATTGTCTTAAGAGCAAGGGATTTACTCTTCCTTTGTGACGGCAACGACAGCTCATATGTTTGAAGTGAGCCAATTAGTTCTTGAACTTTGATATCATCAAGATCATTACTCTCTTCAATTGCTGTAACCTTTGCACGGAAGCTCTTCGGCATTGATCGAAGGATTTTCCTCACTATCTTTGAGTCCTCTGTTTTCTCACCCAAGTTGAATTTGCCAATAACTACCTCATTTAGCTTGCTATAGAATGAGTCAAACGACTCGTCTTCACTCATTTTTAGGTCTTCAAACCGAGTGGTTAGCATCAATAACTTAGTGTCTTTCACCTTCTTTCTTCCTTCATACGTGGTCTCCAATATTTGGCATGCCTCCTTGGCAATAGTGATGTTAGAAATACTGTGGAACTCATCTGGAGATACACCACAAAAAATAGCATTTAGTGCTTTGCTATTTGCATTAGCCGCCGCGACGACTGTCTTATCCTATGTGGATTTAGCGGCCTTCAGCCTAGTCCATCCTACATCTACTGCATCCCAAACAGTTTCATCAATTGTGTAAGGTTGAATTTAATCAACCATCTTGTTGGCTCTATTCCTTGCCAAAATTTGCTTGTAATTTAGCAATTAGTAACCCTGTATTTAGGTGGGAATCATGTAAGGGTAGTGAGAGAGAGAGTTTGAAGAAATTCTCAAGATTATGCAAGGATACAGAGAAGCGTGTGCAGTGAAGATGAACAGTCACGCCAGCTAGAGCACTATAGGACAAAAAGTCCATCCTGGCCGTTCTATTATCTCGTGACTTGAACTCATGACTCAGTCAAGTCACGAGGCCAAGCCACCAACCAGCTCTGTTTTGAAAAAACCTGACTCTTCGCATTCCACTCTCACCCCAGTATAAATACCCCTTATACCCATGAAATGTAGAGAGCTTCCAGAGAGAATTTTGAGAGAGAAACCCTAGAGAAAAACAAGATTGATTCATCCACAATTTTTACATAAAGACTCTTCAAATTCCACTCTCACCCTCTCATTTGTTACATCCTTGAGAGGTTCTTACCCAAATCCTTTTCTCACCATACCTATAGCTGTGAGAAGGCTATTTGGTGCTTTGGGAAGCAGTTAGGAAGGGACCAATGATTATTGGTTGATGCTATGGGCTATAGCAGAATCCGGTAAGCTAAAGAAGACAAAGGTTCGGCGCAACCTCGTTGGAGCAAGAAGCTTGGAGTGCTTAGGTACACTAGGTAGATTAGGCTTGGAGGGTCTTCTACTATTCATGTATCGCAACTTCATTCCTTAGTGGATTACTGACCGCTTGGAGGGCGGCAGAAAGGTTTTACGCCTAGGGCTTCGGTTTTCTTTTCGATAACACATCGTTGTGTTGTCCTTGTATTTGCATCTCTCTTCCCTTAATCTTTGCCATTTAATTTCTGCTGTGGATGTGATTTTATTTGGTTTAGATTGTTTATCAATTCTGGTATTAGCTTATGTTCATGTTCCGCACATTTATTATTTGATAATAAGCTTGAATTGGTAATTGTAAATTGGGGGTCTAAACATTCATAGTGTTTTATACTCTATTTGAACATTCAAGTTGAACACAAAAATGCCCTCATACGAACTTTCCAAAATGCATAGTTGCTACCATCAAAATATGGTGGAGCATTTAAAGATTGAGACCGGTCCATCTTAAACAGGGTCAAGGATCGCACTAAGGTAATTAAACCACAGCAAGTGCACTCGCTCTAATATCAATTGAATGTTCAAAATGTGTGTAAAACACCTATGAACGTTTAGACCCCCAAATTACAAATTACCTATTCAAGCTTATTATCAAACAATGTATGTGCGAAATATGAAAATAAACGAAAATAGAATTGATAAAACAATCTAAACCAAATAAAATCACAACCACATCAGAAATTAAATGGCAAAGATTAAGGGAAGAAAGATGTAAATACAAAGACAACACAGCGATGTGTTACCGAAGAAGAAACCGAAGTCCTCAGCGTAAAACCTCTCCGCTGCCCTCTAGGCGGTCAATAATCCACTAAAGAATGAAGTTGGGATACATGAACAGTAGAAAACCCTCCAATCCTAATCTACCCAGTGTACCTAAGTCCTTCAAGCTTCTTACTCCAACGAGGTTACACTGAACCTTTGTCTTTTCTAGCTTACCGGATTCCGCTATAGCCGATGGCATCAACCAATATCAATTGCTACCTTCCTAACTGATTCCCAAGCACTAAATAACTTTCTCACAGATATGGGTATGGTAAGAAAAGGGTTTGGCTGATGTACCTTTCAAGGATGTAACAATGGAGAGGGTGAGAGTAAAGGAATTTGGAGAATCAAAGGATGAAGATTGTAGATGAGTCAATCTTGTTTTTCTCTAGGGTTTCTCTCTAAAAATTCTCTCTAGAAGCTCTCTACAATACGTGGGTATAAGGGGTATTTATATTGGTGTGTGTTTGGAATGCGAAAGGTCAGTTTTTCCCAAACAGAGTGGTATGGCGACTTGGCCTTGCGACTTGACTGAGTCACGAGTCTGAGTCGCGAGCTAACTACCTGGCCAAACTGGAAGTTTTTTCCTGTAGTGCTCCAGCTAGCGTGGCTCTTCAGCTCCTCTGCATGCTTTACATGTGTGCCTCCTTTGGCGACTTGCCAGCCGCGAGCCAGTTACGAGATCCAGTCGCGAGGCCTTGCTAAGTGCACACTTTTGAGCTTTTCTTGACACTCTCTCAGAAACTACCCTTACATGATTCCCACCTAACTACAAGGTTTCTAAATGCTGAATTACAAGCAAATTGGCACAAAATAAAGCCAACAAAATGGTTGATTGAATTCAACCTTACAACTCTAACCTTTCCCTTCCACGTACAGAGGAGGAAATTTAGACAGTTAAGCATGAGAAGTTAACTTCAAATGCTATAGATGTATCGTCAAGGGTGGATGGTCACCCTTGCTAGGAGCAATGAAAATCTTAAGTTGGAACTGCCAAGGGCTTGGGAACCTTTGGACAGGTCGAAGCCTTCGCAAGATTGTGAGGGAACAAGCTCCCAATGTGTATTTTTTGATGGAAACAAGATTAGATAAAAAAAAATGGTTTAATAGGTTGTATGGTGAGTTGCCTTACCCAAATAGGATTATTGTTAAAAATCCTAATATGGGTGGCAGGTTGCCTTTGATTTGGAAGGAAGGTATAGTACTTGATTTAATTAATTTTACAACTAGTCATATCTTGGTGAAAGTGAAGGAAGAAGATGGTTTTGAGTGGTGGCTGACACGTTTCTACAGTTGGCTAGAAGCTAATTTGCGATATAAATCCTAGGACCTTAGATGTGTATTGGTGACTTTAATGCTATAACTCAATCTACAGAAAAGCTTAATAAGAGACCACCTCAAATGAGCCAAATAGATTCATTCTAGGTTGCCTTGGAGTATTGTCACTTGGAGGATATGGGGTTTAAAGGCTATCCATATACTTGGAATAATAATAGACCGCGGGATGCAAACACAAAACTCAGGTTAGACAGAGCTGTTGCAATGAAAGATTGGTGAGACAAGTTTTAGTTATGCTCTATAACTCATCTTCCCCCTCATGAGTCTGACCACCTACCTATTCTTCTCCAAACATAGCAGCTGAAACTAAGAAGGTGTAAGAAAGGTTTTAAGAAAATTGGTTGCTTTGGGAGGAGTTTGAAGAAGTGGTGTCAGATGCATGGGTGTCTAATGAGGTTGATGCCCATGGGTTGGAGTAGGTTCAATATAAAATAAAGAAGTGTGGTGAAGTTTTAAGGGCTTGGGGTTCAACTAAAACAAACTTGAAGACAAAAGAGATAAAATAGCTTTAGAAGAGACTGGAAGTGTTGAATATGGAGGATACTACTGAAGTATCTGATAGATCCTTGATTATCAGTGGGCTGAAAGTCTCCGGGCGTTGATGATCTTGAAGGCTAAGTCCTGAGAAATCAAAGAAAGATCAGAGAAGACCGGTGGTGGCCGGTCTTGAATCCTCCGATGGTAAAGTCAGTGGGTTGAAGTAGGAAGGAAAATACTTCTGAGAGTTTATTATCTATTTAGAAATGTTCCAATGCCTTACCTTCTACGTAGAGGAGTGCTTATATAGGGTACATTGAGCGGTTATTTGTCGTGTTAACCGCTCCTATTGTTGAGGAGTCCAGAGAATTCAGAGATAACTTCCCTAACTTCAGTGGAGGTTACCTTTGGACCGGTGCTTAATGGTTAATGAAAGGTAACGATGCAACTCTTAGCTTTTAGAAGAGCATGTCATTAGAACCTAAGGTTTGTAATCCTCGTCCGTCCACTACTATGGACGGACGAACTTATGCTCGTTACTATGGACGAATAAGACTCATTTCTGGGATCAGCATAGGATGGACGAGTAATAGAGGGACGAGAGTAAGGGCCACTCGTCTCCTCCTTTATACTTTGTTATGGACGGCACCTATGGACGAGATGGAATAAAGCACATTTTCTTTGCATCATCAGTTCCCCCCTTGTCCATGGGTCGTCCAAGGAAACATAGTGATAATATTCTCTGGACGGACGAGCTCCTTTCAGCAATTAAATGTGCCACGTGTTGTAACCTAAATGGTGGCCTGTCTCGTCGATTCATTTTTTCGAGGCAAGGACCACGTGTCACCATTCGATTGGTTGTGTCGCTTCGTATGACCAGGTCAGCTATCTATAAATAGTGGAATGCCTCCATTACCCTCCTCACTTTTGAGATTTTCCTTCTTTGACATTCATCGTCTAGAGCTTCGTCTAGGAGTTTCCTCGCGTCCATAATTTATGTTCGTCCTAGAGCCAGGTATTCTCTCTTTCCCCGTCTTTTAGGTTTCCAAAATTTTCCTTTTTTTAAAAAAATGTCAGAAATAGTTGTCTCCTCGTCCAGCAACAGCACTGGGAAAGCTATAGACGAGTATTATAACGATAGTAGTAGTAGCTCTAGTGACACCAGTAACAGTAGTGGGGGAAACACCACGGACGAGGAGTGTGTCTCAGGGGTCCCTGGATTTCCTATAGAAGTAGTGCAAGAACAACTTAGAAAAACTTCAGGGTCCCAGGCAGGCACCTCGTCTTCCATCCCTCTGTCTAGTCCTTTGGACGAGACGGAGATAACTGTGTATAGTTGCACTGTAGATATTCCTTCCAAGACGGACGAGGATAAGCTAAACAACCTTAGGGAATGGTATCAAATCCCGAACGAATTTAATCCTAGATTAACCGTCCGTGGAGAGTGGTGTTGTAATCCCCATTTTGGGATAGGTGTATATGAAGCTTCCCTTCTAGGGGGTCTTAGGTTTCCTTTGAATGCCTTTACTAGAGAGTTGTTATTTAGACTAGGTTTAGGAGTATGTCAATTTAACCCCAATGCATGGAGGTTAATTATCTCTATGCAAATTTTGTGGAGGGAAGTGTTTGGAGGGGACCGTCCTATCACTGTGGACGAGTTCCTTTACTGTTACAAACCTTCAGAAATTCATCAATCCCCTGGCTTTCATCAGTTTACGGCCAGGGGGTAAAGATTGTAGACTGGTGAAGTCCTTGGCCTCGTCTGACAGAAAGTGGAAGACAGAGTTTTTCTTCGTCTCTGGCTTCTGGGCTGGAAACCCTGTAGGCGTTGGCCAGGATACATTTGGTCGTTTTACTGAGGACCTAGGGAACCTTCGTCCTGAGGGTAAGTCCCTTAGCTTTTCCCATTCTTCTTGTTTTTGCTTATAATTATTATCATTTTTTTTAACTTCTGCTTTTCTTGTTACAGCCATTGGACGATCTTCTTTGAGCAAGCTGCATCGAGACTGTGTCCACAGGGCTCGTCTATACTCAGACAGGGATTTTCATTCCTTGGTCAATCTTAGACGGCTTGCCAAGTGGGGGTTAGGCCCAAAACCATTTGACATAGCACTTGCGCACGAGATTACTGTAAGAAAAAGTAAGTTTCAAATTCTAAACGTTCCCTGCATCTCTTATTTTTACTTTCCCTTATGCCAAAGTAAACTCTTTTCCTCTCTTTTCCTTTTTTTTTTTTTTCTTCTTTTTTACAGGAATGGCAACCATGAGAGGTAACAAGGGAAAAAAGGTAGGTGCTGAGGGTACTCGTCTTGAGCCTGAGCTTCAAGCTCATCCACTGGCTGGGGATAAGAGGAAGACTATCTCCAAAAACTTGAATTTGGAGAATCTCCCAAGTAGACGTGGCAAGAAGACCAAACATGACTCGTCCCAAGCAATCAAGCCTACTCCATCGTCCCACCAGCCTGGCAAAGTCTTTAATGTCGACTCGTCTACTCCTGTTGAGTCCACCCCGTCCAAGACTCCACCGTCTAAAACTGTGTCAACCTCGTCTCAACTTTCCCATAAGGTCCCTTCAAATATCATTGAAAATGAAGACCTGGCTTGGGAACGTTTCAAGAATGCTGTTACTGACGAGGACATAAACGTTTGCTATGACATGTCCCTGAAAGATTTTGAACACTCTGGTGTTCATGACCTTTTCAAGGTAACATTTATCTTCGTCCTGACTAAATTTTCATTCTCCTTTCCTTTTCTTTTTTTTTCCCCCTTTTTTTTTTGTTGTTGTTGTTTTTCACAGGGCATGTCTAAGTTTATAGCCGCATCTAGACAGGCCACTGGGTTGGACAAGACGAGGATCCTGTTAGAGACAAGGATACAAGAGTTGAAGGCCGAGGCTAAACAATAGGCTGAAGTGGCTACCAAGACCACGGACGAGGTGAGGGAGTTGAAAACCAAGGTTGAGGGTTTGAAGGCTAGTGCTACGGAGAAAGATGCTCGTCTTGAAGACTTGCAGAAAAAGAACAACGAGCATAGCATTCTTCTCTCCAAGGCAAAGGAAGACGCAATGGCTGAGTTCAAAGCATCTAAACAATACACTGATGTTTTGGATACCAACTATGCAGTAGGGTTCGAAGATTTTAGGATGGATGCTACTGAAAAGTTTCCTAATGTGGATTTCAGCTCTATTGTTCTCAATTTGAATGCTGCCACCACTAGCTCCCTCCTTCACCTCGGCTCTGAGGACGCTAATATAGAGGACGATGCCACGACCCATCCTCAAGACGACCCCAACGTCGATGCCTCAGTTTAGAAAATATTTCAAATGTTTTGTGCTTTAATTCCTTTTTTTTTTTTTATATGTAATTCAAGTACATTAGATTCGTCCATGTTTAAGGACGAGTTTTCATAAAACAACTTTAATTTTGGAAGGGTGTTTGGACGTTTCTCGTCCGCCCTTGAGACAATCTGAATGAGTACTGTTTCTTTCATATATGCATGGACGAGAGTTTTTATTTTCATATACAGGAATTCTTGTTTAGCTCGTCCACATTTCATACATGTATATATACTTTAACCACTTTTATTGGAAATTTCACCATGTGATTTGCCCATGTAAAGTAGTTAGTCGTCCTTGCATTTTTCTCGTCCATGGACAGCTTTTTAACAGGTGACTTTAACAAGTCCAGAAGCATCTGTGCTTTTCCTCGTCCATGATATGATTAGGTATTACGTTTTACCTTGCCCATCCTATGGACGAGCATGCCTAGGACTTTGTTATCTGCTTAGGCATTGGCTTTACCTCGTCTTTTGATTTGGACGAGTGTGCCTTGTTTTCGCTTTCTAGGAAAGCTTGAGATTACATCTCCACGTCCAGAGAATTTTCTCGTCTTTAAGCTTTTTAGCTTTTTTTTTTTTTTTTTTTTTTTTTAAGAGTCAGTATGAACATAAGTCAATATGAACAAAAGTGATATGGAAATCATGGATTCACATAACATTATGTACATTCCATAAACATTGTTCATAGCATGGATATTGTTCATAGACGATGCATGCACTTTAGAGGCTAATGCCTTTATTAGAACAAATACAAACCAAACCATAATTTCGTCCATACGTTTAACATAATAACCAAGCCACACGAAACATATAAACAAGTTTTTATGTAATCTCTGGGCTCGTCCAGAGTCATGCTCCTCTAGGCTGGCAAATTACTGACAGTACCTCCTATAGTGCTCCACATTCCAAGGATGCTCCAGCTTCCTCCCATCAAGGGCTTCTAAGTAATAGGATCCTTGTCTTTTGCAGTTTACAACTCTGTAGGGGCCTTCCCAATTAGGTCCCAACTTCCCATGAGCTGGGTTCTTTGTTGCCAAGGAAATCCTTCTTAGGACAAGGTCCCTTATGTTGAATCACCTTGGTTTTACCATTGCATCATATTGCCTAGCCATCAGGTTTTTATACCTCGCCATCCTTTGCTCAGCATCTGTCCTTACCTCGTCTATCAAATCGAGGTTCACACAGAGTTGCTCTTTATTAGCTTCATCCTGATAGGTTGCCACCCTATGATTGGCCATGTGCACTTCCGCAGGTATGACTGCTTTAGTTCCATAGGCTAGCTTAAAAGGACTCTCTCCTGTAGGAGTTCTCGCTGTCGTCCTATACGCCCACAAAACACCTGGTAGCTCATCTTCAACAAGGATCGGTTTGCAACTTCAGCTTGGCCATTAGCTTGTGGGTGTGCTAGCGAGGAGTAGTGGTTTTGAATCCCAAAGTGTACGCAAAAATCTTTGAAGAGTGCATTGTCAAATTGTCGTCCGTTGTCAGATATCAGCACCCTGGGTACCCCAAATCTGCACATAATGTTCTTCCATATGAAGTTTTTGACATTTTGTTGTGTGATGTTAGCTAAGGGTTCTGCTTCTACCCACTTGGTAAAATAATCAATTCCAACCACGAGAAACTTCATCTGCCTTATACCTAGTGGGAAAGGACCCAGGATGTCTAGCCCCTACTGTGCAAAAGGCCATGGGGCTGTCATTGGAGTTAAATACTCTGATGGTTGCCTGGGGATGTTGCTAAACCTTTGACATTGATCGCAGACCTTAACATAGGCCTTAGCATCAGCTTGTATGTTTGGCTAGTAATATCCTGCACGGATGACTTTGTGGATAAGTGACCTGGCTCCAGAGTGGTTTCCACATGCTCCTTCATGAATTTCTCTTAATATATAGTTGGCTTCGTCTGGAGCCAAACACCTGAGATAAGGCTGGGAAAAACCTCAGCTTCCTAGCCTCATCTTTTCCTTCTGGAAGTCGTCCGTCTCTTAAGTACGACACGATTGGAGCCATCCAATTTTCTATATTTTCCACCTACTGTACTTCTGGGATGTCTATACTCGGTATGTATTGAATCTCATCGAACTTATCCACGGCTTCATTCGCTGAGGCTTCTTTTGCCAAGGTGTCAGCTTCCACGTTCTCCTCCCTTGGGGTGTGAATGAAGTTAACTTCTTCAAACTTTTTTACAAGGCGTATCACCCTGTTAAGATACTTCCTCATTCGTTCTTCCTTGGCCTCATACATTCCATTCACCTGGCCCATGATTAGTTGAGAATCTCCCAAGACGAGGAGTGACTTCGCTTCTACAGATTTAGCCAATTCCAGCCCTTTAAGAAGAGCTTCGTACTCAACTTCATTATTAGTCGTTTGGTACTGCAAACGAACTCTGTGTCTCAGTTTGTCCCCCTCTGGAGATTGCAAAACCACACCTATTCCTCCTGCGTATTGCGTGGACGAACCATCCATATGGACGATCCACTTCTTATCGTCTTCCACCTCATCTATATTGTCAGAATCTAATGTAAACTCTGCAATGAAGTCTGCTAGAGCTTGAGCTTTTATGGCATGCCTTGGTTGGTACTTTATGTCAAACTCACTGAGCTCGACGGCCCACTGAATCAAACGTCCTGCAGCCTCTAACTTGTTCATTGCCTTCTTGAGCGGGTGATCCGTCATGACGTTGATGACATGAGCCTGGAAATAATGCCTTAGCTTCCTGGAGGCTGTTATCAATGCAAAGGCCAACTTCTCCATTAACGGATATCGTCTTTCTGCTCCCCGAAGTGCTTTGCTTGTATAGTATACAGGTCTTTGCGCCTTGCCCTCTTCTCTCACTAGTGCTGAACTCACTGCATGTGGGGTGACTGCCAAATATAGATACAATTCTTCTCCTTGGACGGACGGGCTTAATAAAGGAGCCATGGTGAGGTATGTCTTCAAATCTTCAAAAGCTTTCTGACACTCGTCGGTCCATTCAAATGCTTTTTTAAGAACCTTAAAAAATGGCAAACATTTGTCAGTAGCTTTAGAAACAAACCTGTTGAGGGCGGCAACTCGTCCGGTGAGTGACTGGACTTCCTTAACATTGTTTGGAGGCTTCATATCCAATACTGCTTTAATTTTATCAGGGTTTGCTTCGATTCCCCTGTAGGATACCATAAATCCAAGGAACTTCCCCGATGATACTCCAAAAGCACATTTAATGGGGTGTATTGTTGATTTCGCGCTGAAGGGCCTGCCTTCTTGTCTCAATCTTTCCTATCTTCTGTTCGTCCCTTCTTAGGATGAGGACCTTGTTCCGACTGACGCATCGGGTTGGCTTCTGCTCTCTCAACTCTTTTCCTCTTCTTGGCTATGATAGCGTCCTCCACATTCATAAAGTGGGCTGAATGAACTAGTTCAGCCATGGTCTGAGGCGCCTGTTCATATAATTTGTGAATAAACAAATCAGAATGAACCCCATTATAGAATGCAGCCAAAAGCAGCTTATCATCCACCTCGTCCACTGCCAAGGCGTCCCTGTTGAACCTCATGATGAAGGATCGCAAACTTTCATTCTGTCCTTGTTCTATGGTCAGCAAGCTTGACGACGAACGTTTGTGCCTCTGCTCTCTGATAAAATTATTAACGAACAACTTGCTTAACTCCTCGAAGGATGTCACTGTGTTAGGAGGTATTTTGCTAAACCACACTCGTGCGGACCCTTTGAGGGTGGTAGGGAAGGCTCTACACATTATCTCATCGGGAACCCCTTGAAGGTGCATGTTCGTCTTGAAAGTGGCGATATGGTCGAAAGGATCCCGCGTTCCATCATATGAATCCAAGGAAGGCATCTTGAATTTCGGAGGCAAGGGATGGCCATTGATAGAAGCTGTGAAGGGAGAGTCTGTTCGGTGAACTAGGTCTTCCACAAGGTTAGTTTTCCTCATGTTCTCCCTCATCTGATCCATAACTTTCCTCATCTGATCCATTTCCTTTTCTAAGTGTGGTACCCTTCTAGGAATGGTACCCCTTGATTGGCTCTCCGGTTCTGCATGTCTCCCATCCCCTTGACTCTGTCCGAGGTCTTCTCCATAGGCCTCATACCATTGCTTTCTAAGGGTAATCTCCTTTCTCAGTTCTTGATTCTGGCGAGTCAACTCTGCCATAGCGGCAGCCATTGCTTGCACGTGTTGGCTAGGAGGGGGTTGCATTGCTGGTGCAGATTGTTGGGCACGATGGGTGTTGCTGGAAGCGTCTCTACTCTCTTGAGGGCCTGGACTGGTAGCCCTTGATCTGGTCCGAACCATTTTAGCCCTTTGTCAGAGAAAGAAATCATGGAACTTAACAAATGAAGTTCAAGCGTGACAAATGATTCCTTTCCCACAGATGACGCCAACTGATAGATGTCTCTGGGCGTTGATGATCTTGAAGGCTAAGTCCTGAGAAATCAAAGAAAGATCAGAGAAGACCGGTGGTGGTCGGTCTTGAATCCTCTGATGGTAAAGTCAGTAGGTTGAAGTAGGAAGGAAAATACTTCTGAGAGTTTATTATCTATTTAGAAATGTTCCAATGCCTTACATTCTACGTAGAGGAGTGCTTATATAGGGTACATTGAGCGGTTATTTGTCGTGTTAACCGCTCCTATTGTTGAGGAGTCCAGAGAATTCAGAGATAACTTCCCTAACTTCCGTGGAGGTTACCTTTGGACTGGTGCTTGATGGTTAATGAAAGGTAACGATGCAACTCTTAGCTTTTAGAAGAGCATGTCATTAGAACCTAAGGTTTGTAATCCTCGTCCGTCCACTACTACAGACGGACGAGACTTATGTTCGTTACTATGGACGGATAAGACTCGTTTCTGGGATCAGCATAGGATGGATGAGTAATAGAGGGACGAGAGTAAGGGCCACTCGTCTCCTCCTTTATACTTTGTTATGGACGGCACCTATGGACGAGATGGAATAAAGCGCATTTTCTTTGCATCATCAGTATCAAGAGCTGAATTTTGGGGGATAAGTAAGTCATTGGATGATTTACTAATTAAATAGGAAGTTTTTTGGGCTCAGAGATCTAGAGTGGCTTGGCTAAAACGTGGCGAAAAAAACACAAAATTTTTCCATTCAACAGCCTCACAACGTAGAAGGAGAAATCACATATAGGGAATAAAAAATCCAAATGGTGTCTGGATGGAGGAAGAGGAAGAAATAGCTATGGTGGCGGTTGACTACTTTGATAGTTTGTTTACTGTAGGTATATGTTCCCAGATTGATGATTGCCTCAATACTATACCCAACAAGCTGACCTCAAAAATGCAACAGACTTTGACTAGTGACTTTACTGCTGATGAGATCAAGGCTGCACTGTTTCAAATAGGACCAACTAAGGCACCTGGACTTGATGGTATGAATGCACTTTTTTTCCAAAAGTTTTGGCATATAGTGGGTACTACTGTAGTTAATGCTGTGCTAGATTATTTTAATTCTGGTATCATGATTCCTGCTATAAATCATACCTATATTGTGTTGATCCCTAAAATAAAGTCTCTTGAGAAAATGTCTGATTTCCGACCCATTACTTTATGTAATGTTATTTAC
This sequence comes from Quercus ilex subsp. ballota, assembly GCA_032727855.1. Taxonomy (NCBI): domain Eukaryota; kingdom Viridiplantae; phylum Streptophyta; class Magnoliopsida; order Fagales; family Fagaceae; genus Quercus; species Quercus ilex. The sequence goes on from CM064911.1 coordinate 59,341,780, forward strand.
AAGATTATCTCCAAAGTGTTGGCGAACAAGTTGAAACAAGTCCTCCCAAATATTATATCCCCTACACAAAGTGCTTTTATTTCAGGAAGGCTTATCACAGACAATGTATTGGTGGCGTATGAAACTTTACACACTATGCATTCTCAGAAAAAAGGTAAAAGTGCTCTTGCTTTGAAGCTTGACATTAGCAAGGCCTATGACCATGTTGAGTGGCAGTTCTTGCAGGGTATAATGGCTAAGTTGGGTTTTCTAGTGACTTGGATTAATTGGGTGATGGGGTGTATTACCACACCCTCTTTTTCCATTCTTATAAATAGGAAGCCATATGGCTATATCAATCCATCTAAGGGACTCTGTCAGGGTGATCCATTATCACTATACTTATTCCTATTGTGTGTTGAGGGGTTCACTTCATTATTAGCTAAGGCAGAGATGGATAGATGAGTTAAGGGTGTGTCCATATGTGGAGGGGCGCCAACAATCTCCAATTTAATGTTTACAGATGATTCCATTCTCCTTTGTCAAGCTACTACTAGAGAGGTTAAGGTGATCAATGAAGTGCTTCAGACTTATGCTAATGCTTTAGGCCAATGTATTAATATGGAGAAATCATTGGTATACTTCAGTAGTAATACTTGTGGAAGCCAAAGGAATTCGATTGTATCACTATTGGGAGTGAAAAAGGCAGAGTGATTTGAGTCTTATTTGGGCCTTCCTACGTTGGTGGGTTGAGCAAAATACCCAACTTTTGCTTTCTTAAAGGACAGAGTTTGGAAAAAGTTGCAGGGTTGGAAAGGGACAATGTTATCCAAGGCGGGGAAGGAAGTACTTATCAAGGCAATTGCCTAAGCCATTCCCACTTATACCATGGGAGTATTTTAGTTACCGATGAAGTTGTGTGATGAACTAAATTCCTTGTGTGCTGAATTTTGGTGGGGTCGAGTTAGAAATGACAAGAAAATTCATTGGAAGAGTTGGGATAGCTTAACTTAACCAAAGAAGGAAGGGGGAATGGGTTTTAGAGATTTGAGGTATTTTAATATGGCCATGCTAGCCAAGCAAGGTTGGAGGTTGCTGAAAAACCAAGACTCTATACTGTTTAAATGCTTCAAAGCCAGATATTTCCCTTGGTGCAATTTTCTTCATATGAATGACTTACCTAACAGCTCTTTTGTGTTGCTGGAGAGTTGGAAATGGTGAGTCCATTGATGTCACAAAAGATAAATGGATCCCAAATTACCCTTCTAATAAACTACTACATCCGGTGATTGAAAGTGTCAAATCTTAGTAATTGGGATCTTCACAGGTGGAGGAGAGATATATTGATGGCCAAGTTCAACAGGGATGAAGCTGAGGCTATCTGTAGAATCCCTTTGAGTCTACGGGTTGTGGAGGATAGCATGGTATGGTTGTTGAGGGCTGAATCTCAGGCTGAAGCGTCAAATAGAAGTGGCTGGCAGTAGGCGTGGAGAGCTTTATGGAAGTTAAAGATGTAACGTCCCACTCAGTCAACAACAACGAAAAAAAAATCAGTTTTTTTTAATGGACCACACGTGCCCCTCACCTAACACCCTTCCCCACCACTCATTTTCACTCCTCTCCTTATCTCTTTGACCAATCCTCACTTCTCCTCACTTCTCTTTTCGTTCTTTTTCTTCTTTTTCATTTCCGTCTAGAATTTCTCTTCTCTCCCTCATCCTCTCCCACGGTACTCACTCCAAATCAACATCTCCACCACCATTTTTCCAGCAAGATCACTGGAAAATTCTTGTGAACCCATAATCTTTTTTTTGAGGTAAAAATTTATAAACTTTTTGGTGGGTTTTATACTTTTGCTTGAGATTATTTTTATCTAAGCTTTAATAATGATACCCATGTAATTTATGTACGGGTTTTGTATTGGTGGAATTATTTGTTGAGTGGGCATATAATTTATGCTAATGATGACTACTTAAGGTTTAGGTATGGTGGGAAATTTAGGGGTTTTAAGTTATAACATGTGATGATTGGTAAATCTAATTTTCCATTACCATTGGGTTTATTTAATTTGGAGTTAGTTGAAGTTCTAAATTTCTTGTCTTGGAGGATATTTTGATTTTGCTTTCATGGGTCTCTTAATGATGTAGTGTATATTTTATAGAAGCTAGTCATGATGTTGGAGATGATATTGAATAGGTTAAATTTATAAATTGGAGTCTATGCCTTGTGAATTAATTTGTTGAGAAACTTTGGAAGAGGAATATGTTGTTGATGAGGTTAAATGCTAGGCTTTCCTAATTAAGTGCATATTTGGCAATTCCTAAATTGTAGCTAGATACAATTTTAAGCTTTATGCTTATTGTGTTAGGTTTGCTTGATATTGTTGAGGTTCTAGCTAATCTCCTTTGGAGCTTGGAGAATTAGGCTTTTGCGGTTGCGAGGTAAGTAGCTTTTTAATGGGATTTTTGAAAAATAAACATGTTGCATAAATGATGTTTTTGGGTTAGACACACTTTTGGAAACTACCTATTGAAATTATATTTTCCTAAAAACTATTGTGTCATAATCTTAATATATGTATGATTATATATGAAAATGCATTATATTTGGTATTGCACTTGGGGAAATGCATGAATTGTTGATATGGAAAAATGAACATCTTTTATTTAATCTTTTATAAGAAAATCATTGATTTTATGGTATATTGAAAATTTTAAAGATGCTTATCTTGTCTTGTATTATTTGGGAAATTGATAGAAAATCTCTTGACAAGAATGAAGTTGAAAACCTTACAAATTTTGTAGAAATTAGATTATTTAAGGTTTTTCTGAAACTACCTAGATATGAACTATGTGTTTCAAAGTAATATAACCTGTGAGCTTATGTGGTTTTAACACTATGCCATGTGTGATTTCCCGGTGATCACCCGATTTGGTTTCTATAGTCTTTGTGACAATGGAATCAAATTCAGGTCAGTGCTCTTTCACTTTGGATGACGCGTTCTTCCCTGTTGTCCATGGGGGGAAGAGGTTCCTTAATTGTGTATGGGTGAGTCTGCTGCCCATGAGGCCAACAGACCACATGCAAGAGAGGTCCTATTTGACACGCTCTCTCTGCTGCCCATGGGGGAGAGAAAAACCTTGAGGGTATGGGTAAGGCTACTATCCATAGGGCCAAGAGTCTGCATACCAGAGAGGACAATATCATGCCAGTTGTGAATGGGTGGATCCCCTAACCGATTTATGTGGTAATGTGGTATATTTGAGATAAATTACCGTAAGTTAGATTTTATGGCTTCAGAATTATATTATTAGTGCTCACAAATTATAGTATATAGTTTCAAGGTATTTACTTTGAGAAACATTGTGTTTCATTATTAAATCATTCTTGTCATATTATTATTTTTGAAGATGAAACTTGCATTTCCCCCACCCACATTAATTATGCTACTTACTAGGCTTTAGCTCATCCCAATCATCCACAGTCTTATAGATTAATTAGCTATATCATGGGAATGGAGCTTGCCTTATCGGTAGTGATTGGAGTTTTATGCTGAATTTGGAGACTTACATTACTAATGGTTGGTGATTCGATCTAGTTGTTTTTAAGGGAGCTTGCAATAGTTAATTTTATTAGAAGTTAGGCTCTTGAGGCTTGTTAGCCCAAGAGTTTTGTTGGGATTGCATATTTTATAGAGCTTTGGGACTTTCCATTTAAATCATCAGAGTTTTGTAATATATTCATGTATTATTGTGGAGGCACATGATTTTTTAGTTATTGTTTGTAAATGTGTTATAGAGCTCTGACTTATTTTGAGAGTATATTCAATGAAATTATTATGATAATTCTTGATGTTAGTACTTGATATGATTTATGTGGATTGGATTGTCCAAAAGGAAAAATCTACAGGTACTTTGAGACGTCTTTCTCATGCTTTGGACCCTTTGGGATTTGAGGCGTGACAAAAGATACCAGGAAAAATTAAAATCTTTGGCTAGAAAGCTTGTCATGATATACTTTCAACTCGGGTGAATCTTGTGAAGCGTAAAATAATTTCAGATACTTTATGCCACTGCTATAAGAATGTACCCGAGGATACTTTACATGCCATATGGGGGTGTGGTGCAGCCCAAGATGTTTGGGCAGGGAGTCTCCATGTGCTGCAAAAATTTCAAACTAACCATATTGATTTTCTGCAGCTTTTTGAAGCTTTGGTGGACAGATGATCAACAAGTAAGATGGAGTTCTTTCTTGTTCAAGCTTGGCTCATATGGAATCAAAGAAATGTGATGGTGCATGGAGGAAAAATGAAGAATCTGTGGTGGTTGACAAATCGAGCAGCAGAATTGCTAGAAGAATATAAGAAAGCTCAAGCAAATTTGGTGATTTCAAGTGCAGCACCAGGCAGCAGCTATTGGAAACCTCCTCCACAAGATGTGTATAAGCTAAATTTTGATGCAGAGGTATTCTCAGACCTACATTATTCTGGGGTTGGTGCAATCATTCGAAACTTTGATGGTGAGGTGATGGCTGGGATGGTAGTAAAGGGAGAATATGTACACAATAGTGATGATGTAGAGGCATTAGCATGCCGAAAAGCCTTGGAATTTGCTACGAAGGCCAAATTCTCAAATCTGATAATTGAGGGTGATAACTCAAATGTGATGAGAGCAATATCGAGTACTGAACCAAATAATTATTTCTTTGGTCATATTGTGGATGATATTAGATATTTTATTTCGGGTAGGCAATCTGTTTGTTTTAGTTGTGTAAAAAGGGAAGAGCCCCAACCTGCTGTAGATGCTTTTCATCATGATCGTTTACATATTAATGAATGAGCGATGAATTTATTCTAAAAAAAAAAAATTATTGAACAATTGTATTTTTTCGTTTTACCCTATTAAAGTTTCACTGTTAACTAACCGTTTGGCAGAAGGTATATATTAAAAAAAAAAAAACTGCCAGAGAAAGAGATATAAACGGACATATCGATGATTATTGGAGCATTCGTGAGACACAGAGAGAGATAGAAATCTGATAAGATGCAGAGAGAGTTGGAGAGAGAGATCTAAGGGACGCCTCTTTACTTTTGTCAGACTATTCTCCCTCCATCTTTTGGATCCACATAGTCAAGGACGAACCCAAGTGGGGCCTAAAGGGGCCCAGGCCCCCCCTAGGCCCAAAAAAAATTTTAACAGCTTAAAATTTTCAAATATATATATATATATATATATAAGCTTGAGCCCCCTTTAGTTTTTAGCTTAGGCCCTCCTCATGAATTCCTAGCCCAGCCGACCCCTCTCATGAAGTATATTTACAGCCCATATATTTACACATATGTTGAAAAACTGAGCCCATGACCCATGTAAAAAAAAAAAAAAAAAAACTCGGCAAAACCTAACGAAGAAAGTGAAAGTTTGAAAGACAAAGGAAAAAAAGAAGAAGAAAGGAAACTTAGGAGAGGCAAGACAAAGTCACAGAGAGATAGAAAGGCCGAGGCAAGACAGCTGCTACTGTTGCTTCATCTTTTTCTTCTTCTTCTTCTTCTTTCTTTTCGTCCGCTAGTCCTTCTTCAATGATCAATTCAACCAAGAATACATAATTAGCACTAGATAATGTGACCCATCTCAATTATAGAAATATGCATATATGACCTCCCACATACAATTTGATAATCATAACTTTGAAACTTTTCATTTGGCTCCATATACATCATATCATTTGATCTTTTTGAATCAATACATCTCATTGTGAGATCGATGCCTGAAATTTTGATATTTCAATTAGATGAATAAGCCTTTGGCTTTTTGGGCACCATACATTTTATTTTTGATCACTTTCCCTTTTTCCTAGTAAATACTATTATGTGCGACAGGCTTTTGCAGCTCAATATCTCTTTTCATTTGGAGATTTACATTTGGTGAGCTCTTTTAAGCAAAAAACAATAAAATAAACGAGTGAGAAGATATATAGGCACAACTCTATGCATGTCTCAAGATCAACAAAACCATTCACTAATCATTCATAGCAAGGTTGAAGATCTATTTACAACAGTCACATAGATTTCAAGATTTCTCCCATAATGATATGAGTGCATAGGGAACAAGCTAAGCTTATAGATGCATAGAGCCATAAGTACAGAGGTACAAGGCAAAACATGCTTTGAGACAAAACTCAACAATGTCAATCAAACGTTTTGGATTTTCTACTTTTTATGTGTTTTTGGATTTTTGACACAAAAACAAGAAAAGATTGATCAAAAGCAACAATGTAAAAACATTTTAAGTAAAGGAATGCAAATACACACAACATGTATGATCAAAATGGAAAAATGCATAAATGAACACAAAAAGATCACATGGAAGATAGAGTTCAAGGAATGATATCGACACCAATGGTCTTACGCAAAGATTCAAACCTCGGACCATCAAGAGATTTAGTGAATATGTCTGCCTTTTAATTGTCAGTGTTGATGAACTCTAGACACACAATCTTGTCCTCCACCAATTCCCGAATGAAATGACACTGGATCTCGATATGCTTGGATTTCGAGTGCTGAACTGGATTCTTTGACAGATTTATGGCACTAGTGTTATCACAGAACACACACACAGTGTCTTGAGAAATTCCATAGTCATGTAGTAGCTTTCTTATCCATAGCAGTTGTGCACAACAACTTCCTGCTGTTGAAAGAGATACTGAATTTTGCTTTTTGCTCATCCATGAAACCAAATTATTCCCAAGATGGAAGCAACCACTGGAAGTGCTTTTCCTATCATTAATGCACCCAGCCCAGTCAACATCTGAGTATCCAGCCAAATAATCATTCGAATCTTTTGAATACCAAATCCCATAGTTAGATGTGCCATTGATATATCGAATAATTTGCTTGATTGCCGTCAAGTGGGACTCTTTAGGAGCTGCTTGGAATCGTGCACATACCCCGACACTAAAAGCAATGGCTGGCTTACTTGCAGTGAGATAGAGAAGACTACCAATCATGCTTCGATAAAGTGTTGGGTCTACATCAACACCAGCTGCATCTATGCTCAGTTTTGATGAAGAACTCATGGGAGTGGAAGTGTGTTTCTTAGAGTCTAGACCAAATCTTTTAACAAGATTTTTGGTGTATTTCTCTTAAGAGATGAATATTCCATCTTTCCGTTGTTTCACTTGAAGCCCTAGGAAGTAGTTCAACTCCCCTACCATGCTCATCTCAAATTCCCTTTTCATTTCTTCGGAAAATTCATGAGCTATTTGATCAATTGTGGATCCAAAAACAATATCATCCACATACACTTGAGCGACAAGGAGAGATTTCTCATCTCTCTTAACAAACAATGTTTGATCGTCTTGACCTCTCTTGAAACCACGATCCAATAAGTATGCGGTGAGGCAATCATACCACGCTTTTGGTGCTTGCTTCAACCCATACAATGCTTTCCTCAACCTTAACACATGATCTGGAAACTGAGGGTCTTGAAAACCCTTTGGTTGCTCAACAAACACTTCTTCATTTAGAAAACCATTCAAGAAGGCACTTTTCACACCCATTTGGTACAGCTTGAAATCCATAATACACGCTATGGAGAGAAGAATTCGGATTGACTCTAGTCGTGCTACTGGTGCAAATGATTCATCGAAATTTATGCCTTCAACTTGAGTATATCCTTGAGCCACCAATCTAGACTTCTTTCAGACAACTTCACCATCTTCATCAGTCTTGTTCTTAAAAATCCACTTGGTGCCGATTACATGTGTATCCTTGGGCCTTGGAACTAACTCTCATACATCATTTCTAACAAACTGATGTAGCTCTTGGTGCATAGACTCTATCCAATTCTTATCTTTTAGAGCTTCCTTTACCTTCTTGGGTTCAAATTTAGCAAGATAACAATTGTATGTGACATGATTTGCACTATATCTTGGTCCTCTTCTCAACCGCAACCCCTCATTCACATCACCAATGATATTGCTTGATGGGTGATTAAGAGTTACTCTTGACAATGGTCTCTTGGAAGTTGAAGGTTCCTCATCACGAGAGATTGGAGGTTGGACTTCCGGAGGTGTGAGTGGGCTTGAAACTTCTTGTGTTGATCTGGTCTCTCTTCTTGATATAGGAGGTGTTGACTCCTTTTCCGGTGATTCTTTCTCAACATCATCACCTTGAGACATATCATTATCATCCTCATTCTTCATAAGATTTAGCCCCTTGCCATCATCGTTAATGTCTTTTTCTGAGATGGTGTCATCTATGACCACATTTATTGACTCCATCACCGTCTTAGTGCGCTTGTTGTACACTCTATATGCTTGGCTATTTGTGGAGTATCCCAGGAATATCCCTTCATCACTTTTAGCATCAAATTTTTCAGGATTTTCCCTATCATTTAGAATGTAACACTTGCTCCCAAATATTTTGAAATATTTCACCTTCGGTGTCTTTTCTCTCCAAATTTCATATGACTTCTTCTTTGTCCCTGCTTGGAATCTGTTCCCAATGTGACATGAAGTATTCACAGCTTCAGCCCAAAATTTTTGTGGAATGTTTTTGTTGAGTAACATGACTCTTGCCATCTCTTGGATAACCCAGTTCTTTCTTTCAACCACCCCATTCTGTTGTGGAGTCTTTGGTGTTAAGGACATATTGTATGTAGTTGGCTAATCCTTTGACAAAACGCACTGTACTTGTAATTGGGTAGATCTAAGATGTGTTTAATACTTCAAAAAACATGTTGTTCAAGTCTAGTATTAAATCCATGAAGATTGGACCAAGAAACAAGTGAAGAAAAGGTGTTCATTAAAGCAAGACAGATAGCTTGACACCTGCGGACAGATAGCTCGACAGCTACTCGACACCTCTCGACAGCTGGCTATCTATCGAGCTTTTTAAGGTGTTTTCTTATCGCAATCTCGACACCTACTCGACAGCTGGTGGATTGATCGAGAAAGCATCTGTCTCCTCGACACCTTCTCGACACCTCCTCGACATCTAGCTATCTATCGAGGTTTAAAGCTCGACACCTGCTATCTATCGAGGTTACGGAAATCAAAATTTTTAGATTTGATTTTTGGGCCAGGCTTTTGCATTTGTGTAGGGTTTCTTTTCTCACAACCCTAGACCTATATAAGGCTTATTTTAGAGGCCGTCACATGAGAGAATACAAGGAGAACATATGCAAAAGGTGACTGATGCCTTATTCTCTCTGAAAGAAGCTACTGCGTCTTTGCGCCTTAGGGTTTTGTAACCAAGTGCTTCTTGATCTTCATTGTTGATGAAGTGAAGAACTTTGCAGCCAACAACTTTTTCTAGTTGGTGATTGAAGTCACGTACTGGGATCCGCACAATTGGTTAGTCACGTACTGGGATTCGTGCATTATTAAAGGGTGGCATTCATATATTGAAGAGTTCAGAGGTTCTGAAGCGATAGAAGGTTTCTGCTGTGAGTTCATTTACGGGGATTATAGAGTCTAAGGACAAAGGTTTTGTACTAGATCTGAAACTTCTCTTTACTATAGTGGATTGCTTTTCGGGAAGGTTTCCCCCTAGGTTTTTTACTGTGAAACTGGTTGGTTTCATTGGTTTTCCTGGGTCATCATATCTTGTATTATTTATTTTTTCTGCTGCATGATTTTGACTTGATATTGATGTTTGTTTGTTTTAACAAGTTTGATTCATAGTAAATTTAATTAACAACTTGGGTTTAAAACTTGTTAATTCTATCAACTTGGGTCTAAATTTCCCAATAAGTGGTAACAAAGCGAGTTCACTCTGATTGGATTAATTTCCTGAGTGTGATCCATTGACCCCTGTTGTCATGGAATCTCTTAATTGTTTTGATTTGCACGATCTCGTGTTGAATGATGATGATGATATTCAAGATGCCTATTGCAAGCTTTATAATTTTTGTATTAAATCTCTTGAATGTTCTACAAAATTAAAAGCTAAATTTAGAAAGGTCAACCTTGAAAAAGATTATTTGATTGCAAAATTTAATGAAGTCAATAGTTTGAATGAGAATTTTAAAAATCAAATTTCATCTCAAGTGGACAAAATTAAGAGTTTGGAAGAGCAACTAGTTGAATCTAAAACTGAAGTTGAAAAATTAACTAGTGCCAAACTTGTTGTTGAGCCTAACTCAAAAGAAAAAGATTTTTATATTCCTCCATTTAAAGGAATAATCAAGAGTTGAAGGCTAATATTGCTAGGATAGACAAAGGTAAACAATCTGATGTTAACGCTGAAATTTCTAAATCTATGTCTAAAACTTCTCCTAAGTTGATTGATAAATCTAAATTTGTCCCTGTTTGTCATCATTGTCATATTGTTGGTCATATTAGGCCAAATTGCCCTAAGTTGAAGTCTCTGTCAACCTCTAAGTTTAGACCTCCTTCTAGGAAGCCGAGTAGCTCTAAAACTAGTCATGTTTGTCACCATTTTGGTGTTGCTCGACACATTCATCCTAATTGCTTTAAGTTGTATCCTCAAAAGCAATTGTCCAAACGGTCACAGGTTTCCTCTCAAGGACCTACACCTTTGTTTGGAGAGTTATTAAAAGCTTTAAGCTTTTTAACTCATATTCAGAAGAATTTTAATTCTTCTATGTCCTTTAGTAGACATACTAGAACACGTGTCTTTTCATCTTCAGGGCCAATGGCTCGTGCTGTGTGGGTGAGAAAGGATCCTAAGATTTAAATTGTCTTTTCTATTTGTCCTTTGCTTTGATTCTTTCTATTTAAAGTAGGACTCTCTTTGCTTGATTTCTTATCTACTTTTGGAATCGTGCTTTCATGCATCTGCATCTTTCTATCATGCCTTCATGCATATGCATTTTTCTTTCATGCATTCATGTTGTTTATCTATTTTTGTTTGGTTGTTTAGTTTTATTTTGTTTTGTTTTCAAAATAAAAATAAAAAGGAAAAATCAGAAAAGTACAAAAATAGTGTGTGTTTATGTACATTGGTACTTGTGTACATTGGATGGCCATTGAAACAAAGTTTCTAAACTTTGTATCTTTTGTAGCTTAGATGAGCATCTCTATGCACAACTAAGCAAGTGAGCTTTGTAGCTCTTGTTTGTGATGAGTAAGATTAAGTTATCTCTTGAACTTAACATTCATATCACTCTTTTTGACGGGTAGGACTAGAAAATTCTAAGAAAAAGGCAAAAATGACCATCTCACCATTGTTGCCCACCAATCATAATATGACACTTGTATGCTTCGGCATAGCAAAAGTGCAATGTCATAGACACCTGTATGCTTCGGCATAGCAAAAGTGCAATGTTAAAGACATCCGTATGCTTTGGCATAGCAAAAGTACAATGTCTATGCTTAACATGTTGGGTATTTCTTTTCTCTCTCTTATATGCCCATGCATGATATGCTAAATAAAAGAAAATATGCAAAGAAAATAAAAAGTAAAAAATAAAAATAAAAAAAATGCTTCAAATATGATTTACAAGCATGTTTTCTAGGAGATGTGGGAGTTATAGGATGTACCTCAAAGGTGATAGTCCCCATCAAACAGTTATGATTGTGTGTGAGTTAAAGTGATTTTCTCTTATCTCAAATCGTCATAGCATGTATACACTTATGCAATCTTACGATGTTTATCACACACAACATGCAATATTCTTTGCTACTCTTGATACATGTGCAGGTACAATGTGATTTGGCCATCACAAGGTTTTACATGTATTAATGTATACTCACTAAACTGTCATGACTTATTTTTGAAATATAAAATTTGTTAGACTTGTTTAGTGTGTGTGTGTTTTGCGATTTATGTGCTTAACATTTTTTTGAGACATTTGTTTTTCACATGTTTTGCATCCATAGAATCTTATTTCATTACATTCATGCATTTATATGTATTTTTTTGTGCCTCCTTGATCATCCTTGATCATCTTTATGTTTCTCTGGTGAAACTTTCTAGTTTCTTGTACCCTTTGTCAATCATGACAAAAAGGGGGAGAAATTGTGGAGACTTTATGGTTTCTTTCTTTAAGATTCTACGTGTTAGGGGGAGAAATACATGCCTCTGTAAGGGGGAGATGTGTTTCATCCTGTTAGGGGAGTGCTTACTTCCTTCTTCTTGTACCTTGGGTCTTGTGACCATTGTTTACATACATTGTGCTTATCTTCTTTATATGCTGATGTATGTTTCTTTCACCTACCTTTACATGTGTTGTTTTTTTTCTTTCTTTATATACATGTTTCTTATTACTTGTATGCAATCTATTATTTCTGTTTCACACTAAGATGCCTTGATGAGTTTTGTTTAAAGTGTTTCAGAAATATAGGTTATGAAAGTCTACTTGCCATAAACTCTCTTCTTGCAAAGTTTTTCAAGAGTTTGTGTTAGGATAGATTTTATTGTATTCAACAAGTGAGTATGAGTTTAGTGATTTATAACTTCTCTCATATGTTCACTTGTTTGTTGTGGTTTTGTCACGGATTGCCAAATGGGGAGATTGTTAAGGACATATTATATGTAGTTGGCTAATCCTTTGACAAAACGCACTTTACTTGTAATTGGGTAGATCTAAGATGTGTTTAATACTTCAAGAAACATGTTGTTCAAGTCTAGTATTAAAGCCATGAAAAATTGGACCAAGAAACAAGTGAAGAAAAGGTGTTCATTAAAGCTGGAAAGATAGATCGACACCTACAGACAGATAGCTCGACAGCTGCTTGACACCTCTCGACAGCTGGCTATCTATCGAGCTTTTTAAGGTGTTTTCTTATCGCAATCTCGACACCTTCTCGACACCTAGCTATCTATCGAGGTTTAAAGCTCGACACCTGCTCGACACCTGCTATCTATCGAGGTTACAGAAATCAAAATTTTTAGATTTGATTTTTGGGCCAGGCTTTTGTATTTGTGTAGGGTTTCTTTTCTCACAACCCTAGACCTATATAAGGCTTATTTTAGAGGCCGTCACATGAGATAATACAAGGAGAACATATGCAAAAGGTGACCGATGCCTTATTCTCTCTGAAAGAAGCTACTGCGTCTTTGCGCCTTAGGGTTTTGTAACCAAGTGCTTCTTGATCTTCATTGTTGATGAAGTGAAGAACTTTGCAGCCAACAACTCTTTCTAGTTGGTGATTGAAGTCGCATACTAGGATCCGTGCAATTGGTTAGTCACGTACTGGGATTCGTGCATCATTAAATAGTGGTGTTCATATATTGAAGAGTTCAGAGGTTCTGAAGCGGTAGAAAGTTTCTGCTGTGAGTTCATCTACATGGATTGTAGAGTCTAAGGACAAAGGTTTTGTACTAGATCTGAAACTTCTCTTTACTATAGTGGATTGCTTTTCGGGAAGGTTTCCCTCCAGGTTTTTTACTATGAAACTGGTTGGTTTCATTGGTTTTCCTGGGTCATCATATCTTGTCTTATTTATTTTTTCCGCTGCATGATTTTGACTTGATATTGATGTTTGTTTGTTTTAACAAGTTTGATTCATAATAAATTTAATTAACAACTTGGGTTTAAAACTTGTTAATTCTATTAACCGGGGTCTAAATTTCCCAATATTTGGAGCTGAAAATTCCTTCTTGATGCCGTGCTCATTGCAAAAAGCTTCAAATTTCGCATTTTCACATTCCTTCCCATGATAACTTCTAATTTTGACTATGAGAACCCCTTTTTCATTTTGTAGCCTCTTGCATAACCTTTCCACTTTATCACATGCTTCTGACTTCTCTCTAAGGAATTCCACCTAAGAGTACCTTGAGAAATCACCAACAACTACCATAATATAGCGCTTTCTGCCCATGCTTTCAATTCTTGTTGGACCCATTAAATCCACATGAAGTAACTCCAAAGGTCGTGAAGTAGCAACTACATTCACCTTAGGATGAGTTGATTTTGTTTGTTTTCCCATTTGACATGGACCTCAAACACTTTTCTCAATTTTTCCAAACTTTGGTAAACCAACCACTGCTTCTAGCTTTGAGACTTTAGCCACTTGCTTGTAATTAGCATGCCCAAGTCGTTGATGCTATAGCTCCAAGGGAGTCACTCAAGCACTTCAACATGCTATGCTCGGTTTGGGAATGATACCATAGCAATTGTTGGTGGTCCTAAGTCCCTTCAACACTTGAACACCCTCATCATTTAGGATTAGACACCCTTTCTTCAAAAATTAGACTAAGAAGTTTTCATCACATATTTAAGTGATGCTCAGCAAGTTCACTTTCAATCCTTTGATGTACAGCACATCATTCAACAAAGGCAGTCCCGAAATCTCAACGATTCCATTTCCTAGAACTTTCTTATATTTTTCAACCAAGGAAATCAACTCACACAAGCTATTATGAACATCATGATTTCTATGAACTAATGATTTCAGCATGTGTATAAAAATTCTAGCATGTTTCTTTGACTTAAACAACTCTACAAGTTCATTACTAGGACAATCTCTAAATATGCTCATAAAGTCATTATCACAAACACCTCTAGTCCACTTCAAATTGGCCTTTGCCATAGCACTTTCCATAGCAAGCCAAGGGGTCTGGGATCACACTTAGGTAATAAAACCACAGCAAGTGTACCTGCTCTGATACCAACTGAATGTTCAAATAGCGTGTAAAACACTATGAACGTTTAGACCCCCAAATACTAATTAGCAATTCAAGCCTATAATCAAACAGTAAATGTGTGGAACATGAACATAAGCTAATAACAGAATTGATAAACAATCTAAACCAATTAAAATCAAATCCACAGCAAAAATTAAATGGCAAAGATTAAAGGAACAGAGATGCAAACACAAGGACAATACAGCGATGTGTTATCGAAGAGGAAACCGGAGCCCTTGGCATAAAACCTCTCCGCTGCCCTTCAAGCAGTCAATAATCCACTAAAGAATGAAGTTGGGATACATGAACAGCAGAAACCCTCCAAGCCTAATCTACCTAGTGTACCTAATCCCTCCAAGCTTCTTGCTCCAACGAGGTTGCACCGAACCTATGTCTTCTTTAGCTTACCAGATTTCGTTATAGCCTATAGCAGACATTGGTCCGTTCCTAACTGCTTCCCAAAGCACCAAATAGCCTTCTCACAGATGTGGGTATGGTGAGAAAAGGATTTGGGTAAGAACCTTTCAAGGATGTAACAATGGGGAGGGTGAGAGTAGAGGAATCTGAAGAGTCTCTATGTGAAGATTGTGGATGAATCAATCTTGTTTTTCTCTAGGGTTTCTCTCTCAAAATTCTCTTTGGAAGCTCTCTACATTTCGTGGGTATAAGGGTCTATATATAGTGGTGGGTGTTTGGAATGCGAAGAGTCATTTTTTAAAACAGAGCTGGCTGGAGACTTGGCCTTGCGATTTGACTGAGTCGCGAGTTCAAGCTGCGAGCTAATTGAATTGCCAGTCTGGACTTTTTATCCTGTAGTGGTACAACTGGCATAACAGTTCAGCTTCTCTGCATGCTTCACTCGTGTGCATCTTCTGGTGGCTTGCCAGCCACGAGCCAGCTATGAGATCCAATCGCGAGTCCCTGCTTCACTGCACATTCTTAAGCATTTCTTCACACTCTCTCACACACTACCCTTACAAGATTTCCACCTAAATACAGGGTTTCTAAATGCTGAATTACAAGCAAATTTGGCATGGAATAAAGCCAACAAGATGGTTGATTAAATTCAACCTTAGATATTGTTATTTGTAGCCTTACTAAGTTCATTTGTTGAGATAGGTAGCCCTTAAACTTTACCTTCTATGAATCATAGTCTGTAAGCTTGCATTTCCCCTTCTTCATATTATAGACCATTTTCATTATTGCATTGTCTAGACAAAATCATTTATTATTGTTATTTTTATTCTTATTGTGATAATTTTTAGGCTTAAACGAAAGCTCGAAAATGTTTCGAAAACACAAGAGCTGTTTAGACCCTCAAATTAAAGTTATGATTTGGTTGATTTTACACTAACTTAATACTAAGTGCGGAATAGTGTAAACACAAGTGTATAAGCAAGACAACTACTCTAATCCATATTTAAAGCAACACAGCAGTAAAAATGAAATGAACAAGAGTAGGGAAGAGAGATGCAAACACAGATAACACCGAGACGTGTTATCAAAGAGGAAACCTCTCCGCCGCCCTCCAAGCAGAAATCGATCCACTAAATAATTAGTTGGGATACATGGGTTAGCAAGAGACCCTTCAAGCCTAATCTACCCGATGTACCTAAGGCCTCCAAGCTCCTACTCCAACAACGCTTCTCGGAACCGTGTCTTGTCTAGCTCTCTGGATCTTGCAATAAGCTCCATGTTCCATCTGCCATCTGTGGCTTCTTCCAATGCTTCTTAGCAGCACCAAAACTTCACTTGACACTCTGAAAGGGTGTGGTAAGTGTTTGGGCTATCAACCTCTCAATGGTATGGAAATGGAGAGGTAGGAGATGAGGAAATTCCCAAAACAAATGTGTAGAGGATTGTGGGTATAACAATCTCTAACTCTCAAGGTGTTTGACTAGGGTTTTCTCTCAGAAGCTCTCTTTTACATTTGTGGGTAATGTGGGTATAAATAGTGCGGGTAAAGAAAGTGTGTATCAGACTGGACAAGGTGGCAGAACAGAACGCCTCGCAGGTGTCTCGCGGGAAGGCCTTACCCGCGAGATACTCGCGAGACACAGTTGTCTCCATCTAGCCTAACTCTTTGCATTCCAGCATGTGCAGGGCACATGAGTCACTTTGCGGGAAGTTAAGTCGCGAGATACTCGTGAGAAATTTTCAATCTTCAAATGCTTGAGTCTTCACACACTCTCTCTCTAACACACAATCCTTACAATGAAATCCCACAATAAAAACAGGGTACAACAGATTGAATATAATTACAATCAAATTTGGCACGGAATATAAGCCAACAAAACATATAGTTGTAAATAACAACTTTACACCATCAATATCAACATCTCAAAGGATTTTCAGGTACCAATCAGACAAGATACTTGCTCCTTAGTCAATCAACCAAGACATCTATGGCTGATTCTCCTCTACATAGCTGCTTTTTTCATTGTAAATTGTAATGTTGTAACCATGTGCCATTTAAGTGCATTGTTCTTATGAACCTCTTGAACGGATGATAAGCAAAAGAGCCATGTTTAGCAACAATTTTCTAGTTTAGTTGTATTTGTTGTCTTTGTAGTGGGCAGTGGTTTCAACTTTCAAGTGTAACATGTATTTAGTTGTATGCTCACATGTAACGGGTTTGATATAGTTAGAAGTTATTTGTCAATGACATGTACCTTTAATTTTGTGAGTAGAGTAAACTATCTTTTTTTACTTTTTATTTTGACATATGCACTGTTCATAATGATAAAAACGTAGACTTGACAAGGATTCGGTAAGTGAAAGTTCAATATGGGTATGAAACATCCTTGAACGTTCAGACCCCAAATTACAAAATTACCAATTCAAGCTTTTATATCAAACAATTAATGTATGAAACAAGTTAGTAAGCTTATAACAGAATTGATAAACAGTCTAAGCCAAATATAAACACATCCACAACAGTAAATATAAGGCAAAGATAAAGGGAAGAAGGATGCAAATACAAAGACAACACGCGATATGTTATCGAAGAGAAAACTGAAGCCCTCAGCGTAAAACCTCTCCGCCGCCCTCCAGGTGGTCAATAATCCACTAGAAAATGTAGTTGGGATACATGAACAACAATAGACCCTCCAAGCCTAATCTACCCAGGTACCTAAGCCCTCCAAGCTTCTTGCTCCAACGAGATTTCCCCGAACCTTTTTCTTTTCTAGCTTACCGGATTCCGCTATAGCCCATAACATCAACCAATCACCATTGGTTCCTTCCCAAACTGCTTCCCTTAGCACCAAATAAACCTTCTCACAGACGTGGGTGTGGTGAGATAAGGATTTGGTAAAAGACCTCTCAAGGGTATGACAATGGAGAGGAAGAGAGTAGAGGAATTTATAGAGTCTCTTAGATGAAGATTGGGGATGAGACAATCTTGTTTTTCTCTAGGGTTTTCTCTCACAAAATTCTCTCTGGAAGCTTTCTCAATTTAATGGGTATAAGAGTCTATATATAGTGAGGTGAGAAAAGAATACGAAGAGACAGTTTTTGCCAAACAAGGTAAATTGGCGACTTGGTCTCGCAGCTTGTCCAAGTCGCGAAATCAAGTCGCGGCGTAACAGCCTGGCTAGCCTGGGACTTTTGTCCTGTAGTACGACAGCTGGCGCGACCCTTCAGCTTCCCTGTGTGCATCTCACGTGCCTGAAGTTGGCGACTTGCAGCCACGAGCCACCCGCGAGTCCTAGTCACGAAGCTCTGCTTCTTTGCACATACTTGTGCTTTTCTTAACATCTTCTCACACACTACCCTTACAATAATCCCACCTAAACACAAGGTTACTAAGTGCTTAAATTACAAGCAAATTGGCACGGAATAAAGCCAACAAGATGGTTGATAAATTTCAACCTTACAATCTCCCCCTTTGGCTATTCCGTGACAAAATCCTAAAACAAACTCTAGACTTAACGCGTGAGTTGGGAACAGTTGGAAAACTCACTCACGCCTAACTCTAGAATCTGTGAAGCTTTAGAACCATAAGAACAAGTAACTCCTGAAACAGAACAACACAATAAGTTCATTGTACACAGAAACTTGTAATGCAAATGGAATAAGCACAATGCGATCATGCACAATGGAATAAAGCAATAAACCATGGCAAGACCAAAACAGGTAATCACTATAAGCAAGTGATCACAATGCTCATTCACACTTGGAATGAACATCCGGACATTCAAGATGATAAACATAAGGTGAATCGCTTGAATGACCAACACTCAACCAATGCACAGTACATGAAGTATGTGCATCTAGGAAAAATCCTACAAGGGCACAAGAGTCACAGTACTTAGAAGAAAATGCAAGACATTTAGTTGAAAGTACTGATTTTAACAAAGCACAAAGGCTGCATAAAACATGGCACAAACCACAAAGGCCTAAAAACGTGCATAAAAACAAACCCTTAAAGCTTACAGATGCAACATAGGTACAAACAGAACACAAAGAAATGTAAGCTGAAAAACATCATATTATGTATGAGTAACAACTGAAATAAACACCACAAGTTTTTCAAAAGTATAGACACAACAAAGTATGAAGTAACTATAAAAACTTTATAAGACTCCCCCTTTCAAAATGCATAAACTCCCCCCTTGCTATGCTACTATGCTGCTCTCCCCCTTTTTGGCACGAATAGCTAAAGGCTGTCTTCCAGCTTTTGTTGTATGTTATCCAACTCTAACTCAATGGTTCCGAGATGCATTTGAGTTTGACTGTGAAAGGAGTTGAGAAGTCGTTCTAAGTCAGAAATC
This sequence comes from Quercus ilex subsp. ballota, assembly GCA_032727855.1. Taxonomy (NCBI): domain Eukaryota; kingdom Viridiplantae; phylum Streptophyta; class Magnoliopsida; order Fagales; family Fagaceae; genus Quercus; species Quercus ilex. The sequence continues at coordinate 59,361,124 of CM064911.1, forward strand.
CGATGAAGCACATTTTCGATGAAGTAACTTTGCTTTGGCATTTGGAAACCAGGAGGAACAGATGGGGTGCCGGTTGATTGTGTAGGAGTAACTGTAGTAGGAGCAAATGGAGATGCCTGTGTGGATGGCTCAGTTTTAGGTTTCTTGGAGGAGTGACTCTGGCTTGCTTGGAGAGAGTACTGTGATATTGGTAGAGAACGAGGCAGTAATCTCTCATCTGATGAAGGACTGACACCTTTACTAAGAACAATCTTCATGACTAGACTGCAGAATGGAAGAATTGTTCGTGTTGCTGAACGGGCCGATGTTTTCCCAATGATTTGGAATATACGAGCACAGATGTCAATCGGGACTCCAGAAATGAGGTCACACAGAAATTTAGCCCTTCCAAGATTGATGAAGGTAGTATTTGATAGTGTGTAGAGGTTGGAGAACATGATCAGTTTCAAGGTTGTCAGTTCAGGTGAAAACAATGCAGTGCTTATAAATGATCCTGTGCTTCCCACTTCATGTTCATTCCCAAGAACATGAAGGATGTCTTGTGCCTGAAGTTCCCGGTCATCGTATGGAGTTCGATCCACAGCTTTTGGTCTGGTGATGCGAAGAACCTTAGCAATGGAGTCTGCATTTATGGAAAATTCTGTTCCACGTACCCAGCATTTTAACTCAATCCCTGTGTATCTGGCGTTTGAGTAGAATTCCTTGACCAATTCTTCAGTTGGATCCTCAAAGTTTCCAAATAAGTTAGCCCAATCTCTTTCTTCAAATATCTTAGGGATAAATGTTGTCCCTAGAGTATCAAACTTGACAACTCATTCCACAATGGGAGTAGACTCTTTGAAGATGTCTGTGTAGGTCTTTGAGTCAGTAGGAGCCCTGAATCTCTCAATTATAGAGTCCTTGGATGACTTAGACGATAATCTTGTCCGTTTGGCAACCGGGGTTGACGGATCATCAGTTACAATACCTTTGCCTCTTGATGAACAACGAGTTATCTGCAACAAAGTTGACATACAGAAAAAGACCAAAATACAATACCACAAGAGGAACACATCAGAGTGATTAGTTTTAGTTAAATAATGTGACAAGAGATTTCACAAAATCACAACAAAATATTAACTAAACTAACATCAAGAGGACATAAGCACCACGGACAAGATGAGTAACAGTAACAACTCAGAGTCAAATAGGGAAAGTGAGTCACAAGTTCACACGTGACAAAATGCCAAAAGCGTGAAATGACTGATGCAGTATAATCGTGAACCATATCAGATATCACAGTCTCTCAAAAAACAATCATATGAAGACAGAGAAATAAAGCACAGACAAGATAAGAACATCAAAACTCAACACACACAAACCCTCAAGCAAAATTTCAAACCCATTACGACTCAACAAAACAGAAACACTTCACAAAAAAATACTTAAACCAAGTGCAATGAAGTAAGATAGAAATAACCCATACCTTTTTCTTGGTGTTTGATGAAGACATGATGTAAAAATGGAACCTTTATTAGAGGAGCATGGAGTGTTTGAAAGAGAAATAGGGAAGACAATGAACAATCATAGAACTTCGAGGGAAAAACTGAAAACAATTTTAAAAACTGTCTGCAAAACGCAATACACGCGTTTTTCGCGACTGGGTTAAGTCGCTAGGGTAAGCTGCGAAACACTGTGAAGAAGATAAACTTGAAAATTTTCTCTAAGTGTTTTTCGCGACTAGAAGGTCTACCCGCGAGATAGTCGCAATATGAGCTGCGAAATTCCCTGAGTACCTCTCGCGACTGGACCTTTCACCTGCGAACTAGTCACCACATTGACCCGCGAAAACTAGAAAACTCAAATTTTGGAAAAATTTTCTAAGTCTTTTTCGCGACTGGGATGCTGACTCGCCAGTGACCCGCGAAAATCTCTGAGAGAGGTTCACAACTGGAGCATGCGACTAGACCTACCCGCGACTTAGTCACCAAAACAGGGCAACACTGTTTTTGAAATTTTGACATTTTTGTAACAACAAAGTACTTTCCAAAAACAAAAAAAAACACTCAAAATTCTTTTTGTGTTTGATCAACAAAGATTGAGCTTGTGAAAACACATTTAATCAAGTACAATCACACAAATGAATATAACTTTCATTGAACATAGACTTGTGTGTTGTGTGTGGATATCAAAAATAAGATAGTCTTCAGTCCAATGTGAAGCTTCAATGATCAATTCAATCAAGGCATACACAACAAGCACTAGATAATGTGACCTATCTCAATTATAGAAACATGCATATATGACTTCCCACAAGTACTTGATAACAATTCTTTGAAGCTTTTCATTTGGCTCCAAATTCAACATTTCATTTGCAATTTTTTAGTAAAGAAAATCTCATTGAGAGATAGATGCCTGAAATTTTTGATATTTCAATAGATGAGTTAGCCTTTGGCTTTTTAAGCATCATACATTTTATTTTGGTTGCTTTCCCTTTTTCCTAGTCAAATACTAGTATGTGCGACAGGCTTTTGCAGCTCTATATCTCTTTTCATTTGGAGATTTACATTTAGAGAGCTCTTTTAAGCATAAAAATAAAAAATAGAAAGATATATAGGCATGAGTCTATGCATGTCTCAAGATCAACAAAACCATTCACTAATCATTCATGACAAGGTTGAAGATCTATTTACAACAATCACATAGATTTCAGAATTTCTTCCACAATGATATGAGTGCATGAAAGACAAGCTACGCTCGTTAAATGCACAAAGCCATTAGAACAAAGGTACAAGGGAAAACATGCTTTGAGACAAAACTCAACAAAGTGATCAAACTTTTTGAATTTTCTACTTTTTATGTGTTTTTGGATTTTTGACACAAAAAATAGTAAAAGAATGATAAAAAACATAACATAAAGAACAATGTAAAAACATTTGAACCAAAGACAAACACACACAAAAAAAATCTACAAACTAGCAAGAAGCACACAACCAAGCATATACACAAACATGGGAAGTATTGATTCATGGACATGTTGTAATGCTTATGCATGAGTACCCTTTGTCACCCACACGTCACGTGCATTTGGGGCGATATCCTTGACAGATTGGGTACAAGAGTTGGGACTGTCAAACCTTCGTGTGAAGCTTTCCAAGCAATTTGTGAACGCACCGATCATCCTCATCACGTCCATCATTCCTAGATCACGGTTTTGACTCCTTGGTTGCTCACCCCCCCTAAGACCTCATATCATTTCTTCTTCCCCGTGACCGAGGTGCACTTGCATTGTTGTCTGCTCTCAGCTTTTGACAGTTGGGTCTGCTATGTTCTTGCAATCCGCAATAGTGACAAACATACTCCGTTCTAGGACCCTGCTGCTGTCTTGGGAGTGATCTTCCTCTACCTCCAAATCTGGCTTCTAATTGATTACGGGACTTGTTAAGCACCCGTTGATTAGCCACATTCTTCTTCTTCTTAGCTTCAACTATCTCAGCAGTAGGCTTATCAACAGCCGTCTCTTTGGTCTTCACAAACTTTACTTCTTTGGTGACATTGGCAGATAAACTACTTCCTCCGGTATATCCCAACCCGGACTTGTCTGAGGCACATTTTTGAGATGAAATAACATCATCTAGCTTCTTGGAGGAGACCCTATCTACCTTAGCATGAGCTTGCACAACTTCTTGCTCAAGAAACCTTACTTTTGTGTAAGCTTCTAATAGCTCACCATTAAGTGTTTCAATTTCACACTTTGCCTCCTTGTATCGTGCCAGGAGACTTTTGTAATCTTCTTCAGCTTTCTTCATCTTCTTCACAGCCGCCTTTGCCACTCTTGCATACTCACCCGATTTCTCTAGAAGTGAGGCGTAATTCTTTTGAAGATCAGCTGAATCTTCCTCTTCTTTAGCTTCCGATTCTTCAACAATCCCAATGGACTCCTCAACAGAATGCTCACCAAGCTCCTTCACAAGAATATCCAAATCATCTGAGGATTCCACATGAGCAATGGTCATGAATGTGGAGTAATTTCCTTCTCCGTCATAGCTCTCTTCCGAGTCAGAGTTTGATGAATCCGAGTCACTCAGAGTAGTGGCATAGACCTTTCCTTTGGACTTCAAATAGTTGGGACATTCCTTTTTGAAGTGTTCGTGTCCATTACACTCAAAGCAAGTGATTCCTTGAGATGATTGGGAATCTCTATCATCCTTCCTTTGAAATTCTTTCTTCTCCCTCTCGGAACTTTGAAATTTTCCTTTGTCACCAAATTTCCCACCATTCTTGAGTTTCAAGAATTTTCGGAAGTTCTTTACAAGATATGCCACATCTTTATCTACTGCATCTTCTTCCGAAGGGTCATGAGATGCCACTCTTTTATCAATTGTTTTAAGAGCAAGAGATTTGCTCTTCTTCTGAGAGGGCAGGGACAACTCATATGTCTGCAGAGAACCAACCAGCTCTTGAACCTTGATGTCGTCAAGATCTTTGCTCTCTTCAATGGCTGTAACTTTGGCACGAAAACTTTCTGGTAATGACCGAAGGATCTTCCTTACAACTTTGGACTCCTCTGTCTTTTCCCCCAAATTAAATTTGCCGACTACCACCTCGTTTAGCTTACTGTAAAAAGAGTCAAAGGACTCATCCTCATCCATCTTTAGCTGCTTAAAGCGAGTGGTCAACATCTGAAGTTTGGTGTCTTTCACCTTCTTGGTTCCTTTATAAGTCGTCTCCAGAATCTCCCATGCTTCCTTAGCAACGGTAATATGTGAAATCCTATGAAATTCTTCTGGAGAGATACCACAAAAAATAGCATTCAATGCTTTACTATTTGCATGAGCCGCCGCAAGAGCTGCCTTGTCCCAAGTGGATTTGGCAGCCTCCGGCTTTGTCCAACCTATTTCAACTACATCCCAAACAGCCTCATCCATAGAACACAAAAACACCCTCATTCGGACTTTCCAAAATGCATAATTATTACCATTAAAAAATAGTGGAACAGTGAGAGATTGAAACTTATCCATCTCAACAAAGGGTCAAGGATCACACTCAGGTATTAAAACCACAACAAGTGTACCCGCTCTGATATCAATTAAGAGTTCAATATAGGTATGAAACACCCTTGAATGTTTAGACCCCAAGTTACAAAATTACCAATTCAAGCTTTTATATTAAACAATTAATGTGCAAAACAAGATAGTAAGCTTATAACAGAATTGATAAACAATCTAAGCCAAATATAAACACATCCACAGCAGTAAATATAAGGCAAAGATAAAGGGAAGAAGGATGCAAACACAAAGACAACACGCGACGTGTTATCGAAGAGGAAACTGAAGCTCTCAGCGTAAAACCTCTCCGCCGCCCTCCAGGTGGTCAATAATCCACTAGAAAATGTAGATGGGATACATGAACAACAATAGACCCTCCAAGCCTAATCTACCCAGGTACCTAAGCCCTCCAAGCTTCTTGCTCCAACGAGGTTGCGCCGAACCTTTTTCTTTTCTAGCTTACCGGATTCCGCTATAGCCCATAGCATCAACCAATCACCATTGGTTCCTTCCCAAACTGCTTCCCTTAGCACCAAATAAACCTTCTCATAGACGTGGGTGTGGTGAGATAAGGATTTGGTAAAAGACCTCTCAAGGGTATGACAATGGAGAGGAAGAGAGTAGAGGAATTTGTAGAGTCTCTTAGATGAAGATTGGGGATAAGGCAATCTTGTTTTTCTCTAGGGTTTTCTCTCACAAAATTCTCTCTGGAAGCTCTCTCAATTTAGTGGGTATAAGGGTCTATATATAGTGAGGTGAGAAAAGAATACGAAGAGACAGTTTTTGCCAAACAGGGTAAATTGGCGGCTTGGTCTCACGGCTTGTCCAAGTCGCGAAATCAAGTCGCAACGTAACAGCCTGGCCAGCCTGGGACTTTTGTCCTGTAGTGCGATAGCTGGCGCGACCCTTCAGCTTCCTTGTGTGCATCTCACGTGCCTGAAGTTGGCGACTTACAGCCGCGAGCCACCCGTGAGTCCTAGCCGCGAAACTCTGCTTCTTTGCACATACTTGAGTTTTTCTTCACATCTTCTCACACACTACCTTTACAATAATCCCACCTAAATACAGGGTTACTAAGTGCTTAAATTACAAGCAAATTGGCACGGAATAAAGCCAACAAGATGGTTGATAAATTTCAACCTTACAGTAAGTATTAAAGATTGTGGATGCAGTTACTAAATCCAAAAGGCTTTAATAAATTATGACTTGACTTTGGACACCATATATAACGAGTGGAAAATGACCAAAGGTGAAAATGATATTTGTAGTCAACATTGGCAAAATCAGTGTTAGGGAGAAACATCCTAAAAATCAGTGTTGCCAATATACCTTCTTTCACCATTGTTTTTCCTGGAAGTTGTAGTTACATTTCAGATCAAGTGCTTTTATTAGCTTCACTAGTTCTTTTGTCACTTCTACAGAGTGACACCACATCCCAATCAAAGGGCCTTCTTAAGATTAGCAGTCACATACAGAGCCTTAGGCTTAACTAAGCAAATTAATCTTATACTCTAGTTAGACTTACAGTACAGTTAATTAAACCCATTTGAAAAATTGACACTTCTGAACAATTATTAACATCTAGTGCTTAAATAACAGTTGCTCATGATGATAGATCTCAATGATGCAAAACAAATTCTTTATTTCAAACCATCTAGCACTAGCATGACAGCATTTAGCAATGAAATTCCAACTTTACAAACATAGGTTCCCATTGCATCAACAAGCTCAGATAAACAAAATTCGGAGTGAAACATAATCTTTAGAAGTACTAGTTCTTTTCGCAACAACATCGCAAGGCTCAAAAATTTCTAAACTGTAAGACCATTAAGCCTCTCATCATAACTGGAAATTTCAAACCCATTGGGAATGATATACAGACCCCTTGCACCAAGGGAAACCCCCTTCAACATCACATGACAATGAGTACAGTCAACCCTTTGCCTGGTCTTCATGAAGCTCAGCATATAGCATTTTATAGAAGGCATGTAAAGTGAATAATAGCTAGAACAAAAGTAACAGTATTAGCTACACAAGCAATAAGGCATTTTTCCAATCAGATGCTCAATCAATAAGGCATTTTTCCCCAAACAACAAAGCCACCGCAAATTAACTTCCTAGACCAGACTTTTGAAAATTGCAACTTGCAAGAAAATATTTCCATTATGCCAGACCCTTGGTTAAAAAAGCATTAAATCCTCCTTGCAAGTTCTGCCTGCTGCTTGTTGCTTCTATTGCAAGGTTTCTATTGCAAGTCTGAAGTTTTACAAATCTACTACTTTGAAAACACAGCAATACCAAAAAAAATTTGCTGCATTGGAATAAACTCTTGCTGCTTTGATAGCAAAACTCAGCAATGCAAAACACCACTTTACAGAAACCCAATTTCATTCCCATTAATTTGAACCTCAAAACAATTATCTTTGACAGTAACTAGCCGCTTAAACCTGGCAACAAGGCAATCCCATTCCCACTTGCTAATTTTAATAAAGCTAGATAACTTGGCCAATCTACGAAACTCCCAAAGTCATAACTAATTTAATGGCCGAATTTTTAGTTTAATGGCCACTTTACAGAAACTAGAAAGTAAAAGGACATGTCAAAATTAAAACATAGCCACTTTTACTTTGCAAAAACCCAATTTAAGAAAAAAAATTAAAACCCTAGGTTTCAAATATTAAATCTACATAGAATAAGAGGAAAAAAGCATATGAAAGTAAAAGAAAAATCAAAATTTCATGCTCAGAACATCTAAAGTAGCTCACCAAGCAAGGGAAATCCGAACGGATTCAAGACCAAAATTTTCTCAAACACGAATCCGTGGATCTCCTTCCTTAGTGTTCTTGCACAAACAAAACCTAGTCAATTCTCGGTTTTGAATGGATGATCAGGCATGAGAAAGAGTGTGGGAGAGGAGTGTTTGATCTAATTTCTTGTTAAATTTTTGGACAAAACATGTTAGAGCAACTGAGTAATTAGTGGTGGGTTACGGAGCATAGACGGAATGAACCACAGGTGGGTAAAGTGTCAAAAATGAAACCACAGGTAGGTAAGTTAAATTTGAGGAAAACCACAGGTGGATAAGTTGTAATTATCCATTTTTGTTTTTATTCATAGAGAAACTAAAATTTAGTGGGAAAGTTATAGTAACAGTAAATAGTCAATAGCCCATAGCAAAATCATTAGACAATGACTAAATAAACTTCATGATGTTAACAAACATATACATTGAATCAACCAAAGTTATCTTTCATGATCAATGTGAGCCACAATCGCTGTCACTTCTCATCATAACTGACTCTTCTCTAATAAGCCACAACACATTAAAAGAATGAATCCCTCTCTATCTCTCTCTTCTTTTGAAATAATTGTATTACAAATGACCATAAAATTGCATTAGAAGTTTTTAGGATAATCTAATAGAAAACTTTATATCCTTACTGAAAGTTATTTTGAATCTTAACTTCAATGTGAAAGGTTTCACTAAATTTTTTTAGATAAGCTTTCGCCTTGAGGAAATTTTTTCCTATTAACATAGCAATCCTATTGGTAAGTGCTCTGCTTATAATCCTTTTGGAGATTACTTTACGGGGATATTTAGATTTGCTTAGGAATTTTGATTCATGGGAACTATTTTTATAAAGATGGTGTTGTCTTTGTTACAAAAAGAGGAAAGGAAGTTTATAAGAGGCCTAAACCTGGGATAAAGAAAGGGTATTTCTTTCCCCATTGTTAGGAATTTTGAATATGCAAAATATTGATAAACTATATTTTTGTTACTGATGTTGTCACTTTTGTTGGTGTCATCAACCCAAAAGGTATAAGGTACAATGATTGATGATCTAAAGTGCTTCTTACTTCCCATAAATGCCAAAATTTGAATTGTTTAAGTACTTTGTATGTCTAAAGCAATTCAAGAAATAATTTTTATACATTTTTTTTATCCTTGTTTGCCAATATCTGTGTCTTTCTATTATCAAGGTTTTAGTGACACAACTTCTTTGTACTGTCAATGTTAAAGTTGTTCTCTATATACATGTGTTGAAGGTATTATTGGGGCAGCTGCTTCTAAAGATAGCATCCTAAGGCTGTGGAAGGTAATTAGAAGAAGCCAATATGCTGTAACTCAAATAGCAAAGAAGGAAAGCTACTAATTAAAGTAATAGAATGAACCCTTTGTGCATAAATGTTTTTTTTTTTTTTGGGGGTAGCGTATGCCTAAGTTTTTGTTGACTTGGTTCCTTATTTCTTTGCCATAGTCAAACATTCTCTATATTTGTTTTTGCTGTTTATATGTTTTGTTGGCTTGGTGAGTGCACGGGAAACTTTCCAAATTCTTATTAAACTTGCAAGGTTATGAATACCCACACACCATTTTGATATATAATTCTTTTTCTCTCTCCCAATTCAGTTTTGTGAATCTCCCAAATTATTTTTGTACAAGGTCAGTATTATGCGGAAGCAAAAAGTTGATTCATGTAAGTTTCAAATAATTTTAGTCACTGATTGCTATGTAAGTTTCATAGTTTTTGGTTGCAGAATTCGTAATTTTGAAAATTGAATACAATTGTAATTCACCCTATTTGTTTTGGTTATTTGTTGCGTTATAAGAACATAATACATTCGCTATGGTGATTTAAAATCTTTCCTTTGCTTTCAAGAGGTGCCAAATCAAATAAATATAAGACATGTTGATGAGTAATAGTTGCATAATACCTCTCTTTGTATCTTCCTAAGAAACATTGTCCATTCGATTTACACCATCTTTATTTGTTTGTTTCTCTGCTTTGTTTTTCGAAGAGATTTTCTTCCCTTTGTAAAATTGAATTTTTTTTTTTTTTTTTTTTTAGGTTTCTTTGTTGGGTATTGTAAGAGCTACTTTTGTTAGGTTTTTTCTTTTGTTTAACTTAATGAAACATTTTTCTGCGATTTTTGTTTCTCTATAAACTTGAGTGGTTCTTTTTTTTTTTTTTTTTTTTCTTGGACAGACAAGTGGTTTTGATTTAAAAAACCTGAAAGATCTGTTCAATATGTATAAATTGTAAAATTTGACAGTACATTGCTCTTTGTACAAAGTTGATTGCTTTGTAGGTTTTGGTGGATATTTTATTTATTCTTTGGAAGAGAATGATGGGTGGCAAAAGCTTATAAAAAGAGGGATTCACACTTCACACACTGAAGAAACTGCAATGCTAGGTTATATGCCTTTAGTAAACTTTGGTACTTGGCAATCAACTTTGTCTAGGTGACCTCGCGCCTAACCAACAACCACCCATCATAGGGAAGGTTAAGTATCTCACCCTAGGTGACACAATCCAACACAGCGCCTGTTGATACCGTATTTTCTCAGCCCTCAATTTGCATGCCGGACCCCAAAAAATCCAAAAATATAATTTTCTCTCCATGGGTCCGCGAGAGCATCCAAAACGACGTGGCGCGACCCGTTCGGGCATCAGAGCATCCGAAGTACCTTTTTTAGCTTCAATGACCAAAATGCCCCTAGTCAGCCTTAGTTTTGACCGAAGGCCAAACGAGGTCCAAACTCTCACAAAACAACGTTTTGCACAGTTTTACATCAAACCCAAGCTTCTCAAAGATTTTTAACAAATTTGACCAAGTTTGACCCGAAATCGACCCTAGGTGGCCCAAAGATCCTAATTTTGATTCGACTGTCAGAACGGGTTGAAACCAACGCCACTATGAAGATTATCAAATTCTCATTCCAACGACTATTCATGGGTCGAAACCGGAATGACACACTGATTGATGCCCCGCAAACTTCCAAGAGCGATAACTTTTGATTCGTCCGTTGGATTTTCAAGATCCATGCCTCTTTGGAAACAGGAAGTCAAGATCTTTCTAGGGGTGTCCAAATCAATGCATTTTTAGTGCAAGGGGCGCCACCTCGTAATGCATGCTCGGGCTATAAATAGCCCCAGGCACCCCTCAGACCAGAAGATACCACATTTTTTCTGATTTTCTGCTCTCTGCCCAACTTCTCCACATGTTTTTCTCCCTTCCAAACACCAAAAACACACACCAAAGCTTCTCAATTCTTCCATCTTCACCAAAAATACAAGGTATTGTTCTTATACCCGATCTTCTTTTCCTTGGTTCTACGCTTTGGTATTGTTCTTATACCCAATCTTCTTTTCCTTGGTTCTACGCTTTGGATTTGGGGTTCAGGGGTGTGGATGTAGCTTTCTAGCTGCTATCCACACCCCTAACCTTCTAAATCTTTTTTAGCATTTATCTTGCTCTTTTTTGCTTGAATAACATGATTTCTTTCTTTCCTAGCATGTTGCTTGCTTTATTTGTGCTTCTAGCTTAAATCTCCTTGCTTTTTATGCCTTATGCCATGTTTTATGCTTAGATCTACATCTTTACATACTTTATGACATGTTTTTCTATGCTTTGTTCCTCTTTTTGTTTTATGTTGATGTTATGGTTACATGCCCACATGCTTGTATGATGTCGTTGGCTATGCCTTGCTTGAATGTATGTGTTTTACGTGTTTATTTCCATGCTATATGGTTAGGTCCTTGTTTTCACATGCTTATATGCTTGGATTCATGTTCTTCCATGTTTATGTGCTAGGCTTGTACATGTTGATGTGTATGTTTCTATGCCTACATGTCTAGATCTATGTTTTCACATGCCTATGTGCCTGGATCTATGTTTTCTACATGCTTTATGCCATCTTCCATGTGCTTGTGCACTCCATGCCATGTTTGTGTGCCTAGACCTAGGCTATGTTTGTCATGCCATGTGCTATTGTAGCCCTTTTGTTGCTTTTTCTTCCTTTCTTGTGTTTTGGCCTATTGGTTCGAACTCGATCTAGACCCTATGGTCTTCATCATCATCTGTACACCTTGGCCCATATCAAAGGGTTTGGATCACCCAATTTGCATGTCTATGCTTGCTTGCCTTTGTGCTTTATGCTTGTGTTAGCCTTTCTAGTTCTAGGCTTTGCCATGTTTGGCGCCTTCTACAGGCTTGACCTTGTGTGGTTACATTCGATGCCTATGAGGCCTTGTTTGGATGTAACCATTTGGGATGCATCGCCATGATGCCGGTTGCTTCGTGCATACCTTCCCATTTTCCGCTCCATACGATGATGTTCTTGCCATGCTTGTTTATGCCACATGTTGGCATTATACGCATCTTTACACGCTTGCTTACATGTCCATGCATGAGTCTTGCTTGCTAGTGTTTCATCCATGCTTCAACACAATGAAGCTATGGACACCCGATCCAAACCTACATTTGTCCCCCGCGGACACCACCTTTTGTTTGTTCGCTTGCTTGTTTGCTTGCTTACTTGCCTTGTCGTCTTTCTTGTTTGCCTGCTTATCTTGTTGCTTGTCATGTGTCCTGCCACCTGCTATGCTTGCCATGTCTATCATGCTTATTTGCTTTATGCCTCTTTCACATGCTCTTTACATCTTTTTCCTTCCACGGCTTGTTTGCTGGTTTCTTGTCTTTGCCTTTGCATGTACACACACAGAGCGAGGACACATGAACCTAGGGCATGGTCCTCTAGGCGCAAGCAAAGAGGGCGAGGACGTAAGCGTGTGGGTTTTAAGCCAAGCGGCTGCAGTCAGTAGATTTAGGAGTTTAGCCTTTCCCTTTGGTTAGGTACTCTGTTAAAACCCCTTCCTTCCTCCTCCCTTTTTCTCCTAGAGGGTTCGTATTAGGTATATCATGTCATGTACCATTCATCCTCAATTTTAGGGTAACAAAATGCAAAATCACATTCTTTATTTGATACCTCTTATTGCCCTCAAGATGTCAAAAAAATAAGCGACAGCTGTAGACACCGTATTTTGTCTACCCTCGATTTGTGTGCTGGACCCTGAAATTCCAAAATATCAAATTTTCTCCATGGGGCCGCAGAAACATCTAGATTGACATGACACAATCTGTTCGGGCATCGGAGCATTCGAAGTGCTTTTTTCGGTCAAATTCACCAAAATGCCTCTAGTCAACCCTAGGTTGACCAAAAGTCAAAGTTAGGTCAAAATCATCATAAAACCAATATTTTTCATGTTTCTACATCCAACCTGAGCTACTCGGTGATTTTCATCAAATTTGACCAAGTTTGACCCGAGGTTGACTCCTAATGGCACCAAAAACCGTAATTTTGATCCGACCGTCAGAACAAGTTGGGACTAGCACCATTGTGAAGATTATCAAATTCAATTTCCAATGACTATTCATGGGTCAAAATCAGAGTTAAAAAAAGTTGAGATATCCAAAAAACCGTAAAAAGCGTGTCAGCACGCTTCTTGAGGCTATAACTTTTGATCCAGTTGTTGGATTTTTCAATTTCTTTGGTGTTCTGGAAACTAGACATCTAGAGCTTTCCAGAGGCACCAAGATCAGCACAATCTGAGTCGGGAAGGCCTTAAAATATGTGTCCGATGTTGAACCAAGAAAAGGCCAGAATTGTTGACATCAGTAAGGTGGTCGACAGCTGAACAGTCACTTTTTCGATATAAATGCCCCCAGACACCTCATTTTGGGAAAAAATTCTCAGGGAAGTTTTGGGCAGATTCTCTCTCTCTTCTCTCTCTAATTTCTCTCCCAAACACATCAAAACACCTCCAAAAACCTTATATTCTCATCTTTTCTCTGCAACCTTCAAGGTAGTGTTCTTGCACCTATCTTCCTCTCCTTGGTTCCATACCTTGGATTTGAGGTTTAGGGGTGTGGATGTAGCTTTTTAGTTACAATCCACACCACTTTCTCTTTATTGCTTTTCCTAGATTCCTTTTGCTTAATAATATGCTTTTTTTTTCTTTTTCTTTTTTCTTTTTTGCTTTTCTGAGCATGTTCTTGCTTCCTAGCATGTCTTCATAGTTTTTCTAGCATGTTTCCTTGCTTTTGCCTTGATTTACCACTTTGATGTTGTTGGCCTAGTTTTCTTGGGCTAGGATATGTCTACTTTCATGTTTGTGCTTAGATCCACATGATTTTAGGCTCCTTGCCATGTTTATGCTTAGATCTATATGCCTATGTGTTCTTTGTCATGTTCTTGCACAGATCTACATGTTAGTGCCTAGATCTATGTCCCTATGCTTAGATTTATGTGTTTATGTGCTCCTAGCCATGTTTTTGCTTAGATCTACATGCCTATGTGTTTTTTGCCATGTTTTTGCTTAGATCTATGTCCCTATGCTTAGATCTATGTGTTTATGTGCTCCGTGCCATGCTTGTGTGCTTGGATCTATGTTGGTTGCTATGGCATGTGCTACTTTAGCCCTTTTTGTCCCATGATATCTCTCTTTCTTGTGTTTTGGCCCTTTCGGTAGGGTGTAGATCTAGATCACGTGGTCTAGGCCTACATCCATACACCTAGGCTTATATTAAAGGGTTTGGATCATTTCCTTTGCATGTCTATGTTTGCTTGCTTTCTTCTCTGCCTTATCTCCATGTTAGCCTCTCTAGATTTAGGATTTGCCATGCTTTGTACCCTCTGTGGGCTTGTGCTTGTGTGGTCGCATCCATCCCTTCTAGGGTTTGTTTGGATGTAACCAGTTGTGAGATACATCTAAGGTGTTGGTGTGCTTGATTCACACCTTTCTCCATTCCGAGCGATGTTGATATGCTTGCTATGCTTGCTTTGTGCCACCAGTTCGGCTTGCTTTTCTTCTTTGCATCTTTGCATGCTTGCCTACATGTTCATGCATGAATCTATGTGTCATCCATACTTCAATCCAATGGGACTATGGACATTCGATCCAAACCTACATTTGTCCTCCTAGGACACCCTCCCTTTTGTTTGATAATATGTTCATTTGCCTCTTTGTGTGCTTCACATGCTTGTTTGCCCTCGTTTGGAATCTTTTGCTAGCTTGTCTTTTAGCATGCTTTCCTTCTATTTGTTTCTTTTGTCTTTGCATGTACACGCATGGAGTGAGGATGCTTAGAGCAAGGGCGCGACCTCCTAGGAACAGGCAAAAATGGCAAAGAAGCAAGCAAGAGGACGCAAGCCCATAAAGGGCAATGTTCAACAGATTAGGAGGCCTAGCCCCTTTAGAGCGGTTTTCTCTCTCCCTCTCTTTAAGCCTTTTCTCAGAAGCATGTATTAGGGTCCCCATCCATGTACCCCCCTTTACCTTTCCTGCTCCTTGCTTGGGCTGTGTTCCCTAGGTACGACAATGTCTGTTTTACATTTCCTGTACCTTGCTGGGCCATACCTTTGGAACATTGGCAATGTTTGGTTTACTTTCTTGCTCTGTGTGGATGCATTGTGTATGATGTATGTGTATATATATATATATATATATGCCTGCGTGTGTGTGGGTGATTGTGCACTTTGTATGAAGAAATCTCGTGGCTACTTGAGCAACCTTCTCTAGTCATGAGAGCTCTTGGTTTGTGTTTTTGTGTGTGTGTGTACAATCATCGCAGTGTGATTGTCTTGGTCCATGTCACCTAGTGATATTGGTTTCCCTATGTATGCGACATGCATTAACATGCTTAACACTTTGGAGGGCTTCGGCTTGTCACGGTGCGAGCATGTCAATACATGCCATATATACAGACGTGAAACCGAGCTAGTGCGCCATAGCACACCAAATGCGAAACTCTACCAGATTTTCACAGTGAAAATGGGGCATCCCCATTGCTGTATTCTCATGTTGAAAGCTTGGTGAGAATAGCATTTGGTGTGCTATGACGCACCTAAGGTGAAGTGCTACTAGATATCTGCCACGAAAATAAGGCAAAATGCGGTTGGACTTTCACTGTCAAAATTTGGCAACGACTTCAAACACACTTGGAAAGCATCAATTGGGACCACACCCATTCCTAAACCAAACCTCAAAGCCCAACACATTTAAAGCCTTGAAACCTAATGCCAATAACTTGTTTTCAATTGCCAATGTCTAAAAATTATGATTTTACCAAAACAAAGGACTGTCTTCAGGCAGGCATTGTGGGGTGGCTAACACCTTCCCCGCATGTAACTAGACTTTTGAACTCAAGAATCAAGATTTTTTTCCCATCCACATTAGATTAGGAAAAAATGCCATTTTTCTAAACCTAGGATCGGTAATAAAATCAAATAGAGTCAGGTGACCAATCACACCTTAGAAAAAACTCCAATGATTGGTGGTGACTTCACTTACCCTTGGTAATATCCTTAAAATTGACTTAGATTCTAGTCACACACTCGACGTATGACACACCTCTATATATACAGTACACGAGTGTCACCACGATGGGTGGTCGAGCAGCCGCGAGGCATCGACAATGTATAATTAACCTAATTATATTTTCTAATTTCTTTCATTATCATATTCAAATTTCTTACTATGAAACAAAGACCAAAACCAAAATATCAAATTGTGGTCAATAATCAATTACAGAAAAATTATGACAAACATATAGAGAGCAATTCCAACAATCACCACTGATATGAACCAAGAAACAATCTAATTCAATTCTGAAAAAGAAAAATATGTTTAAGTAGTTCTAAAATGTTAAAATCTTGAACATGTCCTTGTCATAATTAAATTACATTAACTAATATCCTATATGTTTAAGGGAAATGTTAACAAATTCCCTAAGGGTATTCGTTAGTAAACCATTTTAAGAAAGTTCTTATGGGAAAAGAAAATAGAAAAGTAATTAATGTTTTGACAATTTTTGCAATTTCTCATAAAAGTGCTATAAAAACTTTCCTAAAATGGTTTATTAACAAACCATTTTAAGAAAGTTTTTATAGCACTTTTATGAGAAATTGAAAAAATTGTCAAAGCATTAGAATTAAACACACATATGTATAACAATCATTGTTCTAAGCCTAGACCAATGGGATCATGATACATTATTAATCATAATTAATCATTTAATCCTAGTTATAAGGATGCATACTAATCATCACTTTCTAGCAAAGTTCATTTTTAATTATTTCAGTTCCTCTTTCAACGTTGTCTATGTTTAAACTATCTTTTATTAGGATATCAGAAAGAAATTGTTTCTGTAAAGCAAGTTGTCCATTTGGTGCTTCTGTAATTCTGCTTACATCAGAAAGGAAACTATTGCCCTCAAATCTTTCAAAATTTTGATCATACGTGGCTTTAGCAATTGATGTTTTGCCCATTCCACACATGCCTATTATGAGAACATCATCTGATATCACACTTAGTAAGTGTTAGGGCATATGTGAACCATGTTAGGAACATATGTCATTTAGAATTGGCTAATCCCTTGACAAAACTCACTTTACTTGTAATTTGGTAGATCTAGGATGGGTTTAAGCCTTCAAGAATCATGTTGTTTAAGTCAAGAGTTAAAGCCATGCAAATCTGTTCAAGAAACAAGTGAAGAAGTGCTATATTTTAAAACTCAATAGCTAGCTCGACAGATTGCATCTATCGAGGCTTAAAAGGCAGTTTTAGCCCGATGCTCGACAGCTGCTCAATAGATAATCTATCTATCGAGATTTACGAAAATTAGTTCTTCGGACCTGATTTCATCCATATCCATGTGTATGTGTTTAGCCTTTCTTTTCTCATAATCCTAAACATATATAAGGATTATTTTAAGGGCCGTCATAAGGTTGTTGCACTTGTTGTTGCAAGCATATTGTGATCTGAGACAATTTTCCCTAGTTCATCTTTCTCTTGAAAAAGCTGCTACGCCGTAGGGTTTTATGACCAAGGAGCTTCGTGATCTTCATCGTGTGGATGAACTGAAGAACTTTGCAGCCAACATCTTTCTCAAGTTTGTGTGTTAGTCATGTACTGAGATTCGTGCATCGATTGGTTAGTCACATACTGGGAGTTGTGCATTGAAAAGGAGAGATTGTCACTACAGATCAAGTCCAATTGGGTATTGGGGTAAGGGTTCAACTGTAGGTTGGTATAAGGTACTGAGATTCCTTTTTGTAACTACTTGTTTTGATAATAGTGGATTCTCGAGAGTGGTGGCCTTAAAATCACCCGGTGGAATTTTTACCTTGGAGGTTTTTCCATTCATAAACAAATCACCGTGTCAACTTTATTTTCCACTGCATTTAACTTAATTGGTGATTTGTTTGTGCTACCATGCGTATTGCATGTTAATTTCAACTTAATTAATTCACTTGGCTAATTAATTGGTTAATTTATCACAAGGGGTTAATACATTCTTGGCCTTTCAAGTAGTATCAGAGTGGGCACACTCTGATTAGGGTTAATCTTTGCTATGTGATCCATTGACCCCTGTTGTCATGGTTGCAACCGGCATGAAAAGATCTTTGTTTTCAAATACATCTTGTTTTTCAAATCTCTACTTGATTGAGTGTATCAGAAAATACAAGTCTAAAAGTTATTTGAAATCTATCATGATGACTATTGAAAAAGATCTTAGCATGACAAAGAAGAAACTAGATTGTCTCAGAAAGAAAATGTGCAAAGGAGTTCGTCTGAGAAGAGTGAAAGTTAAAAGCTTTGTTCATAAATGGCAGATGAGAGAAAACACCATTCCTACTAATTTGTCATTTAAGCATGAGGTGTGCTTCATGATGAAGTCTTCATTTAAGGTTATGGACACGTGTTTGTGGTACCTTGACAGCGGCTACTCAAGACACATGACTAGAGACCGATCTCTCTTTAAGGTTTTCGAGTCTAAGAAAGGTGGTAATGTCACTTTTGGTGATGGGAGCAAATCACAGATTAAAGGAAAGGGGACCATCTCACTACCTGGATTGCCAGACATTGCTAATGTGTTATATGTAAAAGGTCCAAAAGTGAACCTGTTGAGTGTAAGTCAAATATGTGATCAAGACTTTATGGTGCTGTTCTCAAAGAGGAAATGCCTTGTATTGGATAAGTCTAGAAAGAAACTCATAAGTGGTGTTCACACTCTAGATAATTGTTATGGTTTGGTCTTCGATGCTGATATTGTGTGCAATAGCATTCGTTTGCCAAATGAAGATCTATGGCACCAAAGGATGGGACATGCTAGTTACAAACATCTTTCAATTGTATCTAAGCATAAATCAGTTTTGGGGATACCAAAGCTCAGTAGAGTGAACAATGTGGTGTGTGGATCATGTCAGCTTGGGAAACAGACGAAAGCTAAACATCCGAGCACTCAGACATCCGCTACATCTAGACCATTGGAGCTACTACATCCAGATCTCATGGATCCAACTAGAACTGAGTCCCTTGGTAGGAAGAGATACATCATGGTTGTGGTAGATGACTTCACTAGGTACACTTGGGTCATTCTTCTAAGATCCAAGTCAGATGCTCCTGAGCACATCGAAGCCTTGTGCACAAGATTGCAAAATGAGAAGAGCTTAAAGATTGATCGAATTCAAAGTGATCACGGTAAAGAATTCAAGAACTCATACATGGAGTCCTTTTGTACTAAATTAGGTATATCTCAAGAAGTCTCTGCTCCTATTAGTCCTCAACAAAATGGTGTAGTAGAAAAAAAGAACAGGGTTATTCAGGAGATGGCTAGAGCCATGTCGCACAATAAGGATGTGGCTAGAAACTTGTGGGGAGAAGCCATCAACATTGCATGTCATATGGCTAATAGGGTGTATTTCAGACCCGGCACCAAGAAAACTCCTTATGAGTTATGGAAAGGAAGGAAGCCCAATGTTAAGTATATCAGAATCTTTGAAAGTACTTGTTTTATTCTCAAGGATAGAGAGAATGTGAGAAAATTTGACTCCCAAAGCAATGAAGGAATACTTTTGGGATACTCCTCTATAAGCAAGGCTTATCGAGTATGCAACAAGAGAACTAAGAAGGTGATGGAAACAGTAAATGTTGTTATTGATGAAGCTTTAGAGTCCGGTTCTGAGAAAATTAGTAAGGAAATCTCCAAAGAAATTCTTCCTCTCGAGCCTAAGGATGTTCAAGAAATTGTTGATCAAGAGCCTGCATCTCCAAGTATTCCCGGCACTCTAAGTGTTGTAAAAGGTTCAGAAAACCTACCTCACCTGATTTCGAATCTCATGAAGAGAAAGGACCTTCCTCCAAGATTAGGTTGAATCATCCTCCTGAAGTTATTATGGGAAACATGAATGAACTTACTCTAGGGAAGTGTATAGTTGATAAATGTGTTGCTAACTTTGTGTCATATTCTTGTTATTTGTCGCAGGTTGAACCCACCAAGGTTAAAGAAGCTTTTCAAAATGAAAGTTAGGTTGAGGCTATGCATGATGAACTGCTTCAGTTTCAAAGGAATGATGTCTAGACTCTAATACCTAAACCGGAAGGTGAGCAATCATTGGCACAAAGTGGATATTCTTCAATAAGACTGATAAGGAGGGTAATGTGATCCGCAACAAGGCTCGCCTTGTGGCTCAAGGATACTCTCAAATGGAAGAAGTAGACTATGATGAGACATTTGCTCCAGTAGCCTGTATAAAGTCCATCAAGATTCTCCTAGCCCTGGCATGTCACTTGAAGTTCAAGCTTTACCAAATGGATGTAAAGACTGCTTTCTTGAAGAGGTTCCTTAAAGAAGATGTCTATGTGGCTCAACCAAAAGGATTCATTGATCTACACTTTCCGGATCATATGTTGTACCTCAAGAAAGAACTCTATGGTTTAAAGCAATCTCCTAGAGCTTGGTACGATCGGCTCACACAATACTTGGCATCACATGGGTTCACAAAAGGAAAAGCTGATCAAACTCTCTTCATCAAAAGGGAAGACAGCGAGTTGATAATTACTCAAGTCTATGTTGATGATATCATCTTCAGGTCGACAAAGTGTTAGGATATATGTGGTTCACATATTAAGAACATATGTCATTATTTTATGTAATTGGCTAATCCTTTGACAAAACGCATTTTACTTGTATTTGGGTAGATCTAGGATGTGTTGAAATACTTCAAGAAACCATGTTTCAAGATCAAGTGTTGAAGCCTTCAAGTCTGTCCAAGAAAATAAGCTGAAAGTGTAAAGTTACTAAAGCTCGACAGCTAGCATGTGTCGAGGTTTAAAGAAGTTGTTCTGCCCGTGGCTCGATAGTTATCTCGATAAATGCTCGACAGCTTCTATCTGTCGAGGTTTACAAAAATTAGAATTTCTGATCTGATTTCTTGGGATCTGTGTTTATGTATTTGGGCTTTCTTTTCTCCTAACCCTAGACATATAAAAGGATTGTTTTAAGGGCCATCAAAGTGTACACAAGTTGCACAAGTATTGAGCAAAGTCTGTTCAAGCAATTTGTGACCGGAGACAAAGTTTTGCCCTAGTTCATCTCTTCTAAAGAAGTTGCTGTGTATGTGCACCTTTGGGTTTTTTGACCAAGCATCTTCTTTATATTCATCGTGGATGAACTGAAGAACTTTGCAGCCAACAACTCTTTCTAGTTGGTGATTGAAGTTGCGTATGGGATCCGCGTAATTGGTTAGTCACGTACTTGAGAGCCGTGCAACAAAAGGAGAAATTGTCACTACAGAACGAGTCAAATTGGGTATTGGGGTAAGGGTTCAATTGTAGGTTGGTAAGGTACTTGGGATTCCTTTACTTGTGTAAAGTTGTGATTTACAACTATGTTTTATGTTGGCTTTATTCCATGACAAAAAGTGTTGTAATTGCTTTAATTTATTTCCTTGTATTTTGTGGGATTTTACTGTATTGGGTTTAGTATAAAGTTGATGAAGACTCAAGCTAAAATGAAGAATCTGTGGATTTCGCGAGAAGCTCACGAGAAGCTAACCCGCGAAAGAGCCCTATAAGGAGCACATGACTAGAAGCTGAAGAGTCATGTCAGGCTGTCGTTTTCGCGAGTAAGGTCTTCCCGCGAGATAGTCGCCAAACATTCTGCCTGGATGATTTTTAAAGTGTAACTTTCTTACCCTTCACCCATACTATATATACCCTCATTACCCACAAATGTAGATGAGGCTATTCAAAGAGAAAAACCCTAGATAGGTTTTCTACAACACACACACTCATCTTTTGAGAGAGAACTACTCATCCTTAGTGAGAAATCATTGTAGCCTCTTCTCCATCCCTCTCCCACTGTTATACCTTGATAGGAGATTTGTACCCAAACACAACCCACGCCTATTCAGAGTGTAGAGAGTGTTTTAGAGCTGCTGGGAAGCATTGGAAGAAGCCAAGGATGGCAGATGCAACATAGAGCTTGTTGCGGGATCCAGAGAGCTAGACAAGACACGGTTCCGAGAAACCTTGTTGGAGTAAGAGCTTAGAGGGCTTAGGTACAGAAGGTAGATTGGGCTTGAAGGGTCTCTTGCTCACCCATGTATCCCAACTGATTGTCTAGTGGATTGATTTCCGCTTAAAGGGCAGTGGAGAGGTTTTTCGCCGAATTCTTCGGTTTCCTCTTCGATAACACGTCTCGGTGTTATCTGTGTTTGTATTTCTCTTTCCTACTCTTATTCATTTCATTTTTACTGCTGTGTTGCTTTAAATATGGATTAGAGTAGTTGTCTTACTTATACGCTTGTGTTTACACTATTCCGCACTTAGTATTAAGTTAGTGTAAAACCAACCAAGCCGTAACTTTAATTTGGGGGTCTAAACAGCTATTGTGTTTTTGACACATTTTCAAGCTTTCAATTGGTATCAGAGCGGGTACACTTGTTGTGGTTTAAATACCTAAGTGTGATCCTTGACCCCTTGTGTGTATTTGCCATGGATTGTGCTTCTTATGCCTCTTTGTATAATTTGGTTGGTGATGAATGTAACATGCCGCGTGTTTGTGAAAATGCCTCTATAAGTGATAATCCTCATGATTGTGATGCTATGTTACATGAATCTTTGGGTGTTGTTGATATTCCTAACACCAAACTCTTAAAGAAAAACGCTAAGAAGTTTCAAAAGAGTTTAAGCAAGTTATTTTGTGAAAATGATGATTTGATTGCTAAGCTTAATGAATCCAACAAATTGGTTGAAAAATATAAGAAACTTGCTGAAAATTCTCTTGAAAAGCTGAAAGAGTTTGAATGTTTGAATATGGACTTGGATGCTAAACTTGTTTTGTCTAACAAACTTGTTAATGATCTTAAATCTGAAAATGAATCTCTTAAGATGCATGCCAAGTGTTTGATTGCTAAACCTAATATTAAAAATGATGAAAATATTTGTTGCAATCATGTTGTGGTACTCGATTTTGTCCCTATTGTGTGTTCTACTTCAAAGGACAAATCGGTGTACATTCCTCCACACAAAAGAAATCAAAAAGTGGAAAGAAAGGCTTTTAAACCTAAGCCTATGTTTAGGTCCCATCCTAGGGAATTGAGTGGATCTAAGTTTGTTCCTACTTTCCACCATTGTGGTGTGATTGGTCATATAAGACCTCAATGTCATAAGTTAAAGACAGAACAAACTCATGTTGCTAGATCCCTTCCTAAAAGGCCTAATGGACCTAAACACATTGTTTGTCACCATTGTGGTGCTTTTGGTCATCTAAGACCTCATTGCTCTAAGTTTCATGCTTTTAAAAGAATCAAAAGAAAAGAGAAACTTGAGCTTCTTGGAAGTTGTGCTATGAAAGCTAAACTGGATTTGAGTGAAAATAGCATGTTGTTAAAGAAAGTGTTTAATGCTCTTAACTCCTTGCCTATGTGCATCTCCGGTTCTCATTCTTCCAACCCTTATCTCGCTTCTCATGAGACACTCATTCCAAACAATCATTCCGTTTGGATGAGGAAGGGTTCCTATAGTTGAGCTTTTGCTCTTTTGGTCCTTGATCTAATTCTTTCGATCTTTGTAGGACCTTTCATGCATTGATTGTCATATCTTCATGCATTTGTGCATCATGCATCTCTTTATATGCATTGTTTTGTTTTTATTTTTTATCTTACTTTTATATCTTTGTTTTGTGTGTAAAAATCCAAAACCACATAAAAAGTGAAAATTTCAAATCGTTTGATCGCATATGTTTGAGCACATATCACATGTGAGTTTGGCCTAGTACCTTTATACTAATGGCATAGTGCATTTTCAAGCTTAACTTGTTATGTATGCACATTTATCTGTGTGGAAGAAATCTTGAAAACTAAGTGTGATTGTTGTAAATAGATCTTCAAGCTTGTCATGAATGATTGGTCAATTGTCTTGGTCTTGATACTTGCATAGACTTGTGCCTATATCTCTTCCCACATTATTTATTTTTATGCTTTTGTAAAAGAGCTTACCAAATGTAAATCTCCAAATGAAAAGAGATATTGAGCTACAAAAACCTGTCGCACATACTAGTATTTGTCTAGGAAAAAGGGAAAGCGACTTTTGTTTTGAAATGTATGATACTCAAAAAGCCAAAGGCTAATTCTATATGATGAAATATCAAAAATTTCAAGCACCGATCTCAAAAAGAGATGTATTATCCAAAAAGGATCAAATGTTATGATTTATGCAGAAGCCAAATGAAAAGTTTCTAAGTTTTGTAATCATTCTCTTGTGGGAGGTCATATATGTTCATTTCCATAATTGAGATAAACCACTTGACTTAGTACTAGTTGTGTATGACTTGATTGAATTGATCATTGAAGCTTCACTCTAGTCTAAGGACTATTCCACACTTGATTCTCACACACAACACACAAGTTTAATGTTCAATGAATGCCTATTTCATTTGTGTGTTT
Source organism: Quercus ilex subsp. ballota (assembly GCA_032727855.1). NCBI lineage: Eukaryota > Viridiplantae > Streptophyta > Magnoliopsida > Fagales > Fagaceae > Quercus > Quercus ilex. Next base: position 59,385,727 of record CM064911.1, read on the forward strand.
GTACATGTTCAAATGTGATGTGTGTGTGCTCAACCATATGTGGATCAAACCAAAAAGATTTTTTTTTTTCCTTTTTGTTTTTCTTTTGGAAGTGATTTGTATCACCTATGTTTTTCAAAGTTTTTCAAGTTGTTTTTGTGTGAAAACCATGTTTTCTGGGTATTTTCGTGACCCATTTCATGTGTATGATCAACTGGGAGTTAAATGGTCCAATTTTCAAGTTTTTCAGCTTTGGACAGAGAGTTTCGCGACTGTTTCGCGGCTGTTTTGTGAGTAAGGCTTACCAGCAAGATTCCTGCGAGATACCAGCGAAATTTTTGCTAGATTCTAACCAGTGAGATACTAGCAAAAATTTCCAGAACAACTTTTTAACTTTTTAAAGGGCATTTCATGGGTCATTTGTTTTAATATTCTCCCAAACCCCTGTTTTAATGCTTCAACATCAAAATCCAACTAATTTCAAGTGTTTTACATTCCATAAACATCTCTAAGGTAATCTTTAACTCTTTTTTATTGATTTTGATCCTTAGATTATGTTTTGGGGGTTTTATGTTCATAGTTGGGATTTTATCAAATGGGAGTTGGAAAACTTATTCTTTGTCAATCTTTTTGATTAGGCTTTGTTTTAAATGATGATTTGCTTTGGTTGTTGGCCCCTCGTGGCAAAAATAACATGTATTTAGGCAAGATTTTCATATGTTCATGCATTATTTAACATACATGTGTAGCGTGTGCATTCTAAGTGTTTTATAAAATGCCCAAATGGTATTTTCTCGTTGTTTTGGACTCCGATGAGTACCAAAATTTAGGGATCACCATAATTATTCATGTTTATTATGTTTTGATCATTGGTGGTGTGTTTTATACACTTTGCCTCATGACTGCTTACTCATGCATTGGTCATGCATCTCACATGCACACTAGATGCACCTTTGCTGCACACACTCTAACACTTGACATGTTTTTGCATTCACTCATGGTAGTTAAGTCCTTTTAGATCTTTTAGCACATATAACATGTTCTTGTGTCTTTGTCATGCCTAGGTTTATATCATGTTTCATCATCCTTAGCATGTCATGTTCTTTATGTTTTGTAGCATTTTTTTAAAAGATGTTTTATTTTGCATTTGTGCTTCATTTTCTCATACATCTTGCACCCCTCATGCATCATCTTTTACCCTTGTTCATATCTTCTTTTCTTTCCCTCCTTCCTCTTGATTAATTTGTCTATTCGTGACAAAAAGGGGGAGTGTATCGTCATTTCTATATGACTCATGTGCATACACTTAGGGGGAGAAATTCTACCTCGTGCATATTCGTAGAGGGAGAAAGCCATAAGGGAGATGCATATACCAAGGGGGAGAAGACATTTTTTTTTAGAAAACCTTGATTTACTTTATGCTTGTTTTCTCGTTGCTTTATGGTGCTTTGATATGCTTTATTGCTCTCATTGCATCGTGCTTATGTGTTGAACATGCATTTATCTTTATGTTATTGTGCTTTATTGGCTGCATGTTCAGATGATCATTTTCTTTGCTATATGATCATTGTGGTCATTTCCATATGACTGTTTTGTGTTTGATCAAGTTGCTTATATGTTTTACAACATGTTTACTTGATCACATTTTACTTGTTACACTATACTTGTCCTTTTATCACTTGATTTACCTCGAGGGTCTAATGCATTTTGTGCAAGTGTTTCAGGTTATAGGTATTTTGTTCCAAGTGCATCACAGCTTCTAGATTTAGGTGTGAGTGAGTTTTTCCATTGTTCCCAAACTCACGTTTAAGTCTAGAGTTTGTTATAGGGTGTTTTGTCACGGAATAGCCAAAGGGGGAGATTGTAAAGTTGTGATTTACAACTATGTTTTATGTTGGCTTTATTCCATGACAAAAAGTGTTATAATTGCTTTGATTTATTTCCTTGTATTTTGTGAGATTTTACTGTATTGGGTTTTAGTATGAAGTTGGTGAAGACTCAAGCTAAAATGAAGAATCCGTGGATTTCGCGAGAAGCTAACCCACGAAAGAGCCACGTGAGGAGCACATGACTAGAAGCTGAAGAGTCGTGCCAGGCTGTCGTTTTCACAAGTGTCTCGCAGGTAAGGTCTTCCCGTGAGATAGACGCCAAACATTCTGCCTGGAGGATTTTTAAAGTGTGACTTTCTTACCCTTCACCCATACTATATATACCCTCATTACCCACAAATGTAGATGAGGCTATTTAGAGAGAAAAACCCTAGATAGGTTTTCTACAACACACACCCATCTTTTGAGAGAGAGCTACTCACCCTTAATGAGAAATCATTGTAGCCTCTTCTCCATCCCCCTCCCATTGTTATACCTTGAGAGTAGATTTGTACCCAAACACAACCCACGCCTATTCAAAGTGTAGAGAGTGTTTTGGAGCTACTGGGAAGCATTGGAAGAAGCCAAGGATGGCAGATGCAATATGGAGCTTGTTGTAGGATCCGAAGAGCTAGACAAGACATGATTTCGAGAAGTCTTGTTGGAGTAGGAGCTTGGAGGGCTTAGGTACTGAAGGTAGATTAGGCTTGGAGGGTTTCTTGCTGACCCATGTATCCCAGCTGATTGTCTAGTGGATCGATTTCCACTTGGAGGGCGGCGGAGAGGTTTTTCGCCGAGTTCTTCGATTTCCTCTTCAATAACACGTCTCGGTGTTATTTGTGTTTGCATTTCTCTTCCCTACTCTTGTTCATTTCATTTTTATTGCTCTATTGTTTTAAATATGGATTAGAGTAGTTGTCTTGCTTATACGCTTATGTTTATACTATTCCGCACTTAGTATTAAGTTAGTATAAAATCAACCAAGCTGTAACTTTAATTTAGGGGTCTAAACAGCTTTTGTGTTTTTGAGACATTTTCGAGCTTTCAACTTGTAACCGCTTATTGTGATAATAGTGGAATTTCGGGAGTGGTGACCTGAAAATCACCCGGCGGAGTTTTTGCCGTCAGGTTTTCCCCATTCGTAAACAAATCACCGTGTTATATATTTTTCGCTGCATAATTAGTTTATTGGTGATTTGTTTGTGCTACCACGTGTTTGCATGTTAATTAACTTAATTAATTCACTTGACAAAATTAATTGGTTAATTTATCACAAGGGGTCAATTCGTTTTTCGCCTATCAAGTGGTATCAGAGCAGGCACACTCTGATTAGGTTTAATCTTTGCTGTGTTGATCCATTGACCCCTATTTGTCATGGATAGAGGACAGTCATTAATTATACCTCTTTTATTTGATGGCACTAACTATGCATACTAGAAAGTACGCATGAGAGCTTTCTTGCAGTCTTTAGATGAGAAGGTATGGCAAGCTGTAGAGATTGGCTAGATCAAGCCAAAAGAAGCGCCGGTCGATTGGGATGAAGCCAAGATCAAGGTGGCAAACTTCAACAGCAGAGCGTTGAATGCCTTATTTAGCGCAGTCACCAATGAGGAGTTCAAGAAGATATCCTCTACTGAAACTGCAAAGGAAGCATAGACGATCCTCTAGACAACCTATGAGGGTACAAAGGCTGTCAAGGATTCAAAGCTTCAGAGGCTCACTACAAGTTTTGAAGAGATAAAAATGGAAGAGGATGAGTCGTTCAATGAGTTCTATGCCAAGCTCAAGGACATAGTGACTCAACCTTCAATCTTGGGGAAACCAATCCTGAACCCAAGATTGTGAGGAAAGTGCTCAGATCTCTACCCGAGAGATTCCATGCCAAGATTACGAAAATAGAGGAATCAAAGGATATTGACAAGATTCCTTTGGCTGAGTTGGTTGGAAACTTGCAGACCTACGAGCTAGGGCTATCTAGGATTGGCAAGTCGAGTAAAGGCAAGAGCATGGCCATGAAAAGAACAGTAATACAGATGAGTCTTCCGATGATGAAGATTCCAAGATGAAGTCCTATATTACAAGGAAGTTCAAGAAGTTTATGAAGAATGCAAATGGAAGGAGCTTCAACAAGGCCCGTAGGCAATCCAGTTCTTCTCAGTTCAAAAGCCAAGACAAAGGGAAGAAGGATGCAAAGGATAGCGGTCAGTACACTGTTCCCGCAGGACCTAAGTGCTTTGGATGTCATGGTTTTGGACACATGAAACAGGAGTGTCCTACATATCTCAAGAGTATTGGGAAAAGCAAGGCACCTGCTGCAACCTTGAGTGACACTGAGCCTAAAGATGATTCTGACAATGAGGATGACAGAATCTTGAATGCCTTCACTGCCACAGTCAATCCTACTGAAAGGATTGTTGAAGACATGGATGAAGAAGAAGAATTGGTGGATTCTAAGTGTGAAAATATGGATGATCAAGATGATACCCATACAGCCTATGAGAAACTGTACAAGCTTTTTGAGAAACTATATAGGCTGCCACCAAGAAATTCAGTGATATGGAACTTGATCGTGAAGAGTTGTCCACAAAGTTTGATGAGGCAAATCAGACTATTGAAGCGCTGAGGTTTGAGAACAATTTCTTGGCAGAGAAGACCAAGAAGCTTGAAGTGGAGCTGTTTAAAGTCAGAGCTCAATTGGAGAGGACTTCATGTGCAAAGCTTGATGAGATGCTCAGCATTCAGAAATCTACTTCAGATCAAACAAGTTTAGGGTATGATATTTCTTCCTCTAATATTGCTTCTACTAGCAGTACTGTTTTTGTTCCTCCTGCTAATAATGTTAGAATTGAGAACAATGATATTAAAATTGAATTAGCTAGTGAGAACTTAGACAAAGGTAAATCTATCCTAGGATCACCTCCTAAACAGGATAAGAAAGATGTTAAAAACCCTAGGGCTAAGAAGGCTAACTCTCAAAAGACTAAATAGAAGAAGCAGCATCTCTGTCATCATTATGGAGCTACTGGTCATACTCGACCAAATTACTATAAGTGGTTAGCCACTCAACAGAGCAACGGCATGATAGCATCTAGAAGCCAAAATCAGCTTCAATCCTCTCTTGCTCCTCTTGGAGATCTTCTCAAAGCCCTCATGTTACTTTCGAACTTGAACGGTTTCAATTCTTCCCCCTCACTGCCAGTTCAAGGGCTTAATCAAAGGAAAGGTTCTTCCAAGGTGTGGAAGAAAAAGGACTCTAAGTGATAATATCACTTTCTTCTTTCTTCTTGTTTTTGTTTGTTGTATTACTTGTGTGTTTTGCATTTTTTTTTTTTTAAGTCAGTCTAGTTTTATGCTTTGCTTGGTTAACATGTTTTTGTTTGTTTATTTTTCTGTTTTGCTTATTTTTGTTTTTCATATAAAAATTTTAAAAAAAATTGAAAAATCAGAAAATACAAAAACAGTGTGTTTTATGTGTACATTGGTACTTGTATACCTTGGATAGCCATTGAAACAAAGTTTTCTAAACTTTGTATCTTTTGTAGCTTAGATGAGCTTCTCTATGCACAACTAAGCAAGTGAGCTTTGTGCCTCCTGTTTGTGATAAGTAAGGTTAAGTTAACTCTTGGACATAACACTCGTATCACTCTTTTTGATGGGTAGGACTAGAAAATTCTAAGAGAAAGGCATAAATAACCATCTCACCACTGTTGCCTGCCAATCATAATATAACACCTGTATGCCTCGGCATAGCAAAAGTGCAGTGTCAATGACATTTGTGTGCTTCGACATAGCAAAATTGGAATGTCAAATATCATTGGGTAATTCTTTTCTCTCTTTTATATGTCCATGCATGATATGCTAAATAAAAGAAAATAAAATATGCAAAGAAAATAAAAAGCAAAAAGATCAAAAATGCTTTAAATATGATTGCAAGCGTGTATTCTAGGAAATGTGGGAGTTATATGATGTACCTAGAAAGTGATAGTCCCCATCAAACAGTTATGATTATTGTGTGAGTTAAAGTGATTTTCTCATATCTCAAATAGTCATAACATGTATACACTTATGCAATCTTGCGATGTTTTTCACACACTACACGCAATATACTTTGCTACTCTTGATACATGTGCAGGTACAATGTGATTTGGCCATCACAAGGTTTTACATGTGTTAATGTATGCTCACTAAACTGTCTTGACTTGTTTTTGAAATATAAAATTGGTTAGACTTGTTGTGTGTGTGTGTGTGTGTGTGTGTGTGTGTGTTTTTGAAATCCATGTGCTTAAAATGGCTGTTGAGAGATGTTTTAAGAGCTTAAAATGTTGATTGGATCATTGGTTGAGTTGCTTGTTGGATTGCATTCATGTCTGTGTTTTTCCCTTCTTGAAAAACTGTTTTTAAGCAATCTTGACACCTCCTCGATACCTCTCGACACCTAGACTATCTGCCAAGATTTTAAGTTGTTTCTTATCGCAATCTCGATAGCTTCCTCAACAGCTGGTGGATTGATCGAGAAAGTTCCTAGACTCTCGATAGCTTCTCGACACCTGGTGGATTGACTGAGATTTCTTAATCGTGTCTGATGAACCCTTCCTCGATACCTCTCGACAGACTCATCTGTTGACGTTATGTTTTCTCGACACCTGTCTCGATACCTATCTCAACACCTCTCGACACCTCTATCTGTCGAGAATTAGTGAGGATCTATATATATGTTCTATACAATCCGAACTTCATTTTCTCGATCTCTCTCAATTTGTCTATGGCTGTTCCTCTCCCAAACTCTCTTTTCTCACTCAAAACCTTCAATCCATGTGATTTTCAGCCTTTATTTGCTTCAAATCACTTGGTATGCTCTCTTATCTCTTCTTTCTTCATGCATTTCATGATTTGAAACCTAGGTTTCAGGGTTTTTGAAAAATTTTGGGATTTTTCAAAATTGATGAGTGTTTATTGTAATTTTGGGATGGGTTTTCATTTATATGTGTTTAAAATCTCATGCATTGCATCACATTTCCAATATAACGGTATTTTCATGCATTTAGATGTGTGCAATATATTTGTGTGCTGGTAGGATTGGATTGGGCTGAGCCCATGATGCTTTTACTTTGCATGTCACATGCTCATGCATTTTCATGCATGCGTACTCTCTTTTCAATATATTTGATATATTTGAAATGTTTTTGGGACTTTTCTGATTGTCTCCTTCTCTCTCTCTCTCTCTTTTGTTTACGTTAGTCATGTCTATGGCACCCAAACGTAAGTCTGCTCTGTCTTGGAACCCTCTTCGTTCCGGGGCATCATCTTCTTCTGATCCTACTCCCTCTAACATTTGGTTCCGTGATGAGGATGCCCGAAAGGACTACTCGGAGAACTTTTCCCGACGAGGTGTTCATTTGGAACGCCGAGTCATTTTGGCGAACTTCGCCGACACTGACCTTCCTGATGTCATTCACAGTCGGGGATGGAAGTCACTATGTGACATCCCGGTCACTTGTCCTCTCGTGCTTATTTAGGAGTTTTACTCCAACATGCATGAGATTGATTCTTTAATACCTCTCTTTCATACTAGCGTTCGAGGTACGTGCTTTGTTGTCACATCACAGCTTGTTGTGGATGTGCTTCGAGTTCCGAGGGTAGAGCATCCTAACTACCCCAGTTATGAGTTTCTAAGGACTATGTCCAAAGACGAGATGATGTCTACTTTCTGTGAGCACCCATCTGTTTGGGGTGAGTGTCAGTTTACACCATGTCAGCCTTTTGCTAAAAGTCCTAAATTCATGAACACGGTAATGACTTTTGTTTTGCACCCACTCTATCACTATAACTCTATCATAGAGCCTCGTGCTTGATTTTTGCTTTCTTCGTTAGAGCACCTCACTATAGATTTTCCTTCACATTTTATTCTTTCCATAATAGATGTGTTTAGGGATACAGCTACCCGTGATAAGCTCATTTTCCCTTCAGCTATCACATGGATTCTACGCCATTTTTCTGTTCCTTTTCCCTCTTCTGATCACTTTTTCTATCATGTGTGCCATAGACGCCGCTACAGTTAAATGTAGCGAGGCGCAGTTTAGGTCACAGCAGTCGGATTCAGCCGCTCCTCCCACTCCTTCTGCTCCATCCACATCCGCTCCCTCCTCTTCTCAGAGTGGAGTGACTCTAGAGGACATCATGGCGCAGCTTCAGTGCATGGATGCTCGCCTTGATACACTCTCTATTGAGTTGTATCAGATGAATATTTGTGTTGGCCGTATTGCTAGGCGGCAGGCGATCATTGGTGGTTTTGCTTCTGAGACTTCTCTTCTGCCACCTCATGTAGCTTCTTATTCTAATGGTGAGAATGATGATGATGATGGAGATGATGATGATGCTTCGGATGATGATGATGAAGATGCTAGCTCTACCGATGAGATGTCTACTTGACACTCTTACCCTTTGTCACTCGTAACAAAAAGGGGGAGTAGTTTTGGGATATGGGAGTAGTCATTCTTAGGGGGAAATTTAGTATAGGACTATTTTGTTAGGGGGAGTGTTATTGATGAGGGATGTAGTAAGGATATGATGTATCTTTTCTTTTCTTTCTTTTATAGATACATTGTTCTTGTACATTGGGTCTTGTGACCACTTTTACACATACATTGTACTTATATTTTTTTTATATGTGGATGTATGTTTCTTTCACCTATCTTTCATGTGTTGTTTCTTTTCTTCCTTTATACACATACTTCTTATACTTGTATGCAATCTATTATTTCTGTTTCACACTAAGATACCTTGATGAGTTTTGTTTCAAGTGTTTCAAAAATACAGGTTATCAAAGTCTACTTGCCATAAACTCTCTTCTTGCAAAGTTTTTCAAGAGTTTGTGTTAGGATAGATTTTATTATATTCAACAAGTGAATATGAGTTGAGTGATTTATGACTTCTCTCATATGTTCTTTTGTTTGTTGTGGTTTTGTCACAGATTGCCAAAGGGGGAGATTGTTAGGACATATGTGGTTCACATATTAAGAACATATGTCGTTCTTTTATGTAATTGGTTAATCCTTTGACAAAATGTACTTTACTTGTATTTGGGTAGATCTAGAATGTGTTGAAATACTTCAAGAAACCATGTTTCAATATCAAGTATTGAAGCCTTCAAGTCTGTCCAAGAAAACAAGCTGAAAGTGTAAAGTTACTAAAGCTCGACAGCTAGCATGTGTCGAGGTTTAAAGAAGCTGTTCTACCCGTGGCTCGACAGCTATCTCGATAGATGCTCGACAGCTTCTATCTGTTGAGGTTTACAAAAATCAGAATTTCTAATATGATTTCTTGGGATCCGTGTTTATGTGTTTGGGCTTTCTTTTCTCCTAACCCTAGACATATAAAAGGATTTTTTTAAGGGCCATCAAAGTGTACACAAGTTACACAAGCATTGAGCAAAGTCTGTTCAAGCAATTTGTGACCAAAGACAAATTTTTACCCTAGTTCATCTCTTCTGAAGAAGTTGTTGTGTATGTGAACCTTTCGGTTTTGTGACCAAGCATCTTCTTGATCTTCATCATGGATGAACTGAAGAACTTGGCAGCCAACAATTCTTTCTAGTTGGTGATTGAAGTCGCGTAATGGGATCTGCATAATTAGTTAGTCACCTACTTGGGAGCCGTGCATCAAAAGGGAAAATTGTCACTATAGAACAAGTCCAATTGGGTATTAGGGTAAGGGTTCAACTGTAGGTTGGTAAGGTACTTATGATTCTTTTACTTGTAACCGTTTGTTGTGATGGTAGTAGAATTTCGGGAGTGGTGACCTGAAAATCACCCGGTAGGGTTTTTGCCGTCAAGTTTTCCCCATTCGTAAACAAATTACCGTGTTATTTATTTTCCGCTACGTAATTAGTTTATTGGTGATTTATTTGTGCTACCTCGCGTTTGCATGTTAATTAACTTAATTAATTCACTTGGCCAAATTAATTGGTTAATTTATCACAATGGGTCAATTCATTTTTGGCCTATCACAAAGAATGAACTTGCTCATAGTTTCTCAAAACTCATGCAGGCCGAGTTCGAGATGAGCATGATTGGAGAGTTGAATCACTTCCTTAGGTTGCAGATTCGTCAGCAAGAGTCAGGTATATTCGTATCTCAATATAAATATGCTAAAAATCTTGTGAAAAAGTTTGGTTTGGAATCTGTTAGTTCTATTAGAACCCCTATGAGCCTAAATGTTAAACTCACTGTTGACTTGTTGGGTAAAAGTTTTGATTCATCTCTATATAGAAGTATGATAGGTAGTCTTTTTTACCTTACTGCTAGTAGACCTGACATTAGTTATAGTGTGGAAATGTGTGCTAGATATCATGCTAATCCCAAAGAGTCTCACATGATTGCTTTAAAAAGAATCATAAAGTATGTCAAAACCACTGCCAACTTTGGCGTGTTATATAGCAAGGACACAAATGATGTCTTAGCTGGGTATTCTGACACAGACTGGGCTGGGAATGCTGATGACAAAAAGAGTACTTCAAGGGGTTTTTTTATTTGGGTAATAATCTTATCTCCTGGATGAGCAAAAAGTAAAATTCCGTCTCATTATTCACTGTAGAGGCTGAATACATTGCTACCGGTAGTTGTTGCACCTAACTTCTATGGATGCAAAAACTCCTCCTTGATTATGGTATTCGTCAAGAACATCTTACCATCTATTGTGACAATACCAGTGCCATTAACATCTCTAAGAATCCTATTCAACATTCTCGAACTAAACACATAGAGATTCTACATCACTTCATTCGGGAGCTTGTCGAAGATGGTACTCTCACTCTTGAGTTTATTCATACTGATGATCAGAAGACTGATTTGTTCACCAAACCTCTTGATAGCAAACGGTTTGAATTCCTTCGCCAAAATATTGGTGTTATCTCCATGAATTGATCTTCTCTTCTTCTTTTCCTTCCTCATGCATTTGCGTCTAGTTTTTATGCTTTGCTTTGTTTAACATGTTTTTGTTTGTTTGTTTTTAGCTTTGCTCTTTTTTCTTTTCATGAAAATAAAAAAAAAATTGAAAAATCAGAAAAATACAAAAAGTACTTGTGTACCTTGGATGGCCATTGAAACATAGTTTTCTTAACTTTGTATCTTTTGTAGCTTAGATGAGCATCTCAATGCACAACTAAGCAAGTGAGCTTTGTGGCTAGTGTTTGTGATGAGTAAGATTAGATAATCTCTTGTACTTAACACTTGTATCACTTTTTTTATGGGAAGGACTAAAAAAATCCTAAAAAAAAGGCATAAATAACCATCTCACCACTGTTGCCCGCCAATCATGAAATGATATCTGTATGCTTTGGCATAGCAAAAGTGCAATGTCAAAAGCTTAACATAATTGGGTATTTCTTTTCTCTCTCTTATATGCCCATGCATGATATGCTTAACAAGAGAAAAATATGCAAAGAAAATAAAAGCAAAAAGAATCAAAATGCTTTATATGATTGCAAGCGTGTCTTCTAGGAGATGTGGGAGTTATAGGATATACCTTGAAGGTGATAGTCCCCTTCAAGCAGTTATGATTGTGTGTGAGTAAAATTGATTTTTCTCATAGCTCAAATCATCATAACATGTAGAAACTTATACAATGTTGCGATGTTTTTCACACACAACATGCAAACTCTTTGCTACTTTTGATACATGTACTGGTACATTGTGATTTGGCCATCACAAGGAATACATGTGTTAATGTATGCTCACTAAATTGTCTTGACTTGTTTTTTGAAATATAAAATTGGTTAAACTTGTTTAGTGTATGAGTGTGTTTTGGATCTAAATGCTTGACATTTTCTTGTTGAGAGACGTTTTTGAGAGCTTAAAATGTTGTTCGGATCTTTGGTTGAGTAGCATGCTTAATTGCATTCATTTCTATGTTTTTCTCTTCTTTGAAAAACTTCTTTTTTTTTTGGCACTTCTAGACAGCTTCTCAACACCTCTCGACAGCTAGGCTATCTATTGAGATCTTTGATCTTCCTTTCTTAACAGCAGTTAACGCAATCTCGATCCATCAAAGCTTTTGAGAATTTGTCTCGATAGCTGTTCGACAGATTCTCGGTCCATCGAGAAACTTTTTGTCTTCTTGATAAATGCTTGATAGCTGTTCGATCCATCGAGGTCACTTTGCCATGGACAGCTCTTGATAGCACCTCGACAGATACATCTGTCGAGAATTAGGGCTCAACAGCTCTCGATAGCACTCGATCCATCGAGATTTGTGTTTTTCTATATATAGCCTCAGTGCAATTTTTTCTCTCATTTTCTCCGATCTCTCTCGATAGAATCACACCTCTCTTTCTCCCAAACACTTCACACTCAACCTCTTCATATTCTCCACTTGATTTTTGGCTCAAATCATGTATTCTTCATCAAGTATGATCTCATTTCTCTCTTGTATCATGCATTTCATTCATTTTGACCTAAGTTTTGGGTTTTTGAAAATTTTTGGGGTTTTTCAAAATTGATGAGGCTTTTGCAAAATTTTTGGGTTGGGTTTTGTTTAAATGATCATGTATGCTTATGCATTGCATCACATTTGCATTTTCACAATGTTTCATACATTTTAGATGTGTGTTCTATATGTTGAAATGATGTGTGCTGGTAGGTTTGGATTAGGCTGAACCCATGATGTTTTTATTATGGTAAAAATGCAATTTTGGTCCCTACATTTTCGGTCAATTCCCATTTTGGTCCCAAAATTGATTTTGTTACTAATGTCGTCCCTGAACAAAGAAAATCGATTCCATTTTGGTTCTTGCCATCAACCTACTAATGGAAACCTTCTACGTGGTAGACAGAATGCCCTGCTTGCTGATGTGGCGCGGACGTGGCCATTAAAATATTATTTAAAAAAATAATTTGGCATTTTTTAAATGCCACGTAAGCATTTTAATTTTTAAATTATTTTGGGCAAAAGAGTTTTAAAAACATTTAAATAAATAAAAAAAATCACAAAAAATTAAAAACAAAATTCTAAATTTCTAAATTTTTAAATTTTAATTAAATTAATTTCTTTTAATCTAAAATCAGAAAATTTTTTTAATTTAAATTATTTTTTTTCATTAGCCCATTTTGAACCTGTGATCTGGGTTTAGAGAGAGAGAGAGAGAGAGCTAGAGAGATCGATAGGGAGATGAGGACTTAGTTCCTTATGTTGAGCAATAGGTTCAAGGGCTTGATATCGCAATGAATGATGTGCCGCCAGTGCAAGTAAGCAAGTCCGGCGAGGATCTGGCGAGCTAGATCGGAGAGCTAGCACTCGTTCACGATGTGCATACCTCCAATGAGCCCCAATTCATGTACTCCAGTAGGACCTGGATTTCGCCGTTGTCGTCGAACATGTCGTCGCATTTGACCACGTGGGGGTTGTCCACGTTGTGAAGGATCTCAATTTCAATGCAGATCTGGCGACACACTGAGTCCTCGTGGTTCTCGTATATGACCTTGAGGGCGATGACACTACCCGTCGGCTTGTGGATCACTCGATACACGGTCCCGCCGGTGCTGGTCCCGATTCGATTGGCTCGCTCGAGCTAGGAGTAGTGGAAGCATAGAGGAGTCGCATTTCTGTTTCTATGATTTGTGGTTTCTAGAGATTAGTTTGGCTGCTAGGTTTGTTTCTTGGATTTAGGAAGAACATGAAGAACAAACTGTTATGTTATTACGAAAATATAATGAAATGTAAAAAAAAAAAAAAAAGATTTAAGGCTTTTTTTTAATTTAATTTATTTTTTGTTTAAATTTTTTGACATGGCTTTTAAAAAAAATAATTAAAATGCTGACGTGGCATTAAAAATGCCAAATAATTTTTTTAAATAATATTTTAATGGCCACGTCAGTGCCACATCAGCAAGCAGGGCATTCCATCTACCACGTAGGAGGTTTCCATTAGTGGGTTAACGGCAATGACCAAAATGGAATCGATTTTATTTTTTAGGGACAACATTAGTAACGAAATCAATTTTGGGACCAAAATGGGAATTGACCCAAAATGTAGGGACCAAAAGTTCATTTTCGCCTTTCATTATTGCATGTCACATGGTCATGCATTTTTCATGCATACGTACCTCTCTTTTCTATCTTATTGATATTGAAATTGCTTGGTACTCTTTTGCTTTTCTTTCTCTCTCTTTCTCTCGAATCAATCTGCGCATGGCACCCAAGCGCAAGTCTATTCCGTCTTGAAACCTTCTTCATGCCAGGGCATCATCTTCTTCCTCTAATTTTAGCCATCTACATGTCAAGTTCCATGATGAGAAGGCCTGGATGGACTTCTCGAAGAAATTTTCTAGACGTGCTGTTCATTCGGAATGCCAGGTCATTCTTTCAAATTTTTCCGATACTGACTTACCCACTATCATCTATAGTAGGGGTTGGGAGTCCCTTTGTGACATCTCGGTCACTTGTCCCTTCGTGATCATATAGGAGTTCTACTCCAACATGCATGGATTTTATTCTTCTATACCTCGCTTTCTCACTTCTGTTCGAGGTATACGTATAGTAGTCACTCTGGAGCTTATCTCTGATGTGCTATATGTCCTGAGGGTATCACATCTTGATTACTCCAGCTATCCTTATCTTCGGACTGTGTCCAAAGACGAACTCATGTCTCTTTTCTATAAGCCACCCTTATCTTGGGGTGACTGTCAAAACACCCCTTGCTTAGGCTTTGCAAAAGGTCCGAGGTTCCTGAATATGGTGATGACATTTTTTTTACATCCCTTGTCTCACTATAATTCAATTACTGAGCCTTGTGCTCGATTTTTGTTATCCCTACTTGAGGGGCTTACCATAGACTTTCCCTCTCATTTCATACTCTCCCTTATAGATATCTATAAGGATACGATGACCCATGATAAGCTCATTTTCCCTTCGGCTATCACTAGGATCATTACCATGCGTTTATCTCCTATTCGAAGTCTCCTCACTTCTTTGTCATGGGTGCCATCAGTAACGCGTCCGTTAGACGAAGCGAGGTCCAACTTCGACTAAAGCGGCCATGGACCGAGACAGTGACTCCTTCGGCTTCTTCCTCTCCATTTACTCCCGCACCTCTTCTTCCGCGAGTGGTGTGACCCTTGAGGCAGTCTTGGCACAACTTCAGTGCATGGATGCTTGCCTTGACACACTCAGTGATAAGTTGTGTCAGGTGAACACCCGTGTCGGTCATATTGCACGACGACAAGCTCACCTTGGTGGTTTCGTGGCACGTCTCCCTCTCCTTCTCTAAAGGCATCTGAGGACAAGGACGATGATGATGATGATGATGAGGATGGGGATGCTAGCTCTTCCAGTGACGACGAGATGACTACTTGAGTGACTTGCCCTTTGTCATTCATGACAAAAAGGGGGAGTAGTTTTGGGTATGAGAGTAGTCATGTTCTTAGGGGGAAAGTTAGTATAGGAGTTTTTTTTTTTTTTTTAATTTTTTTTTTTTTTTATGAGGGATGTAGTGAGGACTATTTGTATCTTTTCTTTCCTTTACTTTTTAGATACATTGTTCTTACATTGTGATAGCAAACCTTGTACTTATTTTTGATATATATATATATATATATATTGAGGTTGTTATTACAGTTTCACCTATCTTTTCATGTGTTGTTTCTTTTCTCTCTTTATGCACATGCTTCTTACTACTGTATGCAATCTTTTATTTCTGTTTCACACTAAGATGCCGTGATGAGTTTTGTTTAAAGTGTTTCAGAAATACAGGTTGTCAAAGTCTTCCATGCCATGAACTCTCTTCTTGCAAAAATTTTTAAGAGTTTGTGTTCAAGTAGATTTTATTGTATTCAATAAGTGAATATGAGTTGAGTGATTTATGACTTCTCTCATATGTTCATCTGTTTGTTGTGGTTTTGTCATTGATTGCCAAATGGGGAGATTGTTAGGACATATGTGAATCATGTTAGAAACATATGTCATTTAGAATTGGTTAATCCTTTGACAAAACGCATTTTACTTGTAATTGGGTAGATCTAGGATGGGTTTAAGTCTTCAAGAATCATGTTGTTCAAGTTAAGAGTTAAAGCCATGCAAATCTGTTCAAGAAATAAGTGAAGAAGTGTTGTATTTTAAAGCTCGACAGATTGCATCTATCGAGACTTAAAAGGCAGTTTTAGCCCGATTCTCGACAGTTGCTCGATAGATAATCTATCTATTGAGATTTACGAAAATCAGTTTTTCAAATTTGATTTCATGCATATCCATGTGTATGTGTTTAGGTTTTCTTTTCTCACAACCCTAAACATATATAAGGATTATTTTAAGGGCCATCATAAGGTGTTGCACTTGTTGTTGCAAGTATATTGTGACTGGAGACAATTTGCCACAGTTCATCTTTCTCTTGAAGAAGCTACTGCGTTTGTACGACGTAGGGTTTTGTGACCAAGGAGTTTCATGATCTTCATCATATGGATGAACTAAAGAACTTTACAGCCAACATCTTTCTCAAGTTGGTGTGTTAGTCACGTACTTGGATCCGCGCATCGATTGGTTAGTCACGTACTGGGAGCCGTGCATTGAAAATGAGAGATCGTCACTACAGAACAAGTCCAATTGGGTATTGGGGTAAGGGTTCAACTATAGGTTGGTATAAGATACTGGGATTCCTTTACTTGTAACCGCTTGTTTTTATAATAGTGGAGTCTTAGGAGTAGTGACCTTAAAATCACCCGATGGGGTTTTCACTTTAGAGGTTTTTCCCATTCGTAAACAAATCACCATGTCAGCTTTATTTTCCGCTGCATTTAACTTTGTTGGTGATTTGTTTGTGCTACCACGCATATTGCATGTTAATTAACTTAATTAATTTACCTGACTAATTAATTGGTTAATTTATCACAAGGGGTCAATACATTTTTGGCCTTTTAGTAGGAGATTTAGGTACTCTTTACCAAAATTCATTCTAGGTGGGAAGCTGGAAACACTCATGTGTGCATCTTGATGTCTATCCATAATATGTTTCATAAAACATTGCAAACATTATTGAGCTACAATATGTCAAAATAATAATAATTGATCACGACCACTCAAGCAAATTAATTATAGCTTCGGCCACCATAAAAAAACCACAAGTAAGCTATATAAGATTCAATTATTAATGGTTTATTTATCTAAAAAACCAAATGAAATTGAAGAATCGGTTTGCAATTTGGATATGTAACCAACCATTCAGGAGGGTGAGTAGGATGCTCTTTAGTTGAATAGGGTCAATTTTATGATTCAAATTAGATATTACAAATGTAAAGGTGCATCTAATATGAAGTCATTTAATTAAATGACATGTTGCTTTATACATTGTTAAATCCAAAAAATAAAATTTTAACTATGAAACAGACTTTCCATTTAAAGTGAAACAGAGAGCTCTTGGCTGTGATCTTCTCATTATGTCTCCAAATTTTATACCACATTTAGAGCCATTGGCTATGAAATTGACTCTCTCCATTCGAAGCAAAATCATTTTTATGCGCTTTCATTTACCCTGCTCAACAGAGCCTATAGACACCACATTTTGTACCCCTTATGACTTGAGCCCCCGTTCCCCAATGATGCTGAAATTCTAAGACCCAAGGTTGGTTTAGGGCCTAATCAGATTACAAATTGACTTGAGAGATGTTAAAATGGAAAATATAACTTTTTAATGAGCTAAAAATCTATTTTTGAAAATAAAGGCCAAAGGAGACCCTAAGCCTACATATGCAAGCATGAACCTGCGTACATGGCCGAGAAGCTTGCGTACGTAGATAGGATTTTAGAAGTACCAAAAAGGCAAGTTTTCTGCATTAAAGACTAAGGGTATGTTTGGTAACTATTTTTTTCCTTAGTTTTTTATTTTTTAAGGCAAAAAACTTGTTTGGTAACTGTTTTTAGGCAAAAATCAAAAAGCTATTTTCAATTTTCTTATTGTGAAGGAAACTGAAAAACTAGTCTGGAGCTGTTTTTGTTTTTCAGTTTTCCCTCACCTAAGAAAGCATGCTAAAACATGCCTGAAAAACAGCCAATTAATGAACCAGCGCACTGGTTCGACCCACAAGAATGACAAAAAGTTTTCTCGTGCCTCCTTTTTTTTTCACTCAATATTTAATGCCTAACTCTGATAACCCTTTATCTTGCTCTGTGCCTCCACTGCCTCCCTTTTGCTCATAGAGAAAACCTTGATTGAGAGAACAACTTGTAAGGTAAGTGAATGGTCTTCACTAGATTGTCCTTCATGAATGCCTCTTGTTTTTCATTAGATTCTTCTACTCCTTTTCTATTCATCATGGTCGAAGACGTGCCAGTATTTTTCCATCTGTTGGTGGACGAACATCTTCAAGAACCATGATCTTCATGAGAAGACTACAAAAAGGGAGACATGTTCGTGCTGCCGTTCGAGCTACTATTTTCCCAATGGTTTGAAGTTCCCAAACAGATCAGCCCAATCTTTTGCTTCAAAGATCCTAGGAATGAATATTGTTCTCAAGGTATCAAATTTTACAACCCTCTCCACCACAGTAGGAGCATCTTCAAAAATGCTACCGAAGGTCTGTGAATCAAGGGGAGTCCTGAATCTCTCACTGTTTGAATCTTGAGACGAATGTCGAGTCCGTTTTGAAATAGGGGATGATGGAACATCAATTACAGGCTCTTTTCCTCAAGAGGAACGACAAGACATCTGCAAAATAACATACACACAGCAGAGAACCTAGTGCAAAACCACAAGACACAAACATAAACTTGATTAGATCCAAGTTAGTCCATGAAATAAACACACATGGTATTTAGAAAGACATATCACTCAATCATGGTAAATGAACCAAGTATGCAGTATTTAAGCATGAGCAACACTGGTGCGTGTGGTGTGCAAATGTGATGAGTGTGCAAGCACAGCTAAGCACAATGTAATCTATGAAATCCACAAAAACACAAGTAATTGTCTTTGAAACAATTTACTATGAGCGTGATCTACACAACACAGCACAATCATGATATACTACTCAAAAATGAGAAACATACGCGAAAACATGTATATCAAGCATCATATTATCAATGTCAACAATATCCATTTAACAAACTCAATCAAATATACCCAAACCATATTTGAAACTCAAGTTTTTCTAAACTCATCAAAAACTCAAAATCCAAGAATTTAAGGGTAATAAACATGAAATACTTTGAGAAAAGTGAGGAACTGATACCTTTGCTTGAAGATTGATGGAGAGAAGATGATGAAAATGGTGGATTTTTGAGAAAAACACGGTTAGTTTGTAAGAGGAAGACAATGAACAGTCACAATGTGCGAGGGAAAACTGAAATTTTTTGAAAACTACCTTGAAAGAGATCCTCAACGCGTAAAACATGTGATTTTCGCGACTAGATTGAGTCACGAACAAGTCGCCAAAAACCCATAAGACAAAATTTTGAAAATTTTGTCTAAGTGTTTTTGCGACGGGAGTTGCCAAACTTTCTAAGTAACCCTCGCAACTGAAACTTCCACTCACGAACTAGTAGCTAACATGAGTCGCGAGAATATTAAAAATCCAAATTTTTGCAAAAAATTCTAAGTCTTTTTCATGACTAGGACTTTGACTCGCCAGAGAGTCTAGAAAACCTTCTGAGTAAGATCACGATTAGGGCATGCGATTGGCTTGACCCGCGACGCAAGTCGCCAAAACAAGGTTACATAGTTTTTAAAATTTTTGACATTTTTCAAAATAAAAACACTTTCTAAAAACAATTAAAACACTCAAAAATCTTTTTGTGTTTGATCAACATATAATTGGGCATGTGCAACATATTTAATCAAGTACAATCACACAAATGAATAAGGCATTCATTGAACATAGACATGTGTGATGTGTGTGGGTACCAAAGATGAGATAGTCCTTAGTCTAATGTGAAGCTTCAATGATCAATTCAATCAAGACATACACAATTAGCACTAGGAAAAGTGACCTATCTCAATTATAGAAATATGCATATATGGCCTCCCACAAAACATGATAACATTATTTTGAAGCTTTTCATTTGGCTCCATGTACATCATAAGATTTGATCATTTAGAATCAATACATCTCATTTTGAGATCGATGCTTGAAATTTTTGATATTTCAATTTGATGAGCAAGCCTTTGGCTTTTTGGGCATCATACATTTTTCATAAAAATCACTTTCCCTTTTTTATAGTCAAATACTAGTATGTGCAACGGCTTTTGCAGCTCATTATCTCTTTTCATTTTGAGATTTACATTTGTTGAGCTCTTTAAGCAAAAAATAAAATAAAATAAAAGAGTGGGAAGATATATAGGCACAAGTCTATGCAAGTTTCAAGATCAACAAAACCATAGACTAATCATTCATGACAAGTTTGAAGATCTATTTACAACAGTCACATAGATTTTAAGATTTTTCCCACAATGATATGAGTGCATAAAGAACAAGCTACGCTCATAAATGCATAAAGTCATTAGTACAAAGGTACAAGGCAAAACATGTTAGTGACAATACACAATAATGTCGATCAAACTTTTTGGATTTTCTACTTTTTATGTGTTTTTGGATTTTTGACACAAAAGCAATTAAAGATTGATTAAAAAAAATGTAAAAACGTTCAAAGCAAATAGCAAACAAACACAATTTTCAACACATGCTAGAACGATAACAAAAAGCACATAACTAATCAAAGTCACAAAGCATAGGAAGTATTAATGCATGGACATGTTGTAATACTTATGCATGAGTACCCCTCTTCACCCACACGGCACGCGTGTTTGGGGTGATTTCCCTAGAGGATTGGATACTATTGTTTTGGCTTTCAAACCTTTTGTTGAAGCTTGTCAAGCAGGCAGTGAATGCATCAATCATCTTCATTACATCTCCAACGTTAGACATAGCTTCTCCCCCTTTCGATTGCTTGGGGTTCGCTTTATCCTTTCTTTGTCCACTTGGCCTTTGATAGTTGCCATTCTTTAATGCCCACAGCTTACGACAATTCAGTCTGGTGTGTCCTTGAATTCCACAGTGATGGCAAAAATGTTGAGTTCTTGGTCCTCTTTGTGACTTTGGGAGTGATTTCCCTTAAGCCTTAGGTTTGACCACTGATTGGTTAGGAGACTTAGTCAAAAACTGTTGGTCAATCACATTCCACTTCTTCTCCGACTTCACTTTCTCAACAATTGAAGTTTCTACCACTAGTGCCTTAGCTTTCACAAACATCATATCCTTGGACACTTTGACACTCGAACTACTCTCTCCAGTGTATCCCAATCCGCGTTTGTCGAAGAAAGGTTTTTGATGAGCAAGCACTTCATCAAGCTTCTTGGAGGAGACCCGCTCTACTTTAGCATTAACTTGAATCAACTCAAACTCAAGAAATTTTATCTTTGAGTAGGCTTTGGTCAGCTCTCCATTCAGTGTTTCGACTTCACACTTAGTCTCCTTGTATCAGACTAAAAGACTCTTGTAGTCTTGCTCTGCTCTCTTCATTTTCTTAATGGCTGCTTTAGCCACTTTTGTATATTCACCAGTTTTCTCAAAGAAGGAATTTTAGGTTTCTTGTAGTCCCACTGTTCTTTCATCTTCCTCATCATCGGATTCCTTTACTGTCCCTATTGACTCCAATTCAGTGTGCTCACCAAGCTCTTCCATTAGCACACTCAAATCATCTAAAGATTCCACGGGAGCAATGGTCATGAATGCAGAAAAGTTTCCCTCTCCATCACAACTTTCATCTGAATCTGAATTAGAAGAGTCTAAATCACTAAGAGTAGTGGCATACACCTTGCCCTTCCTTCTCAAATAATTGGGACACTCTTTATTGAGATGTCCATGTCTGTTGCATTCGAAGCACGTGATTCCTTGAGAGGATTGAGACTCCTTCCCATCTTTCCTCTTGAAATCCTTTTTCCCCTTTCTGAAATTTTGGAATTTTCCCTTCTCAGCAAACTTTCCATTCTTCTTGAATTTCAAGAACTTTTAGAAATTATTCACAAGATATGCCACATCTTTCTCGACCTCATCCTCATCTGATGAGTCGTGAGCTTCCATCCTCTCATTAATCGTCTTAAGAGCAAGGGATTTGCTCTTCCTTTGTGATGGCAGTGACAGCTCATAAGTTTGAAGTGAGCCAATTAGTTTTTGACCTTTGATATCATCAAGATCCTTGCTCTCTTCAATTGCTGTAACCTTCGCACGAAAGCTCTCTGGCAACGATCGAAGGATTTTCCTCACTATCTTTGAGTCCTCCGTCTTCTCACCCAAGTTGAACTTGCCAATAACCACCTCATTCAACTTTCCATAGAATGAGTCGAATGACTCGTCGTCACTCATTTTCAGCTCTTCGAACAAGGTGGTTAGCATCTGCAACTTAGTGTCCTTAACCTTTTTCGTGCCTTCATAGGTGGTCTCCAATATTTGTCATGCCTCATTAGCAATTGTTACATGAGAAATCCTATGAAACTCATTTGGAGAAACACCACATAAAATAGCATTCAATGCCTTGCTATTTGCATTGGCTACCGCAAGAGCCGCCTTATCCCATGTGGATTTAGCAGCCTCCAGCCTAGTCCATCCTACATCTACTGCATCCCAAACAGTCTCATCAATTGAACATAATAATGCCCTCATGTGGACTTTCCAAAATGCATAGTTGCTTCCATCAAAATATGGTGGAGCATTAAGAGATTGAGATCGATCCATCTCAATGGAGTCAAGGATCGCACTCAGGTAATTAAACCACAACAAGTGCACCCACTTTGATACCAATTGAATGTTCAAAAAGTGTGTAAAACACATATGAACGTTTAGACCCCCAATTTACAAATTACCAGCACTATCTTATAATCAAACAATATATGCGCGGAATATGAAAATAAGCTAAAACAGAATTGGTAAAACAATCTAAACCGAATTTATTCACAACCACAACAGTAGTTAAATGGCAAAGATTAAGGAAAGAGAGATGCAAACACAAAGACAACACAGCGATGTGTTATCGAAGAGGAAATCGAAGTCCTTGGCAAAAAACCTCTCTGTTGCCCTCTAAGTGGTTAATAATCCACTAGAGAATAAAGTTGGGATACATGAATAGCAGAAGACCCTTTAAGCCTAATCTACCTAGTGCACCTAAGCCCCCTAAGCTTCTTGCTCCAACAGGGTTATGCCGAATCTTGTCTTCACTAGCTTACCGTGTCCTGCAATCACCCATTGCATCAACCAAAATGAATTGGTCCCTTCTGAATTGCTTCCCAAGCACTAAAGTACTTTATCATAGATATGGGTATGGTGAGATAAGGATTTGGCTAATGTGCCTCTCAAGAATATATCAACGGAAAGGGTGAGAGTAGAATCATTTGGAGAATCAAAGGATGAAGATTATGGATGAGTCAATCTTGTTTTTCTTTAGGGTTTCTCTCTCAAAATTCTCTCTGGAAGCTCTCTACATTTCGTGGGTATAAGGGTATTTATAGTAGGGTGTATGAGAAATACAATTAGTCAGTTACAACCAAATAGGGCATTCTGGTGACTTGAGCTCGTGACTGGAACGAGTCGCGAGTTTGAGTCGCGAGCTAATTGCCTTGCTAGACTGGAGGTTTTGTCCTGTAGTGCAATAGCTGGCATGACTCTTCAGCTCCCCCTGTATGCTTCACACGTGTGCCACCTTTGAAGACTCGCCAATCGCGAGCTCCAGTCGCGAGGCTCTTCTTGAGTGCACACTCTTGAGCTTTTCTTCACACTTTCTCACACACTATCCTTAATTAATTCTCACCTAAATACAGGGTTTCTAAATGCTAAATTACAAGCAAATTTGGCATGGAATAAAGCCAACAAAATGATTAAATAAATTCAACCTTACAAGGAGAAAGTGTGGTATTTTGCTCAACCCACCAATGTGGGCAAGCCCAAGTAGGTATCAAATCATTCCACTTCCTTAACACCCAATACATCTTTTATCCAATTTTTTTGTTCAAGAGTGTATTGCCACTAAAATACAACGAAGATTTTTTTTTTTAAATTAATGGACTGTCCCGAGGCACTAGCATACACTTGCAGAATCTCTTTAATCTCCTTCACTTCTTGCTTGTTGGCTTGGCAAAATAATAAAGAGTCATCTACAAAAAGTAAGTTCGAGATTCGTGGCGCCCTTTTGCAAATAGATACTCCTTTTATTCACCTCTCTATTTCTGCTTTCTGTAACAAAGAAGTAAAACCCTCTGTACACAAAAGAAAAAGATAAGGTGAGAGAGGATCTCCTTGCTAGAGACCTCTAGATGGGATAATATTTCCATAAGGTATACCATTAATTATAACAGAAAAAGAAGCAGTAGTTACATAGCTCATCACTTTATCCACCCACATCTCCGGAACGCCCAATTTCTCCATCATACCACGTAGGAAATCTCATTCCACACGGTCATACGCCTTACTAATATCTAGTTTTAGTGCAAGTGAACCCTTCTTCCCCTTTTTCCTCCTATGCATAGTATGCAGTGTCTCATATGCCACTAAGACATTATCAGTGATTAGGCGACCCAATACAAAAGCACTTTGTGTTGGGGATATAACATAGAGAAGGATTTGCTTCAATCTATTAGCTAACACCTTGGAAATGATTTTATAAATGACATTACACAAGCTGATGGGTCGAAAATCAGAAATTTTTTGGGGAGATTTTATTTTGGGTATTAAAACAATATGAGTAAAGTTTATTTCAGGCACCATATGACCACCATTTAAATAATCCAACACAGCATTCACAACTGTACCACCCACAATATGCCTAAATTTTTGGTAAAATAAAGCGTTCATACCATCGAGTCCAGGCGCTTTTGTTGGTCCCATCTAAAACAATGCTGTTTTAATCTCTTTCGCACTAAAATCACTTAACAAAAGTTGCTGCATATCTAGAGTCGCCTTTGGAGTTACAGCCCTTAATATATTATACGTATTTTTTTTTCCTTATTAAGCACTAATAAATAAAATTTGTTTATTTGAAAAAATAAATCAAGGTTTATAGTAACAATTTCCACATTAAAATTGCAATAATATAACATCAAAAACTTACATACAAATAAATACAGAAATAATTTGTTTATGCTTATATGCTTCCACTTCTCGTGGTTGGAAATCTTCATTACTTTATACAATTGTATCTTTGTATGATGTAATCTCATTTTTAACCTTAAGGCAAAGTTAAATCATGGTCCCAAAGAGCAACATAAAGTTGTTTTCAGGCCCCTGTCAGTGTTCTTTCTTTTCCATGGTACCCTAGATCTCCCAAAAATGCAACTTATATGCCTTGAAAAAGAAAATAACTTATTGAAAGCTCGAAAACGTGTTGAAAAACACAAGAGCTGTTTAGACCCCCAATTAAAATCACGGCTCGATAGATTTTACACAACTTTAATATAAAGTGCGGAATAGTGTAAAAGCGAGCGGATGAACAATATAGCTACTCTAATCCATAAACTAAACAACACAGCAGTATAATGGAATAACAAAGAGTAGGGAAGAGAGATGCAAACACAGAAAACACCAAGACGTGTTTTCGAAGAGGAAACCGAAGAACTCGGCGAAAAACCTCTCCGTCGCCCTCCAAGCGGAAATCGATCCACTAGACAATCAGTTGGGATACATGAGTAAGCAAGAGACCCTCCAAGCCTAATCTACCCGATGTATCTAAGCCCTCCAAGCTCCTACTCCAACAAGGCTTCTCGAAACCGTGTCTTGTCTTAGTTATCCGGATCCCGCAACAAGCTCCATGTTGCATCTGCCATTCCAGGCTTCTTCCAATGCTTCCCAGCAGCACCAAAACGTCACATAACACTTTCCAAATGTGTGGTAAGTGTTTGGGCTATCAACCTCTCAATGGTGTGGAAATGGAAAGGAAAGGGTTGAGGAGATACCACAAGCAAGTGTATAGAGAAAGGTGGGGATGACAATCTCTAATTACAAATGTGTTTGGCTAGGGTTTTCTCTCTGAAGCATTCCTCAACATTTGTGGGTAATGGGGGTTTATATAGGATAGGTGCAAAATGTGTGAGTCAGTCAGTACAGGCTGGCAGAACAGCATGTCTCGCGGGTGTCTCGCGGGAAGGCCTTACCCGCGAGACACTCGCGAGAGACAGCTGTCTCCATTTGTCATGACTCTTCGCATTCCAGCATGTGCAGGGCACATACTTCACTTCGCGGGAAGCTTAGTCGCGAGATACCCGCGAGATTCCATCAGCTTCCAACTTGCTTGAGTCTTCACACACTCTCTATCACACACCCCTTACAACAATTCTCACAACAAATACAGGGTATAAACGATTAATAGAAATTACAATCAAATTTGGCACGGAATAAAAGCCAACAAAACACATAGTTGTAAATCACAACTTTACAATCTCCCCCTTTGGCTATTCCGTGACAAAACCCTAAAACAGACTCTAGACTTAAACGTGAGTTTGGGAACACAGGCAAAACTCACTCACACCTAATTCTAGATTCTGATAAGCTCTTGAAACATATGATCAAGTAACTCCTGAAACACAACAACAAAATATTATCATTGTATGCAGCAAACTTGAAAAGCATATGGAGCAATAAGCACATGATCAAGCAAAATGAAATAGAAACACTAAATCATGGCAAGATCAAACGAGTAATCACTATACACAAGTAATTACTATGCTCATTCACACAAGGAATGAACATCCGGATATGCAAGATGATATGCTCATATGAAGAGTACCATTTGCACATCCAACACTCAACCAATGCAAAATACTTGAAGAATTTGCATCTAGGAACAATCCTACTAGGGCACATGAGTGTTCATCACTCAACCAATGCATAGAACGTATATGCATCTAGGAACAATCCTTCTCGGGCACAAGAGTGATGTAGAGAAGTAAATGTAAGACATTAACCTTCAATAGCATAAACAAAAAGGTTGCATAAGCAAAGTATTGCAAATACATGACACAAACCATAAAAGCCTACAAACGTGCAATGAAACAAAACAACCCTTAAAGCTTACAAAAGCAACATGGGTACATGCAAAGTACGCTACAAAGCATAGAGAATATCACAAAAGAAACATCTGAAATAGTACTTAAATAAAGCATAGTATCAAAGCTTTAAACACAAAACAAGTAAACATAGGAACTGTTGACTTCTTCTCCCCCTATCTCCATACTCCCCCTATCAATGACATCATCTCCCCCTTTTTGTCATGGAATAGCTAGTCATCCCCTTCTAGCTTCTGTTGAATTTCGTCCATCTGAGTTTGGAGAGATGTGAGCTGTGAATCAAGACGTCGGTGGTGAGTGTACATGATTGTCGCAAATCCGGACATCTTTGTACTCATCTCTTGAAGAGCAGTAAAGATATTGTTGATCTGTTCATCATTGATTCGAGCTGCAGTACTCGAGGAACCCGTTGGTGCATGAGTTTCTTGCTTGGTGTTCTTCTTGGCATGGCTCATACTAGCATGGAGAGACCGAATGTTGATTGGACTTGGCCTTGGATATGGACGTTCATCATCCAATGGACGGACGCCTTTGAGCTTCAATATCTTTGAAATAAGGCAAGAGAAAGGAAGACAATTCCTTGAAGCAGTGCGGTCAACTGTTTTTGCCAAAATGTGAAAGATATGATAGCACACATCAATCTCGACATCCGTGATCAGATCATTCAAAAACAAAGCTCGACCAAGGTTCATATATCCGGTGCTGGATAAGGGATAGAGATTGCTACACATGATCATTGAGAGAAGTCGTAGCTCGGAAGAGAGAGATGCCACATTGATTGACTTCTTAGTGGATGAGAATTCCAAATCAGCTCCTAAAGATTGTCTGAGATATTCTTCATCGGGGTTCAGCTCATCATATACCGGCGGTATGGGGAGTATTGGCTGGTTAATGTGTAGAATATCCGCCAAGTACATTGGTGTGACAGAAAAGCTCTTTCCTCGAACCCAACATTTGATCTCATCGCCGACAACACTAGCATTGGCATAGAATTCCTTAACCATGTTCTCGAATGTATCCTCGAAAGATGACAGCAGATAGTTCCAATCTTTCGTGGCAAACCAAATAGGTATTTGTGTTTCTTTGAGTGATGGCTGGTCAACCCCCCTTTCAACTATCAGAGGAGCACCCTGAAAGTGGTTCTTGAAGGATTCAAAAGCAGCATGAGACTTGAACAAGTGAGGATCAAAAGTTCCTGTTGAGCCACGAGTTCGCTTCGGTCTAGGTGAATCAGCATCAACATCAATGATCGGTTCTTTCCCTTTGTCGCGGCCTCATTTCACAGCTGATGTCTTGAATGGAGACATTTGTGTAACATAGTATACACAACACACAGTAGACAAGAGCAAAACCCATAGACCACAGAACACAGAACTAGATTAGAGTCGGGTTAGGTCAAAATATAAGTCACACTGCTGAATGCATAGACGCAATGCATGGAACAAGGCAAATGTGCATGTGTATGTATGTGTGAACAAGTGCAAGGTGCATGAGACACACTATCAAATACCAAATTTAGTGAAATTAGGTCAACCATGTGAACGTCCATGGAGTGAAATCACTTGGTTCCGAATTAGCACAAAAATGTCACTCGGACATTTTGACAAACACCTAGCATGCACAACATCAAATAAGACATGAGCAATGCATGGACATGGGAAAATCTATCCTCAATACAAGATAAAATGCCACAAGGGGCCAACACAGAAGCAGGAACAACCAATGGGACACAGCCCAAGCAAAAGATTTGACAAAACTTCACCCAATTTGAAAGCCAACCCAAAGTTTCGAAAATCCCCAATTTTGAAAGCCCTAACAAAAAATCTGCATAATTTAAGTGAAAACCCAAAGAGAAATGGTTAACAGACATACCTTGAAGAAGAAAATGCAGAAAAAATGCTTGGATTGAAGGGAAATGAATGGAATAGTGTTTTTGGGTTGAGAGAGTTTGAAAGAGGTTGAGCGAGGGAAGTTTGATAGTTTTGAAAAACTGTCACATCAGCTATATAAAAACTGAAAACACGCGTTTTTCGCGGGTTAGAAAGGGGCGAAACAATCGCGAGACAGTCGCGAGAAGTGCCACTGAAGCACAAAAATTTTCGCGAGAAGCATTAGGTCGCGAAACAGACGCGAGACAGTCGCGGTAGCTTCTGTCTGAAATTGGAAAAATCCAATTTTAGCCAAACAGCATTTCGCGAGAAGCTGTTGGTCGCGAGACAGTCGTGAGACAGTCGCGAAAGTTTCTGTGTGACAAGATAAAATAAAAAACTTTCCTCAACTCCTTTTCGCGGGAAGCTCTAAGTCGCAAGCTTCTCGCGAAACTACCCCTGAACCAGT
The DNA here is from genome assembly GCA_032727855.1 of Quercus ilex subsp. ballota. Taxonomy (NCBI): domain Eukaryota; kingdom Viridiplantae; phylum Streptophyta; class Magnoliopsida; order Fagales; family Fagaceae; genus Quercus; species Quercus ilex. The sequence goes on from CM064911.1 coordinate 59,414,934, forward strand.
TTTTGAAGAAACACAAAAACATGCACTTTAATCAAAAACAAACGACAAGAAAGTATAAAATCACTTTCAAAAACAAATAAAACACTCAAAAATCTTTTTGGGTTTGATCAACAAAGATTGAGCATGTGAAACCACATTTAAACAAGTACAATCACACAAATGAATAAGGCATTCAATGAACATAGACTTGTGTGTTGTGTGTGGATATCAAAAGTGAGATAGTCCTTAGTCCAATGTGAAGCTTCAATAATCAATTCAATCAAGGCATACACAACTAGCACTAGATTATGTGACCTATCTCAATTATAGAAACATGCATATATGACCTCCTACACGTACTTGATAACAATTCAATTAAGCTTTTCATTTGGCTCCATATTTAACATAACATTTGCAACTTTTGAGCAAAGAGAATCTCATTTAGAGAAAGATGCCTGAAATTTTTGATATTTCAATTTATCAATTAGCCTTTGGCTTTTTGGGCATCATGCATTTTATTTTGGTCGCTTTCCCTTTTTCCTAGTCGAATACTAGTTTGTGCGACAGGCTTTTGCAGCTCTATATCTCTTTTCATTTGGAGATTTACAATTAGAGAGCTCTTTTAAGCAAAAAAAATAAAAGTGGGAAGATATATAGGCACGAGTCTATACATGTCTCAAGATCAACAAAAATATTCACTAATCATTCATGACAAGGTTGAAGATCTATTTACAACAGTCACATAGATTTCAGAATTTCTTCCACGATGATATGAGTGCATGAGAAACAAGCTAAGCTCGTTAAATGCACAAAGCCATAAGTACAAAGGTACAAGGCAAAACATGCTTTGAGACAAAACTCAACAAAGTGATCAAACTTTTTGGATTTTCTATTTTTTTATATGCTTTTGAATTTTTGAACACACCCAAAAACAGAACAAGAAGGAAAAAAAATGATCAATACAAGTAGCAGGTGCAATATCAAAACAAAAAAAATATTTAGACACTAAACATGTGGAACCAAAACAACAGGTATGCAACACAAAGTATTATAGGTTCACACAAGAGATAGAGTTCAGGGAATGATACCGACACCGATGGTCTTACGCAAAGATTCAAACTTTGGGCCATCTAGAGGTTTAGTGAATATGTCTGCTTTCTGATTCTCAGTGTTGATGAACTCTAAGTACACGGTCCTTTCTTCCACCAAATCTCGAATGAAGTGATACCGAATTTCGATATGTTTTGACTTCGAGTGTTGAACTGGATTCTTGGACAAGTTTATGGCACTTGTATTATCACAATATACACACATCGTGTCTTGAGTGATTCCATAATCATGAAGAAGCTTCTTCATCCATAGTAATTGAGCACAGCAACTTGCAGCAGCAATGTATTCAGCTTCGGCTGTTGATAGAGAGACTGAATTCTGCTTTTTGCTCATCCATGACACCAAGTTATTTCCAAGATAGAAGCATCCACCGGAAGTACTTTTTCTATCATCAATGCACCCAGCCCAATCAGCATCAGAATATTCGACTAAGCATTCATTTGAATCTCTTAAGTACCAAATCCCATAGTCAGAGGTGCCATTTATGTAACGGCTAATTCTTTTGACAGCTGTTAAATGTGACTATTTGGGGGCTGCCTGAAATCGAGCACACACGCCTACACTGAAGGCTATGTCTGGTCTGCTAGCAGTGAGGTATAAGAGACTGCCTATCATACTTCGATAAAGCGTTGGATCCACTTCTATACCTGCTGCATCCCGACTCAACTTTGATGAGGAGCTCATTGGAGTGGAAGTGTGTTTCTTAGAGTCAAGACCAAATCTTTTAACAAGGTTTTTGGCGTATTTCTCTTGAGATATGAATATCCCATCTTTCCGCTGTTTCACTTGAAGCCCAAGGAAAGAGTTCAGCTCTCCCACCATACTCATCTCAAACTCCCTTTTCATTTCTTCGGAGAATTCATGAGCCAAATGGTCAATTGTGGAACCGAAAACAATATCATCCACATACACCTGAGCAACTAGGAGAGACTTCTCATCTCTCTTTACAAACAAGGTTCGATCAGCTTGACCTCTTTTGAATCCGCGATCCAACAAGTATGTTGTGAGACGATCATACCATGCTCTTGGTGCTTGCTTCAAACCATACAGTGCTTTCTTCAACCTTAGCACATGATCCGGAAAATGAGGATCTTGAAATCCTTTTGGTTGCTCAACAAATACTTCTTCATTTAGGAAACCATTCAGAAATGCACTTTTTACATCCATTTGGTACAATTTAAAATCCATAACACATGCAATAGACAGTAGAATTCGAATTGACTCTAACCTTGCTACTGGTGCAAACGAATCATCAAAGTCTATGCCTTCCACTTGAGTATATCCTTGAGCTACCAACCTAGACTTGTTTCGAACTACCTCACCATCTTCATCAGTTTTGTTCTTGAAGATCCACTTGGTGCCAATGACATGAGTGTCTTTGGGTCTTGGAACCAACTCCCATACATCATTTCTGACAAACTAATGTAGCTCCTGATGCATAGACTCGATCCAATTTTCGCCTCTAAGGGCTTCCTCTACCTTTTTGGGTTCGAATTGAGCAAGATAACAATTGTACGTCACATGATTCGCACTGTATTTTGGTCCTTTTCTCAAACGAAGTCCCTCATTTACGTCACCAGTGATATTACTTGGTGGATGATTGAGGGTTACCCTTGATGATGGTCTCTTGGAGGTGGAAGATTCTTCATCTCGAGAGATTGGAGGTTGAACTTCCGGAGGAGTGAGAGGGCTAGAGGGTCCTTGCATCAATCTGGTCTCTCTTCTTGGTATAGGAGGTGTGGACTCTTTTTCTGGTGATTCTTTCTCGATCTCATCATCTTCAGACATGTTGTCCTCAACTTCCCCCTTCTTCAGGTTTGATCCTTCACCGTCATCCCTTTCCCTTTCAGATATGGTATCATCAATGACCACATTTATTGACTCCATTACCGTCTTGGTGCGTTTATTGAACACCCTATATGCTCGGCTATTTAATGAATAACCTAGAAATATCCCCTCATCACTTTTGGCATCAAATTTTCCGGGATTCTCTCTGTCATTGAGAATATAACATTTGCTCCCAAATATTCAGAAATATTTTACCTTCGGCTTCTTTTCTCTCCAAATTTCATATGATGTCTTCTTCGTTCCTGCTCGGAAGTAAATCCTATTCCCAATGTGACAAGACGTGTTCACAGCTTCAGCCCAAAACTTCTGTGGAAGATTTTTGTTGAGTAACATTACTCGAGCCATTTCTTGAATCACCCGGTTCTTCCTTTCAACTACTCCATTCTGTTGTGGAGTCTTTGGGGCTGAGAATTCCTTCTTGATACCGTGTTCATTGCAAAATGTTTCAAACTTTGCATTTTCGAACTCTTTCCCATGATCACTCCTGATTTTGATGATAGGTACTCCCTTTTCATTCATCAATCTCTTGCACAATTTCTCCATCTTATCACATGCTTCCGATTTCTCTCTAAGGAAGTCCACCCAAGAATACCTTGAGAAATCGTCAACTATCACCATGATGTACCACTTTCCACCCATGCTCTCTGTTCTTGTAGGACCCATCAAATCCACATGCAGTAATTCTAACGGACGAGAGGTTGCAACCACATTCACTTTAGGATGGCTTGACTTTGTTTGTTTTCCCAATTGACATGGACCACACACATTCTTTTCAATCTTCCCAAACTTAGGTAAACCAACCACAGCCTCAAGCTTCGAGACTTTCGCCACTTGTTTGTAATTCGCATGACCAAGCCGTTGATGCCACAGCTCCAAGAGATTTACCCGAGCACTTCGACATGCTATGCTGGGTTTTGGAATGATCCCATAGCAGTTATCAGTGGTCCTTAGTCCCTTTAGAACTTGAACACCTTCTTCATTCAAGATTAGACATCCTTTCTTTGAAAATTGGACCAGGAAATCTTCATCACAAATCTGAGTGATACTTAACAAGTTCACTTTTAAACCCTTAATATATAGCACATCAGTCATCAAAGGCAGACCCGGGATATCCACTGTTCCCTTCCCAAGTACTTGTGAATGACTTCCATCCCCAAATGTCACAAATCCATCTTCCTTCTCTTTAAGAGTTTTGAATAGAGATTTTTCTCCAGTCATATGCCTAGAACACCCGCTGTCAAGGTACCACAAACATGAGTTAAACACTTTCAATGCGGTATGAACAAAAAGGCATGCATGAGAGAGACATTTTTGATCGTCAAAACAGGACACATTTTCCTTTATGTCATTCAAGGATGAGTGAAGTTTCCCTTGTAAACGACCAATTTTATCACTTAACTGTCTATTTCTTCTCTCATATTCATAGTTTAAAGACTTTGACTCACATAGACTGTTGTGTATATCATGGTTCCTATGAACTAATGATTTCAGCATATGACAGAAAATTCTAGCATGTTTCTTGGATTTAAATAACTCTAAGACAGCATTGCTGGAACAATCTTTAAATATGCTCATTGAGTCATTTTCACAAACACTTTTCAAATCCTTCATGGTGGTTTAATCAAAAACACTTTTCAAAACACACCAAGGGGTCTAGGATCACACTAAGGTATTTAAACCAAGCAAGTGTACTCGCTCTGATACCAATTGAAAGCTCGAAAACGTGTTGAAAAACACAAGAGCTGTTTAGACCCCCGATTAAAATCACGGCTCGATAGATTTTACACAACTTTAATATAAAGTGCGGAATAGTGTAAAAGCGAGCAGATGAACAATATAGCTACTCTAATCCATAAACTAAACAACATAGCAGTATAATGGAATAACAAAGAGTAGGGAAGAGAGATGCAAACACAGAAAACACCAAGACGTGTTTTCGAAGAGGAAACCGAAGAACTCGGCGAAAAACCTCTCCGCCGCCCTCCAAGCGGAAATCGATCCACTAGACAATCAGTTGGGATACATGAGTAAGCAAGAGACCCTCCAAGCCTAATCTACCCAATGTATCTAAGCCCTCCAAGCTCCTACTCCAACAAGGCTTCTCGGAACCGTGTCTTGTCTTAGTTATCCGGATCCCGCAACAAGCTCCACGTTGCATCTACCATTCCAGGCTTCTTCCAATGCTTCCCAGCAGCACCAAAACGTCACACAACACTCTCCAAATGTGTGGTAAGTGTTTGGGCTATCAACCTCTCAATGGTGTGGAAATGGAGAGGGAAGGGTTGAGGAGATACCACAAGCAAATGTATAGAGAAAGGTGGGGATGACAATCTCTAATTATAAATGTGTTTGGCTAGGGTTTTCTCTCTGAAGCATTCCTCAACATTTGTGGGTAATGGGGGTTTATATAGGATAGGTGCAAAATGTGTGAGTCAGTCAGTACAGGCTGGCAGAACAGCATGTCTCGCGGGTGTCTCGCGGGAAGGCCTTACCCACGAGATACTCGCGAGAGACAGCTGTCTCCATTTGTCATGACTCTTCGTATTCCAGCATGTGCAGGGCACATGCTTCACTTCGCGGGAAGCTTAGTCGCGAGATACCCGCGAGATTCCATTAGCTTCCAACTTGCTTGAGTCTTCACACACTCTCTATCACACACCCCTTACAACAATTCCCACAACAAATACAGGGTATAAATAATTGATAGAAATTACAATCAAATTTGGCACGGAATAAAAGCCAACAAAACACATAGTTGTAAATCACAACTTTACACTTATTAACTTCCTTGACAATAACAAAGAACTCCACATGAAAATGTCCACTTAATAGAATAAAAATCATATTATTTAGTTTCACTAATTCACATTTGAATTTAGTAAGTCACATTAAAGATAACGCCAAAAAATTTAAATTACTTACAGTCCATCATTTCCATCATGAAAATCAAAAGATATGAGCATGTGGTTTGAAAAACATCATCTAAAGCATTGTCATGTCAAATAAGAAAAAGAATATATCAAGCATTGAGCACACGCTTAACATGAAATGTAAAAACCTGGTCCTTTTTTAACTTGATAAGTGCAGCTCTTTTATCTAACTTCAATATTAAAATTTGCAAAATACATACAGTCCATCATTTCCATCATGAAAATCAAAAGATATGAGCATGTGGTTTGAAAAACATCATCTAAAGCATTGTCATGTCAAATAAGAAAAAGAATATATCAAGCATTGAGCACACGCTTAACATGAAATGTAAAAACCTGGTCCTTTTTTAACTTGATAAGTGTAGCTCTTTTATCTAACTTCAATACTAAAATTTGCAAAATAGGAATTTAATATTTTCAAAAAAAATTTTATATCCCCAAACTTATTATTTAATGGGCAAAGAGAAAGCAAAGAGTTAAAAAAATGCTTTCACATCTATCTTAGACGTGAATCTTTTCTACTATCCACACAAAGTCAATCACTAAGCTATCATGCATGAAAATGTTTATGGAGTGGTCTCACACCATTGGCATAAATGATATGCATTTCAAAGTGTTTTGATTATTCAACCTTCCATCAAACCCCATTTGTTCTATAGATCATCATGCACAATTCAAATTCCCATTCTCACTACTTTAAAGTAGCATCACATTAACAATAACAATATTAAAAAGTTACGTGATATGATTATGAATCTTTTGTACTCTTCTCAGATACTACCAATAAGAATGAGTATTCATTCATCTAATAAATAATTTAATATGCATATGAATAATCAAGTCAGTATGTGGAAACTTAATATGAAAATTTTAATTTGGTGCATGCAAACATGTAAATATGACATTTCAAGTTTAATTTGCATTCAATAGCGCGTGATTGCAAATTCCTTAAAAGTGATGTGCACAACTTTTCTTTTTCTTTTTTCTTTCTAGCTAAATGTGCATTACCATTTTAGAATTTTTGCAAAGTATATTAGAAGATACTGTAAAACTGCAGAAAATAAAAATTAAAAAAAATTAAAAATTAAAAAAAAAAACCAAAAAGAAATTGAAAGAAGTTGGAAACACACACCTAAAAAGAACCATCAATTCAATAAAGCACTCATTATATATTAATAAATATATGATCAATTGTCTATTAATTGTACATATCAAGAAACCAACTCTACCTCAAATTGAGAAGTATGTCTTTGTGAGTCTCAGATTAGAGATAAATTTTTTATTCTTAGATAACATACCTACTTGTTATAATTAGTACATAGCTAAAATGAAAATAATTAGCACATAGCTAAAATGAAAATCTGCTACAAAAATTGCAGAAAATAATATAAATGAATCAATAAAAAAAAATGTGATTGTACTGCTGGATTTATTAATTGTCAAGCTCACATTAAACTTCATCCATGGCTACTTTGGGATGTTGTTGGTCTAACTTTAGCATCTATTAATTTTCTAACTTGTACATGCCAATTAGATTTTAGATTGTTGTCATGATACCCATTGAAAAAGCATCAAACAAGGCCAAGAAAAGCCCTTTCACAAACCTTTTCTTTTAAAGTAATATATAGGTCATATCAAATGGATATGTGGCAAACTATAATGGAATAAGCTTCAAAACCCCAAGATTTATAAGCTACTTAGGTAAAAAAGTAAATTCCCAAAGCCATAATCTATTTATTCTAAAGATAACAATACACAAATGCATCTAAATGCTAACAGTTCTATATAAACAAAATTATAACTTAAAGAAATCAGTAAAGACCTATAAAGAATATATAAACCAACTTAACTTTGAGAATTATCATTTACCAAAATATCAGTCATCTTAATCACAATATCACATAGAAACAATTATATAAATAAATTCACAGGTTTCAACTTATAGCGTAATAAAATATTTCTAGTAAATTTTATTTATAATCAAAATTTTCCAACCAACCCAAACAATATCCACTTAAAGCTTTTTTCTTCTTCTGGTAGCAAATCTAAGTCATGGATGTTTATGGGGATAGAACAATAGACTACCACTTTTAAAAGGCTTAGACAAAGATACTTACCCAAGAGAATGAACTTTTGATTGAATCATTGATTTGAGAACTTATACTTTTAAGATCCCCTTCAACAAAAAGAAGAATTCTGACATTTTGTCCTAGAAGGATAAATTGACCTAAAGCTGTAATCCTTTTGAGTTTTTCTTCTTGCAAGCATTACAAGGTTGGATGATTCCTCTACCTGTTTTCATCTACTGCACCCAAAAAAAAAATACATGAAGCAAAGAGGAGTAAGTTTTATATAATAAAGCTCTGGCATAAATTTTCTAATTCCTATTGATCAACAGTGAGTCAGCAGCTGATATGTCTTACTTGCACATCACTGAGTGCAATTGGACCCTTATGGCTTGCACAATCTTAATGAGTAATGCTTCCTTAAAATCCAAAAAACTCAACTTCAATTTCTTTACAATTAAACCTAATAGTAATTTAGTAATTGAATAGCTTTGAGACAAAGTTTAGCTGTAACATGTATGTGACAATCTCAAAACCTGTATAACATAAATCACATTAGAATATACCTAACTAATTATACACAATGAGCCACAGCTAATGAATGCACATAACATCAAAAACAACAATGAGGGCAGAACCTCTATGTGGATGATCTGGAAATCCATTGGAAGGAGTCACTACAATCCATATCAATAAAAAAAATTTGAACTTTGAAATTTGAAAAAGATCAGATTATAATTTTTCATACTTGAAAAATAGTCCAACATCAGAAAAGGATCCTGATTCTTCAACAACTGATATGTCTTACTTGCACATCACCGGGTCCAATTGTACCCTTATGGTGTGCACAATCTTGATGAGTAATTCCCCCTTAAAATCCTAAAAACTCAACTTTAGTTTCTTTACAATTAAACTTAATAGTAAACAAGTAATTGAATAGGTTTGAGACAAAGTATACCTGTAACATGTACACTGATAAACACAATCCAAAACAAACTTGGACTATGTTAAGGTCAAAAACTATCTTTATAAGCCATGCCTCCAAGCCAGGCATTTTGTCAAACACTTTGAGGGTGATCAGGTTGGCCTCTTTTCTCTTCTCATGCATAGTTTAACAAAATTAAATTTTTGCACATCAATTATTGCAAAATGATAGAAGAACTAAGAATATTACATTGTACTCATATTCTGCATGATGACAATAAAGTTATAAAATAAGAGCTAAAGGGAAAAATATCAAAAGAATACAATTTGAATGGAGAGAGAGAGAGAGAGAGAGAGAAGCAACTCATATCCAATATCAATTATCAAATAACTCTTGTATGTAAATATCATACACTACAACATTAGGGATAGATATCATAACGATGATAACTGACTAAATCACATATAGTGGTAAGTCTTGTGCCACTCAGTGGCAAGCTCACAAACATTAACAACCTCCAAATCATCAGGTTTTACATGAATTGAGGCATTGTGTACACCATATAAACTTATCAAGAATTATCTTACGATGCTCCTAGTTGTATTGCATTGGTTTGGGGTAACCTTTAGCAAAATAAGAAAAATAATATCTATCTGAATATAAAGGTAAGTCAAAACAAATATAATAGAAGCCATGAAGTTAGTAAAAACAAATTTTAAGAATAGTTCATGTTCAAAATTAAATGTTTGTTAGTTTTTTCCAACTTAATTTTGTCATAAAATATCCCTATTCAAAATTGAAAATATTAATGTTGTCCACTATTCAAATTTGTGTAGTAGTAATTTAAATATCCTAGAGCTATATTAACCAAGAACTGTAAAGAAAGGCAAAGGGAGGCAGACTGATTTAAATGAAGAAAAGTGAAGGCCTCTAGAAGAATTCAAACTTGTATCAATAGCAAGCGTCACCTCCAAATTAAACATAAGAGCCCTTATGTATGCTAAAATTATAATGCACGAATATGTTTATGGAGTGGTCTCGCACCCTTTGCCCAAATGATATGCATTTGGCTATAGTTTTTATTGAGGTCTTTTGACTATATAATTCCTCAAGGGTTTACTTTTGGGTGGGTATACAGTCATGAGGTCTCTCCTAAATTTTCAATAAAACCCAAAAACCAATGCACTATTATGGGCTTTCAAGTGGGAAATACTTAAGCTTATAACTTTAAATATACATGCAGAATCACTACTTCTCTTTTGCATAATTGGATGACAAATGCAATCATCAAAATGTGATTTGATTAGGTCTTTTCTTTATTCTGCTTGATAAAACATGTATTTAGTGCTCAATGTTTGTTTTGTAATGATGATGAGGACACATTTAAGGACATTAAACATGCTCAGAATAACAATATGTGTTATATCATACCTTTAATTAGCAAGTGTAAAATAATACAAAGTATTGTACCTGTCCAAAAATATGTCTAATTCCTCTATCAAAATTATCCATTGATTGCATACCTTCGCACACGATTAGTTCTCTGTATACAAAAGCTCTTCAGCAACCACCTATTATTTTGTAATACAACTCACCAAGTTTAGTTCATAATCCACTCCTTAAAATTTTCAAAAATCAAATGAACTAGCAACAAAAATCTAAAGATTTTCTAAAACAAAACCAATAACTATTTAGCATCAAATCAACCATTCAGGGCTCTTTGATGGTAAGCATGCTTAAAATTTTCAAAAATCAAATGAACTAACAACAAAAATCTAAAGATTTTCTAAAACAAAACCAATAACTATATAGCATCAAATCAATTGTGCCTAAGATTTTTATTGAACCCCATAAACAAAATTTATCTGCAACACACATCCCATATATATCATTGAAAATTCTGAAACCATAATCTAAATCAATGCGTCAACTTCAATTAAAAAAAGAAAAAGAAAAAAAATAAATCAATGATAAAACAAATGGAGAAGGAGAGAGACTCTTATAAGAGTGGCAGAACTTAAATAGATTACCAGTCAAACAAAATAAATTTAGAGTGACCCTTCAATGAAATAAATTTAGCCCAAATAATCCATTTAAATTTGGAAATTTAATCCAAATGATTCAAAAAAAAAAAATTTAATCACCAAGCCCATTCTTCGGCCTTTCAAAAACATAGGAACAGAAAACCCATTAAAAAAACACCATGACTTTTGCCAAAACCTACAGCATGAACTCCAATGGCATGACCAACTTGGCCTCTCTAAACAGGCCAAATATGTGATAAAAATATAGATTAGTGCAACAAAGATCTCCTCCACATTGGCATCGAGACTATAAATATTATCAGCACCTCCGGCCTACGTGCTTGGTGCATGTAACTCTAGAACTAAACCAACCTATCTAAGCAAAGCCAAATCAGATCTGCTAAAAAAAACTAGATATCAAAATTAAGCAGAGCTTGAAGCTAAAGCAAAACTTGTAAGGTTGCCAAATTTTGAGGGTTGGGAGTCTCTTCAATACTATCTCCACTACAAAACCCATCCATATCCACAATATTTTCTTACAAAAAGATAGGAATTGAAATCCCTAAATTGACAGAAAACCTAATTGAAGACATAATTAAAACTCAACTTTGAGCCTCTGTCCTATTTAAAACAATTTCAATCTGAATTTTAACCCATATCAGTAACTATCATTTCATCAAATGAATAGCTATGCAAATTTCATCATTTCAAATGGAAAAAGTAGCTACTTGGAAAAGGCAGTAACTATCATCAATATACAATTTACGATAGACAAAAGACCAAAATTGTATTATTAGTACAATCTAACAGGTCACTACTAAACTGTTCCAATACCAAAACTTATCTTGTTCCTATTAGGGACATAAAACATGGTCTCAGTTATCACACTACATTCTCCCTCAAATCTATATTTTAGTAGAAGGATCTCATGCCTAGCCAAATCATTTTTCCTTTAACACCAAGCAAAACAAAAACAAAAAACAAAAGGTATATTATGTCTAGATAAAAGCAATCCTCAAGATTATTAAAAACCTGATGTCAGTAAGAGCACCTCAATGTTCCACACATTCAGCAACTATGAAACAATATGGGTTCCAAAAGGGGGAAAAAAAAAAAAAAAGACCATGCACACCCCAAATATATAATCCAACAATATGCACAAAATGCTCTTCTTTTCTAATAAATTGGATCATTCACATAAGGCATAAAATAAGAAGAAGAGAGATACAGATAGACCTGGTGATGCCAATGGTGACAACCAAAAAGGCAACCACACCTCTGCTAGGATTCACTTGGCGTTGGGATTGAGTAATTTGCATCATCATCATTACCTAAAATCGAAACTCAAAAAATAAGATTTAGAGAAATTCGTAGAGAAAGAATTTCTTGAGAAGTAGATCAATCAAATAGGAAAGAGAATGACAGAGGGGGAATTATTTATCCTAATCAGCTTTGTGGCTGAATCCGTCCACAGAGAAAAAAGGCTAAGAGTGGAGGCCAAGGAAACTCCTACATAGGCCTAGCATGTTGGCTGCCTTAGGTATAGGGTTTGCGTTGGGGAGGAATATTGGAGAAACAAATTGATGATTAAATTTGGTTTCCAAGGGAGGCGAGAAGAGAAGGTTTTAGGGAAAGGTTTTAGAGAAGAGAGAGGAGAAGAAGATGGAGTTTGGGATTGATTTTCAAAGTTGGGTTTTAGGGAGAAGGGTAGAGAAATAGAGAGAAAGGATTCAAAGTTAGGTTTGTGGGTAGAGTTGGCTTTTGGGGAGAAGGGTAGAGAAATAGAGAGAAAGTATTCAGAGTTGGGTTTGTGGGTATCGGGTTTGCTTTTCACAATTGTGAAAAAAAAAATTGGGCTTTTTTATTTTAACATAATTAATTTTTTTTTTAATTTAATTAATGCTGATGTGAAAAATTATAGGAGATTTGGAGGTTTTGATTTTATATATATATAAAATCCTGACCATTTATTTTTATTGTTTAAATCTTGACTGTTTACTTGAGTTTAGTAGTAAACCTATTACCGATAGAATGGATAGGGTATAAAAGCAAGAAAAAAAAAGAGATCGAATGATTGGTAAAAAGAAAAGAAAGAAACAGAGACCGAATGATTGGTAAAAACAAAACAAAAAAACAGAGAACGAAAGAGGCCAAGAGGATGAACGAGAGTGCGACTGCCATCGCTCACCATCCACCACCTTTAGATAATCTACCACTGTCACCGGTGATAATTTATTTATTTATATATTTATTTGCTGTGATTCATATTGATTTTAAATTTGATTTAGATGTCTCGTTTTTGTTTGGTTTTGATAAATTTTTTTTTTTCGATTTGAATTTTAGGGTTTCAGAAAAAGAATATTGGAGGAGCATCCAGATTTTTGCTGTGGTTTTTTGAATTTTTTGTAAGTATTCTATTCTATTCCTGATTTTTTTTTATAAAAAAAAATTCTTTTGTTTTAAGTAATTTTATTTGTAAATAAATTTAGGCAATATATTTTATTGATTTTTTATTTTTAGGGTTTCTGTTAATTGTCATTGATAAATAAGGATTGAGAATATAGGGCAAGAAGAATTTGTATTTCCATTGCCACCATTTCAGAGCCCAAAAAGGGTTACACCTTACAATCTGGATCCTTTGTACTTTTATGTTGTTGCCCCTGAGCCTTGAAGAGTAATTTAAGTCTCATAAACTTTATTTTGCAGTAAATTCTTTATTCTAGATTATTTTACTCACTTTGTTGGATGGTTGAACAACAATGTGGAAAGGAGGGAGAAGGAGTGAATATTATTTATCAAATTTATTGTCAGCATCTTTGTGCTTCCTATATAAGAAAAAGATAAAAGTCTAAAGGCTTAAGTTTAACACAATATTTTGGTAGACTGTAGTGTCTAGTGCTTTTGCTTTCAAAAGATAACTGCCAACAGAATCCTCCCTCTCCTAGTTGTATATAGGAGTAGTGGTTCAGTGAATTGTATGTAGTTTAGGATAGGCATTGAATTTTTTTATTCTGAAATATGAAGAGCTCAGACTAAAATATTGGTGGCCACATTCTTAATAAGTTTCGCAGTTATCTTTTGCCACAAATTGCAGAAGCTTTGTTATGTGATCATCATTGGTTATACTTATATGGAGTACCAGGTATATCATAATTTTTAATCCTTAATTATATTTTGATGGAAGTATTCATTAATATATTTTTGATGTACTAATGAATGCTTTGCTTTCCTTATTCAACTATACATGATTATGAGGAAGAAAGCTTAGTGGAGGATTTTGGCAACTTGTGCTTATCTCAATCTAGTTCATTTGTTGATGAGGATTAGGCGACTAAAGTTGTCAATTAAATTCAACCATAGCCTGAAAGCATTTTTTTTTTTTTTTTTTTTTGCATCAAAATTTTGTACAAGTCTAGATGTTAAAACCTTCTGGAGCTATGGTTGGTGGAACAAGCTTAAGATTTCAAGGAAAATGCCTTGGTGCTATATTATTTTTTAGTTTCTCCATTTTGTATGACAAGTGCTTATTTTGTTGACTTTGCAAGTTGCCTTGTATTTTTAAGTAAAGGTGGTGATGCAATCAGGAAGCATCACATAAAGTTTAGGGAGAACGGGTACAATAATTTTCCTGAGATTGTGTTTTGGAACGTTAGGAACTCTAGTCTCTAAGGCCACTCCTGTTCCATCCAATCAGAGTGGGGTGCCTCTTGTATCTCCCATGAATTACCATATACTTTGCAAATATGGTAAGGCTACAATAGAAATAAATTTTATTTTTCTTTAATTTGGGAAGTTCCTTTATCTATCACATATTGACCCTTAGTTAATGCACTAATTGGAACTTGGAAGTTAGATATACGAATTGGGTACTCAGGTCCTTTCTTTTAGGGTGCAGGGGCTTGAAGTTATTTTTATTGACATTGTAATTTTGCATGCAGTCCAGCATAACAGTGGACATTTTGTAGGTCTATGGTCTTCCTCTTGAGTTATAAGAGTATAAATTTGCATAAAAAGTTTGGATGTCTTTTGGTGCTATAAACGTGGTTGGATTTTTAAATGTCCTATATGAATTATGGCATATGTTTTAGATCATAAGAACTTTATTATTAGAGTGCATGCTAATTAAAATGTCTTTTTAAGTCTTGGTCATATACAACATTTATGATTTATGTAATCTATCAACCAAAACCATGTCTAGTATTCTGCATAAATTATCAGAATCCAAACAGAATGCTAAGAAAATGCTTGCATTTAAATATTTTGTTATAAATTTTAAGGATGTTAATTTATTTTTAATTCTTGTGTTCCTTCTGTGTTTATCACTTTAGTCATAATGTCTTTATTATATGCTTTATTTGATAAATTTCCCTTTGAGGTGCAGAAAACTACCAGAATTCTCTATGCAACGAGGTGTGCCCTTATGAACATCTCATTTTTCTAAGTGTTGATGGTTATACCATGTAAATGCAGATACTTTAGTTACCACTTGAGCTGCAAAAATTCCTACAAGTTAGTTGAGAACTTAGGAATGAACAATCCGAACATAATGACCAATTGCAAGATGCTTTTGATTATCTCTTTTTCAATTATTGCCATGATGGTATTCAAATATAGATGTGAAGAAACACATTGTAGTGGATTTCTTTGTAAATGAATTTTTTCCTTCTTATGATGAGCAAGTAGCAGAGTAAGTAGTAATCAGGATACTTATAATGGATTTCTTTCTAGTTTTTCAACTTCCTTTAGATACTTTACAACAAGAGACCTGTTTGTAGTACATGAAACTGGGTTGTATATCATTTCAAGTTATCATTATTATGAGGTAAAGAACACTATATTTAGCTCCAAGTGCAAGTAGGCGATATGAACTATGGAAAAATGGTTTCATATAGCATTCAGATCAAGAGAGCTAAAATATTATAACACCCAAAATTTGCCCAATCAATGCAATAATAATAATAATAATAAATAAAATTACATAAGCTTTTGTATCAATTGTGTAAAATATGAAATTTAAAATTTAAAAATATTTTAAATTAAATGGCTGAGAGGGGTCATATATGATGTTTGTTCAATTGAACGACTTCCCAAGGCTAACTCAACTATGTCCTAACTACTTCCTGGTATTGCATTTTTTAAGCTATAACAAGTTTTGTCCATGTGTTTAAAGATTGCTTTGAGAAAATTGCAGATACATAATGCCTTTCATTTCTACATAAGTTTATCACTTATACAATCATCACATAATGCCCTGCTTTTTATTTTATTTTTTTCCCCTTTCCTTTGCTTTATTGTCCAATTTATTTTATTTAAGTTAACTCATTGCTGCTTCATTTTTCTTCTTATAAAAATACAAAAGCATGTGCTTATAAAAACAAAGTTATTGCAAAATTGGAGGACACTGAGATCTTGTTTGGGAGGAATAGAGCTCCTAGAGTTAGTGCAAAATATATGGACGATGCAGTTGAAGTTATGACTGAGGAAGGAGAAAAATGATGAATTCTTCTATTGGACAACATGTCAACATTTGGTATCAATAAGTTATGCAATTGAGCATTGTCAAAGAAAAAAGAGTAGAAAAGATCCACTTCGAAACAATTTTTTAGTTTGAGATTTTGAATGTTGTTAAAAAAAAAAAAAAAACCCCCATGTATTTGTATTCTTTCTCTCTCTAAAATATTTTAGTTGGCAAGAGTTGGCAAGAAATTTTTTAAGTTGGCTATGATGGAAGATATTTAGTTATTATCTTGTCAATTGGTCTATCAATGGCTTCTTTGTTTTGAATTGTGTAAAAAACACATATTTTGGAAACTTCATCATCTCTTTTGAAATAGAACTTTTTAGCTGTTAAGAACTTTGAGAAAAAATATTTTAGTTTGAGATTTTAAATGTTGAGAAAAATTCATGCATTTAAGTTCTCTCTTTATGTTGATATAGAACATTTTAGTTGTCAATAGTTGGCAAAAAAAAATTTTAGTTGGCTATATTGACAGATTTTTAGTCATCATCTTGTCGATTGGATTATCAATGGCTTTTTTATTAGCTCATGTATTTATTAAAAAATGTTACTAAAATTAAAATGTAGAAGGTTTAAGAAAAATAATAATTGAAAAAAATAGAGGGATTGTATAAAATTTTTATTATCATTTGTACAGATAGAGGTTTCAAGGGGGTTATTTTGTTTTTTTTTTAAGATTTTAAGGGTCCTTTAGTTATTTTTTAGGTTTCAAAGGTATTTCGGTAAGTGTTTAGGTTTTAGGACATTACAGTCATTTTTTTAGGTTTCATGGTCATTTAAGTCATTTTTATAGTATTTAAGGATATTTTGATTAATTTTTAGGTTTGGGGGGTATTTTTAGTCATTTTTTTGGTTTTAGGGTCATTTCAGCCATTTTTTAGGTTTTAGGATATCCCAATAATTTTTGAGAGTTTCGTGGTTATTTTGGTAATTTTTAAGTATTAAGATGTGTTTTGGTAATTTTAGTATATTTAAGTGTATTTCAGAAATTTTAGGGATTTTAGGAGTATTTTTGTTATATATATTTGTTGATTATTAGATAATTCGGTGGGGTTGGGTCGGATTGGCTATGCTCATATGTAATGTTGGCTTAATGTGATGACGGATCTATCAAATGTGAGTAAAAAAAAAAAGAATCATTGAATGTGTCAAATGTGATGTTGGAACTGCACAATGTGAGGATCGAAGCGTCAAATGTGAGAAAAAAGTAAGGGAACCATCAAATGTGAGAAAAGACCTGTTACATGTAATGTTGGAACTGCACAATGTGAGGATGAAACTATCAAATATGAGAAAAAATAAAGGAACCACCGAATATGACAAAGGATACCAGAACTAACAACCAATCACCATAAACAAAATGACCAATCACCAAAACGATAAATACCCATCAAAATCAAACCCCAAACAAACACAAATCCTCACAAAAAATCAATAAAAATGTGAACTTTATCAAATTCTTCTAACAAAACAGAGGGGGAAAATTTCAACTTGGAAAGAACAAACCTCAAAATGCCATCATCAAGCAATTTTGGTGAAAAAGTGAAGCACAAATCAAAAAAAATTGGGGAAATTTCAAACCAACTCTACAGTACCTAAAATGGGTTTCAATCGTCGCCGTGTAAAACCCCTTTCCCTGTGCCGGCGAGGTCAATTAATGGTGAGGTCCTTATTAAAAATGGAGCAAAGTCGAAGAGAGAGGAAAGAGAGCACGGTCGAGAGAGAGAGGGAACGCAGGACAGCAAATAAACAATGGATTTTTATTGTTTGGCGAAAACAATTCCCTCGCTAGAGCTGGTGAGGTACTGTTCATGGCTTAAGGATCTGTTTCTTCTTTTGTGGGTCTTGCTTAGGGTTTCGTTTAGTAATCGTCGCTCTAGATAGGTTCTTGTGGATGGTTTGGATGAGAAGAATTTGAGAGAGATGAAACTAAAAAGAGAAGCATAGACTATAGAAAAACTGAGAGAGAGGAGAAGTCAGAGACTCAGAAACTGAGTACTCCCCTATGTGAAGATGGTACCCTCAAAGTGGGAAAAAAAAAATAAAGGAACCATAAAATATGACAAAAGTGCAGTTACATATGATATTAGTACTCCATAATATGAGAATAATACCATTAAATGTGAGAAAAAAATAAGAAAACCATTGAATGTGACAAAAATACAATTACATGTAATGTTGGTATTACGCAATGTGAGGATAGTACCATAAAATGTGATAAAAAATAAGGGAATCACCGAATGTGACAACAATACAGTCACATATGATGTTGGTACTGCACAATGGGAGGATGATACCATTAAATGTGAGAAAAAATAAAAGAATCACCGAATGTGACAAAAGTACAGTCACATGTGGTGTTGGTATTACGCAATGTGTGGATGGTACCAACAAATGTGAGAAAAAATAAGAGAACCACAAAATGTGACAAAAGCATTGTCACATGTGATATTGGTACTGTGCAATGTGAGGATGATACCATCAAATATAAGAAAAAATAAGAGAACAACTGAATGTGATAAAAGTACACTCACATGTGATGTTGGTACTACGCAATGTGAGGCTGGTACCATAAAATGTGAGGAAAAAAAATAAGGGAACCACCAAATATAAAAAAAGTACAGTCACATGTGATGTTAGTACTGCACAATGGGAGGATACCATCAAATGTGAGGAAAAAAAAAGAATCACCGAATGTGATAAAAGTATAGTCACATATAGTGTAAGTATTGCGCAATACGTGAATGGTACCATTAGATGTGAGAAAAAATAAGGGAACCACAAAATGTAATAAAAGTATAGTTACATGTGATGCTGATACTATGCAATGTGAGGATGGTACCATCAAATATGAGAAAAAAATAAGGAAACCACCGAATGTGACAAAAGTACAATCACATGTGATGTTGGTACTGTACAATGTGAGGCTGCTACCATAAAATATGAGGAAAAAAAAAAAGGAACCACCGAATATGACAAAAGTACAATCATATGTGATGTTGGTACTGCGCAATGTGAGGATGGTACCATCAAATGTGAGAAAAAAAATAAAGGTACCATCGAATATGACAAAAGTACAGTCAAATGTGTTGTTGGTATTGCATAACGTGAGGATGATACCTTTAAATGTGAGAAAAAATAAGGGAACTACCGAATGTAACAAAAGTACAATCACATGTGATGTTAGTATTATACAATGTGAGGATAGTACCATCAAATGTGAAAAAATAAAAATAAAAGAACCACCGAATGTGATAAAAGTACAGTCACATGTGATGTTAGTACTACACAATGTAAGGATGGTATCATCAAATGTGAGAAAAAATAAGAGAACCACCGAATGTGACAAAAGTACAATCACATTTGATGTTAGTATTACACAATGTGAGGATGATACCATCAAATGTGACAAAAAAATGAAGGAACCACCGAATGTAACAAAAGTATAGTCACATGTGATGTTAGTACTGCACAATATGAGGATGGTACCATCAAATATGAGGAAAAAAAATAAGGGAACCACCGAATATGACAAAAGTACAATCACATGTGATGTTGGTATTCCGCAATATGAGGATGGTACCATCAAATGTGAGAAAAAAATGAAGGTACCACCGAATGTGACAAAAGTACAGTAACATGTTCTGTTGGTATTGTGCAATGTGAGGATGGTACCATTAAATGTGAAAAAAAAAAAATAAAGGGAACTACCGAATGTAACAAAAGTACAATCACATGTGATGTTAGTATTATACAATGTGAGGATAGTATCATCAAATGTGAAAAAAAAAATAAATAAATAAAGGAACCACCGAATGTGACAAAAGTACAGTCACATGTGATGTTGGTACTGTACAATGTGAGGATGGTACCATCAAAGATGAGAAAAAAATAAGGGAACCATCGAATGTGACAAAAGTATAATCACATGTGATATTAGTACTACATAATATGAGGAAGATACCATCAAATGTGATAAAAAAATAAATGAACCACCGAATGTGACAAAAATACAGTCACATGTGATATTAGTACTGCACAATATGAGGATGGTACAATCAAATGTGAGAAAAAATAAGCGAACTACCGAATGTGACAAAAGTGCAATCACATGTGATTTTTTTTTTTTTTTTTTTTTTTGAGAAACAATCACATGTGATATTAGTACTACACAATATATTATTTTGATAACCTGATATACTAGGTTATCTACTAGTAAGTACCGTACAAAAAAAAAAAAAAAAAAAAAAAGGTGTATTGTAACAATACACACATATATATATATATATATATATGATTGATAAGTTTGAATATTCAAACTTCAAAAAAAAAAACTAAAACTAAAAAATTTGAAATTAAAACGCCTCGTGTTACTGACTTGTAGTAGTAGAAGTCTGAAACCGTTGAAACCGAGTGGGAACTCCGCATATTACACGTACACAGTTACACGTGGTTGGTGTCTGTTTCTCACCTAGCATCATCATTGATCAAAATATTCAAATATTAAATCCATTTGACATTGTTTAAACCTTTCTTTACTACTACACACAGAAAACAAAAGAAGAAAGAATAATCAGTCAAAAAAGCACGCGTTGGCAATGCCTATCCCCCACACGTTTAGCATCTAGAAGGGAAGGGGAAACTGAAAGAGTCCAAAAGTCACATCAACGTACGAGTTTTATTTTTTATGTCATCCTCTCTCACTCTCACTTTCCCTGCAATCACTTTGCTACTTCTTGGAAGGTTATTACCAAATTAATTTTGGGAATGATAAATAGTTCTTTAATTTTATGTACACAAAATACGAATCTTGAAAAGTCACACATATCTACAATTGGGATTCTTTAGATTTCTTGAAATTTATTAAATTTTGGACCATCCATTACGTGGGACATTATTGATGTTAGGTTGAAATATTTTTTCTTGTCCCTAAAATTTGATCCAAGATCCTATTAAATCCCTTGAATTAAAAAGCTTACAAATTTTACACCTTAAATTTTGAATTTTTATTTAATTTAATAGCAAATTTGATGTCGGATATATAATGTAATAAAGATGATAGTTCAGAATGTAAAATGTGTATTTGAAAAATTTATACGGTAAAATATAATCTGAAATATATTTTAAAATGGTAAAAGTAAAATGTAACTTCTCAAAAATTAAAATGTATCAATTTCATTTTACGGTATATTTGGTAGTCAATTTATTGCAAACTTATTCTCAAAAAAAAAATATATATATATTGCAAACCAAATTAATTTATTAAGATGTACATCAACTTTCTACAGTTTATCAAGGTCGCTCACTAGAGCCGACAAGTATTATCCTGGTTAGTTAGCTGAGATTTGAAGATCTAGGACTTATTTTACATGACCAGCCCCAGTGCCCACACTTGATTGTTAAATTATCTTCTTTTTGAATGGTTTACAATATTTAAAAAAATAAGAAATTTCATAGTGGTGGAGATTCAACCTAAATCTATGTTTTCTTCTCTAAATAGGTTGAAATTACATGGCAGATTGCAGAATGCAATACATGCATGAACCATTGTTCTAGATTTTTGTGGTTGAAGTCAACAACTTTGATTGCCAGGTCTGAACTGAAGCATTTCGGAAAGCTAGCAGTGAAGTAATACTCCATACTAAAAGAAGTGTATCGAGTCTGTATTGCAAAAGATTCTTCTAGATGGATTTAGGAAGAGTATTTCGTTGAAATCATCTTTCTTTGGTCAAGCAAATAGATAATTGTCACGAATTTCAAATATTAAAAGAATTAAAAAAAAAAAAAAACTTTAATTTGCTTGAATCTCACTGTCATCCAGATGACATGATGACACATCACGGTACTCACTAGTTAGTCTAGCTTGGATTAAGGGTTTACTTGTCAATTAACTAGAACACAATCCGTTTTCAAATTTGAGAAGTTTTAGGTCTACAATATTTTCATAATACTTTCATAACAAATCTTAAATGGACATGCCTTATAACTTGTTATGAAAATGTTATAAACATATTAATTCTCCCAAAATTTAGCATATGATGCTATCCAGTGTACATCAAGTTATCAACCGTGGAATGCCTATAGGAATGTAGGTCAAGAAAATCATTTTCTTAAGATGGCAAGTTGTTAAGTGGAGATTGGCAGGATATCAGTAGAGTGAGCAATAATTGTAAAAAGAGAATAAGTAATTTTTAGGTATTCTCAGAGTACGGAGAATATTGTTTTCTCTTCTCACATTTATGGTAAAGTCCATTCATTAAATTCATGATGGGATCTACCATGGACGTGAGAGGAGAGAGCGCCATTTTCCCATACTCTAGGAGTACCAAAGAATTTTTCGAAGAAAAGGGGGAAAAAAGGAGCAGCAAGTGACAAATTCCTTAAGTGGCCAAGACCAACGAACCATTCTCCAACACCTCCAAAATCCTGCCCCAAATTCCATTAATCCAACTACAATCTCAGAAGATGAAGAAGGTAATAGTTGTTTTGTGTGTGTGCACGCTCGTACGTGTGAGAGAGAGATCTTGGAAGAGTTAATGGAGGTTTAAAAATCCAAGTCAAATTGCACGCTTGCACGTGGGAGAGAGAGGGTTTGGAAGAGTTAATGGAGGTTTCAAAATTCAAGTCCAATGGGGACATAAGAGATAAAATAAGGACGTATGTTAACAAGAGGGGAGGGGTGCAATCCATGCAAAGAATGACACCTTTACAAATGCATATTCATATGATTTGTCAATTATAAACTTTGGTTAAGAATGAAAATCCGATACCAAATTTGCTATATTTGGGTTTTAGTCATTAGAAACTATTTTAATTACAACACTAATTGTTAGAGTGAAAATTCACCTCTCAGTTGGGTACTTCATCCAAAGATGTCGATGAAAGATCTTCGCAAAAATATAGCGATGGAAGCTCCGACGAACCTGCAGAAGTAAGAGAGCTGATCAGAGAAGGTGTAGGTATTGCACCCACCAAAGATCTCCGATGTTTAAATCAGGACTCCAAATAGATAATATAATAACTTAGACTCTTAGAGAGTTAAAAACAACATATGTGTCTCATGGAGCACGTACCTCTCTCATTGGAGATGTGTTGTCTTTTATAGTTGTATGTTCCAGCTATTGGCTAAATTAATATCGTGCATTTACGTGATTGGCGTAACATTTGGCACATTTAATGTGGCAATGACTATTCATCTATTGCTTGGAGTAACTATAGATTGTTGCACTAATTAATTCGAAAAAATTGAAATTGATATTAGTTCACTGGACATGATCCCAAATTTTTATCCTAAATATGGGATTATCATGTTAATCAAAATCAATAGAATTGTATCCTTCTCAGAAAAAAAAAAAAAAATCGATAGAATTGTGTATATATATATATATATATATATATATAAACTTGGGGTCAAGGCATAAACACAACATATAAAACCCCAAGCTAAAATAATGGTTTCGTCCTTCTAGGTAGTGATGCCTATGGTTGTAACAGTCTTACAAAAGAATATGAATGTTATCCTTCTTTTATAGTCATTTAGTAATTTTTTTGGAAAAAATGTCCCGACACCCCTTCAACTTTGAGGTTATTGCCATAACACCCTATAAACTTTTATTTCAGCCAATTTAGTACCTGAACTTTACGTCTAAGCCAACTCACTACATCCGTTAGTCTCCAGTTAAGAAACTAACGTTCAACTCGCGTGAGGCACCGAAAAAAAAAAAAAAAAGGCCGACGTCTCTGGTCTCGCCAAATAAGGGCACATCTTATCAATTTCTCCGTTGAAAGGCATTCTGTGACTATCGGACTTTGAACGGCAACGGTTTAAAGTCTAAAGAGTGTAATCCTTTTCACAGGAAGACATTCAAAAGCTTAAATTATATAACCGAATTATGAAAACAATGAAAAGTTTAAATTTATTAGAGCCCCAAATTTGAATGGTTTGCTGAAGCAAATCAAACAATATATATTAAAATAATAACCTACAAGAAGCTCCTGGATGCTGCAATGATTTGAAGTCCAAATAGTCACTTCAACGCAAAAGAAACAAAGATTTGTCACCACAACAGTAATTTAAAAGAACCTTAAACTATCAATTTAAACAATATATATAGTTGAACTCAGTGATTTTGTGCAGTTGAACGACAGAACGAACTGCAAAGTTGAATCACGAGTTGTGCGATCAGTGAAGGGACATTAGCTTCGGCAAGACCATGGACAACAGGTTTCGTTTGATCCTCTTCCTCTCTTTCTCTTAAAACTGAGTCCAAGTTTCTCTTTCCTCTCAATTAGTTCATCTGGGCCTGGCTAGTGTTTTTTTTTTCTTCGTGCCTCACACATGAGTTGAACATTAGTTTATTAATTGGAGACTAAGAGCATTAGCATTGGAGATTGCTAATGCCAAATTTTAGAAAAATTTAGAATTTTAAGCCCCAAAACTATCTGCATTGGAGAATGCTAAACAGCAGTATTGTAAATTTTTTTGCAATGGGAGAGAATATATAATTTCGAAATATATTATTTTAATGAGTAAAAGAGGAAAATAAAAGTTTGAGATGTGGAGGTATTGTAAAATGATATGGTATAATGATAAAATTGTTTTTTAGAATTGTAAAATAGAGTAGCATTAAAATTTTTCAATGCTAATGCTCTAATGGATGTAGTGATTTGGCTGAGGTGTGAAGTTCAGATACTAATTGGCTCCAATAGAAGTTTATGGGTGTGATGATAATAATTCTAAAGTTTAAGGGGGGTGTTAGAGCTTCTTTTTTCTTTTTTCTTTTTTTTTTTAGAAGGGTAGAAAGAGAGGTTGGCAAGTGGCAAACTGGCAACCCCTAGCGACTACAACAGAACGAAGGAGATTAGCACCAACTTCTCAGACAGTCAAATCCATTCATTTTAATTTTTAAAAAATGCACTTCTACATCTCACCGCGTTCTATAACAATTTTAACTAACATTTACATTAAAAGACTAATAGTAGTTTTCTAAAAAAAAAAAAAAGGAAAAAAAAAGACTAATAATATATTGTATATATATGTAATAACTTCGACCTAGGCACTCTAGTTTGACAATAACTAAAGAGCAATTTTTTTTTAGAAGGACTTAATAGCAATTTGATTTCTTAATTAGTAACACTTAATTTTTATTTTTATTTTTTAATTTTAGAACGGACATTACTCACTCCGTGAAGTAGAGCATATTCAGTCCAACTAATGAGAATTCAAGTCCCCATAAAAAAAAAAAAAAGAAAAAAAAAAAAAAGAGAATTCAAGTCCATTTTACTCGGAAAATCTTAATCAATCTTTTTGAGTTGTGGATAAATTTTTGAAAGTTCACTTGGTGTACAAAACACTAATGAATGTTTAGATCCCCAATTTTAAATATAACCAATACAAGCATATACTAAAACAATAAATGTGGGGAATAATAAGTACAAGAAAAAACCCAAACAGGTAAACAACTCTACATCATAATTAATCACAACACAACAACAATTAAAAGGCAAGAGTAAGGGTTAGAGAGATGCAAACACAAAGATAACACTGGCAGGTGTTATTGAAGAGGAAATCGAAGAATTCGACGAAAAATCTCTATGCCGCTCTCCAAGCGGTAAAAGGATCCACTAAATAATAAAGTTGAGATACACGAATAGTAATAGACCCTGCAAGGCTAATCTACCCAATGCACCTAAACCCTCCAAGTTTCTTACTCCAACAAGATTAAGCTTAATCGTGTCTTCTTTAGCTTCCTAGATCCCGCAATAAGCTCATTGCATCAACCAAATGAATGGTCATCTCCGAACTGCTTCCCAAGCACCAAAATACGTCCTCACTGATATAGGTATGGTGAGATAAGGATTTGGCAAATGAGCCTCTCAAGGATGTGTCAATGGAGAAGGAGAGAGTAGAGGAATTTGGAGAATCAAATGTCTAAAATTGTGGATGAGTTAATCTTAGTTTTTTCTTTTAAAATTTGCTCTGGAAGCTCTCTACATTTCATGGGTATACGAGTATTTATAGTAAGGTATGTGAGGAATGTGAAAAGTCATTTTTCTACAAAACATGGCATTTTGGCGACTTAGTCTCGCGAGTGGGATGAGTCGCGAGTTAACTGCTAGGCCAAACTGTCAATTTTTGTCCTGTAGTGCTCCTCCAGCTGTCATGACCCTTTAGCTTCTTGCATACTTCACATGTGTGGCATTTTAGCGAGTTGCCAGCCATGAGTCACTCATGAGATCCAGTCGCGAGAAACCTCTTGAATGCTCACACACTTGAATTCTTCACATTCTTCTCACACATAACCCTTACATTATTCTCATCTAAATACAGGGTATCTAATTGCAGAAATACAAGCAAATTTGGTATGGAATAAAGTCAACACATGATTAAATAAATTCAACCTTACAATTTTCATGAAAAAATCATACACAAGTATGTACTCAATTTCCTCAAAAAAAAAAAAAAGAAAAAAAAGTATGTACTCAAAACTAATATTTTCCTTTAAAGATTTTTAAGTCTTTTTTATTTTATTTGTATTTTATTTTAAGAATTTTCTTTCGCGCATGAGAGAGTAGAATATGGGCTAGAATGGACTTAAAAGGATTTTTGAAAATTTTTATTTTCATTCTCTTATTTTGGAATTCAAAAAGAGGAACTTAAGTCCATTTGTTTATCATTCCAAAATGGGGAGAAATTAGAGTGGTATATGTTTTAACGGATTCTTATTTGAAGTCTCCATAATAAAGGTTTTCAGACTCAGACCGTTCATTGAACCGTAAAAGGGAGAAATTCAAGGTTTTTGAGGTCGAATCGAGGTCGAACTGGGGTCAAACCGTGATGACGTCATAATTAATTTAATAATTAATTAAAGCCTAAATATAGATATTAAATTTATAAAACTAGCAAAATTGACTAATATATCTATATATGTAAGGGAAATTTAATGATTTTCAAGCATATATTTAATAATTAAATAAGAAAGTTAACAAAATAAAATAATAACCATGAAAACATTAAAATTTATGATTAATTTTTGAAGTAAAGTTGAATATCTTTGAAGGATTTTAATTATAATTTTTTTTTTTATTCCTTGTAAGAGATGAATAATTTAATTAAGTAGAATAAAATTGTGTTAAGTTGTTTTTATATAAAAAAAAAAAAAAATTGCTAAGGGGTTGGACCGCACGGTTCTCACCGGTTTGTGCGGTTCAACCCCGGTTTTAGGGATTCACGGAATTAATAAAAAATCCGGTTCTTTAGACTTAAAAAACCGGTTTTTATCCCGGTTCTTGGTTCTCATGGTCCGACCTCCCAGTCTGGTCCGGTTCTGAGAACCATGACCGTAATTACCATTTTTTTCCATTAAATGCATAGACCCCAATTTATATATATATATATATATATATAAAGGCATAATAGTATTTTTCTTAATTATAAAACAAGTTCATTTCCACTCCAATCCTAAATTAAATTGTGAGTTCTAATTATCTCAACTACAAAACCTCTTGATGTCCAATAAAGTTCCAAGGTTTGAATTTTTCCTACATCAATTACAAACTAATTGATGTGATGTCCAATAAAGGACAAGGTTTAGAATTCTGCATACTTCAATTACTAACTAGTTAATATGTTGTTTATAAAAAAAACTAGTTAATATGTTGTGTTTATGGTAACTCGATGGTCTAAAAAAAATTAAAACCAATTATTAGTTTTATCGTAATTTCATGATAAAAAATAATCATTATAAATCAAACGCCACAAATATACAAACTAGTTAATATTTTGTGTTTATGATAACTCGGTGGTCTAAAAAAAATTAAAACCAATTGTTAGTTTTATAAATCATTATAAATCAAAAGCCACATATATAATGTCTTTCAACTTGATCTCTGATTGATTGGGATGATGTGACAACACAACTTATTTTTCAAAAAAAAAAAAAAAAAAAAAAACACAACTTATTTCTAAAGAACAAATTAATATTTTGAAAGGTGTATAGAAAACGGTTGATAATTAATGTGTGCCTTTAATTTAGAACTGAACCCATAGAAATGCCAATCATTTTCCTTCACAGAAATAATTTAGAACATGGATAAATAATAGACAAAGATACTTTATAGATTTGTTGAAAAGGAAGATACTTTATAGATTTGCAATAAAAATGCAAAACATATCTCTGAACTATGATGTCTTTCCTAATATATATATATATATATATATATGATGTTTTTTTGATAAACATATATATATATATATATATATATATATGATGTCTTCTTCATGTTTGGTAGTGCTTCTCACATGGTGACCAATCAACATCACCGTAAGCAAGGGGTTAGACATGACTCAAGCGAATTATGTCAGGCGCATAAGCCGAAAAACCCTTATCTCAAATTCTCCATCCACAATATTTCACAAATTAAAGGAGTGTAAAATGTATGAATACATTGGACAGTCAGAGATGATTAAGCCCAAAAAAAAAAAAAAAAAAGTGATGAGACAAGAGAATCTTCAAGCCTTCTTCCGCGTTGTTCCTCAGTCCTTGTAAGAGAGAGAAAATGATATCATATCATATGTAATGTGAGTGAGTTTTATTTGCAAACCTTTTTGTGGGTTTGAAGCAGTCAGCAAATAGACCTTTTCTCAATCTATACTATTATAATCCTCTTACAAGAAACTGGTCCATTTGCGGAAAAATCTCCTTACTCGGTTTTCTTTGGTCAAACTTGTCTCTTTTCCTTCTCTTTTCTCTCCTTATATCATCCCCTTCCTCCCAATTTCTTCACTAAAGAAAATATTTTCGCTTTCCTTGTAGTATACATTAGCTTTCGGCTCTCACCTCAGCTTCGCAGTTCATACCTCCTTCACTCTATAATCACTTACCCTTTAACATCAATTCATGATTTGGAGCTTCTGGTCACTATTACTACCACATTTCATAGCCTATCTTTTACTTAGCCATTAATCATTCCAACCCATTTGCTATCCCATCTCATTTCATCTATACAACAACACATTTCATAGCCTACTTGGTGTCATGCAAGATATTTTCATGTTTGCAGCTTCTGCTTCAACAATTTTCAGCCTCACCATATCCCATTTTGAACTTCCTTTTTGGACATCGTTATATAAATTTCATAGCCTTGAATGTTCCTCCTTCACGTGCTGTAGTACCTTGCTTGCCCTCCATCTCCGCAATCCCTACTGGTCTTAAGCTAAAGCTGTGTCAATTTTTTTTGAGCATTTTTCCTAATTGAAATGGCCATGGAATGGGAGCAAAAGACTCTGATCAGTGAACTGAATCAAGGGAAAGAGCTAGCAAAGCAGCTTATGAATCATCTTAACCCTTCTTCGTCGCATGAAACGCGTGAATTCTTAATTGAGAAGATACTTTCTTCTTATGAAAAAGCACTTTCAATGATAAATTGGGGTGCTTGTGTAGAGGAGCCCAAATCCGCCATCAACAATCTTGAATCGCCTAGTTCTTTTGCCATTACTAGCCCAAGAAGTGAAGGCTATGACCAAGACTCTAAGCACAAAGATGTCTACAAGAAAAGGTAAAAATTAGACCTCAAACAACAATTAGTTCTACTTAAGTTAGCTAAGGTACGTTTGAATGTGAGGGTTTGCTAATCTTAAATGTATTTTTGTGGTACAGAAAGACATTGCCCCGATGGACAGAACAAGTGAAGGTTTGCTCCGGGACAGGGCTAGAAGGCCCTCTTGATGATGGTTATAGCTGGAGAAAATATGGGCAAAAAGACATCCTTGGAGCTAATTTTCCGAGGTAAGAAAGTTTTTGCCTTGGTGCTCTCTGAACATTGATGTGTGTCTGAAGTAAAAGTAAAAGGAAGCTAGATTTTCGTTATATTTTGTCTTGAAAAAACATATGCATAGTTGACATGTGATGTTGTGGAGTTGTCCAGTCCACCTTTAAGTTACAAACATCTATTGTCTTATCCAAAGTAGCTAGGAACGCCTTTTGTTTGGAGCCGCACAAGCCTTAGGCTCTTCATTCATTGTGATTAAAGAAAAAAATGATCTAAAGTTGTTGTGCTTGAACTTATCCAAAGGCTTTCTAGAGGATACTTATATACACTGTCCTATTGCAGGCTCTGATCAAAGTATAGTCTTGGTTTTATTTCTGACAGCTAGAGTAATGTGGATGGGTTTCTTCTTTTTTTTTTTTTTTTTTAAATCAAGAAGGGTATATTCAAAACCCTATTTAATATAAGACAATGTCAGAGAAAGAGTTTACTCAGAGAATTACAGTTAATTCAAAACCATAGGTTGCTGTTAAGAGCATCCTAAAAGATATATATATATAGTGTCTAGTTAATGAATTTCTTTAAGGCAGGCATTAATTATTTATTTTTGAAAATATTTTATAAAAAATTTTAAAAAACTGTTAAAAGAGTTAATAACTTTTTAATTTTTGCATAAAAAATTTCTTGATATTGATAAAAATATGTTAGTATGCGTCGGGAAACCCATCGGATTCTCTGTACATGTGAAAATACTAAAACCCATTATCAAGTCAATTGATTGATGTTTCATTAAAAATAAAATAAAAAATTACTGTTGATTGATGGACTAAATTTTCTGGCTGTAGCTAATTATTTGTGGCCCGAAGCTTGTGCAATCATTTGCAATTTTGAATACCCTTTTTAACAGTATTTAGAGCTAATAAACCTGTCCTAGTCCAAGATGTCCAGCTGGCGTCTCTGAAGGTACCATTTGGATTTTGGACCACAATAGTACAGTACAGTGTTTTGTTGGGCCATTACTTCTCTCCATTTTGTCAAAAACTTTACACATATTTATGACAATTTCAAAGATATTTTATTGTCACATTTTTGTAACCCATAGTTATTTCTATTGCAGGGGTTATTATAGATGCACTCATCGACATTCACAAGGCTGTTTAGCCACAAAGCAAGTTCAAAGATGTGATGAAGACCCCACTATTTTCGAAGTTACCTATCGAGGTCGTCACACTTGTAGCCAAGCATCTCATTTAAACGTGGCATCGGCATCAGTAAAAGAAAACAAAAGAAAGTTTCAACCCCAACAACAGTCACAGGAAATAGTGTTCAATTATGGAGGTGGGCTTAAAAGTGAGGACATGGAAACTAGAGAGGATGACATATTTCCGTCCTTTTCTTTCCCTTCTACACCAACTGGATCAGACAATGCTGATAATAATATTTTCTCGGAGTCCATAATGTTGGAGAGCAATTTTATGAGGAGTTTTTCTCCAACTTTTATATCACCAGCAACATCTGAATCCAACCTGTTTTCACTGTCTCCATGCCACATGAACAGCTACGGACTAGGCCACAATGTGCAAACATCCGAATCTGATCTCACTGAGAATTTTCACTTGCTTAGTTTTTTAAAGGATTGGAAATAATGTGTAGCAGTAGCTCCTCATGTAAAATTTTCTGCCTTCTACTTTTTTTTTTTTTTTTTTACCTCAAATTCCTCTAGACTTGGTTGTAAACTCGTTAGTGATTGATTTTCCTCCCTTCATGGGTTCAAGCACTAAAAAATCTGTTTAAAGAAAGAACATTGATTTCTTGGGTAGTTTAAAATGTTATTCAAGTACCTGTCCCCCAACCCAACAACACCCCCCACACACCCCCCCCCCCCCCCCCCCCCGTCTTTTATTTTTTTTCTTTAATGGCTAATCATTGCTGGAATTTAAATATGCTTATCATGTGATGTTTAATAAAATCATAACCTAAATCTAATGCATAGTCATATAATTAGATGCATGATTATGCTAATCTATGTCATCAAAAATCAGCATTTTATGCAATTCAACCATGAAAATTATATACAATTGAGGTTTATACCAATATGCATGACCTCTTTCAACTTATATTATGGTGGATTTCCGCTACCAATATGAAGTTCCTTTATGTGTTTGCCTCTTTGGTTTTATCCACAGATCTTTCACTTAATTGTTTGAGGTAGTTGTGTGTGTGTAGATAGGGACGGCCCTAGGTGGGGCCCGGGCTCCCCTTGGATCCAAAATTTTTAATTTTTTTTGTTATTGTATATTTTATTTTTGTAGTTGGGCTCCATTTCAAAACATTAGACTCCCCTTCTCCCTAATCAGTCTAACTAGTTTAACTCAAATAGCAATTATCCAACCTAAAAACTTGATAAAAACAATAAAGAAATCATGTGTTATTGGAGAAGTTAAAGTTAAATTTGTTGTAACTACAGTAAACTAGTATAAATACCAGTTGACTGTAGCTAGATGTTAAAAATAAAATAAAATATTTTATTAAGATTATATCTCTTTGTTCAATTAAAAAAAAACTCAAATTCTTTCTCTTCCTTTATTATTTTAGTGAGTTGTTTATATTATTTTAAATGAACTAATGAAGTGATTAAAAAAATAGAAAATTTGATATTGGGTGTATTATAAAGTGAGGTGATAAAATAGATAAAATAACTTTTTGAGATGCTAAAAGCTAAAATTTGTAACACCACTACTGTAAATGCTCTAATTTCAACAAAAAAAAAAAAAAAAAAAAAAAAAATCATAGCAAGCCTAGTATTAAAAAAAACCTTAACCTCTTTTTTTTTTTTTTGAGAAAGAAGAACTTGAAGTTTTTTATTCGGTAATAGGCAAATCCGCCTAATAAGCTGCATAAATTTGGATAGGATCATCCTCCATCCAAACTGAAAAATCAGTGACATGACGTGCATGTCTAGCTAGGTTGTGAGCAACATTATTCCCTACTCTACCAACATGTTGGAAAGAAATACAAGTAAATAAACGTGCCATGAATTGGGCATCCTGAAGTAACAGACCATATGAAGCTAATGAAGGGGAAGGATCCCTCAATGCAGCCATGACGATCATCGAGTCTCCCTTAAGAATTGCTTTGTCAAAGCCTAGCTCTAGGGAGAATTCAAGTGCTCTATATGTTGCCAAAGTTTCCAAGTTGACAACTGAGTGTGGGACTGGGATAATTTGTGATAAAGAAGCCATGACCATGCCTTGACTATCTTCAACAACCATGCCAATACCTGCTCTGTCTTCATTCTTAAACATCGCTCCATCAAAATTAATTTTCACCGGGTCCACTGGTGGAGGCAGCCAACGTACCTGAGCTGGTGTTGCTGTTATGGGCTTCCTTGGCTGTGCTGACCGAAACTCCTAGAGGGACTAATAGGCTTGCTGAGCTATCTAATCCAATGGCCAACCTGGTGGAGAAGTCCTAGCCTTATTCTGCTGAAACCATATATTCCAGGTAAGCATTGCGAAAAGGTCACCACTACAACCTGATTCTAGATTCTAGCACATGAAAGAGGACTTGAGGAAAATATTGGAACTTGGTGGTGCTCCTAAACGCCCATTGTGGATCATCCTTCTAGACCCGAGTTAGACCTGGACATGACCACAAGGAGTGTAACATGTCTTCTGGACTTTGTGAGCAAAGGGAACAATTTGAGTCTTCAATAACACAGCAACGAACTAGGTTTGAGTTTGTTGGGATAGCATTTTGACATGCTCTCCAAACAAAATTCCTCACCTTACACGAGACTACCATTTGCCAAATCCTTTTCCACAGTGATTTTTTTGCATCGAAGCGTGATTCCTTGGTGGAGATGACTTTCGGACTTCAATTTTCAGGAAGTGGTATCCTGATTTGGCTGAATAAATGCCAGATTGCACATAAGGCTAGAATAGATCATCATCACAAGGTTGTCGGCTAAGCTGGATTTTCTGAACTTCATTTGCTTCGTCTTGGCTGAACACTCTAGACAGGGTGGTTGAATCCCACAAGCGTGTAGCTGGGTTTATAAGATAACTAACAAGGGCTTCTTGTAACTCAGCTACTAGAAGTCCTTGTAGTGATGGGTAGCTAAAAGAAGGTAACCATTTATCCCTCCATAGTTTGATTGACTCCCCATATCCCACCCTCCACTTTGCCCCTTTTCGAATAACTTCCCTTCCAATTAAGATACTTCTCCATGTTTACGAACCCCCTTGACCCTCTTTTGCTTCCATGCTAGAACCAGTTGGAAAGAATTTATATTCAAAAACCTTATAGAACAAAGAGTTTTTATTATGTAAGTGCCTCCAAGTTTGTTTTGCTAAGAGGGCATCATTGAACAAGGATAATTCCTTAAAACCCATGCCATTTTCCGACTTTGGCTCGCACATCTCCTCCCATTTCACCCAATGAATCTTCCTTCACTCACCCCTTTGGCCCACCAAAACTTTCGAATCAATCCTTCAATTTCTTGACAAAGACCTAAAGGAAGTTTAAAGCAACATATTGAATAGGCTGGGATTGCTTGCACCACGGCCTTTATCAAGATTTCTCTTCTTGCTTGAGACAACAATTTTTCTTCCCATCCTTGTAATTTTCTCCAAATTCTTTCTTTTATGTAGTCAAAGCTAGCTTTTTTATGTTTCCCCACTAATGATGGTAGCCCAAAGTGTTTGTCAAATTTCTTTATCTCTTGAACTCCTAAAGCTTCCTGAATCTCCAACTTCATAGCCTCATTGGTGGACTTAGAGAAAAATATGGCATTTTCCCCCCAATTTTTTTTATTGCCCTAATAAGCTTTCATATTGTGCTAGGATTTCCAACACCTTTTGGCATTCACTTCTATTAGACTTGCAAAATAACAAACTATCATTCATGAAAAGCAGATGGATTAGTTTAGGGCTTCTTCTGCTTAAGCCAAACCCATGAATTGCTCCCTCCCTCTCTCCCTTAGAAATTAGGCTATGGAGACCTTCCGTGCAAAGTAGGAAGAGGAATGGTGATAATGGGTCACCTTGACGAATCCCCCTAGTAGGTTGGATCAATCCCTTCAGTTCACCATTAACCAACACCGAATAGGATACAGTTTTCACACAAACCATAATGAGATTTATCAACCTCTCATTAAACCCCAATTTCCTCATCACCCTTTCCTAAAAAATCCACTCCACCCTATCATATGCCTTGCTCATATCCAATTTCACTGCCATATAACCTAATTTTGTAGATTTATGAACATTCATGCTATGTATTGTCTCAAAAGCTACAAAAATATTATCAGATATCAAACGGTTTTTTGTATAAGCACTTTGTTGCTCGGAAATTATGTTTGGTAAGATTTTTTTGAGGTGATTTGCTAATACCTTAGAAAAAAATCTTATATAGCACATTACATAGACTAATGGGGTGATAATTAGAGACGGAAATTGGATTTTGATTTTTGGAATTAAAGTCAGGAAAGTATGATTCAAAGGGTGGGGTAAAGAGGCTGAATTGAGGTAAGATAAAATAGTTTTTGTGACATCACCACCAAAAAGTTCCCAATAATTTTGTTAAAAGAGTGAAGGCATACCGTTGGGGCCAGGAGCTTTCAATGGAGCCATTTGCTTTACGGCAGCCTGTTCCTCCCATTCCATGAATTCTTTTGAGAGCTTCGAATTCATTTCATCACTAACAATGCTAGACAGTGAATCCAAATCCTCAACACCAACCACCGGGTTTGATGTGATGGAAATATGCATGTACGCAGTGGAAAATTAACGGATCTACTTCATTCATAATTGATAACATGTGCTATGTAAATTTTAGAATATAAGAACAAGAGAGTGTACCTTGGTGTGGTGAATTTCAAAACAAAGATCGGAAGTTCTTGAGAAAACTTTTAATCTTCACTCCAATTCCACTAACGCCCAAGAAGTGTGGTCTCTCAATCAGTTTCTATGAATTTGTTCAAGAGAGAATTAGAGAGTGTCCAACACTCACATACACCATTTCATGTTCTTACAAAAATTCTGTATGTTTCTCTCCTTATAATTGAGTATCTAATTGGGCTAGCCTTTTGGGCCTTTTCAATTGGGCTTTAGTATGTGGTTTGGAGTGAGACCAAAAGGGAGCAAATAAGACACTAGCTCCAATGGGCCTTAGGCTTTTCTGTCAACACTTGACAAGTCCAAAGTTACCATTAATTATATTTAATACCACTATATAAATATAATTGCACTCTAGGCCTTATTAATAAATTATATCCTAAGACTTTATTGTACTTGCAACCCCTTCATAAAATATTTTTATTAATACAAAGTCATAAATGAAGACTGTCACTTTGTAGATTACTACATCTTAATCCTTGAGTACCTGGTTTAATCCTTTTAAGTTATACATCATATATTTATGAAATCCAATTCCATAAATATATACTTTAGTAATTTCTTACTAAAATGGTTAGGCCTAACACTCTGAATAACTGTACCTATAAAACTTATCTCAAGGAAATATTTTATATCTCCGTGAAGAGACTGTGAATTCCATCTTGAGAATATATGTTCCATCAACACTAAATGTGGCTGCCCAACATACTGAGGTTTTGACCGTAACTTTAGATCTCACTCCTGATATATCAAAGCAACCTACACTTCATGATCATGTCCATTATTCTCTCAGGATTAAGAGTTCATGTAAATAGAAGTCGTGAGATTTATTATTTAATTGACAGTCATTAGGAGAATAATAAATCTCACAGTGGTCCAGTTCAATATGTCTTAACTCTTAAAACATATCAACATATCAACTAGAAGTCTTCACTTCCATGATCAAGACAAATCATCTTAGTTGATATGTTATAGCCTTCGCAGATGAAATGCCCAATTTCATCACTGATTACAAACTATAATTCTGAGTTTACAAAGAACTTGTGATTTCTATCTTCTATGACTTTTCACATAAATCACATACTATACATTTCATGAACTATATGATAATGTCCGAATATTCATGTTACCATTATTTCAGATAATAATAAAACAAATTTATTAATCACAATATTAAGTCATACATAATGTCATACTTAATGTCGTACTTAATATTATACATAGCATCATACAATAGGATTTAAGGGCACTAATCCTAACAATCTCCCACTTGCCCTAAAGACTATTGTCCACTAATCTAACTCCCATTCTCTCCAAATGTGACTCGAAAGTCCTTTGAGGCAAAACTTTGGAAAACGGATCTGCTAGATTATTTGCACTTTCAATCTTTGCTACCACCACATCTGCACGAGCAATAATATCTCGAATAATGTGGTACTTCCTCTCAATGTGCTTTCCTTTCTTATGATTCCTTGGATCTTTAGATTGTGCAACTGCTCCAGTATTGTCACAAAACAATGTAATTAGAACTTGCTCCATTCTCATTACACCAAGGCCAAAAAGAAATTTCTTGAGCCAGACAGCTTCTTTTGCCGCTTCACAAGCAGTAACATATTCTGCCTCCATGGTGGAGTCTACAATACAAGATTGCTTAATACTCTGCCAACTAATGGCTCCACCTCCCAAGGTGAAAACATATCTTGAAGTGGATTTTCTGAAATCTAGATCCGATTGAAAATCTGAATCTGTATAGCCAATGGGAATCAAATCCTCACACCGGTAAACAAGTATATAATCTCTTGTCCTCTGTAGATACTTGAGAATATGCTTTACAGCTTGCCAATGTTTTAGTCTTGGATTTGATTGATATCGACTGACCATGCCAACTGAATAATAGATATTTGGTCTAGTATAAAGCATGACATAAATGAGACTTCCCACTGCAGAAGCATAAGAAACTTGTCTAATCGTATCTACTTCCTTTTGAGTCTTAGGCCTTTGGTCATCAGACTGAGGAACTCCATGTTTGAAAGGAAGTAATCCTTTCTTGGAGTTTTGTATGCTAAACCGTTCTAGAACCTTATCTATATACCTAGCTTGTGACAAGCCTAACATCTTATTCTTGCGATCTCGCCAAAGCTTGATCCCTAGAATAAAGTTAGCTTCACCCAAGTCCTTCATATCAAATTGGCTTGACAACCAAAACTTTACCGATGACTTTACCCCTACATCATTTCCAATGAGTAGAATATCATCAACATAAAGCACTAGGAACATTACTACTTTATCTCGATGTCTTTTGTACACACATGGTTCATCAAGATTTTGTTCAAAACCAAATGACTTGATTGGTTGACCAAATCTGATGTTCCATGACCTACATGCTTGCTTAAGTCCATAAATGGATCTTTTCAACTTGCATACCATATGCTCTAGGTTCTTTGCTATGAAACCTTCCGGTTGCATCATATAGATTTGCTCTTCAAGATTTTCATTGAGAAATGCAGTCTTGACATCCATTTTCCAAATCTCATAATCATAATGAGTAGCAATGGATAAGAGAATTCTGATAGGTTTAAGCATTGCTACTGGTGAAAAAGTTTCTTCATAATCAATATCTTCCTTTTGTGTATACCCTTTCGCTACTAGCCTTACTTTAAAGGTTTCAACCTTTCCATCTACCCCTCTCTTTCTCTTGTAAACCCATTTGCAACCAACAGGTTTAATGCCATCAGGCGCCTTTACAAGATCCCAAACTTGATTGGAATACATAGAATCTAATTCAGATTTCATAACTTTGACCCAATGATGTGCATCTTTATCATTCATTGCCTCTTCATAAGTATAGGGATCCGATTCAGACTCTTCTAAGATTACTTCATAAGTTTCTCCCAAGCCTATGAATCTTATAGGAGGCCGAACAATTCTCCCACTACGACGACTAACTTGTGTACTAGACATCTCATGAGTAGTATCTTGTGATGTATCTAATACAGCCACATCATCCTTAGTTTCATCTATTGGTTGTTCATTTATAGGTTCATTCATTTCAGCCAAAATAACTCTACCTCTAGGAGTATAATCATTCATATTGTCATTTTCCAAGAATTTGGCATTTGTACTAACAAACACTTTTGTTAGGTTCTAAAGATTTATGAATTTACGTATTTAGAACTCTAATTTGTATTGTTGGCAAACCTTGATCAAAACAGGTTGTTTAGTCATGTTTGGGCTTGCTCAAAGTTGCGTGTTTATGTAAAGTTGGAATCAAGTGGCTGTAGAAAGTATTAGTGACTTTCGGCCTGGCTCGATCGATCGAAGCTTAGACTCGATCGATCGAATATCAGGCAGAACGTGTTTTTCTACAGAA
Organism: Quercus ilex subsp. ballota; assembly: GCA_032727855.1. Lineage (NCBI taxonomy): Eukaryota > Viridiplantae > Streptophyta > Magnoliopsida > Fagales > Fagaceae > Quercus > Quercus ilex. The sequence continues at coordinate 59,454,368 of CM064911.1, forward strand.
TTCCAACTTAGCCTCAACTCCTAAAACGTTTAGGGTTTTATGTTTTTGCCCTAGGTATATAAGGCAGACTCTAGCCACGTTTTAGAGGTTGCTTAGATTGCTGTTTTGTGTAAATCTCTTGAGAGATCTAGAGGAGCTTTCCTTTATACAAAGCTTAGGGTTTTCAAGGGGGAGATGTTATCTACACCTTGATGATCAACTCAGTTGATACCATTGAAGTTTAAAGAAAAACAAGCGTGGGTGCTTGTAACTGGTGGTGAATCCAAGAAAGAAGGAGTCCGTGAATTCGAAGCTTGCACGTGATCGTGTCAGTAAGTTCTACTAGTGGGTAGCATTAGGAAGTCGAGCGTTGTTAGGAAATATAGACCCCAGTTGATAGAATTAACAAGTTTTAAACCCAAGTTGTTAATTAGATTAATTATGAATAAACCTTGTTAATAACAAACAAACATCAATATCATGTCAAAATCATGCAGCGGAAAAATAAAATAAGACAAGATATGATGACCCAGGAAAACCAATGAAACCAACCAGTTTCACAGTAAAAAACCTGGGGGAAACCTTCCTGAAAAGCAATCCACTATAGAAAAGAGAAGTTTCAGATCTAGTATAAAACCTTTGTCCCTAGACTCTACAATCCCCGTAGATGAACTCACAGCAGAAACCTTCTACCGCTTCAGAACCTCTGAACTCTTCAATATATGAACGCCACCCTTTTTGTTGCACGGATCCCAGTACGTGACTAACTCCTTTGCACGAATCTCAAAACGTGACTCACTCACCAACTTAAGGAAGAAGAATGTTGGCTGCAAAGTTCTTCACTTCATCAACAATGAAGATCAAGAAGCACTTGGTTACAAAACCCTAAGGCGCAAAGACGCAGTAGCTTCTTTTAGAGAGAATAAGGCATCGGTCACCTTTTGCATATGTTCTCCTTGTATTCTCTCTTTTTTTCTTATGTGACGGCCTTTAAAATAAGCCTTATATAGGTCTAGGGTTGTGAGAAAAGAAACCCTACTCAAATACATAAGCCTGGCCCAAAAATCAAAAAGCTGAAAATTCTGATTTCCCGTAACCTCGATCGATCGAGAGGTGTCGAGGAGGTGTCGAGATTTAATGAATCTTGACAGATAGCAGCTATCGAGGAGGTGTCGAGAAGGTGTCGAGGGGACAGAAACTTTCTCGATCGATCGACCAGCTATCGAGAAGCTATCGAGATTGCGATAAGAATCAGTTGAAGAGCTCGACAGATAGCCAGGTGTCGAGGTAGCTATCGAGCAGGTGTCGAGCATTGTTTCTTTGCACTTCAGCTTGCTTTTTCTTGGACAGACTTGATGACTTCAACACTTGACCTTGAAACATTGTTTCTTGAAGTATTAAAAACACTTAGAACTACCCAATTACAAGTAGAGTGCGTTTTGTTAAAGGATTAGCCAATTTACATAACTAAGTGACATATGTTCTTAAACAAGTTAAAACATATATGTCCTAACAAGCGTGAGTGCTTGTAAGTCCTTTTGTATGAACTTTGATTCTTGTATATAGTGGATTCAAGTTTACCTTGAGGATAGCTAGGTCAAATCCTTCCCAAGTTTTTACCGTGTGGTTTCCTAGGTCATCATATCATTGTGTTATTTACTTTTCCCCTACTTTATATTTTTGATATGATTGTTTGATTGTGATAACCTAGATTGGCATAATTTGACTAAGTTAATCACTTGGCTAATTAAAATAGGTTAATTTGGTTGGGTTAAGGGGTCTAAAAACCGTTCAAGTGGTATCAGAGCAGGTAGCTCTCTTGTTTAAGATCTTTTGATCTCTGAGCTGATCCTTGACCCTTGTTATCATGGAACATGGATACTCTCTGGTTGTTCCTCCTCACTTTGATAGGAATAATTATGCTTATTGGAAAGTAAGGATGAAAGCATTCCTGAAATCAATTGATAAGAGAGTCTGGAACTCTGTTGAATACGAATGGGAGAAGCCCACTATTCCTGTGAGTGAGTGGCAAACTTCTCAAAAAGAAACAGTTGGTTTCAATAGCAAAGTTATGAATCATCTTTAACGCTGTTTCCATGGAGGAATTTAAGAGAATCTCTAATGTTGAGGTTGCTCATACTGCTTGGAAAATCCTCCAGACTGTGCATGAAGGCACTAAGGCAGTTAAAATTAATAAGTTGCAGCAGTTAACATCTAGATTTGAAAGCATTAGGATGTTTGATGATGAATCTTTTGATGAATTCTATGCTAAATTGAATGATATTGTTAATTCTGCATTTAATCTGGGTGAAATCTATGATCAACCTAAAATTATTAGGAAGATTCTTAGATCCTTGACTGAGGACTTTAGACCCAAAGTGACTGCCATCACTGAAAGCAAGGATGTGGACTCCATTCCTATTGATGAACTTGTAGGATCTCTTCAGTCTTATGAGTTAGACCTACCCAAAGCTAACAAATTCAAATAAATGGCTCTTAAGTCTATTGATAATGTTGATGCTGGTGGATTTGATGATGAGCTCTCTGCTACAGAGATTGCTTACCTTGCCAAGAACTTTAGAAACTTTCTTAGGAATAACAATAGAAATGCAAGAGGTACAAACACTGCTGAACCTAGAAACTTTAGAAAGAATGATCCTACTAAGGTTAATAACTTTGAAAAACCTAGAGAAAAATTTGGTCAATCTTCAAACAATTCTATGGGTTCTTAGTGTTTTGGATGTTAAGGATATGGTCATATGAAATCTGAATGTCCCACATACTTGAGGTCTAAGAGGAAAGCTATGGCTGTAACCCTTAGTGATAATGAAGGTTCTGATGATGAGTCTGGATGTGACGAGGATGGAAACTTCATTGCTTTCACTGCTACTACTGTAGTAAATGAAAGTGTGTCTGTTGAAGAGAACCCTTATAATGGGGAACTCTTTGAGAATGCAGATCTTCAAGAAGCCTACAATAAACTTTGCAAAGTTGCTACAAAGGATGCCATGAATGTTGAATTAGGCTTAAAGGAAATTGCATCTCCTGAGCTTGAAAAGAAAATTTTGCTTGCTAAATTGTTTGATGCTAACAATCTTTTGAACCATGTGAAATCTGAGAATATGCTCTTGCTTGTTAAAGTTAAAACTTTGGAACATGATTTATCTGTTGCTTGATCTGCTAGTTCTAAACTTGATTAAATTCTAAGTGTTCAAAAGGCTCATTCTGACAAATCTGGATTAGATTTTGTTGAAAGCATCTCTGTGACTGCACCAAATTCCACAAACTTTGTTCCTTCTTCTTCCTCTGAACCCCTTGTGAGTGAGGTTGTGAGTGAGATTGTCAAACCTGTAGAGGTCACACATCCTAAGAAGATTAGGGTTGATCTAAAAAAGTCTAAACCTAAGGAGTCTACCCTTTCTAAGGACAAGATGCATGGTAAGCCTATTTGGGTTTGTCATTTTTGTGGAAAGTCTGGACACATACATCCAAATTGTTATAAGCTGCAAGCAAAGCAGCTAAGCCAAAACTGCATGTGCCTCAAGCACAAGATCCTATGGCACTTATTGATGAATTGGTAAAGGCTCTGAACCTTTATTCCAATCCTGGAGTTGGAAATCACTCTAATGTGAATAAGAACTCCAATGCTCGTAGTGCATCTAAAAGATTTTGGATGTAAAAGGCTCGATCAAATTGAGTCTTTCTGACATGGTCCTTGTGCTTCATTGCTCTACTCTTTTGTGACCATTGTTCTTTGGTTTTTGTGTTGTTTTGTTTCTAGGATTTGCATTGCATAACATTCATGCATTTCATTCTAGGATTTATTTTTTGTTTTCTCTTTTTTTTTTTTTTAAAAAAAAAAAGGAAAGCAAATTGTGTTTGGCATTATTTTTCTTGGTTTTTGAAAACAAGTTTGGTCAATTTATTTACACATAACATGTCTTTGTACCTTGTTTAGCTTTGATGAGCTTATTTATTGCACTTGACTAGTTGAAGCTTTGTAGTGCATGTTGTGTGGGAAAGATGTTTATGGTGTTTATCACTTTGTCTTAATCTTGAAGTCACATGTTATTTGACTGTCGAACTTGATCCTGTTGAGAAAGACATAAATAACCATCTCACCACTGCTCACTAGCCAATCATGACCACCTTAGTGCATATCGTAAAATTTTGTGCTCAAGAAAGTGAAGCACATGCACAAAAAGAACATAAGGTGTAGCCTCGGTTAAATTGCTTAATGCTTAAAATTGGTGTGTACTATTAGGCTTGATGCCAAATCACATAATTAAAATTGGTATGTACTATTAGGCTTGATGCCAAATCACATAACTAAAATATGTGTGTACAATATGAGGCAAAATTCAAGAAACTTACATGATTGCAAACTTATGTTCTAGGAGATGTGAGAGTTATATGATGTAACTCTTTAGGTGATAGTCTCTTTTGAATTCTATGTGACGGATTTTGTAGATTTTGTCGTTGATTTCTATTCATATATCATCTTACATGTATCTCAAGTTTTTGCTAGTTGCACACACTACACAAGTTACTCTTTGCTAAACATTGTACATGTTATTGTGTGTGTTTTTGGTCTGACCAACCAAGTTTGAAAAATACCTTGAGATTTATGTACAACTAATTTGTTGCTTGAGAATTAAAAAGGGAGATTGTTTGAAAACTAAATCTTTGGGAGAATTGGGTTTAAATCTTGGGATTTTGAAAAAAAAAATTTCATCTCATACTCATGCATGACATACTCATTTTTTTCATTGCTTTGAGGAGAGTTGCATAAAAATTCTTTAGGTTTTTCAAAAACACATTTTTTTTACAATTTAGATCGATCGAGTCTGTTTTTCGCTCAATCGAAATTGCGATTAAAAATTTCTATGAGCCTCTGTTTGATTCGATCAATCGAAACTGTTTTTCGATCAATCGAATGTCGTGAATCAGGTTTTTTAAAAAATTTAGTTTTGACTTGTTCAAACCACTTTTTCAAAACTTTTCAAAACCTTTTCTCTCTCTCCGACTCGGCAAGGCTCCACAACAATTTTTTTGTCATTTTCCTCCTAATTTCTTGCAAGGTTTCTCTCTCCATAAGCCAGTATGTCCATAATACCCTTTCTTTTGCATTGTTTTTCATGTTTTCATGCATTATTTCATGGTATTTGGGTATATTTTCGGACTATGCATAATTTGGGATTTTTGTTTAATCAAGCCTTATTTTGTGAAATTGATCAATGGGTTTTGTTGCTATATGGATATATTCATGATCTATGATGGTTATTTTGATCAATTTGGGGTTTTGTGAAAAATTAAAATTCCTAGGGCTTGTATTGAATTCGAATTGGGGATTTTGTTCAATTGGGTTAAAATTGATGAATTTGGCTTGTTGTTTTGATGAAATTGATCATTCTAATCTGTTTTCAACTTTGTGTGATGATCAATTCGTCAATTTATTTCAAAACATTCAAGTGGTTTTTCAAATTTTTGGGGTTTTTTGTTAGAAACTCTATACTCAAGCCAATTTTGTGAATTTGAACTTAATTTGAACCTAATTTCACTGCATTAGAGCATGCATCATGACACTTAATTTGTTCATGCATCATATAGATTTTTGTTCTATATCTATTTTGTGTTAATTTGCAGTCTGCCCTTGGTTTTTCCTTTTTGTTATTTTTGGTTCTGCTGTATGTCCTTGTCCTTTCCTTAGCACCATGCCTAGGAAAACTAGAGCTCATAAGACTCCCTCCTCTTCATCTGAGTCACCCTCTAGGGTTGAGTTTTTTAAGGACGCAAAATGCAAAGAGGCCTATGATAAATTGAACAGTAGAAGGAAAATTTGGGCTGAGCGTTCTGTTATCCTTGATGAGGTTGATCCAGCCATTAGGGCTAACTTTGAGAGTCATGGTTGGTTATCCTTGTTAGAGATAGATCATCCACCTCCGATCGCCCTCATTAGAGAGTTCTATTCGAATCTCTCTTGTCACGTCTATGATTTCAACACCCTTGTTAGGAGTTGGATACGAGGTATTGAGTACACCATTACCCCTAGGATAGTGGCTGAGGCTCTTGGGGTCCCGGTCATTAGGCAGCCTGACTATCCTTATGAGGAGTCTCCACCCTTAGATGATGTCATGTCATACATCACTGGATCTTCTATTCAGTGGGGTTCTGATCCTCGGATCACGTCCGTTGAGCTTCCTGAGACTAACTATCTTTTTCTTAGGATAGCATGTCATTCTTTGTGGCCTATCTCTCATCTCCACACCATCCCTATTGAGAGATGTGTGTTTCTGTTTGCCCTTGTTTCTGGTGCTTCTATTTCTTTTCCTCATCTGTTTTTTCGTTCTTTGAACGAGATTCATAGGAGTAGCGCTGTTGGTCACACTCTTGTCTATCCTATCTTCATCCATGGGATTTTGCTGTTTTAGGTTTAAATGGTTTCCCTGCATTTGAGCCCTTTCACGTTATTGGTCTCATAGGTGCCATTTTTCTTAGGTAGAGGGCTGCTCACATGAGAGCTCCTCGAGTTGAGCCTGCTGGTGTTGTATCCCCTCCTTCCTTTTCTACAAGTACTGCACAGGCTGAGGCGTTTGGTGCTGCTGCTGCTGATGCTGATGTTCCTCCACCGACTACTTCGGATGATTTTGACATTCGATGTACGTTGGATCATGTCTTGACTGTTCAGGTGGCTCATGGACAAATTTTGGTGGACTTGCTCGATGAGGTCCGTGCCTTGCGTGTAGAGTTGGCGCATTCTAGACGATCTCCTACGCCACCTCCTTTTGATGATGGATTGCGATTGCCCTTTGGCATTCCCTCACAAAAAGGGGGAGTAGATTCTGGATTTGCTTGTAGAGTTTTTTGCTGATAGGGGGAGCTTTGTGATTCTTTGGAGCCTGTGGTGATTAGATTGTATCTAGGAGCTATACTTTGTTTTTACATTCTTTTGGCTCTAGATGTATTTTTTGTGGGCTATTCATGTTAGGGGGAGATACATTTAGTTTTGTTTCTTGTTTCACTGCTTATTGACTTATGTTTTGTGAGTTATTCATTTGATATATGTCTCTATTTTGTGTTTTGGTGAAATCAAGAATTTATTTTGTTTACTTGTATTTTCCACACATGCGTTTATGCGTTTGTTGAGTATTTCAGGAAATACAGGTTGATTCAATTAAGCTGCTGTTTACACTTGCAATTGATGGATAGTAGTTACGATTGGATTTGTTTTGTAAAGGGCTGTTTTATTTGTAAACTTTGAGCTTTAGTTTGTGTTTTGTCACGGATTGCCAAAGGGGGAGTTTGTTAGGTTCTAAAGATTTAGGAATTTATGTATTTAGAACTTTAAATTGCATTGTTGGCAAATCATGATCAAAATAGGTTGTTTAGTCTTGTTTAGGCTTGCTCAAAGTTGTGCGTTTATGTAAAGTTGGAATCGAGTGGTTGCAGAAAGTATTAGTGACTTTTGATCTGGCTCGATCGATCGAATCTTAGACTCAATCGATCGAATATCGGGTAGAACGTGTTTTTCTGTAGAATTCCAACTCAGCCCCAACTCCTAAAACGTTTAGGGTTTTATGTTTTTGCCCTAAGTATATAAGGCAAACCCTAGCCACATTTTAGAGGTTGCTCAGATTGCTGTTTTGTGTAAATCTCTTGTGAGATCTAGAGGAGCTTTCCTTTACACAAACTTAGGGTTTTCAAGGAGGAGATGTTATCTACACCTTGATGATCAACTCAGTTGCTGCCATTGAAGCTTAAAGAAAAACAAGCGTGGGTGCTTGTAACTGGTGGTGAATCCAAGAAAGAAGGAGTCCGTGGATTCGGAGCTTGCACGTGATCGTGTCTGTAAGTTCTACTGGTGGGTAGCATTAGGAAGTTGAGCATGGGTGCTTGTAAGTCCTTTTGTATGAACTTCGGTTCTTTCATATAGTGGATTCAAGTTTACCTTGAGGATAGTTAGGTCAAATCCTCCCCAGGTTTTTTACTGTGTGGTTTCCTAGGTCATCATATCATTGTGTTATTTACTTTTCCGCTGCTTTATATTTTTGATATGATTGTTTGATTGTGATAACCTAGATTGGCATAATTTGACTAAGTTAATCACTTGGCTAATTAACTAGGTTAATTTGGTTGGGTTAAGGGGTCTAAAAACCGTTCAACTTTATTATCTTTATGACTATAGAATAAACCTCCAATAGTTCCTTTTGGATACCCTACAAAGAAAACCACTTCTGTTTTAGACTGTAACTTGTCAGACTTTCCTTTCAACACATGTGCTAGACAACCCCAAATATGGAGATGTATCATACTAGGCTTATGCCCATTCCATAACTCTATAGGTGTTTTAGGAACAGACTTTGAAGGTACTAAATTCAAAAGATACATTGCAGTATTTAATGCATATCCCTAAAAGGAAATTGGTAGAGTCGAATAACTCATCATGGACCTAACCATATCTAAAAGAGTCCTATTCCTTCTTTCTGCTACACCATTTTGTTGTGGAGTTCTAGGTGTAGTCAATTGGGATATAATCCCATTTTCAGTTAAGTAATCCTTGAAATCTGCAAGAAGATATTCGCCACCACAATCAGATCGAATGGCCTTTATGTGTTTACCCAACTGATTCTCAACTTTAGCCCTAAACTCTTTGAACTTTTCAAAGGCTTCGAACTTCCGTTTCATTTGGTACACATAACCAAATCTAGAGTAATCATTAGTGAATGTAATGAAACACTCATAGCCTCCTCTTGCCTGGATTGACATAGGACCACATACATCTGAATGTACTAGTTCTAGCAAATCTTGGGCTCTGCTACCTTTTGCATTAAAAGGTCGTTTGGTCATTTTACCTTCCAAAGAAGATTCACAAACTGGAAATTCATCAAAGTCCATGGGCTCTAATAGTCCATCTTTGATCAGTCTTTGAATTCTGTTTGAATTAATATGACCCAATCGTAAGTGCTAAAGATATGCATCACTAGTAGAAGGAAACTTTCTCTTTAATGATTTTACATGAGAATCATTATCTAATCCAGAATTATAGAATTCATTCTTATCAAGAGTTAAAATATAAAGACCATCCACTGAAAGCTCGAAAGTGTGTTGAAAATACAAGAGCTATTTAGACCTTCCAATTAAAATTACGGCTTGGTTGATTTTACACTAACTTAATACTAAGTGCGGAATAGTGTAACACAAGCGTATATACAAGACAACTACTCTAATCCATATTTAAAGCAACACAGCAGTAAAAATGAAATAAACAAGAGTAGGGAAGAAGGATGCAAACACAGAAAACACCGAGACGTGTTCTCGAAGAGGAAACCAAAGAACTCGGCGAAAAACCTCTCCGCCGCCCTCCAAGCGGAAATCGATCCACTAGACAATCAGTTGGGATACATGGGTTAGCAAGAGACCCTCCAAGCCTAATCTACCCGATGTACCTAAGCCCTTCAAGCTCCTACTCCAACAAGGCTTCTCGGAACCGTGTCTTGTCTAGCTCTCCGGATCCCGTAACAAGCTCTATGTTGCATCTGCCATCCTTGGCTTCTTTCAATGCTTCCTAGCAGCTCCAAAACACTCTCTACACTCTGAATAGGTGTGGGTTATGTTTTGGTACAAATCTCCTCTCAAGGTATGATAATGGGAGAGGGATGGAGAAGAGACTACAATGATTTCTCACTAAGGAGGAGTAGCTCTCTCTCAAAAGATGGCTGTGTGTTGTAGAAAACCTATCTAGGGTTTTTCTCTCTGAATGACCTCTCTTACATTTATGGGTAATGAGGGTATATATAGTATGGGTGAAGGGTAAGAAAGTCACTTTTAAAAAACCTCCAGGCAGAATGTTTCGCGACTGTCTCGCGGGAAGGCCTTACCCACAAGACACTCGTGAAAACGACAGCCTGGCATGACTCTTCAGCTTCCAGTCATGTGCTTCTCACATGGCTCTTTTGTGGCTTAGCTTCTAGCGACACACCCGCGAGATCCACTGATCTTCAATAAAGCTTGAGTCTTCACCAACTTAATACTAAACCCAATACAATTAAATCCCACAAAATACAAGGAAATGAAATAAAGTAATTACAACACATTTTGTCATGGAATAAAGCCAATATAAAACATAGTTGTAAATCACAACTTTACATCCATAATATTGCCAAAATAGATAAACATTTTACCCTTTTTTATTGCAACATTATCTTTTAAGATAACACAATATCGATGTTTACCTAAGTAAGTAGCAGAAATTAAATTCCTACGAACATTAGGTACATGCAAACAGTCTTCTAATATTAAAACTCTAGACTCAAAACATAAATTATAAACACCAATAGCTACAACCGGATTCCTGCTCCCATTAGCCAAAGTAAGAAACAACTCCCATTCTTTAAGCTTTTTGGTCTCCTAAAACCCCTGCAAGGAATTGCAGATATGATTAGTACAACCTGAATCCACACATTAGGAATCTGTTGGATTTTGTACCAAACACATTTCTAGAAGGAATGTATTTTTCATATCCTTATTCTTGGCAGTTTTAAATATTAGACAATTCCTCTTCCAATGTCCTTTCTCACCACAATGGAAACATTTTCCTTTGAACTTCTTTCCTTTGTCGGCAACCCCTAAGGCAATTTGTTTACCCTCTTGCTTGGTGAAGTCCTTCTACTTCTTTTTCTTACCCTTGCCTTTCAACTTAGGTTGAGAAGTAGAAGATTTAGCCATATTGGCATCAACGCTAGAAGTACCAAGAATGCCTTCCGCTGCTACCAATTCATTCATTAATTCAGACAAAGAATAAATCTTTTTGTTCATATTGTAATTAAGTCTGAATTCCTTGAATGATTCTGGTAGTGATTGGAGTATCATATCCACTTGGGATTCTCCATCAATATTGGCACCTAAAACTTCTAATGTATTCAGATTAGAGATCATTGTAAGACAATGCTCTCTCACTAAACTACCTTCAACCATTTTGGTATTATAAATTTGCCTCATGGTTTCTTGCCTTGCAAAACGGCCTTGCTCACCAAACATCTTCTTCAGACTTACCATAATGTTCGAAGCTAATTCTACATCCTGCATTTTGTTAGGACATATGTGTTTTCACTTGTTAAGAACATATGTCACTTATTTATGTAAATTGGCTAATCCTTTGACCAAAACGCACTCTACTTGTAATTGGGTAGTTCTATGTGTTTTTAATACTTCAAGAAACAAGGTTTCAAGATCAAGTGTTGAAGTCATCAAGTTTGTCCAAGAAAAACAAGCTAAATGCAAAATCATTAGAGCTCCACACCTTCTTGATAGCTCCTTGACACCTGCTATTTGTCGAGATTTATAAAATTAGATTTTCTGATATGATTTCTTGGGATCTGTGAATATGTCTTTAGGCCTTCTTTTCTCCTAACCCTAGACATATAAAAGAATTGTTTTAAGAGCTGTCAAAGAAAACACAAGTTGCACAAGCATTGAGCAAACTCTGTTCAAGCAATTTGTGATCAAAGACGAAGTTTTTAACCTAGTTCATCTTCTCTGAAGAAGTTGCTGTGTATTTGCATCTTTAGGTTTTGTGACCAAGCATCTTCCTGATCTTCATCATGTATGATGAAATAAAGAACTTTGCAGCTAACCTCTCCTTCTAAGTTGGTGTTTGAAGTCACGTACTAGGATCCGCGCATTGGTTAGTCACGTACTTAGGAGCCATGCATCAAAAGGGGGAACTGTCACTACAGATCAAGTCCAATTGGGTATTGGGGTAAGGGTTCAACTGTAGGTTGGTAAGGTACTTGGGATTCCTTTACTTGTAACCGCTTGATTTGATAATAGTGGAGTTTCGGGAGTGGTGACCTGAAAATCACTCGGTGGGGTTTTTGCCGCAAGGGTTTTCCCTATTCGTAAACAAATCATCGTGTCATTTAATTTCCGTTGCATATTTAGTTGTTTGGTGATTTGTTTATGCTTCCACGCAATTGCATGTTAAATTGATTAATTAATAACTTGGCTAATTAATTAATTAGTTTAATCACAAGGGGTCATTCAGTTTGTGGCCTATCAAGTAGTATCAGAGCAGGCATACTCTGATTAGGGTTTAATCTTTGTTGTGTTTGATCCATTGACCCCTGGTTGTCATGGATAGAGGACAGTCATTAATTATACCTCATTTATTTGATGGCACTAACTATGCATACTAGAAAGTACGCATGAGAGCTTTCTTGCAGTCTTTAGATGAAAAATTATGGCAAGCTGTAGAGATTGGCTGGACTAAGCCAGAGGAAGCGCCGGTCGATTGGGATGAAGCCAAGATCAAGGCGGCAAATTTCAACAGCAGAGCGTTGAATGCCCTATTCAGCGCTGTCACTAATGAGGAGTTCAAGAAGATATCCTCTACTAAAACTGCAAAGGAAGCATGGACCATCCTCCAGACAACCTATGAGGGCACAAAAGCTGTCAAGGATTCAAAGCTTCAGAAGCTCACTACAAGCTTTGAAGAGATTAAGATGGAGGAGGATGAGTCATTTGATGAGTTTTATGCCAACCTCAAGGACATAGTAAACTCAGCCTTCAATCTAGGGGAAACCATCCTTGAACCCAAGATTGTGAGGAAAGTGCTCAGATTTCTACCCAAGAGATTCCATGCCAAGAGCACGGCGATAGAAGAATCAAAGGATATTGACAAGATTCCTTTGACTGAGCTGGTTGGAAACTTGCAGACCTATAAGCTAGGGTTATCTAGGATTGGTAAGTAAAGTAAAGACAAGAGCATGGCCTTGAAGGCAAAGAGCAGTGATACAGATGAGTCTTCCGATGATGAAGATTCCAAGATGAAGTCCTACATCACCAGGCAGTTCAAGAAATTCATGAAGAATGCCAATGGAAGGAGTTTCGACAAGGACCGCAGACAGTCTAGTTCTTCTTAGTTTAAGAGCCAAGACAAAGGGAAGAAGGATGCTAAGAACGGCGGTCAGTATACTGTTCCCGCAGGACCTAAGTGCTTTGGATGTCATGGGTTCGGACACATGAAACATGAGTGTCCTAAATATCTCAAGAGCATTGGGAAAAGCAAGGCTGAAAGTTCAATATGGGTATGAAACACCCTTGAACGTTTAGACCCCAAATTACAAAATTACCAATTCAAGCTTTTATATCAAACAATTAATGTGCAGAACAAGATAGTAAGCTTATAACAGAATTGATAAAAAATCTAAGCCAAATATAAACACATCCACAGTAGTAAATATAAGGCAAAGATAAAGGGAAGAAAGATGCAAACACACGGACAACACACGATATGTTATCGAAGAGGAAACTGAAGTCCTCGGCATAAAACCTCTCCGCCGCCCTTCAAGCAATGATAAAATTCACTAAAGAATATAGTTGGGATACATGAACAGCAGAAGACCCTCCATGCCTAATCTACCCAAGTACCTAAGCCCTCCAAGCTTCTTGCTCCAACGACGTTATGCCGAACCTATTTCTTCTTTAGTTTCCCGGATTCCGCTACTAGACCATAGTATCAACCAAAGTATATTGGTTCCTTCCAAACTGCTTCCCTTAGCACCAAATGAACCTTCTCATAGATGTGGGTGTGGTAAGATAAGGATTTGGTAAAAGACCTTTCAAGGGTATGACAATGGAGAGGAAGAGAGTAGAGGAATTTGTAGAGTCTCTTAGATGAAGATTGGGGATGAGGCAATCTTGTTTTTCTCTAGGGTTTTCTCTCACAAAATTCTCTCTGGAAGCTCTCTCAATTTAGTGGGTATAAGGGTCTATATATAGTGAGGTGAGAAAAGAATACGAAGAGACAGTTTTTGCCAAACAGCGTAAATTGGCGGCTTGGTCTCGCGACTTGTCCAAGTCGCGAAATCAACTCGTGACATAACGGCCTGGCCAGCCTGGGACTTTTGTCATGTAGTGCGACAGCTGGTGCGACCTTTCAGCTTCCCTGTGTGCATCTCACGTGCCTGAAGTTGGCGACTTGCAGCCGCGAGCCACCCGCGAGTCCTAGCCGCAAAGCTCTGCTTCTTTGCATATACTTGAGCTTTTCTTCACATCTTCTCACACACTACCCTTACAATAATCCCACCTAAATACAGGGTTACTAAGTGCTTAAATTACAAGCAAATTGGCACGGAATAAAGCTAACAAGATGGTTGATAAATTTCAACCTTACAATCTCCTCCTTTGGCTATCCCGTGACAAAACCCTAAAACAAACTCTAGACTTAACGCGTGAGTTGGGAACAGTTGGAAAACTCACTCACACCTAACTCTAGAATCTGTAAAGCTTTAGAACCATAAGAACAAGTAACTCCTGAAACACAACAACACAATAAGTTCATTGTACACAGAAACTTGTAATGCATATGGAGCAAGCACAATGCGATCATGCACAATGGAATAAAGCAATAAACCATGGCAAGACCAAAATAGGTAATCACTATAACCAAGTGATCACAATGCTCATTCACACTTGGAATGAACATCCAGACATTCAAGATGATAAACACAAGGTAAATCGCTTGAATGGCCAACACTCAACCAATGCACAGTACATGAAGTATGTGCATTTAGGAAAAATCCTACAAGGGCATAAGAGTGACAGTACTTAGAAGAAAATGCAAGACATTTAGTTGAAAGTACTGATTTTAACAAAGCACAAAGGCTGCATAAAGCATGACACAAACCACAAAGGCGTACAAATGTGCATAAAAACAAACCCTTAAAGCTTACAGAAGCAACATGGGTACAAACCAAACCAAAAAGAAAAATATGCTGAGTAACATCATATTATCTATGCTGAAATAAACAACTAACACCACCGTATTTTGAATTATCAAAGTTATACACAAAAAAAATCAAGTGATAGAGAGATGATAAAGAAATATCCCCCAGTGATAGAGAGATGATAAAGAAATCTCCCCCTTAAAACAAGCACTCCCCCTTAAGAGCTGCCCCAAAAGTTCTCCCCCTTTTTGACCGGAATGGCCAAAGGGTCAGTGTTGGAACTTTGTGAAAATGCCATCAACTTGAGTTGCCAATACATCAATTTGGTCCTGTATAACGGCTAATCTCTCCGACTGCTCTCTCTGGCCATCTCTGAGGGTCTTTTCCACTTCCTTAAGACGTTTGTGGAGGTTATCAAAGAACATTTCCAACTTGTCAGGCTGAGAAGCAGACTGTGGTTGTGTAGTGCTTGGTTGCTATGAAGCATGGGTGGCATGTACAGGTGAATCTGGCTCAGGAGTAGAAGAATTAGCAAAAAATAGATGTGCACTCTTTGGAGTTTTGGATGAATGACTCCTGCTGGCTTGTAGAGTGAACATAGAGATTGGTCGAGGACGAGCAATCATGTTCCCAACTGAGGGAGGAGTAACACCTTCACTTAGAATGAACTTCATAATAAGACTACAGAATGGAAGGCACCCTCGTGCTACTGTTCGGGTTGCTATCTTTCTTATGATGTGAAAAATATGGGCACATATATCAATGGTTGTGCCTGTGATGAGATCACATAGAAATTGTGCCCTTCCAAGGCTTATATACACCGTGTTGGTCAATGGATAGAGGTTTGAAAACATAATTAGCTTCAATTTTGTCAAATCAGGTGAAAACTTGGTAGTACTAATGGATGTGCCGGCACTGGAAATGTCATGGTCAGGACCAAGAACTTGGAGAATGTCCTGAATCACTGGAGTACGATCATCATACGGAGTTAGGTCAGCATTCTAAGGTCTAGTGATTTTGAGAAGTTCAGCTATGGTGTCTAGACTAATGATGAACTCCGTTCCTCTTACCCAACAGTGTAGTTCACTTTCAAGATCAACTGTGTTGGCGAAACACTCCTTGACTAGTTCTGTCATTGGATCAACAAAATTTCCAAATAAATCTGCCCAATCTTTTGTCTCGAAGATCCGAGGGACAAAAGTGGTTTCCAAAGAGTCAAATCTAATCTCCCGTTCCACTATAGGGGTTCCCCAATCAAAAATGCTTGAGTAAGCATGTAGGTGCTGAGGAGATCTGAACAGATCAATATTGAGTTCAGTAGATGGCTGTGATGAAGAATGTGTTCGTTTTGCAACAGGCACTGTTTCTTCTTCTGTCATAACCTCTTTTCCTTTAGAGGATTGTTGAGACATCTGTAAGAGAACAAACACACAGCAAAGTACCAAAAGCAATACCACAGGGAACCAACATCAACTTGATTAGATTCAGTTAAGAATGTGAAAAAAAATTTCACTTAATCACAAACACAAGAATCAGATTAACATTAAGAGAACAAATGGTTAAAATGATACACACTCCGCACTGAAGCACAGAAACATTCCATGGAGCACAAACTCTATAAAGACCACAGAACCATAGACAAATGACCCAAGGCCACATACAGAGTGCACCACATAAACCCCAAACCCATATGTCTAATGAGTAAAGAGAAACTCTATCAAACGAACAATGCTCAGACTAGAGACAAGCATACTGAAGCACAGACAAGATACAAAATAAACTCAGCAACAAAAGACATTAACCTCAAACAAACATATTCACCATTTTAGGCAAACCCATTTTTGAACACAGTATATCGCGAAACACATGTGCAATGTTTAAATGAAGAAGGTAATGGTCAACATAGTAAGAATGAAATGAGGGAAAGAAAACCCATACCTTATTCTTGGTGTTTGAAGAAGACATGATGCAAAAAAGGATTCTTTTATAGTGATACACGAAGTGTTTGAGTGAGAAATAAGGAAGGCAATGAACAGTCACAAAGCTTCGAGGGGGAAAAAAACTGAAAAACAATTTTAAAACTGTCTTCAAAATGCAAAACGCGCATTTTTCGCGACTGTATCAAGTCGCCAGTAAGTCGCCAGGGTAAGCCGCGAAACACTGTGAAGGAAAGAAATCTGAAAATTTTCTCTAAGTGTTTTTCGCGACTGGAAGGTCTAACCGCGAGATAGTCGCGATATGAGCCGCGAAAATCCCTGAGTACCCCTCGTGACTGGACCTTCCACCCGCGAACAAGTCACCACACGAACCCATGAAAAATGTAAAACTCAAATTTTGGAAAAATTTTCTAAGTCTTTTTCGCGACTGGGATGCTGACCTGCCAGTGACCCGTGAAAATCTCTAAGAGAGGTTCGCGACTGGAGCATGCAACTAGACCTACCCGCGACTAAGTCGTCAAAACAGGGAAACACTGTTTTTGAAATTTTGACATTTTTGTAACAACAAACCACTTTCCAAAAACAAACAAAAAAAACTCAAAAATCTTTTTGTGATTGATCAATCAAAGGTTGAGCTTGTGAAAACACATTTAATCAAGTACAATCACACAAATGAATATGACATTCATTGAACATAGACTTGTGTGTTGTGTGTGGATATCAAAAATGAGATAGTCCTTAGTCCAATGTGAAGCTTCAATGATCAATTCAATCAAGGCATACACAACTAGCACTAGATAATGTGACCTATCTCAATTATAGAAACATGCATATATGACCTCCCACAAGTACTTGATAACAATTCTTTGAAGCTTTTCATTTGGCTCCATATTCAATATATCATTTTCAACTTTTGAGCAAAGAAAATTTCATTGAGAGATAGATGCCTAAAATTTTTGATATTCCAATTGATAAGTTAGCCTTTGGCTTTTTGGGCATCATACATTTTATTTTGGTCGCTTTCCCTTTTTCTTAGTCGAATACTAGTTTGTGCGACAGGCTTTTACAGCTCTATATCTCTTTTCATTTGAAGATTTACATTTAGAGAGCTTTTTAAAGCAAAAAATAAAAAATAAAAAGTGGGAAGATATATAGGCATGAGTCTATGCATGTCTCAAGATCAACAAAACCATTCACTAATCATTCATGACAAGGTTGAAGATCTATTTACAACAGTCACATAGATTTCAGAATTTCTTCCACAATGATATGAGTGCATAAGAGACAAGCTAAGCTCGTTAAATGCACAAAGCCATAAGTACAAAGGTACAAGGCAAAATATGCTTTGAGACAAAACTCAACAAAGTGATCAAACTTTTTGGATTTTCTACTTTTTATGTGTTTTGGATTTTTGACACAAAAACAGTAAAAGAATGATAAAAAAACATAACATAAAGAACAATGTAAAAACATTTGAACCAAGGACAAACACACAAAAAAAAATCTAAAAACTAGCAAGAAACACACAACCAAGCATATACACAAACATGGGAAGTATTGATGCATGAACATGTTGTAATGCTTATGCATGAGTACCCTTTGTCACCCACACGTCACGTGCGTTTGGGGTGATATCCTTGACGGATTGGGTATGAGAGTTAGGACTGTCAAACCTTCGTGTGAAGCTTTCCAAGCAATTTGTGAACGCACCGATCATCATCATCACGTCCATCATTCCTGGATCACGGTTTTGACTCCTTGGTTGCTCACCACCCCAAGACCTCATATCATTTCTTCTTCCTCGTGACCGAGGTGCACTTGCATTGTTGTCTGCTCTCAGCTTTTGACAATTGGGTCTGGTATGTCCTTGCAATCCGCAATAGTGACAAACATATTTCGTTCTAGGACCCTGTTGCTGTCTTGGGAGTGATCTTCCTCTAGCTCCAAATCTGGCTTCTAATTGATTACGGGACTTGTTAAACACCCGTTGATTAGCCACATTCTTCTGCTTCTCGGCTTCAACTATCTCAGGAGTAGGCTTATCAACAGCCGTCTCTTTGGTCTTCACAAACTTTACTTCTTTGGTGACATTGGCTGGTAAGCTACTTCCTCCTGTATACCCCAACCCGGACTTGTCTGAGGCACATTTTTGAGATGAAATAACATCATCTAGCTTCTTAGAGGAGACCCTATCTACCTTGGCATGAGCTTGCACAACTTCTTGCTCAAGAAACCTTACTTTTGTGTAAGCTTCTGATAGCTCACCATTAAGTGTTTCAATTTTACACTTTGCCTCCTTGTATCGTGCCAGAAGACTTTTGTAATCTTCCTCAGCTTTCTTCATCTTCTTCACAGCCGCCTTTGCCACTCTTGCATACTCACCCGATTTCTCCAGAAGTGAGGCGTAATTCTTTTGAAGATCAGTTGAATCTTCCTCCTCTTCAACAATCCCAATAGACTCCAAATCAGAATGCTCACCAAGCTCCTTCACAAGAATATCCAAATCATCTGAGGATTCTACATGAGCAATGGTCATGAATGCGGAGTAATTTCCTTCTCCGTCACAGCTCTCTTCCGAGTCAGAGTTTGATGAATCCGAGTCACTTAGAGTAGTGGCATAGACCTTTCCTTTGAACTTCAAATAGTTGGGATATTCCTTTTTGAAGTGTTCGTGTCCATTACACTCAAAGCAAGTGATTCCTTGAGATGATTGGGAATCTCTATCATCCTTCCTTCGGAATTCTTTCTTCTCCCTCCCAGAACTCTGAAATTTTCCTTTGTCACCAAATTTCCCACCATTCTTGAGTTTCAAGAATTTTCGGAAGTTCTTTACAAGATACGCCACATCTTTATCTACTGCATCTTCTTCCGAAGGGTCATGAGATGCCACTCTCTCATCAATTGTTTTAAGAGCAAGTGATTTGCTCTTCTTTTGAGAAGGCAGGGATAACTCCTATGTCTGCAGAGAACCAACCAGCTCTTGAACCTTGATGTCGTCAAGATCTTTGCTCTCTTCAATGGCTGTAACTTTGGCACGAAAACTTTCTGGTAGTGACCGAAGGATCTTCCTTACAACTTTAGACTCCTCCACCTTTTCCCCCAAATTAAATTTGCCGACGACCACCTTTTTTGGCTTATTATAAAAAGAGTCAAAGGACTCATCCTCATCCATCTTTAGCTGCTTAAAGCGAGTGGTCAACATCTGAAGTTTGGTGTCTTTCACCTTCTTAGTTCCTTCATAAGTCGTCTCCAGAATCTCCCATGCTTTCTTAGCAATGGTAATATGTAAAATCCTGTGAAATTCTTCTGGAGAGATACCACAAAAAATAGCATTCAATGCTTTACTGTTTGCATTAGCCGCTGCAAGAGCTGCCTTGTCTCAAGTGGATTTGGCATCCTCCAGCTTTGTCCAACCTATTTCAACTGCATCCCACACAGCCTCATCCATAGAACACAAAAATGCCCTCATTCAGACTTTCCAAAATGCATAATTATTACCATAAAAAAATGGTGGAACAGTGAGAGATTGAGACCTATCCATCTCAACAAGGGTTCGAGGATCACACTCAGGTATTAAAACCACAACAAGTGTACCCGCTCTGATACCAATTGAAAGTTCAATATGGGTATGAAACACCCTTGAACGTTTAGACCCCAAATTACAAAATTACCAATTCAAGCTTTTATATCAAACAATTAATGTGCAGAACAAGATAGTAAGCTTATAACATAATTGATAAACAATCTAAGCCAAATATAAACACATCCACAGCAGTAAATATAAGGCAAAGATAAAGGGAAGAAAGATGCAAACACACGAACAACACACGGTGTATTGTCGAAGAGGAAACCGAAGTCCTCGGCGTAAAACCTCTTCGCCGCCCTCCAAGCGGTGATAAAATCCACTAAAGAATATAGTTGGGATACATGAACAGCAGAAGACCCTCCAAGCCTAATCTACTAAAGTACATAAGCCCTCCAAGCTTCTTGCTCCAACGAGGTTACGTCGAACCTATTTCTTCTTTAGTTTTCCGGATTCCGCTACTAGACCATAGCATCAACCAAAGTATATTGGTTCCTTCCAAACTGCTTCCCTTAGCACCAAATGAACCTTCTCACAGACGTGGGTGTGGTGAGATAAGGATTTGGTAAAAGACCTCTCAAGGGTATGACAATGGAGAGGAAGAGAGTAGAGGAATTTCTAGAGTCTCTTAGATGAAGATTGGGGATGAGGCAATCTTGTTTTTCTCTAGGGTTTTCTCTCACAAAATTCTCTCTGGAACCTCTCTCAATTTAGTGGGTATAAGGGTCTATATATAGTGAAGTGAGAAAAGAATACGAAGAGACCGTTTTTGCCAAACAGGGTAAATTGGCGGCTTGGTCTCGCGGCTTGTCCAAGTCACGAAATCAAGTCGCGACGTAACGGCCTGGCTAGCCTGGGACTTTTGTCCTGTAATGCGACAGCTGGCGCGACCCTTCAGCTTCCCTGTGTGCATCTCACATGCCTGAAGTTGGCGACTTGCAGCCGCGAGCCACCCGCAAGTCCTAGCCGCGAAGCTCTGCTTCCTTGCACATACTTGAGCTTTTCTTCACATCTTCTCACACACTACCCTTACAACAATCCCACATAAATACAGGGTTACTAAGTGCTTAAATTACAAGAAAATTGGCACGGAATAAAACCAACAAGATGGTTGATAAATTTCAACCTTACAAGGGCACTTGCTGCTACCTTGAGTGACACTGAGTCTGAAGATGATTCCGACAATGAGGATGACAAAATCTTAAATGCCTTCACTGCCACAGTCAATCCTACTAAAGTGATTGTTGAAGAAGTGGAAGAAGAAGAAGAATTGGTGGATTCTAAGTGTGAGAAGATGGATGATCAAGATGATATCCATTCAGCCTATGAGAAACTATACAAGCTCTCTGAGAAGAATGAGAAATTGTATAGGCTGGCCACCAAGAAGCTCAGTGATGTGGAACTTGATCGTGAAGAACTTTCTGTGAAATTTGATAAAGCTAATTAAGCAATTGGTGCACTGAGGTTTGAAAACAATTTCTTGGCTGAGAAGACCAAGAAGCTTAAAGCGGAGCTGTTTCAAGTTAGAGCTCAACTGGAGAGGACTTCAAGTGCAAAGCTTGATAAGATGCTTAGCAATTAGAAATCTGCTTCAGATCGAACAAGTTTAGGGTATGGTCTTTCTTCCTCTAGTATTGCTTCTTCTAGTACTGTTTTTTTTCTCTCCTGCTAATAACACTGAAATTGAGAACACTGAGGTTAAAACTGAATTAGATAGTGAGAACCTTGACAAGAGTAAATCTATCTCAGGAGTACCCCCTAAGCAAGATAAGAAAGATGCTAAAAACTCTAGGGCTAAGAAGGCTAACTCTCAAAAACCTAAACAAAAGAAGCAGCACCTCTGTCATCATTGTGGAGCTACCGGTCATACACGACCAAATTGCTATAAGCGGCTAGCCACTTAACAGAGCAACGGCATGATAGCATCTGGAAGCCAAAATCAGCTTCAATCCTCTCTTGCTCCTCTTGGAGATCTTCTGAAAGCCCTCATATTCCTTTCGAACTTGAACGGATTCAATTCTTCCCCCTCACCGCCGGTTCAAGGGTTCAATCAAAGGAAAAGTTCTTCCAAGGTGTGGAAGAAAAAGGACTCTTAAGTGATTTTATCACTTTCTTCTATCTTCTTGTTTTTGTGTGTTGCATTACTTGTGTGTTTTGCATTTTTGAGTCAATCTAGTTTTATGCTATGCTTTGATTACATATTTTTTTTTGTTAATTTTCAGTTTTGTTAATTTTGTTTTTGATATAAAAATTTAAAAAAAAAATTGAAAAATTGAAAAATACAAAAACAGTGTGTGTTTTGTATACTTTGGTATTTGTGTACCTTGGATGGCCATTGAAACAAAATTTTCTAAACTTTGTATCTCTTATAGCTTAGATGAGCATCTCCATGCACAACTAAGCAAGTGAGCTTTGTGGCTCTTGTTTATGATGAGTAAGATTAAGTTATCTCGTGGACTTAACACTCATATCACTCTTTTTGACGGGTAGGACTAGAAAATCCTAAGGGAAAGGCATAAATAACCATCTCACCACTGTTGCCCACCAGTCATAATATGACACCTGTATGCTTCGACATAGCAAAAGTGCAGTGTCATAGACACATGTATGCTTCGGCATAGCAAAGGTGTAGTGTCAAAGACATCCGTATGCTTCGGCATAGCAAAAGTGCAATGTCTATGCTTAACATGTTGGATATTTCTTTTCTCTTTTTTATGCCCATGCATGATATGCTTAAAAGAAAATATGCAAAGAAAATACAAAGCAAAAAGATTAAAAATGCTTTAAATATGATTGCAAGCGTGTTTTCTAGGAGATGTGGGAGTTAGAGGATGTACCTCGAAGGTGATAGTCCCCATCAAACAGTTATGATTGTGTGTGAGTTAAAGTTATTTTCTCATATCTCAGATTGTCATAACATGTATACACGTATGCAATCTTGCGATATTTTTCACACGCAACACGCAATATTTTTTGCTACTCTTGATACATGTGCAGGTACAATGTGATTTGGTCATCACAAGTGTTCACATATGCTAATGTATGCTCACTAAACTGTCTTGACTTGTTTTTGAAATATAAAATTGGTTAGACTTGTTTAGTGTGTGTGTGTTTCTAGGATCCATATGCTTAAATTGTTTGATGAGAGATGATTTTGAGAGCTTAATATGTTGATTGGATCATTGATTGAGGTTCATGTTGGATTGCATTCATATCTGTGTTTTTCACTTCTCGAAAAACTGCTTTTATCTACTGGCTCGACACCTCCTCGATACCTTGTTATTTGGCGAGTTTCTCAAGCTATTTTCTTATCGCAATCTCGACACCTCTTTGACACCTGATGGATTGATCGAGAATTCTCTTGTCTCCTCGATACCTTCTCGATACCTTGTCGATCGATCGAGCTTCTGTTCTTGGTTCTGGTGATCACTTCCTTGATACCTTGTCGACACCTGTAGCTGTCTACGTGCATTTTCTCACCACCTACCTCGACAGTTGTCTCGACACCTCTCAATACCTCATCTATCGAGATTTAGATGCTCCTATTTAAGCTCCAGTCGCGATCCGGTTCTCATTTTCTCGATCTCTCTCGATCTATTCGCGGCTGTTCATCTCCTAAACTACTTTTTCTCACTCAAAACCTTCAATCCACGTGATTTTCGGCCCTTCCTTGCTTCAAATCACTTGGTATGATCTCTTTTTCCCTCATTATTCATGCATTTCATGTTTTGAATCTTAGGTTTTAGGGTTTTTGAAAATTTTTGGGGTTTTTCAAAATTGATGAGTTTTTCTTAAAATTTTGGGTTGGGATTTCACTTAAATATGTTCAAAATGTCATACATTGCATTTCATATTTACATGTATTTAGAGGTGTGTTCTATGGTAGTATGCTAGTAGGATTGGATTGAGCTGAGCCCATGATGCTTTTTACTTTGCATGTCACATGTTCATGCATTCCCCATGCATACATACTCTTTGTTCAATATATTTGATATATGCGAACTGTTTGGGACTTTTCTGATTGTCTCTTTCTTTCTCTCTCTCTCATTCTGTTTACGTTAGTAGTGTCTATGGCACCTAAGCATAAATCCACTTCGGCTCAGAACCCTCTGCGTTCTGGAGCTTCTTCATCTTCTGATTTTGCTCCTCTCAATCTTCGGTTCCGTGATGGTGATGCCCACAAGGCATTTTCAGAAAACTTTTCTAGATGAGGTGTTCATTTGAAACGCCAAGTCATTTTAGCAGACTTTGCCGACACTGACCTTCCTTCTGTCATTCACAGTAGGGGATGGGAGTCACTGTGTGACGTCCCGGTCACTTGTCCTCTCGTGTTCATTCAGGAGTTTAACTCCAACATGCACAGGATTGATCATTCAGTACCTCTCTTTTTCACTCGCGTTCGAGGTACACGCATCCCTGTCACACCGCAGCTAGTTGCGGATGTGCTTAGGGTTCCTAGGATAGAGTTTCCTGACTATCCTTCTTGTGAGCGTCTAAGGACTGTGTCCAAAGCTGAGCTCATTTATGCTTTTTGTGAGCACCCTGCTGATTGGGGTGAACATCAGTATACATCATGTCTGCCTTTTGCTAAAGGTCCTAGATTCTTAAACATGGTGATGACTTTTGTACTCCATCCACTCTCTCACTACAACTCCATCACAAAGCCTCGTGCTCGATTTTTGTTATCTCTTCTTGAGCATCTGACTATAGATTTTCCTTCTCATTTCATTCTTTCTATCATAGATGTTCATTTAGATTTGGCATCCCGTGATAAGCTCATCTTTCCTTCCACTATCACGAGGATCTTACGCCATTTTTCTATCCTTTTTCTTGTGTTCGACCACTTCACACATATTTGTGCCATAGATGCCGCTACCGTAAAATGTAGTGCAGCTCAGTTTAGGTCGAGGCAGTCAAATTCCACTCTTCCTTCCCGATCTGCTCCATCTACATCTGCTCATTCTTCCTCTATGGGCGATGTATCTCTTGGAGACATCATGGCGCAGCTGCAGCGCATGGATGCTAGCCTTGATACACTCTCCACTGAGTTGTATCAGGTGAATGTTTGTGTTGGTCGTATTGCACGACGGCAGGCAACCATGGATGGTTTTGCTTCTAAGGCTACTCCTTCACTACCTCCTCTAGCGGCTTCTGACTCTGAGGATGATGATGATGATGATGATGACGATGACGTTTCGGATGATGATGGAGATGCTAGCTCTACTGATGAGATGTCTACATGACACTACCATTTGTCACTCGTGACAAAAAAAGGGAGTAGTTTTGGGTTATGAGAGTAGTCATCTTAAGGGGAGAGTTAGTATATGGCTTTGATAGGGGGAATGTTGATTTTTTTTTGGGATGTAGTGAGGTTATGATGTATCTTTTCTTTTCTTACCTTCTAGATACATTGTTCTTGTACATTAGGTCTTGTGACTAGTTTTACATACATTGTACTTATATTCATTATATGTGGATGTATGTTTCTTTCACCTATCTCTACATGTGTTGTTTCTTTTCTATCTTTATACACATGTTTCTTATACTTGTATGCAATCTATTAATTTCTGTTTCACACAAGATGCCTTGATGAGTTTTGTTTAAAGTATTTCAGAAATACAGGTTATCAAAGTCTACTTGCCATAAACTCTTTTCTTGCAAAGTTTTTCAAGGGTTTGTGATAGGATAGATTTTATTGTATTCAACAAGTGAGTATGAGTTGAGTGATTTACGACTTCTCTCATATGTTCATTTGTTTGTTGTGGTTTTGTCACGGATTGCCAAAGGGGGAGATTGTTAGGACATATGTGTTTTCACTTGTTAAGAACATATGTCACTTATTTATGCAAATTGGCTAATCTTTTGACCAAAACGCACTCTACTTATAATTGGGTAATTCTAGGTGTTTTTAATACTTTAAAAAATAAGGTTTCAAGATCAAGTGTTGAAGTCATTAAGTCTGTCCAAGAAAAACAAGCTAAAGTGCAAAATCATTAAAACTCGACACCTTCTTGATAGCTTCTCGACACCTGCTATCTGTCGAGATTTATAAAATCAGATTTTCTGATCTGATTTTTTGGGATCTGTGAATATGTCTTTGGGCCTTCTTTTCTCCTAACTTTAGACATATAAAAGGATTGTTTTAAGAGCCGTCAAAGAAGACACAAGTTGCATAAGCATTGAGCAAACTCTGTTCAAGCAATTTGTGATCAAAGACGAAGTTCTTGATCTAGTTCATATTCTTTGAAAAAGTTGCTGTGTATTTGCACTTTTGGGTTTTATGACCAAGCATCTTCCTGATCTTCTTCGTGTATGATGAACTGAAGAACTTTGCAGCCAACCTCTCCTTTTAAGTTGGTGTTTGAAGTCGCGTACTGGGATCCACGCATTGGTTAGTCACGTACTTGGGAGCCGTGCATCAAAAAGGGGAACTGTCACTACAGATCAAGTCCAATTGGGTATTGGGGTAAGGGTTCAACTGTAGGTTGGTAAGGTACTTGAGATTCATTTACTTGTAAAAGCTTGATTTGATAATTGTGGAGTTTCAAGAGTGGTGACCTGAAAATCACCCGGTGGGATTTTTGTCGTAAGGGTTTTCCCCATTCATAAACAAATCACCATGTCATTTAATTTCCGCTGCATATTTAGTTGTTTGGTGATTTATTTGTGCTTCCACGCAATTGCATGTTAAATTGATTAATTAATAACTTGGCTAATTAATTAATTGTTTTAATCACAAGGGGTCATTCAGTTTGTGGCCTATCACATTTGATGCTGTAGAACATTTGAGATAGATGCTAGGATGTAGCACTTGGCCATCTCATTAGATTTCTGCCAACGATCATATTGTTGTTTTTCCTTAGGAGGAGCATCTAATGAAGGAAAGCTAGGACATGGTTCAGTAAGCACATATTTGTGCTCTTCAGCAGTAAGAACTATGTTCAAATTTCTTTTCCAGTCAACATAGTTGGATTCAGTCAGTTTGTTTTGATTAAGAATAGTAACAAGTTGACTAAATGATGCCATGTTCAAATCTAAAAATAATAAACATGAATATAATAAGTAAATTGGACATTATCAATTTAGCATATAAACATATGGTATGGAACCTTAATAAAACCATAATATAATATATGCAACGACAACCCAATCCCATATTCAATGTCCCTTAGTATAGAGTGAACATTAAATACTATGATTGATTGAGAACTATTCTCATTATTAATGCTATCATGATAACTCTTATAAAACACTAATAATATGCTGTTATACATTTGGCCTCTAAATAATAATAGTAAGAACTCAACATAGAGGATACTATAATATTTAGTCTAGTGTATACCATTGTCTAGAATCATGTGTAGCCACATTTCATCCCCTTAACAGGCTTATTTTGTAGTACCATGATACAAAACACCCTCCGCATGGAATGCAAAGCTAGAAGCTAAGACTAGGTGTTTGATCAAACCACTATAAACCAAGAAATTCAATCTTGTAGGACCATGAAATAAATACTCTTCGCATGGAATGCTAAGCTCGAGACAAAGACAAAGTATATATTCCACACTACTATGAACCGACAATGGAGGCCGAGAGATCCAACCCTTGTATCTCTCTCCCACTAGATGTTTTAAAAGAAAGGTTTGTTGTTTTGAAACATGTATAATCTAATTACACATAGCCTTGCTCTTTATACATGTCAAAACACTTAGAAAAATTTCTGAATTCCTAGATTTTGATCAATCGAATGTGCCCCTCGATCGGTCGAAAAAATTAAAAAATTCGAACTTGACCCTCTGCCTTGCTCGATCACTTCTTGATCAATCGAAAGGCAAATTCAATCAATCAACTAGCAATCTAATATTAATCGATTAAAAAAATTGGTCACTGTTTCACTCGATCGATCGAAATCAATTTTTGAACGATCGAAACTCGTGAAACTTGAATTTCTAGAAAATTTCTAAGGCAGTTTTCTACTGTTTTTCTTGAACAAACAACTAACATATGAACATGATAGACAGAGAATGATATCAAAACTGAATTTCATTGATGCTATAGCCTTAAAGATCAATTTAACATACTTAAATTCAAATTTAAACAACATCATAACATCAATATCAGTTTTTATCAAATCACAGTTTCAACAACCATGTAGAAAATTAAATGTGTAATCTCTAACAACATGAAACTATAATCTCTAATTTCAAAACTCACAAAACATGTTATACAATTCGAAATTGAAGACCGCTCTGATACCATTTGATGGAAATATGCATGTACGTAGTGGAAAATTAACGAATCTACTTCATTCGTAATTGATAACACGTGCTATGTAAATTTTAGAATATAAGAACAAGAGAGTGTACCTTGGTGTGGTGAATTTCAAAACAAAAATCAGAAGTTCTTAAGAAAACTTTTAATCTTCACTCCAATTCCACTAACGCCCAAGAAGTGTGGTCTCTCAATCAGTTTCTATGAATTTGTTCAAGAGAGAATTAGAGTGTCCAACACTCACATACACCATTTCATGTTCTTACAAAAATTCTGTATATTTCTCTCATTATAATTGATTATCTAATTGGACTAGCCTTTTGAGCCTTTCCAATTGGGCTTTAGTATGTGGCTTAGAGTGGGACCAAAAGGGAACAAATAAGACACTAGCTCCAATGGGCTTTAGGTTTTTCTGTCAACTCTTGACAAGTCCAAAGTTACCATTAATTATATTTAATACAATATAATTGCACTTTAGGCCTTATTAATAAATTATATCTCAATACTTTATTGTACATGCAACCCTTTCATAAAATATTCGTAGTAATACAAAGTCATAAATGAAGACTGTCACTTTATAGATTACTACATCTTAATCCTTGAGTACTTGATTTAATCCTTTTAAGTTATTCATCATATATTTATGAAATCCAATTCCATAAATATATACTTTAGTAATTTCTTACTAAAATGGTTAGGCCTAACACTCTGAATAACCGTACCCATTAAACTTATCTCAAGGGAATATTTTATATCTCTGTTAAGAGACTATGAATTCTGTCTTGAGAATATATGTTCCATCAACACTAAATGTGGCTACCCAACATACTGAGGTTTTGACCATAACTTTAGATCTCACTCCTGATATATCAAAGCAACTTACACTTCATGATCAGGTCCATTATTTTCTCAGGATTAAGAGTTCATTTAAATAGAAGTCGTGAGATTTATTATTTAATTGACAGTCATTAGGAGAATAATAAATCTCACAACAGTCCAGTTTAATATGTCTTAACTCTTAAAACATATCAACATATCAACTAGAAGTCTCCACTTCCATGATCAAGACAAATTATCTTAGTTGATATGTTATAGCCTTCGCAAATGAAATGCCCATTTTCATCACTGACTACGAACTATAATTTTGAGTTTACAAAGAACTTGTGATTTATATCTTCTGTGACTTTTCATATAAATCACATACTATGCATCTCATGGACTATATGATAATGTTCGAATAGTCATGTCACCATTATTTCAGATAATAATAAAACAAATTTATTAATCACAATATTTAGTCATACATAATATCATACATAATGTCATACTTAATATTATATATAGCATCATAAAATAGGATTTAAGGGCACTAATCCTAACATGATTATCCAAAGAGCTCTTTGTAAAATTCTATGAATGAATTGGCTAGCTCATTTGAATTTTGAACCCATTGGCCTGAAGAGTTG
This sequence comes from Quercus ilex subsp. ballota, assembly GCA_032727855.1. Classification (NCBI taxonomy): domain Eukaryota; kingdom Viridiplantae; phylum Streptophyta; class Magnoliopsida; order Fagales; family Fagaceae; genus Quercus; species Quercus ilex. Next base: position 59,484,330 of record CM064911.1, read on the forward strand.
GTGATTCCATGAATTTTATTGCGCCTGGTCTTCTGTGTTGCTCGGCTATGGAAGAACTTGAAGTTTTTATCACCCCCAACCAACCAGAAACTTTTTGCTCGTTGCCTCCACATTTGAATTTCTTTTATCAACAATCCATTAATGTCCTTTATAAGTTCCCTAACCCGAGAATTGCTACCAGATTGCAATGTCGCCTGTTCTGCCTTCACCAAAAGTTTTTTCTTCTCGGTAAGCTCCCTATGAACACTCCCAAAATTCCTAACTCCATTGAGTTAAATCAATCCCACATTTAGCAATTTTCTTCAACTTGAACCTCGGGTTCACAAGGAAATGGAGCTCTCCAAACTGCCTCCACCGTTCACCCATACCCTTTATCTGAGAGCCACATTTCTTCAAAGCGAAATGGCTTTGATCCAAATAGGCATATGATTCGAAATGGTGCTGTGGAGATGAAAGACCCATGTTCCTGCAAACCGTTGAAGCCAATCATTAGTACAAAAAGCCCTATCAAGCCTCTCCCATATGGACGACCACTTGCGAAGTGTTTGCTCCAAGTGAACTTGGAACCCAAATATCCAAGATCCAAGAAACTACATGCATCCACTGCCTCTCGAAAAAGCTACATCTGATTGTGATTTCTTTTATTGCCCCCCAATTTTTCTTCGCTTCTGAGTAACTCATTAAAATTTCCTGCACATAACCAAGGGATTTGAAATTTCCGATTTAGCCTTCGGAGTAAATTCCATGATTCAAATCTTCTTTGTGTTTCTAGTTCTCCATAAAATCTGATAAATCTCCACTCCAAGTCAATATTTTTATTGATAATTACATCGATGTGATTCTTATAGATGATTGCATCTTAATGTGTTTAGAAACAATGATTTTGTTTATTTATAATTTTTTAATACTATATGAATGCCTATATGGAGTTTTTTGTTTTGTTTTGTCTTGTTTTTTGTTTTTTTTGTTTTTTTTAACTTTGGCCCTTGTTAGCTTAAAATCTTAGGTTTGTCCCTGTGTGTGGATGTATGTACATATAGGGCACATTTGGTAGACTGTAATAAACACTGTAATGTAATAGATATTCCTATAGCATAATGTAATACCCGAGAAAAAAAAAAGATTTAAAAGGAGAGGTATTTAAGTAAATTTTTGTGGGGCCAATTTTATAATTTCTAATTATAAGGGAGTTTTTTTTAGAAAATAAGGTTGAAACCCTAACTATTTATAAGCGTATTAAGTCAATGTATAGGAGATATTTTGAGAGAGGAGATTAAGCAAAGGACTGAAGTAGAGAATGATTTACTACACCCTTGATGTAAGAGCTTAAGAAATCTTGTTCTTTTGTCAAATTTAGACTTTATGTGGTATTAGAATATATTTTTATGTGAGAATTTTGGTTAATTGTGAGACTGTTTATATATCTAATGAGATTAACAATGTAAACGAAGAAGGAATTTGATTAATTTTCTTTGTGCCCAGTGTTGCATTAAGTGTAAAAGAAGGCTCTCGGATCAGGTTTTTTTGCACAGGTTGACCGAATTGGGGTTTGGCGAATTTCAAAACGTAATGGTGTTTGTGTTGGATTGATTTTATATGATATAGAATATAGTACCTTTTTCCAAGTTTTGTCCTCATCTCAAAGAGAACTAGCGGTGAATGGAGATTAAATATATATATATATATATATATATATAGAAGATTAGGTGGTGTACTTTTGACCTTATATGGCTATAAGTATGGTGTATCTATAGGCTTTTGTCCCTAGGTACTATTAGTGGCAGAAAGTGGAGGAAATATATATATATATATATATATATATATATTATGAATACTATGGATTTTTCAACCATGGAATAATAGTGAAAAATTATTGGATATTTTTAGCAGTCTTTCTTTTGGTTGGGTATTCATGTAAGTTTTATTTAAAAATATTAGATTATTGAGTAGATGATATTTGAAAAATTGTTTAGGTGATATCTAAGGATTTTAGAAGAAGTGTTAGGGAGAAGTTCTTTTTGGTATGACTTTTGGAGGTAAGTAACCTTATCCTAATTGGTTTCATTTTGCATATTTTAACTATTAAAAATTGTTTATAGTTGTTACAATTTTATTTCTATTGTATTAATGATTTCAAGTAAAGAATTATCACTAATATATCTAATTACTGAATATATAATGTATTTTATTTAATTGTTTTTAGCCATTCCGATTCAAAGTAAAGAATAAAGCACTTTCACAAATATACATGAACATTGAATATAAGATTTATTTTATTTAATTGTTTTTTTAGTTATATTGATTTAAAATAAATAATTATAGAAATATCACAAATAGATTTGAATATTGAATATATAATTATATATATATATATATATATATATTTGAATAAGATATATTTTTGTTAGAAACTATGATTTCATTTATATGATTATGAACACTTCGACTATGAATTTATTCTGATACCCAGTCAATGGGGGTTATTCATTGGTACTTTGATACCCAAACCAATGGGGGTTGTTCATCAGTCACAGGGATATAGCATGACCGTAGTCACAAGATTGTTAAGAATATGAATTACGTTTGAATATTTGAACTATTTTAAGTCCTTAAAACTGCATATGTAAATTTGGAAATGTTTGAGTATTTGAATTATTTTTTGTCATTAAAACTGCTTATGTATCTTTTTGGAACATATTGTAAGTTATAACTTTGATATATGGAAAACTGACTACTTTCTAAACTATCTATGATATATTTGTCAGATTAAAGTATGTGATCTATTTGTAATTTATTATTTTAAGACTATGAAACTGCTTCAATTATTTTGAAACACACATAGTATATTATAATTTTGAAAACACATATTACATCTTTTCCTTTACAGATCTATTGCTTGATAGAACTTATTAGGATTTTGGTTACTTATTGAGTTGTCAACTCAACCCCCTTTTTTTCCTCCTCCAGTTTCAGATTGTGAAGAATAACAAGTTTTGGGAGTTTTGATGTTGTGTTGTAAGCAGAAAAAGAAGCTTTGTGATATTAAGATTAGATGGTCTTCTAATAGTTTTATATTTATTAGCCAATTGGCATTATGTACATGAGGTTCGGATTTGTTCCTATTAAACTATTGGAGATCTATTCATAAAGAATTTGTTGAGGCATTTTGGAATTATTTGATTTAATTTTTGAGGAAAAATTTTAGTTGCTAAGAATGCTTTGCACACTTGTAGGGTGCTTACTCTATAAGCGTGCGACAGTTGTCACGTGCTTATTTTTATAGTTGGGTTCGGGGCGTGACACATAACTATTTGGTTGTTTGGTTATGTTTTTATTACAATGAATAGTTATTCCTTATGAATAGCTATTCTTCAAAATGAGGAATAACTATTCCTTATCAAAAGTACTGAATATCTATTCCTTCACCTTATGTAATAACTTTTTTTAAAAATTTCCTAAAAAGCCATTAGTTGCCACATCTTCAAAAGGAAAGAAAATAAATTTTCCTTGTTGTTAATTATTAGCTCTATTTTGAACATTCTAAAATAAGTGTATTTTAGAAAATTTAACTTAAAAATGATTTAATTACACCTTCTTTTTATACTCTACTAAATTGTGGATGCATATTCAGAATTCTATTCCTAAATGGTCACCAAACTAATGAATAGTAATACTTATTACATTCCAATTTAATGTATTATTTGTAATACTTATTCCTATTCCCATGTAATAATCATTACAGTGTACCAAACGTGCCCATAGTGTTTGAGGAATATGGATGAATAGATATTTGAGTTGCGGAGATTAGAGATTACTTGAACAGACTAACGTTGCATAAAGCAAGCAATGTCTCTATTAAGTCTCTCTATATATATATATATATATATATATATTTTTTTTTTTTTTTTTTTTTTTTGCAGCAATTCACTAATTTGAAATTTGCATTGGAAACTCCCGTTTGATGAAGAGAAGATGTATTTATAGAGGTAAATTGATTAGGGAGTGAATTTCGTCCTCTCCATCCCTCTAGTTGTTTTTTGAACTCATGTTTACCCTCATGCATGTTTGAATGGATCTACGAGCAGATAAGAGGTGCCAAAATTTGAATTTGGAGGAAAACTGGGACCAAGTGTCGAACTACATTTGTTGCGAGCACTTTTGGATCTCAATTTTGAATTTTGCACAATTTTAACTCATTTTTTAAAGGTTTTTTTTTTTTTTTTTCCTTTTGTGGATAATTACAAATGTAAACGTTCTTCTTTAATCACTTGAAGATCAAACTCATCAGAGTGTTCTCAAAGTAATTGTTAACTCTTGATATTAAACTCTATCTCTTTTACAAGGAGGTAAAATTAATCTACATAATTTATTAAATAACTTTAATTATATTCTTGTAATAAAAATGAAACCTGTACAGACTGGATTTTTAGACCTCCAACTAGTGAATAGTTGATGATGGCCTAATCAGCTCAACACAATGTATTTGCTAGAGAGTGGATCTTGCAAAAGAGAACGTTTCAGCAAATTAAATATGAGTCTTAATTAAAAAGGGTTAAACCAGTTTGAAAAACACCACAATATGAAAATGGCACTCCAAGGATGAGTTGTTCTTATATTGACTCAAGCCTTTTCTAAGTACAAGGTGTTCTTTCTTTTTCTCAGAGATTACATGGTCCATTTTTCTTGAAGTCCATTCCCTTATATAGTCTTACTCTTTTCGATCCTAGCCTTCCACTTGTTAATTATGTAGGTGATCCTCTGGATGCTTGTCCCATTAGAACCCTCCTGGAAACTTTGTATGTAGTTATAAGACTAAACATCACTGTTCAAGCGTCATTTCCACATAAATGTGGCTAGTTGGTTAGGTGTAGAACATTTAATGTGGTGGTAGCAGCCTTCTTCTTAGATATTTCTTAGTTTACTGTTGACTCCTTTGTATGTAGTTGTAAGACTAAACGTCACTGTTCAGGTGTCATTTTCACATAAATGCGGCTAGTTGGTTAGGTGTAGAACATTTAATGTGGTGGTAGCAGCCTTCTTCTTAGATATTTCTTAGTTTACTGTTGACTCATTTCTTTGAAACTTATCCTCAGAAGTATGGTTGCCTCTCGCATGGTATTCTCTAGGTGGTTGAGTTCCAACCTTCCACAACACTTCCTAAGGAAGTTTGGCTCCTCGGGAGACACCACTTGTTTGTTACTATCTGTCCTTGTCCTCGACCCATTAACCCACATACTTATTTTACTATTCGACCATCCTCGGGCTCCCTTATATCCTCGGGCATGACCCAGGGCCAAATACTCCTACTTGGTTCTTTTATCCCCACAAAACCAATGTGATTTTGACAAGTATTTAATTTAAAAAAAAAATCAAATTAAGGACCAATAAAAATCAATTAATCATAATCACATGGTTTAACATTCAAAAAAAAAAAAAAAAAAAAAACCTTGGTTTAAGCCCTAATATGTATGAATGCTTAACCACCATTAAAACTTGAAGGGACTTTATTCAACACATCATTTTGATCATTGTGAATTAATATTGATTTTGAATAGATTTCATACTCATCGAATGGTACAAATGACTTTCTTACTGATGGAGTGACTTTAAATTATGATCTCCTTCGACAGAGTACACAGTTGTAAAATGGGGGTGCCTATTAAGTTCTTCACATAAACAAATCTTGAAAAGCCAATGAAAATGTTTGATAAAAGATAGACCATTTTTCAATTGGTGAGGATGAAGAGATTTTATTCAATGTTTTAAAAACTGAACCATTTAAAGAATCATAAAACTACGAGATTCAAGGTTTTTGAGGTTAGATCAAGGCATAATCGAAACTGAACTATGATAACATTCTAATAACTAAATTGAATACAAAAAGGGAAAAAATTGTAAAAATGAGCAATCTTGATTTAAAAGATACAAAGAAATTAAATATTTTTGAAATATAATGTCACAAATTCTATTTTATAAAAAATAATAAAGCATAAAAATTAAAATTACAATTAATATATTAGTTATATGAGAATTACGAAATATCTTTCAAGTATAAAACATAATGTTCATACATGTTTACACTGATGTTTAATCTTGAGATCCAATCCATCTTTGGGTGAATATATTGAATTATATGAGTGGATACACCTTTGTTTGTATGTACGCACACCCACTTGGATATTTGTATTTAGATGTTTGCATAATGTTTGGATTGAGGTTTTTGTTCCATTATCTAGCTATATATTTTGTAATGTTCATTTTTTAGTACTTGGAGTCCCATTTTCGGATCTATGCAATATGGTACTAATTTGTTTTGTGCTTGTAATTGTATAGCTATACATCCTCCTGAATCTATGTGACTACGTATTTGATGTACTTGATTTTGTCATGCATGGTAGTATTTCCATGTTCTCATTTTTCATAGTTTTTACCCCTTTTTTTGCATGTTTGGATGTAATGTGACTGTGAAAGAGCGCATCTATTGGTGTCTCTCAAAAGTGAAAGTTTATCTGATTATATTTTTCTTCTTAGTTCGAGAGTTTTATTATAGAGTGATAGGCCAAGAATGTATTGACCCCTTTTGTAACTTAATCAATGAACTTAGCCAAGTGAAATTAATTAGATTCAATTACATGCAATAAGCATGGTAGCACAAACAAATCACCAACTAAGTTAAATGCAACGGAAAATAAATTTGACACAGGTGATTTGTTTATGAGTAGGGAAAACCACAGAGCAAAACTCCACCGAGTGAATTTAAAGTCACCACTCCCAAGAATCCACTATTATCAAAACAGGCGGTTACAAGTAGAAAGAATCCCAGTACCTAATACCAACTTACAGTTGAATCCTTACCCCAATACCCAATTGGACTTGTAATGTAGTGATTATCTCTCCTTTCAATGCACGGCTCCCAGTACCTGACTAACTAATTGATGCACGGATCCAAGCACGTGACTAACACACCAACTTAAGGAAGATGTTGGCTACAAAGTTCTTCAGTTCATCCAATGATAAAGATCTAGAAGCTCCTTGGTTACAAAACCCATGGTGCAAAGACACAGCAACTTCTACAAGGAATATGATGAACTAGGGCAAATTCTGTCTCCCGTCACAATTTGCATGCACAATTAATTTGCATTGAGTTGCATCACTTTACATCACCTTTGACAGCCCTTAAAATAATCCTATATATGTCTAGAGTTGTGAGAAAAGAAACCCTACAAAAATACACATGGATATGCGTGAAATCAGATATGAAAATCTAAATTTCGTAATTCTTGACAGATACAGCTTCTGTTGAGCTGCTGTCGAGCATCAGTATTAAACCTCGATGGATATGGATATGTCAAGCTATCTGTCGAGTTTTAATGAATAGCACTTCTTCACTTGTTTCTTGGACAGATTTGCACGACCTCAATACTAAACTTGAACTCTTGTTCCTTGAAGTAATAAACCCATCTTAGATCTAACCCATTACAAGTAAAGTGTGTTTTGTCAAAAGATTAGCCAATATACATAACATATGTCCTAACAATCTCCCCCTTTGGAAATTCGTGAGAAAACCACAACAAACAAATGAAGTATGAAACTCATAATCACTTGTTAAATACAAGAGTTAGGACTTTCAAACTTCTAGTGAAGCTTTCCAAGCAGGTGGTGAATGCACCGATCATCTTCATCACGTCCATCACACTGAGATCACCATTTCGACCTCCTGATGACTCAACAGCCCAAGTCCTCTTGTCATTTCTTGGTCCTCTTGACCTTTGATCAGTTGCATTCTTCAATGCTATAAGCTTATGATAGTTTGGTTTGGTGTGTCCTTGAAGTCCACAATGATGGCAAAAGTGGTTCGTTCTCGAACCTCTTTATGATCTTGGAAGAGATTTCCCTTTAGCTTCAAGTTTGATCACTTATTGATTACGGGGCTTGTTCAGCACCCTTTGGTTAGCCACGTTCTTCCTCTTTTCATCCCCTACTTTCTTAGGTGTAGAGGTAGCCACTATAGGTTCTTTGGCTTGCACAAACTTCACTTCTTCAGTGATTTTGACAGCTAAACTACTTTCTCCGGTATATCCCAACCCGGATTTGTTTGAGAATTGTTTTTTAGAGAAAATGAAATCATCTAGTTTCTTGGTGGAGACCCTCTCTACCTTGGCATTTGCTTGAACTACCTCGAGCTCAAGAAATATTATCTTTGAGTAGGCTTCGGTCAGCTCTCCATTCAGGGTCTCTATCTCACACTTGGCCTTCTTATGTCACACACACTAGGAGACTTCTATAGTCTTCCTCAGCCTTCTTCATCTTTTTCACGGCTGCCTTGGCCACACGTGCATATTCTCCTGATTTCTCAAGGAGTGAATTGAAGTTTTCTTGAAGGCCCCTTGTACTCTCATCTTCTTCAACATCCTATTCTTCTACAATTCCCATTGATTCCTCATCACTATGCTCCCCAAGCTCTTGTACAAGCAAATTCAAGTCCTCCAAAGACTCAACATGAGCAATGATCATAAAAGTGGAGTAATTCCCTTCTCTGTCATAGCTTTCCTCAGAATCAGAATTGGATGAATCCGAGTCACTAAAAGTTATGGCATACGCCTTGCCCTTCGATTTCAAATAGTTGGGACACTCTTTCTTGAAATGTCTGTGTCCATTGCACTCGAAGCAAGTGATTCCTTGTGTGGATTGGGATTCCTTTCCATCTTTCCTTTTGAATTCCCTTTTCTCCTTCTCGAAATTTTGGAATTTCCCTTTACAGCCAAAATTTCCATTGTTCTTGAATTTTAAGAACTTTCGAAAATTCTTCACCAAATATGCCACATCTTTATCGACAACATCCTCATCCGATAAGTCATGAGCTTTGACCCTTTCATCAACCGTCTTTAGAGCAAGAGATTTGCTCTTCCTTTGTATGGGCAGTGACAATTCATAGGTCTGAAATGAGCCAATCAGTTCTTGGACGTTGATATCATCAAGGTCCTTACTCTCTTCAATCGCTGTCACCTTGGCACAGAAGCTCTCTGGTAATGAACGAAGGATTTTCCTCACAACCTTAGAGTCCTCCGTTTTCTCCCCCAAGTTGAACTTGCCGATGACTACTTCATTCAGCTTGCTATAGAAAGAGTCAAAAGACTTGTCCTCACTCATTTTCAGCTCCTCGAAACGAGTGGTTAGCATCTGCAGCTTGGTATCCTTCACTTTCTTCGTTCCTTCATACGTGGTCTCCAATATCTGCCATGCCTCCTTGGCAATAAAGATATGAGATATCCTATGGAACTCTTCTGAAGACACACCACAAAAAATAGCGTTAAGTGCTTTGTTATTTGCATTAGACGCTGCGAGGGTTGCCTTATCCCACGTGGATTTGGCAGCCTCTGGCCTAGTCCATCCAATATCCATCGCATCCCAAACGGTTTCATCCATTGAACACAAAAATGCCCTCATCCTGACTTTCCAAAAGGCATAGTTGCTACCATTAAAATATGGTGGCACATTTAAAGATTGAGACCAGTCCATCTCAATACGGGGTCAAGGATCGCACTAAGGTGTTTAAACCACAAAGAGTGCACCCATTCTGATACCAATTGAATGTTCAAATAGCTTGTAAAACACTATGTACGTGTGGAAAATGAACATAAGCGTATAACAGAATTGATAAACAATCTAAACCAAATAAAATCACATCAACAGCAGTAATTAAATGGCAAAGATTAAGGGAAGAGAGATGCAAATACAAGGACAACACAACGATGTGTTATCAAAGAGGAAACCGAAGCCCTCGGCGTAAAACCTCTCTACCACCCTCCAAGCGGTCAATAATCCACTAAAAAATGAAGTTGGGATACATGAACAGCAATAGACCTTCCAAGCCTAATCTACCCAGTGTACCTAAGCCCACCAAGCTTCTTGCTCCAATGAGGTTACGCCGAACCTTTGTCTTTTCTAGCTCATCGGATTCCGCTATAGCCCATAGCATCAACCAATAATCATTGTTCCCTTCCTAACTGCTTCCCAAAGCACCAAATTTCCTTCTCACAGATGTGAGTATGGTGAGAAAAGGATTTGGGTAAGAGCCTCTCAAGGATGTAACAATGGAGAGGGTGAGAGTAGAGGAATTTGAAGAGTCTCTATGTAAAGATTGTGGATGAATCAATCTTGTTTTTCTCTCTCAAAATTCTCTCTAGAAGCTCTTTACATTTCGTGGGTATAAGGGTCTATATATAGTGGTGGGTGTTTGGAATGCAAAGAGTCATTTTTTCAAAACAGAGCTGGCTGGCGACTTAACCTCGCGACTTGACTGAGCCGCGAGTTCAAGCCTCAAGGTAACTGAACGACCAGTCTAGACTTTTTGTCCTGTAGTGCTCCAGCTAGCATGACGCTTTAGCTTCTCCGCATGCTTGGCATGTGAGCATCTTCTGGCGGCTTGCAAGTCGTGAGCTACCTGCGAGATCTAGCCACGAGTCCCTGCTTCACTGCACAATCTTGAGCATTTCTTCACACTCTCTCGCACACTGCCCTTACATGATTCCCACCTAAATACAGGGTTTCTAAATGCTGAATTACAAGCAAATTTGGCATGGAATAAAGCCAACAGAATGGTTGATTAAATTCAACCTTACATATATGGTCTAGGAACCATCAATATAGTGTCCTTTTGAGGAATGATCTTTGATCTTATTACCAAAGTTTTGGTTTAGAGTTTAGGTATGCTCTTGGGAAGGTGTTAGGCATCCAAGATCACCCAACTGTAAGGTTGGCCTCCCATCATTGTGTCCTATATCTTAACCCAATTAAAAACCATTCAAATACTTGTATTCTAGACTCACACACACACTAACATGCATCTAAAATTCCCAATCAAATATAAAGAGACTTGAGGGTGTTTTCTAAAAAACTCCCTTTTGATTCACTATTTTCTAGTGAATCTTACGTTTTTCCTTTGGGATTTCTGTGTGTTTTAAAAAATACCGTGTAAGGCTTTTTATAGTTGAAAAAATGGGGTTTGGAATGGCTCCCAAATGATGTGGGATTCATTCCAAACCTTAGCCACTATTGTAGAAAACTTTCCTTTCGTATGCTTCTTAAGCCCTAGCTATGTACGCAAGAACATGCCTGTGTACGTATGCTTTAGCTCGTGTACGTAGGCTATAACTCACGTAAGCGGGTTGAGGGCCACTTTGGTCATTTAATTTTCCAAAAATAAATTTTTGCTCATTTAAAAGGTTATATTTTCCATTTTAACACTCCTCAAGTCAACTCAATATCTAATTGGGTTCTAAAATGGCCCCAGCCTTAGAGTTCGAGCATTATCAGGGAACAGGGGCCTGAGTCGTAAAGGGTACAAAATGCGGTGTAGATAGTAGCTAAAACGCTACATCCATATCCTTAAAACCTCAAATCCAATGTCCTTAGACCAAGGAAAGAAAAAAGAGTGCCAGAACACTAACTCTTGATTGTTGGAAAAAGAGATGAATCAAAGGTTTTTGGATGTACTTGGGAGAGAATTTAGAGAGGAAAAGGAGAGAATCTACCCAGAAAAGTGCTTCAAAATGCCTAATTTTTTTTTTTAATTATTATTTTTAATCTGAGTGGGTTCCAAGGGTTAAATAGTTGAAAACATGACTCTTCGATTTCCGGTGGCCGTCAGGTCTAATGCTGACATCAGCAATCTCGGCTTCTTCCTTGATTCAAATTTGGTTGCATATTTGAAGGTCTTACCTGATTTAAATTGAGTTGATTTTAGAGTCCTTGGAAAGATATGGATGTCTAGTTTCCAGAACACTAAATAAATTGAAATTCTAATGGTTGGATTAAAAGTTATGGCCTCAGGAAGTGTATTCACGTGCTTTACATGGTTTTCAAAAAATCTTAATTGTTTTAACTCCAATTTTGACCTATGAATAGTCATTGGAAAGGGAATTTGATAATCTTTGCAATGAAACCAGTTATGGCAAATGGATCAAAATTAGGATTTTTGGTGCCCCTAGGAGTCAACCTCGGGTCAATCTTGGTCAAACTCAATCAAAATTAACAAAAATCTCCAAGCAGCTCAGGTTTGATGTAGAAACATAAAAAATGTTGTTTTGAGATGGTTTTGACTAACTTTGACTTCCAGTCAATCCAAGGTTAACCTGGGGCATTTTGGTCAATTTGGCTTTGAAATGGCACTCGAGTGTTTCGATGCCTGAATGGGTTACGCTACGTCAATCTAGATATTTTCGTGGTCCCATGCAGAAAAGTTAATATTTTTGGAATTTTTAGGGTGCGGCATGCAAATTGAGGGCAGAAAAAAATAGGGTATCTACAATGTGTGTAATCTAACTTTCAAATCCCTGAATCTGATAAAGATTTTGTTTGTTTGTTTGTTTGTTTGTTTGTTTTTTTTTTTTTTTTTTTTGTCATTGTTTAGATTAGGAAAAATGGGCCTTTTAAATCTAGGCTTCGCAATAAAATCAAGTATACATAGGTGAACAATCACACCTTAAAAGTATTCAATTATTGGTAGGGACTTCTGAACTTTAATTAAAATGAAGCATTAATAATTCAGCACACAATGCACATGTAAGGATCACACCAAGGGAGACAATTTTGTACCATACTAGCAGGTATGGCCGATATTTTCTGTACCGGTGCCTAGAATGGTATAGAAACGTCCTCATTTCGTACAGGTTTAAATACTGACAATACCGGGATCGTTTTGGCTATACCGGCAGAAATATCAAATTTCGGCCGGAAAATGGATACCAGCCCAAAATGAAAAAACAAATTCCTTTGTAATTTTTCACTCACCTAAGATAATTTCTCAACAAATTTCACAATCTGATGTATCTCTCCCATATCTCAGTCTCTTCTTCGCTATGCTTTACATTTTTCTTTGTGTTCTTTGCAATGTCTGTGTGTTCCTCTTATCTTCTTCTTCATTTTTTTGTCTTTACCGTTTCTCTAAGATTTTGAGTTTTGCTTTGGGTGCCCACATGATGATTGACCAAAGGTAAGGAGATAAGACTTCTGCTTTTTGAAATTTGAAACAAGATAAGACTAGTGGAGGTAAACATGCGGAGGAGATAAAATCAAGATTAAAATAAAAGGAAGATAAATTGTAAAAGTAGAAGATAATGAGTGGAGGTAAAGGAAAGTGAGTTATTAAAAAAAATAAAAAAGGCAGAAATGCACTTTTTGTCCCTTTTTGTCCTAATTCCCATTTTGGTCTCTACATTTTATTTTTTCACATTTATTTCCAGTTTAGAAAAATGCCATCCATTTTAGTCCTTTCCATCAGTGCCTTAACGGCAAAATCCTAGGTGGCAGACGGAACAATTAAAATAATAATAATAATAAATTTTTTTTTGGCATTAAAAAATGTCATGTTAGCATCTAAAAAAAATTAATTTACAAATTTTAACTAAATAAAAAAAATTAAAAACAGAATTAAAAACCAAAAATCACATGAATTGAGATCTAAGTGTATCTTGAACAAGAACAACAAGAACACAAACCCATATTTAAGAACATAATATTAGAAAGCAAAATCACAAACCCAAAAAACAAAAACACAAAATTAAACATCAAATCCACATCAGATTAAACATGAACAAGAAATTAAACATGAACACAAAATTTAAAACCCAGAAAATTTGAACACGAAATTAAAACCCAGATAAAATATGAACAAGAAATTAAACATGAACAAATTAAACATTTGAACAAGAAGACCAATCTAGAAAATTTAAACCCCAAAAAATTAGCATTAGATCCACATCAACACAAAATTAAACATGAACAAATTTGAAAAATCGAACCCCCACACCACCAAAGCACCAAACACAAAACTCAAATCCAGATTTTTAGCCCCCAAACACGAAAACACTACACTCAAACCCAGATTTTCGGGCACCAAACACAAAACTCAAAACCCAAATTTTCTAAAATCTGGGTTTGTGTTCTTGTTGTTCTTGTTTAAGACACACTTAGATCTCAATTCATGTGATTTTTGGTTTTTAATTCTATTTTTATTTTTTTCATTTAGTTAAAATTACTAAATTAATTTTTTTTTTTAATTTAGATGCTGACGTGGAATTTTTAATGCCTAAATAAAATTTTTTATTATTATTTTAATAGTTCCGTCTTCCACCTAGGATTTTGCCATCGGGGAGTTGACGGAAATGACTAAAATGGATGGCGTTTTTCTACATAGGGACTAAATGTGATAAAAATAAAATGTAGGAACCAAAATAGGAATCAAGACAAAACATAGGGACGAAAAGTGCATTTTTGTCTAAAAAAAATTTGTTGGCAGATGGTAGTTGAGAATTGAGACACGAGTAACCAAAATATATATATATATATATATATATTCTACGTGCACAATATTTTCACAATACTTTCATAATAAATCTTAAGTGATAGGTTGTTATGGGTTTTTATTGGTATGTCAAAAAAGTAATTTTCAATGATAGCTTCAAATTTGAACCAATAACAAATAACCAACTATGATTTGTTGTGAAAATATTGTGGACGTAGCACATCTAAAAAAAAAAATTGATATTAAAGATATTACAAATTTTACTATATAACTATTAAAATTAAAGTATTACTAATAAAAAAATGATTTTACTTTTATATATTATGTTTTTAATTAATATTTACTAATCACCTTAATTATCATATCTATTTGTATATGTAATGTAATAAAATTTGTAATGTTTTTAGTTTTTTTTTTTTTTTAATATTTAGTTATATATATATATATATAATAGTAATTCCGAAATGGTACACCGATATTGACTAATACCAAAATATATCATTTCCTTAATCAAATCAAAACAATTTCCGATACAAAATTAACTCCCTTACTCACACACTTACACACGATCATTTTCCTTCAATTGATAGAAGGTAGGAGGGGAGGGGCCGCATTCATTGCGTTCTCTATCCTGATCCACGCAAGTGTCATCGTTAAGGGTGGTTAGAACTATCTCTCATTCGCCGAGGACAACTACTAGGAAGTGTGGGGACAGGATAGATGACAAATTAAAACATCATTTCCATAAATAAATCATCATAAATTGTTCAAGATAAATACAATAATCAAAATGAATTATCTAAGGTTAAGGAATTTTGATAATCTACATGAAATTTGTTCAATGTTCCATCAACCTCGCTTCTCCAAATACCCTATAAACAACATTTTGCATATATTCCTGTAAATATAGTAAAAGTAACATGGAAAATATAATTCCAAAGCAAGTGATGTATCTTTCTTGATAGATCAAACATCACAACTCATAAAATGGATAGAATAATCAAACAAGAGACAAGTGAATAAAGTCCAATAAAAATTCAACTCCCACATGACTTTGGTGTAGGATTAAAATTCGCCAATTAATATAGCTTTTAATTCTTAAATATATATATATATATATATATCATTATATAAACAGGTAATACACTATACCTGAATAGTGTTATTACAAAGCTCAAAACAACACAATTTAAAATAAAAAACACTTGAAATTTTCTGTACCGCAAGTCTAAGACGTGCATCAGTCTTGAGATTCCTTCATTTATATCTGAAACAAAGACACACAAAGACAAGCTAAAAATGTGAAACACAACTCAGTGATTAAAGTGGATAAAAAAAATATTCTAAGAAATAAAATAGAATATTTTAGTATATATGTTTGTGGTAGTACTAAGCATGCTTTTTTTTTTTTTTTTAGGAAATACTAAGCATGCTTATTGAATTGCCATAGTTATCAAGTTTATGTGCATTACAAATATTTTTACAATATTCCTTAAGTGATAAAGTCGTCATATATTAAATAAATAAAAAAACGTATGAAAATCATTCTAAGGTCCCATATTTAAGTTGGATTGAATAAGTTCAACTATCACTATTGCAATATTGGGCTCTCTAATTTATTTATTTATTATAAAATAAAATTGCTTATCAAATTCAAAATTTAAAATTCATAGTATATGGTCTTTGTCCCTCATAATCTCCTGTAAGGGATTATTGTCCATATGCCATAACATATAAACACTTAGGATAAAAAAATTTAAGAGCTAGTCAATGTAGGTTTTTATAATAAATACATTCACATTTATTCAATTTTTTTTTTATTATGAAAACTATCACGAGGATAATTAAAAAATACAAAAGAAAAATATTTCATACACAAAGCATCTCAAAATAACCACAATCATTTTAATGAGACACACTGTCTAAGTTTAATAAATTTTAAATGCTAAACAAAGTATAGAAAATAAAACTTGATTTTTTATTTATTTAAAGAAAAATAATTAAATTATGATTTTTCCCTCATAGAATTTGTAAAATTTCTAATTTCTAAATTTCTAATATTCTTATTACAAAAATTGAAATGAGATATCTCATAAATAGGAACCTAGTTCCTAAGGGGAGTGAGTAGAAAGTGTATGGAAATGGATGAGAATTGTATGTGAATTGACTTAATTTGAGGTAGTCACTCTTCCTAGAGAAATATTAAGAGTGAATACAAATGCACTTAGTAAGGAATTAGTTTATTGTTCAAGATATTCCAAATGATGGTTACATGCAACTATATATACAAAATTTACAAGTCTTAAAAAATTAGCCCAACAACAAAAATTACCAATAGCAAAACTAAAAAAAATTTAAGCCAAATAAATCAATTTCACCCAAAACAAAAGTTGTAATGTACAACTATGTTTTATATTGGCTTTAATACCATGTCAAAATTGATTGTAATTCTGTTCAATTATTTCATTGTATTTTTGTGGAATTTAATGTAAGGGTTATGTGTGAGAGTTTGGTGAAGATTATGTGAAGATGAGGATTTCGCGACTAGTTCCCGACTGGCTCGCGAGTGCTGACTTGTGAAATAGGCCACATGAGAAGCACATGCTGGAATTTGAAGAATCTTTGATAGGCTGAATTTCGTGAGTCATTCGCGACTCAGGCTAGGTCACGAGTGACCCGCAAAACTCTCTGTCTTATTACTTTTGACTGTGCCTTTTCTCATTCCTTTACCAACACTATATAAACCTTCATTACCCACGAAATGTAAGAAGCGGAAGGAGTATTACAAGAAACTTTTGAGAGAAAAAACCCTAATCAAACACTTGAGAGTTAAAGATTGTTTACCCATAATCCTCTACATCATTTCTCTAGAGTTTCCATTTACTCCTACCTCTCCTTCTAAACATCCTTGAGAGGTTCTTAGCCCAAACACTTACCTCATGCATTTTGAGTGTTGAGAGAAGTTTTGGTACCTATGGGAAGCATTGGAAGAAGCCATTAAGTGGTGGATGTAATTGGGCGGAATTGCGGGATCTGGATAACTAGTGAAGACAAGACTTCGAGAAATCCGTTGGTAGCTAGAGCTTGGAGGGCTCAAGTACATCTGGTAGATTAGGCTTGGAGGGTCTTTTTGATATTCATGTACTCCAACTTATTCACTAGTGGATCGATTTTGGCTTGGAGGGCCACTAAGAGGTTTTTCGCCGAGTACTTCGGTTTCCTCTTTAATAACATGTCTCGGTGTTATCTTGTGTTTACATCTCTCTTCCCTACTCTTTAAGCTTTACATTTATTGCATATTGTACTTGCTTATGCATTAGAGTAGTATTACAGTTTATTGCACTTCATTTACTCTTGTTCCACACTTAGATAAGTTAGAGTAAAAGCAATTAAGTCATAATTTAAAATTTGGGGTTTAAACTAGCATTAGTGTTTTCACGTTAATTGAGCTTTCAATTACCGATAGAAAAACTAAAAAAAGATTAAGCCCAATAATCAATTTCACCCAAAAAAACAAAAACAAAAACAAAACAAAAAACAAAATAATATTGTTCTTATTCAGTTGTTAACAAAAAAAAAAAAAAAAACAACCCTCAACAACTAAGCAATGACAGAGCTAGAGGTCGATGCTGCCACACATAGCTAGCAGCAGAGCTACCCCCGAACTCCAAGTCCTCACCTATCGCTGCTTCCATTGTAAATGTTTTACATAGATAGTTCAATTGTGGAGATGTAATGATACTTGGGCAGTATTTATCTCTCATATGCTAATGGTTTTAAATGCTCTGATGTAGATCAATGAAATCCTTCCTAGATGCTAATCTAAATTGTTTCAAGACTTGAAGATAAAAAGAGAAAAAATTATACAAGTTATGTGGTTTGTGTTAATATGATATATATGACTGGTGTAAGCCTGCTATACCCGTTTCTAAATCTACAATCGGGTTGTGGGAGAGAGAGAGAGAGAGGTTTGAAATGCTTACAAAATGAATAATTAGAGCTTCCTCTTGGAATTTGTATAAACGACATCTTAGTTTTTTCGATTTTTTTTTTTGTACCATAGAAGTAAACAATCCTGAAGAATTATAAAATCTTGGGCTCCTTAAATTTTTTGCGACATAGTGATTTAGTAATTATACCCCTCACACGCATTGGATCAAATAATTGATTCTTGTAAGATTGAATTTATTCAATCATGTGTTGGCTTTATTTTGTGCCAAATTTTCTTGTATTTTAGCAATTGATACCCTGTATTTAGGTGGGAATTACGTAAGGATTGTGCATGAGAGAGTGTGAAGAAAACTCAAGATGTGTGCATACAAAGGAGCCTCGCAACTGACTCGCGACTAGCAAGTCACTAAAGTGGCACACATGTGAAGCATGTAGGAAACTGAAGGGTCACGACAACTGGAGCACTACAGGACAAAAGGTACAGTCTAGCCAGGCAATTAGCTCACGACTCAAACTCGCAACTTGTTCCACTCGCGAGACTGAGTCACCAAGATGCCCTGTTTGGATGAAAATTGACTTTTCACATTCCTCACATATACAACTATAAATACCCTTATACGCACAAAATGTTGAGAGCTTCCAGAGAGAATTTTGAGAGAGAAACCTTAGAGAAAAACAAGATTGACTCATCCACAATCTTTGTCATTTGATTCTCCAAATTCCTCTGCTTTCACCCTCTCCATTGACATATCCTTGAGAGGTACATTTGTAAGGTTGAATTTAATCAACCATTCTATTGGCTTGATTCCGTGCCAAATTTGCTAGTAATTCAACATTTAGAAACCCTGTATTTAGGTGGGAATCATGTACGGGTAGTGTGTGAGAGACTGTGAAGAAAGTCTCAAAAGTGTGCACTCAGCAGGGCCTCGTGACTAGCAAGTCGACAAAGGAGGCACACGTGTGAAGCATGCAGAGGAGCTGAAGAGTCACACCAACTGGAGTACTACAGGACAAAACTTCCAATCTGGCTAGGCAATTAGCTCATGACTTAGACTTGCGACTCAGTCAAGTCGCGAGGCCAAGTCGTCAGACCACTATATTTGGGAAAAACTGACCTTTCGCATTCCAAACACACACCAGTATAAATACCCCTTATACCCACGTATTGTAGAGAGCTTCCAGAGATAATTTTGAGAGAGAAACCCTAGAGGAAAATAAGATTGACCCATCCACAACCTTCATCCTTGTTTCTCCAAATTCCTCAACTCTTACCCTTTCCATTGTTACATCCTTGAGAGGTACATTAGCCAAATCCTTTTCTCACCATACCCATATCTGTGAGAAGGTAATTTGGTACTTGGGAAGTAGTTAGGAAGGGACCAATTGATATTAGTTGATGCTATGGACTATAGTGGAATTTGGTAAGCTATAGAAGACAAAGGTTCGGCGTAACCTCGTTGGAGTAAGAAGATTGGAAAGCTTAGGTACACTAGGTGGATTAGGCTTGGAGGGTCTTCTGCTGTTCATGTATCCCAACTTCATTCTCTAGTGGATTATTGACTGCTTGGAGGGCGGTGGAGAGGTTTTACGCCGAAGACTTCAGTTTCCTCTTCGATAACACAGCATTGTGTTGTCTTTGTGTTTGCATCTGTCTTCCCTTAATCTTTGCCATTTAATTTCTGCTGTGGTTGTGATTTTATTTGGTTATGTTGTTTTATCAATTCTGTTTTAGCTTATTTTCATATTCCGCACATACATTGTTTGATAATAAGCTTGAATTGGTAATTTGTAATTTGGGCGTCTAAATGTTCATAAGTGTTTTTCACACTATTTGAACATTCAATTGGTATCAGAGCGAGTACACTTGTTATGGTTTAAATGCCTAAGTGTGATCCTTGACCCCTTGTTTTTATTTGCCATGGATAGTGCTTTGTATGCCTCTATGCATGTGTTGGATGTTGATGAATGTAACATGCCACGTGTTTGTGAAAATGCCTCTATGAGTGATAATTCTCATGATTGTGATGCTATGTTACATGAATCCTTGGATGTTGTTGATATTCCTAACATCAAACTCTTGAAGAAAAAGGCTAAGAAGTTTAATAAGGATTTGAGCAAGTTATTTTGTGAAAATGATGATTTGATTGCTAAGCTTAATGAATCCAACAAATTGGTTGAAAAATATAAGAAACTTGCTGAAACTTCTCTTGAAAAGCCGAAAGAGTTTGAATGTTTGAATATGGACTTGGATGCTAAAATGTGAAAATGAATCTCTTAAGATGCATGCCAAAGTGTTTGATTGCTGAACCTATTGCTAAAAAGGATGAAAATATTTGTTGCAATCATGTTATGGTACTCAATTTTGTGCCTATTGTGTGTTCTACCTCAAAGGAAAAATTGGTGTACATTCCACCACATAAAAGAAATCAAAAGGTGGAGAGAAAGACTTTTAAGTCAAAGCCTGCATTTAGGTCTCAACCTAAGGTTTTGGATGGATCTAAGTTTTCTCCAACTTGTCACCATTATGGTGTGATTGGTCACATAAGACCTCAATGTCATAAGTTGAAGAGAGAACAAAATCATGTTGTTAGATCCCTTCTCAAAAAGCCTAGTGGACTAAACATATTATTTGTCACCACTGTGGTGCTTTTGGTCATCTAAGACCTCATTGCTCTAAGTTTCATGCTCTCAAAAGAATCAAAAGAAAAGAGAAACTTGAGCTTCTTGGAAGTTTTGCTAAAAAAGGTAAACCAGATTTGAGTGAAAATAGCATGTTGTTAAAGAAAATGTTTAATGCTCCTAACTCCTTGACTATGTGCATCTCCGGTTCTCATTCTTCCAACCCTCGTCTCACTTTTCTTGACTCACTCATTCCAAACAATCGTTCCGTTTGGATGAGGAAGGGTTCCCATGGTTGAGCTTATGCTCTTTTGATCCTTGATCTAATTCTTTCGATCTTTGTAGGACCCTTCATGCATTGAATGTCATATTTCATGCATTTTGTGCATCTTGCATTTCTTTGTATGCATTGCCATTGTTTTTTATCATACTTTTATGTTTTAGTTTTGTGTGAGTAAAAAATCCAAAACCACATAAAAAGTGAAAAATTTAAAAAGTTTGATCGTATATGTTTGAGCATATATCTCATGTGAGTTTGGCCTAGTACCTTCGTACTAATAGCATAGTGCATTTACGAGTTTAGCTTGTTATGTATGCACTTATATCTTTGTGGGAAAAATCTTTACATCTATGTGTGATTGTTGTAAATCAATCTTCAAGTTTGTCATGAATGATTAGTCAATAGTCATGTTGGTTTTGATACACGCAGAACACTTGTCTTTCATAGTTTCTAGAACCCTAACATGCCTATGTATGCGTACACAGAACTTGAGCGTGCATGCGCATAGGTGTGTATATGTACTGAAAGTTCAAATAGCATTGAAAACACTATGAACATTTAGACCCCCAATTACAAATTACCAATTCAAGCTTATTATCAAACAATAAATGTGCGAAAAATGATCATAAGCTACTGACATAATTGATAAACAATCTAAACCAATTTAAAGTCACA
Source organism: Quercus ilex subsp. ballota (assembly GCA_032727855.1). Taxonomy (NCBI): domain Eukaryota; kingdom Viridiplantae; phylum Streptophyta; class Magnoliopsida; order Fagales; family Fagaceae; genus Quercus; species Quercus ilex. The sequence continues at coordinate 59,506,160 of CM064911.1, forward strand.
TCCACAGCAGAAATTAAATGGTAAAGATTAAGGGAAGAGAGATGCAAACACAAAGACAATACGGTGATGTGTTATCGAGGAGGAAACCGAAGCCCTCGGCGTAAAACCTCTCCGCCGCCCTCCAAGCGGTAAATAATCCACTAGAAAATGTAGTTAGGATACATGAACAGCAATAGACCCTCCAAGCCTAATCTACCCAGGTATCTAAGCCCTCCAAGCCTCTTGCTCCAACGAGGTTATGCCGAACCTTTTTCTTCTCTAGCTTACCGGATTCCACAATAGCCCATAGCATCAACCAATAACCATTGGTTCCTTCTAAACTGCTTCCCTAAGCACCAAAAAACCTTCTCACAGATGTGGGTGTGGTGAGAAAAGGATTTGGTCAAGAACCTCTCAAGGATGTATCAATGGAGAGGAAGAGAGTAAAGGAATTTGAAGACTCTCTTAGATGAAGATTGTAGATGAATCAATCTTGTTTTTCTCTAGGATTTCTCACTCAAAATTCTCTCTAGAAGCTCTCTACATTTTGTGGGTTTAAGGGATATTTATACTTGGGTGAGAAAGGAATGCGAAGAGTCATGTTTTCCCAAACAAGGCTGGTTGGTAGCTTGGCCTCGCGACTTGACTGAGTCGCGAGTTCAAGCCGAAAGATAACAGAACGGCCAGACTGGACTTTTTGTCCTATAGTGCTCCAGCTGGCGCAACTATTCATCTTCTCGCACGCTTCACTCGTGTGCTGCATTTGGTGGCTTACCAGTCGTAAGTCACTCGCGAGTTCCAGCAACGAATCCATGCATCTTGCACAAACTTGAGCATTTCTTCACACTCTCTCACACACTACCCTTACATGAATCCCACCTAAATACAGGGTTTCTAAGTGTTGAAATACAAGCAAATTGGCACGGAATAAAGCCAACAAGATGGTTGATTAAATTCAACCTTACAATCTCCCCCTTTGGCTATTCTGTGACAAAACCCTACAAAAAACTCTAGACTTAACGTGTGAATTGGGAACAGTTGGAAAACTCACTCACACCTAACTCTAGAATCTATGAAGCTCTTGAACCATAAGAACAAGTATCTCTTGAAACACAACAACACAATCTGATCATTGTATGCAGAAAACTTGTAATGCATATGGAGCAAGCATAATGTGATCAAGCAAAATGGGACAAATCAATAAACCATGGCTTGACCAAACAGGCAATCACTACATACTAGTGATCACAATGCTCATTCACTCAAGGAATGAACATCCGGACATGCAAGCTAATAAGCTTATTTGCAAAGTATCATATGCATGTCCAACACTCAACCAATGCAACAACACTAGGAAATTGCATTAAGGTTAAAAATCCAACAAAGGGCACAAGAGTGAAAACTTAAGGAAAATGCATGACATTTAGCATTAAGTACTAAAGCTACAAAGCATGTGAACAAAAACCTTAAAAGCTTACAAAAGCAACAAGTACAAACATAAAATAAAATACTGAAAAACAACTTAAGTATTAATAATGTGTACCAGTTAACCACAAGTTTTCCTAAAAAGAATTATAAACATATCCAGTTGTGTCTCAATAGTTATGAGACGCATTTGAGTTTGGTTGTTGATAGAGTGAAGAAGCCGTTCCAAATCAGAAATCTGATGAAGCACATTTTCAATGAAGTAGCTTTGCTTGGGAGTTTGAAATCCAGGGGGAACATATGGAGTGCCAGTTGATTGCATAGGCATAACTGAAGCATGAGCAGTTGGAGTTTCATAGGTGGATGGCTCACTCTTAGGTGTTCTAGATGAATGACTCTTGCTTGCTTGAAGGGTCATCATAGATATTGGTCTAGAACGCGGTATAATCTTTCCATCTGACGGTGAACAAACGCCTTCACGAACCAAAATCTTCATGATGAGACTGCAAAAAGGAAGGCAAGTTCGGGCTACTGATCGAGCTGCTGCTTTCCCAACGGTCTAAAATATGTGGGCACAGATATCAATTGGTACACTGGTAATGAGATCATAGAGAAATTGTGCTCTTCCAAAATTGATGAAGGCAGTGTTAGACAATGGGTATAGGTTGGAGAACATGATCAACTTCAGAGTCGTTAGTTCAGGTGAAAGCTGTCCAGTGCCTATAGAGGTTCCCTTATTGATAACTTCATGATCAGTTCCAAGAACTTGAAGAATGTCTTGAGCCTTGAGTACTCTGTCATCATATGGAGTGGTGTCCACATTTGCTGGTCTTGTGATGCGAAGAACCTTTGCAATGGAGTCTGGATTGATGGAGAATTCCAGTCCTCGTACACAACATTTCAACTCTACTTCGGTGTATCTGGCATTTGAGTAGAATTCCTTAACCAATTCCTCAACTGGATCTTCGAAATTCCTGAACATATTAGCCCAATCTCTTGATTCAAAAATCCTAGGGATAAAGGTTGTTCCCAAGGAATCAAATCGTACTACTCGTTCCACAATTGTCAGACCTTTCATAAAAACATTTGAATAGGTTTGTGAATCAATTGGAGTCCTAAATTTTTCAATATTTGAATCTCGAGACGACTGAGTTGAGCGACGAGTTTGCTTAGCAACAGGGGATGGAACATCAATTATAATGTCTTTTCCTTTAGCGAAACGACGTGATATCTGCAGAAAATAAGACACACAGTAGAGAACCAAGAGCAAAAACCCAAAACACGGAACCCAATATGATTAGAGTCAAGTTAGTTGAAAAATTGATTAAGCAGAAAAGATCAAATATTGATATGACTTAAACACAGACCATTGACCAAGACAGTATAAAAAAAATAACTCTGATGCAATGAATATCTAAGAAATAAAATGGTGACCAAAAATGATGATTGTTCATCAACAACACAGTAGAAAATGAACACTGAACATTGCACTGTCACAGATAACTCTCATTGTGACCCTTTACCATGAAATGATATGAATAGAACAACATATATAATAAACCCAACACAGAGGAGCATCTAACACACAAAATCACCAACACTTTAAGCCAACCCATGTTCGAACACAGTATATCTCAAAACACAATGACAACTCATAAAACAAGAAAATAATGCTCAAATCATGAGAAATGAAGTGAGAAAGAGAAAACCCATACCTTTTGCTTGAAGATTTGAGAAGAAATGGTGCAAAAATGGAGGATTTTCAAAGAGAGACACGGTGTGTTTGAATGAGTGAAATGGGGAAAACAATGAACAGTCACAAGAATTCGAGGGAAAAACTGAAAAAATTTTAAAAACTATCTTTAAAATGCAAAACACGCGTTTTTCATGACTGAGTCAAGTCGCCAGGGTAAGTCGCAAAACACTTTGAAACCAAGATTCGTGAAAAATTTTCTAAGTGTTTTTCGCGACTGGAAGGTCTACTCGCGAGAGAGTCGCGAGGTGAGCTGCGAAAATCTCTGTGTACCTCTCGTGACTGGACCTTCCATCCACGAACAAGACGCCACACTAAGCCGCGAGAATCAACAAAACTCAAATTTTGAAAAATATTCTAAGTATTTTTCGCGACTGAGACCTTGAATCGCCAGTAAGCCACAAAAAATCTAGGAGTGGGCTGGTGACTGGGGCATGCGGTTGGGCCAATACGCGACTGAGTCGCCAAAACAAGACAACAATGTTTTTTGAAATTTTGATAATTTTTGTAAAAACAAAAACAACTTCCCATAAACACCTAAAACACTCAAAAAAATTTTTGAGTTTGATCAACAAAGATTGAGCATGTGAAAACACATTTAATCAAATACAATCACACAAATGAATATGGCATACATTGAACATAGACTTGTGTAATGTGTATGGATATCAAAAATGAGATAGTCCTTAGTCCAAAGTGAAGCTTCAATGATCAATTCATTCAAGGCATACACAACTAGCACTAGATAATGTGACCTATCACAATTATAGAAATATGCATATATGACCTCCCACATAAACTTGAGAACAATTCTTTGAAGCTTTTCATTTGGCTCCATACACATCATATCATTTGATCATTTAGAATCAATACATCTCATTGTGAGATTGATGCCTGAGATTTTTGATATTTCACTTTGATGAGATAGCATTTGGCTTTTGGGCATCATATAATTTATTTTGGTCGCTTTCTCTTTTTCCTAGTCAAATACTAGTATGTGTGACAGGCTTTTGCAACTCAATATCTCTTTTCATTTGGAGATTTACATTTGGTGAGCTCTTTAATTAAAAGCAATAAAATAAAAGTGGGAAGATATATAGGCACAAGTTTATGCATGTCTCAAGATCAACAAAACCATTCACTTATCATTCATGACAAGGTTGAAGATCTATTTACAACAGTCACATAGATTTCATGATTTCTCCCATAATGATATGAGTGCATTAGGAACAAGCTAAGCTTGTAGATGCGCAAGGCCATTAGTACAAAAGTACAAGGCTGTAAGGTTGAATTTTATCAACCATCTTGTCCGTGCCAATTTGCTTGTAATTCAGCACTTAGTAACCCTGTATTTAGGTGGGATTCATGTAAGGGTAGTGTGTGAGAAAGTGTGAAGAAATGCTCCTCATTGTGCAAAGAAGCAGGGACTCACGACTGGAACTTGCGGGTGACTCGCGGGTGGCAAGCCGCTAGAAGAAGGTCACGTGTCAAGCATGTGGGAAGCTGAAGCATTATTCCAGCTGGTGCACTACAGGAAAAAATATCCAGACTGGTAATGCAGTTAAATCGCGACTTGAACTCGCGACTCAATCAAGTTGCGAGGCCAAGCCGCCAACTTGCCCTGTTTGGGAAAAACTGTCTCTTTGTATTCCAAACACACACTACTATATATAGACCCTTATACCCACGAAATGTAGAGAGCTTTCAGAGAGAATTTTGAGAGAGAAACCCTAGAGAAAAGCAAGATTGACTAATCCTCAATCTTCACTAAGAGACTCTTCAAATTCCTATACTCTCTTCCTCTCCATTGATACATCCTTGAGAGGTTCTTGACCAAATCCTTTTCTCACCACACCCACGTCTGTGAGAAGGTCTTTTGGTGCTTAAGGAAGCAGTTTGGAAGGAACCAATGGTTATTGGTTGATGCTATAGGCTATAGCGGAATCCGGTAAGCTAGAGAATAAAAAGGTTCGGCGCAACCTCGTTGGAGCAAGAAGCTTTGAGGGCTTAGGTACCTGGGTAGATTAGGCTTGGAGGGTCTATTGCTGTTCATGTATCCCAACTAGATTTTCTAGTGGATTATTGACCGCTTGGAGGGCGGCGAAGAGGTTTTACGCCGAGGGCTTCGGTTTCCTCTTCGATAATACATCGCATGTTGTCCTTGTGTTTGCATCTCTCTTCCCTTTATCTTTTCCTTTTATTTTCTGTTGTGGATATGATTATAATTGGCTTAGATTGTTTATCAATTCCGTCACTAGCTTATGTTCATGTTCCGCACGTTTATTGTTTGATAATAAGCTTGAATTGATAATTTGTAATTGGGGGTCTAAACGTTCGTAGTGTTTTCAACGCCATTCGAACTTTCAATTGGTATTAGAGCCGGTGCACTTGCTGTGGTTTAAACACCTTAGTGCGATCCCTGACCCAGTATTGAGATGGATAGGTCTCAATCTCTAAATTTGCCACTATTTTTTTTTATGGTAATAATTATGCATTTTGGAAAGTCCAAATGAGAGCACTTTTGTGTTCTATTGATGATGCTGTGTGGAATGCAGTTGAAGTTGGTTGGACTAGGCCGGAGGCTGCCAAATCCACTTGGGATAAGGCAGCTCTTGCAGTGGCCAATCCTAATAGTAAGGCCTTGAATGCCATTTTTTGTGGTGTCTCTCTAGAAGAATTTCACAGGATTTCACATATCACAATTGCTAAGGAAACATGGGAGATTCTGGAGACAACTTATGAAGGAACTAAGAAAGTGAAGGACAACATACTACAGATGTTAACCACTCGCTTTAAGGAGCTCAAAATGAGTGAGGATGAGTCTTTTGACTCTTTTTACATTAAGCTGAATGAGGTGGTCATTGGTAAATTCAATTTGGGGGAAAAACAGAGGATTCTAAAGTTGTAAGGAAGATCCTTCGGTCACTGCCGGAAAGCTTTCATGCCAAAGTAACGGCTATTGAAGAGTGCAAAGACCTTGACGATATCAAAGTCCAAGAGTTGGTTGGCTCATTGTAGACGTATGAATTGTCACTGCCCACGCAAAAGAAGAGCAAATCTCTTGCTCTTAAGACAATTGATGAGAATGTGGTATCTCATGACTCTTCGGATGAGGATGCAGTAGGTAAAGATGTGGCATACCTTGTAAAGAACTTCCGGAAATTCTTAAAACTCAAGAATAGTGGGAAATTTGGTGACAAAGGAAAATTTCAGAGTTCCGGGAAGGAGAAGAAAGAATTCCAAAGGAAAGATGGTAGAGATTCCCAATCTTCACAAGGAATCACATGCTTCGAGTGTAATGGACATGGACACTTCAAAAAGGAATGTCCCAACTATTTGAAGTCAAAAGGCAGGGTCTATGCTACTACACTGAGTGACTTGGATTCGTCAAATTCTGACTCTAAAGAAACCTGTGATGGAGAAGGAAATTTCTCTGCATTCATGACCATTGCTCATGTGGATTCCTCAGATGATTTGGGTGCACTTATGAAGGAGCTTGGTGAGCACACTGATTTGGAATCAATTGGAATAATTGAGGAATCTAAAGATGAGGTAGATGAAGAAGCAGTGGGTCTGCAAGAGACTTATAATTTTCTCCTTGAGAAGACCGGTGGATATGCAAAGGTGGCTAACGCAGCCATTAAAAAGATGAAAAGGGCTAAGGAAGATTACAAAAGTCTTCTGGTGCGATACAAGGAGGCGAAGTGTGAGATTGAAACACGAAATGGTAAGCTATCAGAAGCTTATACGAAAGTGAGATTTCTTGAGCAAGAGGTAATGCAAGCACATGCCAAGATACAAAGGGTCTCCTCTAAGAAGCTGGAAGATGTTATCTCATCTCAAAAACCTTCCTCAGATAAGTCCAGGTTGGGATATACCGGAGGGAGTAGCTCATCAGCCAATGTCACCAAAGAAGTGAAGTTTGTGAAGTCCAAAGAAATGGGTGTAAAAGAGCCTATTACTGAGAAAGTTAAGGTTGAAAAGAAGAAGAAGGTAGCTAATCAACGGATGTTAAATAAGTCCCGTAATCAATCAGAAGCCAGATTTGAAGCTAGAGGAAGATCACTTCGAAGATCATAACGGGGTCCTAAAACAAATCATTTTTGTCACTTTTGCAGATTGCAAGGACATTCAAGACCCAACTGTCATAAGCTGAGAGCATTGAACAATGCAAGCACTCCTTAATCACAAGGAAGGAGAAATGATGAGAGGTCTTGGGGTGGTAAGCAACTAAGAAGTCAAAACCGTGATCCCGGAATGATGGATGTGATGAAGATGATCGGTGCCTTCACCAATTGCTTGGAAAGATTCACAAGAAGGTTTGAAAGTCCTAACTCCCGTACCCAATCCGTCAAGGATATCACCCCAAACGCACGTGATGTGTGGGTGACGAAGGGTACTAATGCATAAGCATTACAACATGTCCATGCATTAATACTTCCCATGTTTGTGAAGATGCTTGGTTGTGTGCTTCTTACGAATTTTGAGTTGATATATTGTTTGTTTGTTTGTTTTTGTTTCAAATGTTTTTACATTGTTGTTTATGATTTTTTTATCAATCTTTTACTGCTTTTGTGTCAAAAATCCAAAAACACATAAAAAGTAGAAAATCCCAAAAACTTTGATCGCATTGTTGAGTTTTGTCTCAAAGCATGTTTTGCCTTGTACCTTTGTACTAATGGCTTTATGCATCTACGAGCTTAGCTTGTCTTTTATGCACTCTCATCATTGTGGGAGAAATCTTGACATCTATGTGACTGTTGTAAATAGATCTTCAACCTTGTCATGAATGATTAGTGAATGATTTTATTGATCTTGAGACATGCATAAACTTATGCCTATATATCTTCCCACTCTTTATTTTGTTGTTTTTGCTTAAAGAGCTCACCAAATGTAAATCTCCAAATGAAAAGAGATATTGAGCTGTAAAAGCCTATCGCACATACTAGTATTTGACTAGGAAAAAGGAAAAGCGACCAAAATAAAATGTATGATGTCCAAAAGCCAAAGGCTAACTCATTAAAATGAAATATAAAAAATTTCAGGCATCCATCTCACAATGAGATGTATTGAATCAAAAAGATCAAATGATATGATGTATATGGAGTCAAATGAAAAGTTTCGAAGATATGTAATCAAGTTTATGTGGGAGGTCATATATGCATACTTCTATAATTTAGATAGGTCACATTATTTAATGCTAGTTGTGTATGCCTTGATTGAATTGATCATTGAAGCTTCACATTGGACTAAGGACTATCTCATTTTTGATATCCACATACATCACACAAGTCTTTGTTCAATGAATGCTATATTCATTTGTATGATTGTACTTGTTTAAATGTGTTTTCACATGCTCAATCTTTGTTGATCAAACACAAAAAGATTTTTGAGTTTTTTGGTTGTTTTTGGAAAGTATTTTGTTTTTACAAAAATGTCAAAATTTTCGAAAACAGTGTTGCCTTGTTTTGGCGACTTAGTCGCAGGTTGGCCCAGTCGCATGCCCGTCACGAGCCCACTCCGAGATTTTTCTCGGCTCACTGGCGAGTCAATGTCCTAGTCGCAAAAAATACTTAGAAAATTTTTCAAATTTTGAGTTTTTGTGACTTTCGCAGCTCAATGTGGCGACTTGTTTGCGGGTGGAGGGTCCAGTCGTGAGGGGTACTACGAGATTTTTGTGGCTCACCTCGCGAGTAGACCTTCCAGTCGTGAAAAACACTTAGAATATTTTTCAAGAATCTTGGTTTCACAGTGTTTCGCGGCTTACCATGGCGACTTATTGGCTACTTGATCCAGTCGCGAAAAACACCTGTTTTGCATTTTAAAGTTAGTTTTTAAAACTTTTTTCAGTTTTCCCTCGTACTTTTGTGACAGTTCATTGTCTTCCCCATTTCACTATTTCAAACACTCCGAGTATCTCTTCGAAAATCCTCCATTTTTGCACCATTTTCTTCTCAATCTTCAAGAAAAAGGTATGGGTTTTCTCTGTCTCACTTCATTTTTCATGTTTTGAGTACGATTTTCTTGAATTTGTGAGTATGTTGTTGACATTATGCTTTGAGAAATATCATGTCCGTACAAGGGTTTGCTTTATTTTGTTGAGTGTTCTTTGTTTGAGTGTTAATGATTTTAATGGTCACTTGATTTTTTTTACTGTTGTTTATATAGAGTCTGTGCTCTGTGATGTGTTTCATGAATGGTTTGCTTCATTCATATCACGTTCTTAGTATTTTGTCACAATACTTGTCATTTGTGACTTTGTGATGCTCATTGCCTACTTGAGTCTGAGTTTTTACTGATCATCATCATATTTGTTTGCCTATTTCACTAAATATGTCAGTGTTGCTTACGATTTCTTGGTGTTAACCTGGTTCATGTTTTTATGCTTGAGTGAAATCTTTCTGTTTCACATTCTTATATCTGAATCTAATCAAACTGATGTTTGTACCTTGTGGTATTGCATTTGGTTCTTTGCTGTATATCTGTTCTCTTGCAGATGACTCGTCGTTCCTCTAAAGGCAAAAACATTGTAACCGATGATCAATCAACCCCAATTGCTAAAAGAACACGACTTTCATCTCAGTCTTCTAGAGCCTCTACCACTGAGAGATTTAGGACACCTCTTGACTCAAAGACCTACACAGACATTTTTGAAAAGGCTCCTCCCATTATGGAATGAATAGTCAAATTTGATACTCTGGGGACAACATTTATCCCTAGGATCTTTGAATTAAGAGATTGGGCTGATTTGTTTGGGAATTTCTTAGATCCAGTTGAGGAATTGGTTAAGGATATCTACTCCAATGCTAGATACACTAGAGTAAAGTTGAAATGTTGGGTATGAGGAACGAAATTCTCCATCAATCCAGACTACATTGCAAAGGTTCTCCGCTTCACAAGACCAGCAAGTGTGGACACCACTCCATATGATGACATAATACTCAAGGCTTAAGACATTCTTCTAGTTCTTGGAACTGATCATGAAGTTGTCAGCAAGGGAACCTCTATAGGCACCGGAGAGTTTTCCCCTGAACCGACGACTCTGAAGTTGATCATGTGTCCAACCTATACCTATTGTCTAACATTGCCTTCATCAATCTTGGAAGAGCACAATTTCTCTGTGATCTCATTAATGGTGTACCGATTGATATCTGTGCCCACATATTTCAGACCATTGGGAAAGTAGCAGCTCGATCAGCAACCCAAACTTGCCTTCCTTTTTGCAGTCTCATCATGAAGATTTTGCTTCGTGAAGGTGTTCGCACACCATCAGATGGAACAATTATACCGCGTTCTAGACCTATATCTATGATGAGTCTTCAAGCAAGCAAGAGTCACTCCTCTAGAACACCTAAGTGTGAGCCATCCACACATGCATCTCCATCAACTCATGCTATAGTTACACCTACACCTGTAAAATCAACTGGCACTCCATCTATCCCCCCTAGATTTCAAACGACCAAGCAAAGTCTTTTGATTGTAAATGTGTTTCATCGGATATCCAATTTAGAATAGCTCCTTCACTCCTTTCACAATCAAACTCAAATGCGTCTCACAACCATTGAGACTCAACTGGATGCAATTCAACAGAAGCTGGAAGAAAGCCTTTAGCTATTCGTGCCAAAAAGGGGGAGAGCAGCACATAGTTAGGGGGAAAGCAGCACAAGAATGAGAAGGAGTGTGCATACTGAAATGGGGAGTTGTTATAGTTGTTATACACTCTCACATATACACTTGTTTTGTCTGTTGTGTTTATAGTTTTTTGTCTGCTAGTTTTTATAAACTCCTGTGTGGATATAGGTTTAATACTTTTGGGAAAACTTGAGGTTCACTGGTATATATATTTATTTAAGATGTGATTCAGTTTTTATTTACTGTTTGTACATGTTACCTTTGTAGGTATTTAAGGTTCTTAGTGTTTGTTTATACCTGTTGCTTTTGTAAGCTTTTAAGGTTAATGTTCTCATGCTTTGTAGCTCATACTTGATGTTAAATGCCATGCTTTTTCTTTTAAGTACATCACTCTTATGCCCTTGTAGGATCTTATTCCTAGATACATATATGTTTTATGCATTGGTTAAGTGTTGGACATGCAAATGATACTTTGCAATTGAGTTTCTTGAGAGAATGAGCATTGTGATCACTAGTATGTAGTGATTGCCTGTTTTGGTCAAGCCATGGTTTATTGATTTGTCCCATTTTGCTTGATTGCATTATGCTTGCTCCATATGCATTAGAAGTTTTCTGCATATAATGATCAGATTGTGTTGTTGTGTTTTAGGAGATACTTGTTCTTATGGTTCAAGAGCTTCACAGATTCTAGAGTTAGGTTTGAGTGAGTTTTCCAACTGTTCCCAACTCACATGTTAAGTCTAGAGTTTGTTATAGGGTTTTGTCACGAAATAGCCAAAGGGGGAGATTGTAAGGTTGAATTCTATCAACCATCTTGTTGGCTTTATTCCGTGCCAATTTGCTTGTAATTCAGCACTTAGTAACCCTGTATTTAGGTGGGATTCATGTAAGGGTAGTGTGTGAGAGAGTGTGAAGAAATGGTCCTTATTATGCAAAGAAGCAGGGACTCGCGACTGGAACTCGTGGGTGGCTCGCAGGTGGCAAGCCACCAAAAAAGGGTCACGTGTCAAGCATGCGGGAAGTTGAAGCGTTATGCCTGCTGGTGCACTACAGGACAAAATATCCAGACTGGCAATGCAGCTAACTCACGACTTGAACTCGCAACTCAATCAAGTCGCAAGGCCAAGCCGCCAACTTGCCCTGTTTGCGAAAAACTGTCTCTTCGTATTCCAAACACACACCACTATATATAGACCCTTATACCCACAAAATGTAGAGAGCTTCCAGAGAGAATTTTGAAAGAGAAACCCTAGAGAAAAATAAGATTGACTCATCCCCAATCTTCACTAAGAGACTCTTCAAATTCCTCTACTCTCTTCCTTTCCATTGATACATCCTTGAGAGGTTCTTGACCAAATCCTTTTCTCGCCACACCCACGTCTGTGAGAAGGTCTTTTGGTGCTTAGGGAAGTAGTTTAGAAGGGACCAATGGTTATTGGTTGATGCTATGAGCTATAGCGAAATCCAGTAAGCTGGAGAAGAAAAAGGTTCGATGCAACCTCGTTGGAGCAAGAAGCTTGGAGGGTTTAGGTACCTCAGTAGATTAAGCTTGGAGGGTTTATTGCTATTCATGTATCCCAACTACATTTTCTAGTGGATTATTGACTGCTTGGAGGGCAGTGGAGAGGTTTTATGCCAAGGGCTTCGGTTTTCTCTTCGATAACACATCGTGTGTTGTCCTTGTGTTTGCATCTCTCTTCCCTTTATCTTTGCCTTTTATTTTCTGTTGTGGATGTGATTATAATTGTCTTAGATTGTTTATCAATTCTGTCATTAGCTTATGTTCATGTTCCGCACATTTATTGTTTGATAATAAGCTTGAATTGATAATTTGTAATTAGGGGTCTAAATGTTCATAGTGTTTTCAACGCTATTCGAACTTTCAAAGGCAAAACATGATTTGAGACAAAACTCAACAAAGTCAATCAAACTTTTTTGGATTTTCTACTTTTTTTGTGTTTTTGGATTTTTGACATAAAAGCAAGAAAAGATTGATAAAAAACAATGTAAAAACATTTTAAAAATGAAACAAATAAACAACCAAACAGATTTCAAAACAAACAAGCAAAAAGCATACAACCAAGCATATTCACAAAGCGTAGGAAGAATTAATGCATGGACATGTTGTAATGCTTATGCATGAGTACCCCTCTTCACCCACACGTCACGTGCGTTTGGGGTAATATCCTTGACGGATTGGGTACGAGAGTTAGGACTTTCAAACCTTCTTGTGAAGCTTTCCAAGCAAGTGGTGAAGGCACCGATCATCTTCATCACGTCCATCATTTCGGGATCACGATTTTGACTTCTTGGTTGCTCACCACCCCAAGACCTCTTGTCATTTCTTCTTCCTCGTGATCGAGAAGTGCTTGCATTATTTAACTCTCTCAACTTATGACAGTTGGGTCTGGTATGTCCTTGCAATCCGCAATAGTGACAAAGATAATTCGTTCTAGGACTCCGTTGTGATATTGGAAGTGATCTTCTTCTAGCTTCAAATCTGGCTTTTGATTGATTACAAGACTTATTTAACACCCGTTGATCATCCACATTCTTCTTCTTTTCAGCCTTAACTTTCTCAAGAATAGGCTCTTCTACAACCGTATCTTTGGCCTTCACAAACTTCACTTCTTTGGTGACATTGGCTGATGAGCTACTCCCTCTGATATATCCCAGTCCGGACTTGTCTGAGGCACATTTTTTAGATGAAATAACATTATCTAGCTTCTTGGAGGAGACCCTTTCTATCTTGGCATGTACTTGCACTACCTCTTGCTCAAGAAATCTCACTTTTGTGTAAGCTTCTGATAGCTCACCATTTAATGTTTCAATCTCACACTTTGATTCCTTATATCTGACTAAGAGACTTCTGTAGTCCTTCTCAGCTTTCTTCATCTTCTTCACAGCCGCCTTCGCCACCCTTGCATACTCTCCCGATTTCTGAAGGAGTGAGTTGTAGTTCTCTTGGAGACCAGCTGTGCTCTCATCTTCTTCAGCTTCTGATTCTTCAACAATTCCCATTGATTCTTCATCACTATGCTCCCCAAGTTCTTGTACAAGCAAATTCAAGTCCTCCGAGGACTCAACATGAGTAATGGTCATAAGCGCAGAGTAGTTTCCTTCTCCGTCACAGTTATCCTCTGAATCAGAGTGTGATGAATCCGAGTCACTTAGAGTGGTGGCATAGACCTTGCCTTCGATTTCAAATAATTGGGACATTCTTTCTTAAAATGTCCCTGTCCGTTGCACTCGAAGCACGTGATTCCTTGCGAAGATTGGGATTTTCTACCATCTTTCTTTCTGAATTCCCTTTTCCCCTTCCCGGAATTCTGAAATTTTCCTTTGTCACCAGATTTCCCACTGTTCTTGAGTTTTAAGAATTTTCGGAAGTTTTTCACAAGGTACGCCACATCTTTATCTACAACATTTTCATCCGAAGAGTCATGAGATACTACCCTTTCATCAATTGTCTTAAGAGCAAGAGATTTGCTCTTCTTTTGCGTGGGCAATGACAATTCATATGTCTGCAATGAACCAACCAACTCTTGAACTTTAATGTCGTCAAGATCCTTGCTCTCTTTAATAGCTGTTACTTTGGCACGAAAGCTTTCCAGCAGTGACCGAAGGATCTTCCTTACTATTTTAGAATCCTCCGTCTTTTCCCCCAAATTGAATTTACTGATAACCACCTCTTTTAGCTTACTATAAAAAGAGTTAGAGGGCTCATCCTCGCTCATCTTGAGCTCCTCAAAGTGAGTGGTCAACATCTGTAGCTTGATGTCTTTCACTTTCTTTGTTCCTTCATAAGTAGTCTCTAGAATCTCCCATGCTTCTTTAGCAATAGTGATATGTGAAATCCTGTGAAATTCTTCTAGAGAGACACCACAGAAAATAGCATTCAAGGCTTTACTGTTAGCAATAGCCGCCGTAAGAAATGCCATATCCCAAGTGGATTTGGCAGCCTCCGGCCTAGTCCAACCTACTTCAACAGCATCCCACACAGCATCATCAATAGAACACAAAAATGCTCTCATTTGGACTTACCACAATGCATAATTATTACCATAAAAAAAATGGTGGTACATTTAGAGATTGAGACCTATCCATCTCAAAACGGGGTCAGGGATCGCACTAAGGTGTTTAAGCCATAAGAAGTGCACCCGCTCTGATACCAATTGAAAGTTCAAATAGCGTTGAAAACACTATGAACGTGTAGACCCCCAATTACAAATTACCAATTCAAGCTTATTATCAAACAATAAATGTACGGAAAATGAACATAAGCTACTGACAGAATTGATAAACAATCTAAACCAATTTAAAATCACATCTAAAGCAGAAATTAAATGGTAAAGATTAAGGGAAGAGAGATGCAAACACAAAGACAACACGGCGATGTGTTATTGAAGAGGAAACCGAAGCCCTCGGTGTAAAACCTCTCCGCTGCCCTCCAAGCGGTAAATAATCCATTAGAAAATGTAGTTGGGATACATGAACAGCAATAAACCCTCCAAGCCTAATCTACCCAGGTATCTAAGCCCTCCAAGCTTCTTGCTCCAACGAGGTTGCACCAAACCTTTTTCTTCTCTAGCTTACCGGATTCAACTATAGCCCATAGTATCAACCAATAACCATTGGTTCCTTCCAAACTGCTTCCCTAAGCACCAAAAGACCTTTTCACAGACGTGGGTGTGGTGAGAAAAGGATTTGGTCAAGAACCTCTCAAGGATGTATCAATAAAGAGGAAGAGAGTAGAGGAATTTGAAAAGTCTCTTAGATGAAGATTGTAGATGAATCAATCTTGTTTTTCTCTAGGGTTTTTCCCTCAAAATTCTCTCTGGAAGCTCTGTACATTTCGTCGGTTTAAGGGGTATTTATACTTGGGTGAGAAAGGAATGCGAAGAGTAAGTTTTTCCTAAACAGGGCTGGTTGGCGACTTGGCCTCATGACTTGACTGAGTCGCGAGATAACAGAACGGCCAGACCAGACTTTTTGTCCTGTAGTGCTCCAACTGGCGTGACTATTCATCTTCTCGCACGCTTCACTCGTGTGCTGCATTTGGTGGCTTGCCAGTTGCAAGTCACCCGCAAGTTCCAGCTGTGAATCCCTGCATCTTGCACAAACTTGAGCATTTCTTCACACTCTCTCACACACTAGCCTTACATGAATCCCACCTAAATACAGGGTTTCAAAGTACTGAAATACAAGCAAATTGGCATGGAATAAAGCCAACAAGATGGTTGATCAAATTCAACCTTACATGTACACATGCCCTAGGTTTTCCGTGGCTTTATTTTCCAAAAATAGCTTATTTTATTCATAAAAGAGTTATATTTTTCCTAAAACATTTTTCTCAAGTCAATTTCAATTTGGCCCTAAACGAACCTTGGGCTTTAGAATTCCAACATTATTGGGGAACGGGGGCCCAAGTCGTTAGGGGTACAAAATGCAGTGTCTACACATAGAAACTTGCATATCATGTTCATCAAAACCCACATCATATTCATCAAGACAAAGCAATATCACATCCACAAACAAATGCATGTTTATGTGAATGCAAGCCTTACCTCACCACATCACAGCACCTATGCATCAGTGCATGTAAACGTTATAGGCATGTTCATGGCAAAACAAAATGTTAAAACCCTAAACTAGCGTACAAAGAACAAATAAAGCAAACAAACATAGAGGCAGAGACTCATAAGCATAAAACAAGACAAGGCAAATGCATATTTCATAAGTACAATAAATAAAAGGAAGCAAAAAGGATTAATTTAGGGTTTCTGGGCGTGAGTATGCGTGTGTAAACATAGGGCCTACGTGCACAACCCAGTTGTATGCGTACGCATACTTCAAGTATGCGTGCACATGCGTACGCATACATGCCATAAACCCTAACCCAGGAACACTAGAACACAGCAGAACATAATCTTAAAACTAACAGCCTAATATACTTAAAATGACAAAGCAAGGAAAACCTAAACTAAATAAACATAGTATAACATAAACAAACAAGAAACACAAGGAAAATGAAGATCAAAATACGGAAAAGAAAAAGAAAAGGAACTATAACATTATACCTCAAAACACAAAGCTCCTTAGCTTGATTTTGATCGTTTCCCTTAGCCAATCTATTCACAATCAATTAAAAAGTGATTAGTAAACTTGAAACTCAAAGATCAAGGCCAGAAAATGGCCTCGATCAGAAAAATATTGACTTCAGGAAGTTTTGTGAAAATCTCCCTCTTTGATTCACTATTTCTAGTGAATCTTTTGTTTTCCTTTGGGATTTTCTATGTGTTTTGAAAATGTACCATATACGGCTTTTAATAATCAGTAAATGGGGGTTTGGAATAGCTCCATAATGATGTGGGATTCATTTCAAAACCAAATTTTACATCCTAAACAATTGTCTTTCACAGTTTTTAGAACCCTAGCATGCACATGCATGCCCATGTATGCGTATGCATGCAAGAAGCATGCGTATGCAAAGCTTGAGCATGCATGCACATACGCATGTATATGTACACATGCCCTAGGGTTTCCATGGCCTTAATTTTCCAAAAATAGCTTATTTTATTCATAAAAGAGTTATATTTTTCCTAAAACATTTTCCTCAACTCAATTTCAATTTGGCCCTAAACGAACTTTGGGCTTTAGAATTCCAACATTATTGGGGAACGGGGGCCCAAGTCGTTAGGGGTACAAAATGCAGTGTCTACACATAGAAACTTGCATATCATGTTCATCAAAACCCACATCATATTCATCAAGACAAAGCAATATCACATCCATAAACAAATGCATGTTTATGTGAATGCAAGCCTTACCTCACCATATCACAACACCTATGCATCAATGCATGGACACGTTATAGGCATGTTCATGGCAAAGCAAAACGTTAAAACCCTAAACTAGCATACAAAAAACAAATAAAGCAAACAAACATAGAGGCAGAGACTCATAAGCATAAAATAGGACAAGGCAGATGCATATTATATAAGTAAAATAAATAAAAAGAAGCAAAAATGTTCAGATTAGGGTTTCTATGCATGAGTATGCGTGTGCATACATAGGGCCTACGTGCACTGCCCAGTTGTATGCATACACATACTTCATGTAGGATAAATACATGTTTGTATCGCATACAAAACATACACGGCGGAATATTAACAGATCTACTTCCTTCGCAATTGATAACATGTACTATGTGAATTTCAGAATATAAGAATAAGAGAGTGTACATTGGTGTGGTGAAATTCTAAACAAAATATTAGAAGTACTCTGGAACACTTTTAATCTTCACTCCAATTCCACTTAATGCCCAAGAAGTGTGGTTTCCCAATCAGTTTATATGTTTGTGTTCAAGGGAGAATTAAAGAGTGTCTGACACACACACAAACCATTTCATTCTCCTACAAAATTTTGTATGTTTCTCTCCTTATAACAGATTATCTAATTGGGCTAGCCTTTGAACTTTTCCAATTGGGTTTTAGTATATGGCTTGTAGTGGGACCAAAAGGGAACAAATAAAACACTAGCTCTAATGGGCCTTGGGCTTTTCTATCAACTCTTGACAAGTTCAAAGTTACCATTAATTATATTTAATACCACTATATAAATATAATTGCACTCTAGGCCTTATTAATAAATTATATCCCAAGACTTTATTATACATGCAACCCCTTCATAAAATATTCGTAGTAATTCAAAGTTATGAATATAGACTGCCACTTTGAAGATTACTACATCTTAATCCTTGAGTACCCGATTTAATCCTTGAAAGTTATTCATCATATATTTATGAAATCTAATTTCATAAATATATATTTTAGTAATTTCTTACCAAAGTGGTTAGGCCTAACTCTCTGAATAACTGAACTCATTAAACTTATCTCAAGGGAATATTTTATATCTCCGTTAAGAGATTATGAATTCCATCTTGAGAATATATGTTCTATCAACACCAAATGTGGCTGCCCAACATACTGAGGTTTTGACCATTACTTTAGATCACACTCCTGATATATCAAAGCAACCTACATTTCATAATCAGGTCCATTATTCTCTCAGGATTAAGAGTTCATGCAAATAGAAATCGTGAGATTTATTATTCACTTGACAGTTGTTAGGAGAATAATAAATCTCACAGATGTCCAGTTCAATATGTCTTAACTCCTTAAACATATCAACTAGAAGTCTCCAATTCCAAGATCAAGACAATTCATCTTAGTTGATATGTCATAGTCTTTGCTGATGAAATGCCCAATTTCATCATCGACTAAGAACTAAAATTATGAGTTTACAAAGAACTTGTGACTTATATCTTCTGTGACTAAATCACATAAATCACATACTATGCATCTCATGGAGTATATGATAATGTCCAAATATTCATGTTACTATTATTTTAGATAATAATAAAACAACTTTATTAATCACAACATTAAGTCATACATAATGTCACACATAATGTCATACATAGCATCATACAATAGGATTTAAGGGTGTTAGGTTCTAAAGATTTAGGAATTTATGTATTTAGAACTCAAATGTGTAATGTTGGCAAACCATGATCAAAACAGGTTGTTTAGTCTTATTTAGGCTTGCTCAAAGTTGTGTCATTTATGTAAAGTTGGAATTAAGTTGATGCAGAAGTTACTATGCATTTCGGCCTGGTTCGATCGATCGAAGGTTAGGCTTGATCAATCAAAAATTGGGCAGAATGCATTTTTCTGCAGAATTCCAACTCAGCCCTATCTCATTTAAAAACATTTAGGGTTTTATGTTTTGCCCTAGGTATATAAGGCAAACCCTAGCCACGTTTTAGACATTGCTCATATTATGGTTTGTGTAAATCTCTTATGAGATCTGTGAGGAGCTTTCATTTACACAAGCTTAGGATTATCAAGAAGGAGATTCATTCAAGAACTTGATGATCATTCAGTTGCTGGCATAAGAGCTTAAAGATACGCAAGCGGGAGTGCTTGTACTTGCTGTAGAATCCAAGAAAGAAGGAGTCCGTGGTCTCGGAACTTGCACATGGTCGTGTCAGTAAGTTTCTATAGGTGGGTAGCAATAGGATGTTAGTGGTCTAAGTCGCTATTGTAAAACTTTAATTCTTTCTATAGTGGATTCAAGTTTACCTTGAGGATAGCTAGGTTAAATCCTCTCCAGGTTTTTTACCGGTTTGGTTTTCTTGGGTCATCATATCTTTGTGTTCTTTATATTTTCGCTGCTATACATGATATGATTGTGATAACCTAGATCTGGAATTTGGACTTAGTAATAACTTGGCTTATTAATTAGGTTAATCTGGTTGTGTTTTAAGGGGTCTAAAAACTAACAAAGTGCACTAATCCTAACAGTCTCCCACTTGCCCTAAAGACTATTATGCACTAATCTAACTCCCATACCCTCCAAATGTAACTCAAAGGTCTTTTGGGGCAAAGCTTTGGTTAAGGGATTTGCTAGATTATTTGCACTATCTATCTTTGCTACTACTACATCTCCTCGAGCAGCAATGTCTCGAATGATGTGGTACTTTCTTTCAATGTGCTTTCCTTTCTTATGATTCCTTGGATCTTTGGATTGTGCAACCACTCCACTATTGTCGCAAAACAATGTGATAGGAACTTGCTCCATTCTCATAACACCAAGATCGAAAAGGAATTTCTTAAGCCAAATAGCCTCTTTTGCTGCTTCACAAGCAGCAACATATTCAGCTTCCATGGTGGAGTCAGCAATACAAGATTGCTTAACACTCCTCCAACTTATGGCTCCACCTCCCAAGGTGAATACACAACCTGAAGTGCACTTTCTAGAATCAAGATTTGATTGAAAATCTGAATCTGTATAGCCAATAGGTATCAAATCCTCACATTGATAAACAAGCAAATAATTTCTTGTTCTCCGTAGATACTTGAGAATATGATTTACAGCTGGCCAATGTTTTGGTCCTAGATTTCATTGATATTGGCTGACCATGCCAATTGAATAACAGATATCTGGTCTAGTACAAAGCATGGCATACATGAGACTTCCCACTACAGAAGCATAAAGAACTTGTCTCATCATATTTTCTTCCTCAAGAGTCTTAGGCCATTGCTCATCAGATAGAGGAACTCCATGTCTGAAAGGAAGCAATCCTTTCTTGGAGTTTTGCAAGCTAAATTGTTCTAGAACCTTATCTATATATCCAGTTTGTGATAAGCCTAACATCTTATTCTTATGATCTCACCAAAGCTTGATCCCTAGAATAAAGTTAGCCTCTCACATGGTTCATCAAGATTTTGTTCAAAACCAAATGAATTGATTGCTTGATCAAATATGATGTTCCATAACCTAGATGCTTGCTTAAGTCCGTAAATGAATCTTTTCAACTTGCATACCGTATGCTTTTGGTTCTTTGCTATGAAACCTTCCGGTCGCATCATATAGATTTCTTCTTCAGGATTGCCATTTAAAAATGCGGTCTTGACATCCATTTGCCAAATCTCATAATCATAATTAGCAGCAACGGATAAGAGAATTTTGATAGATTTAAGCATTGCTACTGGTGAAAAGGTTTCTTCATAATTAATACCTTCTTTTTATGTATACCCTTTCGCCACTAGCCTTGTTTTAAAGGTTTCAACCTTTCCATCTATCCATCTCTTCCTCTTGTAAACCCATTTGCAGCCAACAGGTTTAATGCCGTTAGGCACATTTACAAGATCCCAAACTTGATTGGAATACATAGAATCTATTTCAGATTTCATAGCTTTGACCTAATGATGTGCATCTATATCATTCATTGCCTCTTCATAAGGGTAAGGATCAGTTTTAGCCTCTTCTGAAATAGCTTCATAAGTTTCTCCCAGACCTATAAATCTTATAGGTGACCTAACAATCCTCCCACTACGATGAGGCACCTATGTACTAGACATCTCATGAGTAGTATCTTGTGGTGTATCTAATACAACCACATCATCCCTAATTTCATCCATTGGTTGTTCAATTACAGGTCCATCTAATTCATCCAAGACAACTTTTCTTCTAGGATTAAAGTTATTCATATAATCATCGTCCAAAAATTTGGCATAGGTGCTAACAAATACTTTGTTATCCTTATGATTATAGAATAAATAACCCTTGGTTTCCTTTGAATAACCTAAAAAGATGAATACTTCTGTTTTTGCTTCCAACTTATTAGACTTCCCTTTCAACACATGTGCTGGACATCCCCAAATGTGGAGATATTTCATACTAGGCTTGCGCCCACTCCACAATTCCTTATGTGTGTTAAGAACAATTTTGATGGAACTAAATTTAAATTATGCATTGCAGTTTTTAGTGCATATCCCCAAAAAGAAACTGGTAAAGTTGAATAACTCATCATGGACCTAACTATTACTAAAAGAGTCCTATTCCTTCTTTCTACTATCCCATTTTGTTGGGGAGTTCCAGGTGCAGTCAATTAGGATACAATCCCATTTTAAGTTAAGTAATCCTTGAAATTCCCAAGAAGGAATTCGCCACCACGATCAAATCGAATGGCCTTTATGTGTTTACCCAATTGATTCTCAACTTCAACCTTAAACTCTTTGAACTTTTCAAAGGCTTCAAACTTCCATCTCATTAGGTACACATAACCATATCTTGAGTAATCATCAGTAAAAGTGATGAAGTACTCATAACCTCCTTTTGCTTAGGTTGACATAGGACCACATACATCCATATGAACTAATTCAAGCAACTCTTGGGCTCTTCTACCTTTTATTAAAAGGTCGTTTGGTCATTTTACCTTCCAAACAAGATTCACAAACTGGAAATCCATCAAAGTCCAATGGCTCTAGGAGTCCATCTTTGATCAGTCTTTGAATTCTGTTTCGATTAATATAACCTAAACGCAAGTGCCAAAGATATGCGTCATCAGTAAAAGGAAACTTTCTCTTTAATGATTTCACATGTGAATTATTATCTAATTTAGAATTATATAATTCATGCTTATCAAGAGTTAAAATATAAAGACCATTAACAATATTGCCAAAACAGGTAAACACTTTACCCTTCTTTATTACAACATTGTCTTTCAGGATAACACAATATCCATGTTTACCTAAATAAGTTGCAAAAATAAAAATCCTACAAACATTAGATACATATAAACAATCTCCCAATATTAAAACCCTGGATTCAAAGTACAAATTAAACACTCTAACAGCTACAACTGTCCTGCTCCCATCAGCCAAAGTAAGAAATAATTCCCCTTCATTCAGCTTTCTGGTCTTCTGGAACCCCTATAAAGAATTGCAGATATGATTAGTACAACTTGAATCCACACAACAGGAATCCGTGTGATTTTGTACTAAACATATTTCAAGGAGGAATGAACTTTTCATACCCTTATTATTGATAGCTCTGAATTTTGGACAATTCCTCTTCCAATGACCTTTCTCACCACAATGGAAACACTTTTCTTTGGTTTTCTTTCCTTTGTTGGCAACTCCTAAGGCAATTTGTTTACCATCTTGCTTGGTGAAGTCCTTCTTCTTCTTCTTCTTACCCTTGCCTTTCGACTTACGCTTTATTTGTTTCGAAGTAAAATATTTACAAATGAAAAATATTTTACAAGTAAAAAATTTTACAGTAAAATATTTTCAGTAAAACATTTTCAAGTGTTTGGATTGTCCTAAACACTTGAAATTCCAAGTACAAATCAGCCACCACCAACCACCACTTGATGCAAGCATAGACCCACACCAGATGTAAGCACAAACCACCACCAATGGTACCAAATCCAGATTCTAGATTAGGAAGAAGGATAAAGAAAAAAAGCCATCATTGCTGCTGCCACCAAAACCCAATGCTTCAAATCACCACAATAGCCACCCACACCACCGCAACAATGAGAACGAAAAAAAATCCAAAATCAATGATAAACCCACCCCAATCGGCCACCATCAACACTAGAACCCACCCCCAACGCACCACCATTGAACTGATGAACCATCGATCACCCAACACCATACCCAGCCACCAAACTCAAAATTAAACCCAGCAATACCATACTTAGCCACCAAAACCCAACACCGGAACCCACATAACAAACTCAAACCTCAAAACTAAACCCAACAATGCCATACCCAGCCACCAAAACCCAACTTCAGAACCCACCTAACAAACTCAAAACTCAAAACTAAACCCAGCAACGCCATACCCAACCACCAAAACCCAACACTGGAACCCACCTAACAAACTCAAAACTCAAAACTAAACCCAACTACGCCATACCTAGCCACGAAAACCCAAATCAAACCCAATACCGATGACCCACCTATCCAGATCTGAGAGATGTGGCCTAAAAGAAATGGACTGCCAGAGAGATCAATGCTAACTGCCTCACCACTCACCAGTAGGAGTCCCAATGGACTGCTAGAGAAAAAAGAAGAGGGAGGACGAAGAACTTGAGAGTAAGAAGGGATAGTAGTCGTGGGAAAGGGAGAGCAAAAATTGAGAGTGACTGAGGACTAAGGAAGTTGAAGAATCGGGTAAGAGGGATGAGAGCAAATCTAAAATATTTTACCAAAACTTTAAGTGTAAAATATTTTACACAAATTTGCCTAAGTTGATTTAATTGACCGTAAATATTTTACTTTTGACTAAATATTCTACAAAACAAACACCGTAAAATAGGAAAATATTTTCCTGAAAATATTTTACATCGAAACAAACAAAGCGTTAGGTTGAGAAGTAGAAGCTTCAGCCATATTAGCATCAACACTGAATGTACCAAGAATGCCTTCTGCTGCTACCAATTCATTCATTAGTTCAGACAATGAATAAATCTTTTTGTTCATATTATAATTAAGTTTGAACTCCTTGAATGATTCTAGTAGTGAAATGAGTATCATATCCACTTAGGATTCTCCATCAATATCAGCACCTAAAACTTCCAGTGTATTCAGATTAGAGATCATGTTAACACAATGCTGCCTAACTAAAGTGCCATCAGTCATTTTGGTATTTTAAATCTGCCTCATAGTTTCTTGCCTTGCAGAACGGCCTTGTTCACCAAACATCTCCTACAGACTTAGCATTATGTCCGAAGCTAATTCTACATCCTGCATTTAATGATGTAGAACATTGGAGAGATAGATGCTAGGATATGCACTTGGCCATCTCATTAGATTTTTACCAACGATCACATTGCTGTTTTTCCTCAGGAGAAGCATCTAATACTGGAAAGCTAGGACATGGTTTAGTAAGCACATATTTGTGCTCTTCAGTAGTAAGAACAATAAACAAATTTCTTTTCCAGTCAACATAATTGGATCTAGTCAGTTGGTTTTGATTAAGAATAGTAACAAGTGGGCTAAATGATGCCATGATCAAATTTGAAAACAATAAACATGAATATAATAAGTAAATTGGACATTATCAATTTAACATATAAACATATAGTATGGAACCTTAATAAAACCATAATATAATATACGCAACAACAACCCAATCCATGTCTATAATTTCTTGGTAGCAAGTATATTATAAACACCATAATTAATTAAGCAAGTAGCTCTCTTGTTGTAGATCTTTTGATCTCTGAGCTGATCCTTGACCCCTGTTGTCATGGATTCTTGGAAAATCTTTTTGCTTATATGTCAACTTGTCTACTTGTTGTCTTTGCCCCTTGTTGTTTTTGTTAAATCTTTCCTTGATTATCTTGGTATAATCATATGCGATAAGAATTATGTATGTTATACTGCTTTAACCGCCTTAAAGGCACGTGATTCTTGTCTTTGGTATTTGGATAATGGTTGTTCTAGGCATATGACAGGAAACAAAAGTTTATTCAAAACACTCTTTGAAGGAAAGATTGGGACAATCACTTTTGGAGATGGAAGCAAATCTGTGATCAGAGGCATTAAAACTGTGGACATTCCAGGATTGCCAGTTTTTGAAGATGTTTGGTATGTTGATGGATTGAAGGCCAATCTACTCAGCATAAGTCAGATTTGTGACAATGGATTAAATGTCCTTTTCACGAAGTATGAATGTGAGATACTTGTTGGAGGAGGTGACTGTATGTGTGTTGGTGTAAGGACAGCTGACAATTGTTATGGCATAACACCAAGTATAAACAACAAGTGCTTTAGTTCAAAGATTGATCAAGTTGATTTGTGGCATCAACGGTTGGGGCATGCCAGTCATAAGCAGCTAGGGAAGATTTCCAAATGTGAGGTAGTTATTGGCTTACCTAAGTTTGAGAAGATAGATAAGTGCATTTGTGGACCATGTCAGATAGCTAAACAAGTTAAATCCAAGCATCCGTCTGTGACTAGTGTTCAAACCTCAAGAACTCTAGAACTATTGCACATTGATCTCATGGGTCCTACCAGATTCAGAGTTTAGGTGGAAAGAAGTATATTCTAGTCGTTGTGGATGACTTTCCTAGATATACTTGGGTTGTGCTTTTGAAAGATAAAGCTGAGGCTCCTGAGAAGATGATACATTTGTGCAAGAAATTGCAAGTTGAGAAAGATACTGTGATAGCCAGAATCAGAAGTGATCATGGAAGAGAATTTGAGAATACCAAGCTGGCTAATTTCTGCAATGATCAAGGCACTCGTCAAGAGTTCTCTTCGCCCAAGATACCTCAACAGAATGGGATTGTGGAAAGGAAAAATAGGGTTGTTCAGGAGATGGCACGGGTCATGCTACACAACAAAAAGTTGCCCAAATCCTTCTAGGGAGAAGCAATCAATACTGCTTGCCATACACTCAACCGGGTGTATTTCAGACCTGACTCCAAGAAAACTCCCTATGAACTCTAGAGAGGGAAGAAGTATATTTTCAAATATTTTAGGATATTTGGTAGTGACTGTTACATTCTCGTGATAGAGAGAACCTAGAAAAGTTTGATACAAAAAGTGATAAAGGATACTTTCTAGGATACTCTTCCACTAGTAGAGCTTACAGAGTGTACAATCTGAGAACCAAAACAGTCATGGAATCTTCAAATGTTGTGATAAATGATGAAGTGTGTTCAGAAGCTCTTTCAGAAAGCACTGCTCCTGCTCAAGATAAGGCTTTAGAAGTTGATGATTCACTTCCTGCTGAGTATGTTGGGAAACATAGTGAGGAAGAGCTGTTGCTGTTGAATGATATAGTTTCAGTACCATCAAGTTCAGAACCATCCACCCCGGTTCATGATACTCGACAGGTACAAAGTGAGCTCAGTTCTCCATCTGAATAGAAAGGTACCTCCACATCTCTAGTTAAAGGTCCATCCTCTAGAGTGACATTGAATCACCCTTCCATAAATATATTGGGTAGTCTGAATGATAACATGAGATTGAGATCAAAAGTCTTGAATGTGATTACTCACTCATGCTATCTGTCCTAATTTGAATCGAAGAAGGTGGATGAAGCACTTCAACTGATTGGGTAAATTCCATGCATGAAGAACTTCATCAATTTGTTCGAAATGATGTGTGGGAATTAGTTCCTAGGCCAAAGAGTGTAAATGTGATTGGAACTAAATGGATCTTTGAGAATAAGTCAGATGAACATGGCACTGTGATCAGAAACAAATCAAGACTTGTTGCACAAGGGTACACACAAGTGGAAGGAATTGATTTTGATGAGACTTTTGCACCAGTAGCAAGGTTAGAATCCATCCGGATTCTATTGGCCATAGCAAATCATTTAAACTTCAAGTTGTATCAATGAATGTCAAGAGTGCTTTCTTGAATGGGATGCTACAAGAAGAGGTATATGTTGAACAACCTAAGGGCTTTGTTGATCCTCACAGACCGGATGATGTCTATAAGTTGAAGAGAGCCCTCTATGGTTTAAAATAAGCTCCCAGGGCTTGGTATGACAGATTGACTGCATATCTCACTAAGCATGGATTCAAAAAGGGATCTGCAGATACAACTCTCTTCATAAGAAAGGATAAGATTGGTTTTGTTGTAGCTCAAATTTATGTTGATGACATTGTTTTTGGTGCTACTAATGATTCTCTTGCTCATTCTTTTACAGATGAAATGAAGGCGATGTTTGAAATGAGCATGGTTGGTGAACTGACTTACTTTTTGGTATTGCAGGTAAAGAAAATAGAGTCAGGAATCTACATCAATCAAGCTAAATATGCAAGAAATCTAGCCAAAAGATTTGGACTGGACAAGGCTGCTCATGCTAGAACACCGATGGCTGCTAATGCAAAATTAACAATTGATCCATCAGGTGAGTCTGTTGATGTTACTTTGTATAGAAGCATGATTGGATGTCTTTTGTATTTAACTGCTAGTCGGCCTGATATTTCTTTTAGTGTTGGTGTTTGCTCTAGATTTCAGTCTAATCCTAAGGTTTCTCATTTAAATGTTGTTAAGAGAATTATAAAGTATGTGAGTGGAACTTGTGATTATGGATTATTTTATAGCAAAGAGTCTAATTTGTCTCTCACTGGTTTTTCTGATTCTGATTGGGTTAGGAATGCTGATGATAGAAAAAGCACCACTAGGGGGTGTTTTTATGTTAGAGCCAATCTTGTGGCTTGGATGAGTAAGAAGCAAAATTCTGTTTCTTTATCCACGCTGAGGCAGAATATATTGCTGCTGGGAGTTGTTGTTCTCAGTTCCTTTGGATGAAAAAGCTTTTGAGTGATTATGGGATTCCAAAAGACAACATGGTTGTCTATTGTGATAATTCTAGTGCCATAGATATATCTAAGAATCCTGTTCAGCATTCTAAGACCAAACATATTGAACTTAGATATCACTCCATTAGGGATTTGGTTGAAAAGAAAATTCTTGTTCTTGAGTATATCCCTATTGAACATCAAAACGCTGACATCTTCACCAAACCTCTTGATAGAAGTAAGTTTGAGACACTTCATCAAGTAATTGGTGTGCTTCGGTGTCCCTAATCTCTTTTGGCTTTCTTGGTCCTTGTGCTTCTTTGCTCTACTCTTTTGTGACCATTGTTCTTTGTTCTTGTGTTGTTTTTGTTTCTAAGACTTGTATTACATAACATTCATGCATTTCATTCTAGGATTTTCTTTGTTTTCTCTTCTTTTTTCTTTTTTTTTTAAAGGAGAAAAGCAAATTGTGTTTGGCATTATTTTTCTTGGTTTTTGTAAACAAGTTTGGTCAATTTATTTACACATAACATGTCTTTGTACCTAGTTTAGCTTTATTGAGCTTATTTATTGCACTTGACTAGTTGAAGCTTTGTAGTGCATGTTATGTGGGAAAGATGTTTATGGTGTTTATCACTTTGTCTTAATCTTGAAGTCACATGTTATTTGACTGTTGAACTTGATCCTTTTGAGAAAGGCATAAATAACCATCTCACCACTATTCACTAGCCAATCATGAATACCTTAGTGCATATCATAAGATTTTATGCTCGAGAAAGTGTAGCACATGCACAAAAAGAACATAAGGTGAAGCCTCGGTTTAATTGCTTAATGCTTAAAATTGGAGTGTACTATTAGGCTTGATGCCAAATCACATAATTAAAATTGATGTGTATATTATGAGGCAAAATTCAAGAAACTTACATGATTGCAAGCTTATGTTCTAGGAGATGTGGGAGGTATATAATGTAACTCTTTAGGTGATAGTCTCTTTTGAATTCTATGTGATGGATTTTGTAGACTTTGTGATTGATTGCTATTCACATATCACTTCACATGTATCTCAAGCTTTTGCTAGTTGCACACACTACACAAATTACTCTTGGCTAAACACTGTACATGTTATTGTGTGTGTTTTTGGTATGACCAACCAAGTTTGAAAATACCTTGAGTATTATGCAAAACATTTTTTTTGCTTGAGAATGTAAAGGAAGAATGGCTGAAAATTTCTTTGAAAAATTGGGGTTAAAACTTGGGTTTTTGAAAAAGCATTTCATCTCATACTCATGCATTTTGTTTCATCAATTTTAATGCTTTGAGGACTTGTGCCCAAAATGTGGTTGTTGTTTTTCAAAACTGTGTTTTTTCTCAAAAATTTTGTGAGCCTCTGCCTGTTTAGATCGATCCATTATGTTTTTCGATCGATCGAAAATTGCTTAAAATCCATTTAAAAGTATCAGGTTGATTCGATCAATCGAATGTAATTTTCGATCAATCGAATATCGCGAATCAAGTTTTTTAAAACACTGTTCTTGACTTTTTCAAATCACTTTTTCAAATAGTTTCAAAACCTTTTTCTCTCTTTTCGAATTGGCAAGCTCACTCAGCAATTTTTTGTCGTTTTCTTCCTAATCTTTTGCAAAGAATTTGTCATCTAAGGCCGTTAAGTCTATTTTACCCTTCCTTTCTCTTTTATTTTCAAGTTTCATGCATTTTTCCTCGAAATTTTTGGACCTATTTCTTTTTGGGGTTTTTGTTGATTCAAGCCATATTATGTTAAATTGATCAATGGGTTTTTGTTGGGACATGATATAAACTTGATATTGATGGTTTAATTTGATCAATTTTGTGATTTGTGAAACTGAAAATTCTAGGGCTTGTGTTTGATTTGAATTGGGGATTTGTTTCAATTGGGTTCAATTGATGAAATTGGCTTGTTGATTTGATGTAATTGATCATTATTATCTGTCCTCTAACTTGTATGACAATCAATTGGTCAATTTTTTATAAAATCAAACAAGTGGTTTTCAATTTTGGAGTTTTTGTCTTTAGAAACTCTGTGCTCGAGCCAATTTTGTGAAATTGAACTTAATTTGAACTTTGTTTACTACATTAGAACATTCATCATGTCATTAATATTGTTCATGCATCATATAGATTTTTGTTCTATATTTTTTTTGTGCTAACTTGCAATCTGCCCTTGGTTTGTATTTCTTTTATGTTCTTTTGGTTCTTTCTTTGTCTCTCTGTCCTTTCCTTAGCATCATGCCTAGGAAGACTAGAGCTCGTAGGACTGCTCCCTCACCTTCTCTTCCCCCACCTTCTTTTGATCGTGAGAAGTTTTCGAGTGAGAAAAACCAAGAGATTTTTGATACTTTGAACCATAGGCGTAAGATTTGGTCTGAGCGTTCTGTTGTGTTTGATGAGCTTGATCCTACCATTAGGATAAATTTTGAGCGTCGAGACTGGTTACCTCTGTTGGATATTTCTGATCCTCCTCCTCCAGCTACCCTGATTAGAGAGTTCTTTTCGAACATCTCTATCTGTGTCTATGATTCCAACACTTTGCTAAAAAGTTGGATACGAGGCGTAGAGTACACCATTACTCCTACTGTAGTGGCTGATGCTCTAGGGGTACCTTTGGTCCAGCACCCTGTCTACCCTTATAATGAGTCTCCTCTTTTGAGTGATGTCATGTCATACATCACTGAGTCTTCTATCCAGTGGGGTTCCGATCCTAGGATCACCACTGCTGAGCTATCTAAGTTGCACTATCTCTTCTTTAGGATAGCATGTCATTCTATATGACCCATTTCTCATCTTCACACCATTCCTCTTGAGCGATGTGTCTTTTTGTATGCTCTTGTGACTGATGCTCCTATCAGTTTTCCTTACTTATTCCTTCGTTCTTTGAACGAAGTTTATAGGAGTTCATCTTCCTCTAGGGGTACCTTTGGTCCAACACCCTGTCTACCCTTATGATGAGTCTCCTCTTTTGAGTGATGTCATGTCATACATCACTGGGTCTTCTATCCAGTGGGGTTCTGATCCTAGGATCACCACTGCTGAGCTATCTAAGTTGCACTATCTATTCTTTAGGATAGCATGTCATTCTATATGGCCCATTTCTCATCTTCACACCATTCCTCTTAAGCGGTGTGTCTTTTTTTACGCTCTTGTGACTGATGCTCCTATCAGTTTTCCTCACTTATTCCTTCGTTCTTTGAACGAAGTTTATAGGAGTTCATATTCCTCTCATGCTCTTGTTCATCCTATCTTTATTCATAGGATTTTGCTTTATCTTGGTCTAGATGATTTCTCTTCTTCTGAGCCCATTCAAGTTATTGCTCCCATAGGTGCGTCTTTTCTTAGACAGAAGGCTGCTCATCTTCGAGTTGGCTCTAAACACCCTAGGTCTGAGCCTTCTGGTAGCGCACCTCCTCCTTCTTCTTCTACAGGTCCCGCAGGTGAGAATGTTCCTGATCCTATTGGTGATGCTGCTGCTGTTGCTACTATTCCTCCACCTCCTTTAGATGACTTTGATATATGTCATACCTTGGAGACTGTCATGACCGTTCAGGCGGCTCATAGTCAGATTTTGGTGTACTTGCTTGATGAGATACATGCTCTGCGAGCCGACTTAGCACATCTTCATTCACCCTCACCACCTCCTTTTGATGATGGCATGTAATTGTCCTTTGGCATTCCGTCACAAAAAGGGGGAGTAGAGTTTTGACACTGTAGAGGAGTTTTTGTAGTTAGGGGGAGTTTTTCTTTTGTTTTGCAGAACTAGTGGAGATATTAGATTGTATCTAGGTGCTTCACTTTGTATATCATTTTTTTGGGGCTATTCATGTTAAGGGGAGATACGTTTATTTTGATATACATGATTCTTGTTCTTGTGTTCACTGCTTATTGATTTATATTTATGAGTTATATCATTGATATATGTCTTTATTATGTGTTGTGTGAAACATGCAAGAATGTTTTATTTTTGTTGTATCTAACTTAAGGGGAGAGTTAGTTTACATATCTATTGTTTACTGTTTTTTTTGTCACACATGCGTTTATGCGTTTGTTGAGTGTTTCAGGAATATACAGGTTGATTCAATTGAGCTGCTGTCTACACTTGCAACTGATGGATAGTAGTTAGGATTGAATTTGTGTTATGAGCTGTATTTTTGTAAAGGGCTTTTACTTGTAAACTTTGAGTTTTTAATTTGTGTTTTGTCACGGATTGCCAAAGGGGGAGTTTGTTAGGTTCTAAAGATTTAGGAATTTGTGTATTTAGAACTCTATAGTGCAATGTTGGCAAACCATGATCAAAACAATATGTTTAGTCTTGCTTAGGCTTGCTCAAAGTTGTATTATTCATGTAAAGTTGGAATTGAGAGGCTACAGATGCATTGGTGCATTTCGGCCTGGCTTGATCGATCGAAAGTTAGACTCGATTGATCGAAAGTTGGCCATAATGTTTTTTCTGCAGAATTTCCAACTCAGCCCTATCTTATTAAATGTTTAAGGTTTTATATTTTTGCCCTAGGTATATAAGGCAAAAACCCTAGCCACGTTTTAAGAGTTGCTTTGGTTGTATTGTTGCTCATACTTTGCAATTTGTGTGAATCTCTTGTGAGATCCTTGAGGAGCTTTCCTTCACATAAACTTAGGGTTTTCAAGGTAGAGATAATATCAACATCTTGATGATCAACTCAGT
Organism: Quercus ilex subsp. ballota; assembly: GCA_032727855.1. Classification (NCBI taxonomy): domain Eukaryota; kingdom Viridiplantae; phylum Streptophyta; class Magnoliopsida; order Fagales; family Fagaceae; genus Quercus; species Quercus ilex. The sequence continues at coordinate 59,539,286 of CM064911.1, forward strand.
TGCTGCCATTGGAGCTTAAAGAATAACAAGCGTCCCTTGTAGCTCATTAGAGAATCCAAGAAAGAAGGAGTCCGTGGATTCGGAGCTTGCACGTGGTCGTGTCAGTAAGTTCTACTGGTGGGTAGCACTAGGAAGTCAAGCGGGGAGCTTGTAAGTTCTTTTGTATGAACTTCGATTCTTTCATATGGTGGATTCAAGTTTACCTTGAGGATAGCTAGGTCAAATCCTCCCTAGGTTTTTACCGTGTGGTTTTCTAGGTCATTATATTATTGTATCTTTTATTTTTCCGCTACTTTATATTCTTGATATGATTGTTTGATTGTGATAACCTAGATTTGCATAATTTGACTAAGTTAATCACTTGGCTAATTTACTAGGCTAATCTAGTTGGGTTAAGGGGTCTAAAAACCGTTCAATATTTAATACCACTATATAAATATAATTGCATTCTAGGCCTTATTAATAAATTATATCTCAAGACTTTATTGTACATGCAACCCCTTCATAAAATATTCTTAGTAATACAAAGACATAAAAGTAGACTGCCACTTTGAAGATTATTACATCTTAATCCTTGAGTACGCAGTTTAATCATTTAAGTTATTCATGAAATCCGATTTCATAAATATATACTTTAGTAATTCCTTACTAAAGTGCTTAGGCCTAACACTCTGAATAACCGAACCCATTAAACTTATCTCAATGGAATATTTTATATCTTCGTTAAGAGATTATGAATTCCATCTTGAGAATATATGTTCCATCAACATTAAATGTGGTTGTCCAACATATTGAGGTTTTGATCGTGACTTTAGATCTCACTACTTATATATCAAAGCAACCTACACTTCATGATCAGGTCCATTATTCTCTCAAGATTAAGAGTTTATGTAAATAGAAGTCGTGAGATTTATTATTCATTTGACAATCGTTAGGAGAATAATAAATCTCACAGTGGTCCAGTTCAATATGTCTTACTCTTAAAATATATCAACATATCAACTAGAAGTCTCCACTTCCATGATCAAGACAAATCATCTTAGTTGATATGTCATAGTCTTCGCAGATGAAATACTCAATTTCATCACCGAGTAAGAACTAAAATTCTGAGTTTACAAAGAACTTGTGACTTATATCTTCTGTGACTAAATCACATAAATCACATACTATATGCTCATGGATTATATGATAATGTCCAAATATTCTTGTTACCGTTATTTTAGATAATAATAAAACAACTTTATTAATCAAAATATTAAGTCATACATAATGTCATACATAGCATCATACAATAGGATTTAAGGGCACTAATCCTAACATTTCAAGTATGTGTGCGCATGCAGTAAGCATGCGTACGAAAACATGCCCTAAACCATAACCCAAAAACACAAGAACACAGCAGAACATTATCTTAACACTAACAGCCTAATATACTTAAAATGACAAAGCAAAGAAAACCTAAACTAAACAAACATATGCTAACATAAACAAACAAGAAACACAAGAAAAATGAAAATCAAAACATGGAAAAGAAAAAGAAAAGGAACTAGAACATTATACCTCAAAATACAAAGCGCCTTAGCTTGATTTTGATCGTTTCCCTCAGTCAATCTATTCAAAATCAAATACAAAGTGATTAGTAAACTTGAAACTCGAAGATCAAGAATAGAAAAAATGCCTCAATCATAAAAATATTGACTTAATGATGTTTTGTGAAAAACTCCCTCTTTGATTCACTATTTCTAATAAATCTTGTGTTTTCCCTTAGGATTTTCTATGTGTTTTGAAAAGGTACCATTTATGGCTTTTTATAATCAGTAAATGGGAGTTTGGAATAGCTCCAAAACTATGTGAGATTTGTTCCAAAACCAAATTTTAAATGCAAAACACTTGTCTTTCATAGTTTCTAGAACCCTAGCATGCACATGCATGCCCATGCATGTGTACGCAAAGCTTAAGCATGCATGTGCATACACATGTATATGTACACATGCCCTAGGGATTCCATGGCCTTAATTTTCCAAAAATAGCTTATTTTATTTGTAAAAGAGTTATATTTTTCCTAAAACATTTTCCTCAAGTGAATTTCAATTTGGCCTTAAACGAACCTTAGGCTTTAGAATTCCAACATTATTGGGTAACGGAGGCCCGAGTCGTAAGGAGTACAAAATGTAGTGTCTACACATATAAACTTACATATCATGTTCATCAAAACCCACATCACATTCATCAGGACAAAGCAATATCACATCCACAAACAAATGCATGTTTATGTAAATGCATGCCTTACCTGACCGCATCATAGCACCTATGCATCAATGCATGGACATGTTATATGCATGTTCATGGCAAAACAAAAGGTTAAAACCCTAAACTAGCGTACAAAGAACAAATAAAGCAAACAAACATAGAGGTAGAGACTCATAAGCATAAAACAAGACAAGGTAGATGCATATTATATAAGTAAAATAAATAGAAAAAAGCAAAAAGGTTCGGATTAGGGTTCCTGGGCATGAGTATGCGTGTGCATACATAGGGCCTACGTGCATAGTCCAGTTGTATACGTATGCATACTTCAAGTATGTGTGCCCATGCAATAAGCATGTGTACGCATACACACCCTAAACCCTAACCCAGAAACACAAGAACACAACAAAAAATTATCTTAAAACTAACAGCCTAATATAATTAAAATGACAAAGCAAAGAAAACCTAAACTAAACAAACATATTATAACATAAAAAAAACAGGAAACACAAGGAAATGAAGGTCAAAACATGGGAAAGAAGAAAAGGAACTAGAACATTATACCTCAAAACACAAAGCTCCTTAGCTTGATTTTGATCATTTCCCTCAGTCAATCTATTTAAAATCAAATAAAATGACTAGTAAACTTGAAACTCGAAGATCAAGGCCAGAAAAAGGCCTCAATCAAAAAAATATTGACTTGAGGATGTTTTACAAAAAACTCCCTCTTTGATTCACTATTTCTAGTGAATCTTTTGTTTTCCCCTAGGATTTTTTATGTGTTTTGAAAATGTACCGTGTATGTCTTTTTATAATTATAAAATGGGGGTTTGGAATAGCTCCTAAATGATGAGAGATTCATTCAAAAACCAAAATTTAAACGTAGAACACTTGTATTTTATAGTTTCTAGAACCCCAGTGCGTGCGTGTGCATGCACGAAGCGTGTGCATTTCTTTTTCAAAAATAGCTTATTTAGTTCATAAAAGAGTTATATTTTTCCGAAAACACTTTTCTCAAGTCAATTTTAATCTGATTGGGCCCAAAACCAATCTTGGGCTTTAGAATTCGAACATCATTAAGGAATTGGGGCTCGAGTCATAAGGGGTACAAAATGCGGTGTCTGCAGTTGTTCGTACTGTTGGAAATAATCATATACGCAGCCGAAAAATAAACAGATCTACTTCATTCAGAATTGATAACATGCAATAAGTAAGTTTCATAATATAGAACAAGAAAGTGTACCTTGGTGTAGTGAATTTCAAAAACAAAGATCAGAAGTTCTCAGGAACACTTTCAATCTTCACTCCAATTCCACTATCGCCCAAGATGTGTGATCTCTCAATCAGTTTCCAAGGGAGAGTAATTGAGTGGCTTCACTCACACATACACACTTTTTCACAAACTTGTTGTGTGTTATTAAATTCTGTATGTTTCTCTCCTAGTAACTGATTGTCTAATTGGGCTAGCCTTTTGGGCCTTTTCAATTGGGCTTTAGTATGTGGCTTGGAGTGGGACCAAAAGGGACCAATAAGACACTAGCTCCAATGGGCCTTGAGCTTTTCTGTCAACTCTTGACAAGTCCAAAGTTACCATTAATTATATTTAATACCACTACATAAATATAACTGCACTCTAGGCCTTATTAATAAATTACATCCCAAGACTTTATTATACATGCAACCCCTTCATAAAATATTCGCAGTAATACAAATTTATAAAAGTAGACTGCCACTTTGTAAATTACTACATCTTAATCCTTGAGTACCCGGTTTAATCATTTTAAGTTATTCACCATATATTTATGAAATCCAATTTCATAAATATATATATATATATATATATACTTTAGTAATTTCTTACTAAAGTGGTTAGGCCTAACTCTCTGAATAACTGAACCCATTAAACTTATCTCAATGGAATATTTTATATCTCCATTAAGAGACTATGAATTTCATCTTGAGAATATATGTTCCATCAACACTAAATGTGGCTGCCCAACATACTAAGGTTTTGACCGTTATTTAGATCTCACTCCTAATATATCAAAGCAACCTATACTTCATGATCAGGTCCAGTATTCTCTCAGGATTAAGAGTTCATGCAAATATAAGTCGTGAGATTTATTATTTAATTGACAGTAATTAGGAGAATAATAAATCTCACAGCGGTCCAGTTCAATATGTCTTAACTCTTAAAACATATCAACATATCAACTAGAAGTCTCCACTTCCATAATCAAGACAAATCATCTTAGTTGATATGTTATAGTCTTCGTAGATGAAAAGCCCAATTTCATCACCGACTACGAACTAAAATTTTGAGTTTACAAAGAACTTGCGACTTATATCTTCTGTGACTAAATCACATAAATCACATACTATGCATCTTATGGACTAAATGATAATGTCCGAATATTCATGTTACGATTATTTTAGATAATAATAAAACAAATTTGTTAATTACAATATTAAGTCATACATCATATCAAACATAATGTCATACATAATATCATACATAACATCATACAATAGGATTCTAGGGCACTAATCCCAACACGTACTCCAATACAATGGAACCATGGACACCAAATCCAAACCTACATTTGTCCTTTTAGGATGCCTCTTCTTATTTGTTTGTTTAATAACATGCTTGTTTACCCCCTTTGTGTGATTTCTTTCCTTGTTTGCATTTCTTGCTTGTTTGCTTTGTGTGCTCTTCTTTGTTTCTTTGTTATCTCTTTTGCTTGTCTGCTAGCTTTGTGTTTTCTTTGTTTGTTGCATGTACACGCTTGGAACAAGAGTGCAACTTCCAAAATGCAAGCAAAAATGTGAAAAATGCAAGTAAAAGGTGCAAGCCCAAAAATGGCAATGATTAGTAGATTACGAGGCTTAACCCTCTCCACGTGGTTCTCTCTTTTTCTTAGCCTTTTCTTTATAATCATGTTTAATTTAATTTTCCTATACCATGTTAGGCCATACCCTGTAGATGTAGACAATGTCTGATTTATCTTTCTTGTACCTTACTTGGGTCTTGTTCCTTGAGTACGGAAATGTCTAGTTCCTTAGGTCATTGGCAATATCTAGTTTATTTTCCTACTTAATGTGCTCACATTGTGCATGTCTCAATCCACAAACAACTCCAATAGCTCATTCCACACCTTAGTCTTGCACGAATCCAAGCTATAGTACCATCTTGATGCACCTCACATGAGTGAGAGAGGAAATGCGTGAAAAGTTTGCTTCTCATCCAATCCTTTCATTTCAACAATGCTTAGGTACCTGCTAACATGTTGCTTTGGATCACCAGTTCCATCAAACTTTTCTGCATCAGAAATATTGAATTTTGGAGGCAATGTGATGGGAGTCCTTGAACTTATGCCTTCCATGTTATAGAGGCAATCATCCATCCCTTGGGCCTTACAAAAGGCTAATTGCATTTTCTCCATTTTTCTTTCATAGCCACGATTTTCACAGTGAGTTTCTCAAATTGCTTGTTCCTTTCATAATCGGAATTGTCTCTTTCATCCCAACCTTCTACTTCTTCATCTTCGAAAATCTCTACATGTGCGGCCTTCTTCAGCTTGGCTTCTTCTAGCTTTGTGAGGTGACTCCCCATCTTCTTGAGAACATCGCTATACTCCTCCATTACCTTCAATATCCGTTGTGCAGACTCATCAGTAATTGGAGTAGCCATTGTTACTTGAGATGATCCCCCTTCTTGAAATACTTCTTCTTGATGTGTGTCCTCAATCTTGACTAAGCGTCTTCTGTGCTTCTCTCGGGCCCAAATTGGAGTGGGATTGTGTTTACTTGATCTTGGTGGTGCAATGGTGCCTGAAAAGAAGTCCCATCTTTATTAAGTTCATGTCCAATTAAAAGATCCCTTTTAACTTTAGATGTTCTTAGAAAACTGTTTAGTCTGTTTTAATGAAGGCCCAATTACAAAATCACTCCCTTTCCTCTCATGAACCTTGCCCCTTATTTCCTTTGGGCTTTAGTCCATTTTACAATAATGCTCTCATCTTATTCTCATGGACTTTCATTATAATGCACTTAGAGATTTTCGACCCTTTGTCTCATATATGGGCCTCCTCTCATGAACCTTGCCCATTGTTTCATTTGGGCTTTAGTCCATTTTACAATAATGCTCTCATTTTATTCTCGTGGGCTTTCACTAGAATGCACTTAGAGATTTTCAACCCTTTATCTCAAATATGGGCCTATAATGTATTCATCACCTTTGGGCTTTTCTTTCTTTATTTCATTATCATCATTTTTTGAAGTACCCTTTTAGCCAGAATACATTGTAACCTTTCCCTCAAAGTCCATGAATTTCTCATCATTTTGGGTCTAGGCATGCAACAAAGAGGCCCAAGATGAGGGAATTTCATTTTGACTTTGTAGAACATTAGATGCTAAGTCCATAGCATACTTGTTACCATAAGCCCAAAGTCCTCTTTTTTCAAAATGCCTTTTGATTTGGGTTTATCATAGCAATTAGGCCATGGTCTTATAAATCTTTCAAATTAAGATACTACCTTTAGAATTTAGGATAAGCCTCTTATATATGAAAACTTTTTTTCTTTTATCCCAAACATTTTAGGATATGCCATTACTTTTGGGTCATCCTTCAATTTTACATCTTTTATTTGTTCTTTGGAGTTAGGTGAGCGCAACATATATGGTTGAACAAACAAGAGATATAAAGGGTATCCTCTTTTGATGGGATCTAAGATCTCTAGGTTCCCTAGAGCTAAAAGGATAGATAAGTAGGTCACTCACAACTAGGTGGGCCATGATTCCAACCGAGGGCCAAAGTGGACCTTTGTTTGGTGGTAAACCATTAATGTACTCAAAGCCCATCATAGGTAATGACACACATTGTGAGTTGGTGGGATGAACTTTGAAAGACTTTAGCCTGAACAAGCCTTTATTATGATTAAGAAATATGACACATTGGAATCAAATTCTCTATCCCTAGTAGAGTCACCATTGTGGGCGCAACATGAGGTCGGGCCTTTTTCTTGGGGGAGTATGCCTCGCCCAAGTGGACTAGTGCAGAGAAAATAAGGAGTTGCCACCTAGTTTTATGGTCTAGGAACCATGGATATAGCTCCCTTACATTGAAGGATTACTCTTACTGCCAGAGTATGGGTTCGGAGTTTAGGTATGGTCTTGGAAAGGTGTTAGGCAACCAAAACCACCCAACCCTTGGGTCGGCTTCTACTCATTGTGTCCTACATCTTAATCCTATTAAAGGAACATTCAACATTGCATCTTAACACACACACACTAGCATACATCTAAGCATACAACATGGCATTTCATCCCAAGACCTAACATTCATCTTTTATGCTTATGATCGGTGCAAAACTACTAGTGCACAGTATCGTAGTTTTATAGTAAAGTGATGAGAAGAGTATTGTCCTCAAGGATTGGTAACTAGCTTTTGACAGATACCAAAGTTATGTTAATCTCGATTTTATCTAGAGAAGTCACTAAGTTTGTTGTAATTGGAATTTAAAATAAAATCAAATTAAAGAAAGTACGCAGAGGAAAAGAACGATAATGCTTGAAAATCAAATTAATGGGAAGAAAACTTCTAGGAAATCAATTTCACCTAATCCCTCACTATGCTTTACTCATCTAGCTAATTGAATTTAATTCTCTCTGTTTGTTAGCAATCTCAAAAAAAACATCCAAAAGCCTCTTTCGTCAATCAATTGGAAACCATCTTGTTCATCAATTTACACAAGAGTATGCAATTTAATAAAGCAAGAAAGAATTAAGACCAATGATTTTAATACTACACAGGTTCATACAAGTCTTTCGATCTCTATATTTACCTATGCCGAAATATTCAAGATCTATCCTATAATTCCCTCTTTCGACTGCAAATCACAAGATCAAAATCATCTAATTAATGGCCGGTTAATTAGAAGCAATAAGCTCAGAATAAATCAGACAAACATAAAGAGAATTAATTCAAATTAACATGGAAAAGCAAGCATAGTTCAGAATTAGATTACATCATTTTCCTAGAATAAAGAAAATTTAGTTCATGCTGAAAATTAAACTCAACAAAAACGAATTCACCATAATTTTTCTGAGAAGATTATAAGGAAAAATGGATGCTCAAAGAAAATATCTTGTCTCTGTCTCTGCTGCTTTCTCCTTTTCTGTTCAGCATCGTCCCCTCAGTTCAGCCTCTCTTTTTCAGTTTCGGCCTCTTTGTCTAGCAGAGAACGTGTTCTCCTCTGCTCAATTTCAACGCCTTCCTTTTCTTTTCTTTTTTTCTCTTTTCTTTTTCAGTTAAGGAAAAAGCGTCTTGCACCCTAAAGCCCCAACATGTTGCTCTTTTTTTTTTCAGCCCCAACATGTTGCTCAAAAGCCCAATACGTGTTGCTAAAAAGCCCACTCTCTTTTCAGTGTTCAGCCACCTCTCTTTTTCTTTTCTTCAGGAGAAACTGTGTTGCCCTCTAAAGCCCACACCTTTTTTCTATTTTGTGTGTGCGTCCAAAAGCCCAAGTCAAAACCGACTTCATCAAAACCCAGAGGGACCTGCTTTTCATGCCAACTTCTAAGGCCAAAAAGAAATCTGAAATAAAATTTAAATAACAATAATGAAGTCTAAAATAAAAAATAAATAAATAAAATTAGACTAAAGTTTAAAGTTGAGAAGTGATAAATTATACTGAATTATTCAAGTCATCAGCTTATTAACCAACCCTAACATACATCTATCATGGCAATCACATCATAAACCCTAGCATTCATCAATCATGCATGGCAACTCATGTTATCTCATCCAAGGTAGCAAAATGAATCATGGCAGAAATTAGGCATGGTATCAAAGCATCAATCATCAAATATTACCTAATCATGTAAGCCTAGTATCCACACAACAAACAACATGTTCATCACAAAAATGCTTGTTTCATATAAATGCATGACTTACCTTACTTACCTTACTGCACCACAGCACCTATGGCATCAATGTATGATCATATGAATCCATGTTTATGGCATTGAAGCACGAAATAAAAAGAAACCCTAATATAATATGTTAAAGGCTAAACAAATAAAAAAAGGAACAGAAGTTCAAAAACATATATAACTGGTTATCTAATTAGGCTAGCCTTTTGGGCTTGCCCAATTGGGCTTTAGTTTGTGGCTTAAGATGGGACCAAAGGGAACAAATAAAACACTAGCTCCAATAGGCCTTGGGCTTATCTATCAACTCTTGACAAGTCCAAAGTTATCATTAATTATATTTATTACCACTATATAAATATAATTGCACTCTAGGCCTTATTAATAAATTATATCACAAGATTCTAATGATATCATTTGACCCCTCCATGAAATATCCATAGTGAACAAAGTCATAATGAACTGTCACTTTGTAAACAACTATTTTATCCTTAAGTACCGGGTTTAATCTTTTAGTTATTCATATTTATTAAATTTCAATCAATATAAACTTTAGTAACTCCTTACTAAAGTGGGCGCCCTGAATAACCAGTTCCCATTAAACTTATCTCAATGGGATATTTCGTATCTCTATAAAAAGAGATTATGGATTCTATCTTGAGAATATGTGTTCCCACAACACTACGTGTGGTTACCCAACATACTGAGGTTTTGATCGTGAATATTAGATCTCATTCCTGACATATCAAGGTAGCCTACATTTCATGATCAGGTTCACTATCCTCTCAGGATTGAGAGTCTATGAAATTAGAAGTCGTGAGATTAATTATTCAGGTGATAGTTGTTGATTGAATAATTAATCCCACAGTGGTCCAGTTCAATATGTCTTAACACTTAAGACACATCAACTAGAAGTCTCCACTTCCATGATCAAGACAAACCATCTTAGTTGATGTGTTATAGTCTTCGTAGACGAAACGCCTAATTTCATCACTAACTACGAACTATATTTTGAGTTTACAAGGAACTTGTGATTTATATCTTCTATGACTAAATCACATAAATCACATACAATGCATCTCAAAGACTATGATAATGTGTCATTAGTTCATTTATAAATAGTCTCATATAATTAAACAATTTAATTATTTATGACATGCCAATAAATTGGATTTTAGGGCATAAACCCCAACAATCTCCCACTTGCCCTCAAAGACAATTTACCATATATCTGACACTTATATCTCTTTAGAGTAATTCATAATCACTCTAAGGCAATGTTTAGAAACTAGTTTCAGCCAGATTTATTGCATAAATTATTTTTTCTACTACTACATCTCATGTACTCATACCTCTCTAATGAGATAATACTTACACTTAATGTGTATCTTCACCACCTAGGATGAACACATATCTTGAAGTCCAACTTCATGAATCACAATCAAACTACAAGTCAGTATTTGTACAACCAGTAACCATCAAACCCTCATTTTGGTGGACAAGCATATAATCCCCCATTCTCCTAAGATATTTGAGTATATACTTTACTCCCACTAAATTAGGTGATCTTGGACTCAAATGATATTTGCTTACCATGCCCACTGTAAAATAGATATTTAGCCTAGTATATAGCATAGCAAAAAGACTTCCTATTGATATGGTATAAGGAATCATCTTAATATGCTCTTCCTTTTATATGTCTTAGGACTAGTCCTTTATAAAGGAACTTCAAAATTAAATGGAAAGAATCCTTTCTTGAAGTATTACATGCTATACTTGGCTAGAATCTAATCTATTTAAGCAGTTTAAGATAGACCCAACATCCTAATTTTTGAATTTTTAACAAAGTTTAATTCTTAGGATGTGACCAACCTTTCCCAAGTACTTTATATCAAACTAGACTAGACAACATAAAACTCTATTGATGACAATAACTCCATATCATTCTAAATTATTAGAATGTCATCAACATACATTAAGATATTTATTATTCTATATAGCTTTTACACACATAAGGCCTTTTAATACTTGATCAAAATCAAACAACTTGATTGCTTGATCAAAGGTGATATTTTATGATTTAGATGCTTGCTTTAGTCCATAAATGGACTTTAAGCAACTTGCATACTAAACACTACTGGTTCTTTGCTATGAACAAGTCTAGTTACATCATATAGATGTCTTCCTCAAGATTGCTACTAAAAGAAGCTTTCTTGATATCCATTGCCATATTTTATTTAAATGAAATATAATGAATAAGAGAATCTCAATAGAGTCAAACTTGATTATTGGTGAAAAAATCATTTCGTAGTCGAACCATTTCTTTTGAATAAATCTTTTCGCCACCAATCTTGACTTTAAAGATTTACACCTTCAAATCTATCAATCTCATTTACTTGTCGACCTATTTGAAAAACAATAGGCATAATGCCACTAGGTGCCTCTACATGTTTCTTTTTTGTTCTGTGTTCCCTTATGCAGATGTCTCCTACCAAACATTCTGTGACCAAGAAGTCATCAAAACGTGCTCGCATAGATTCTGACAACTTCAAGTCTATGGAGGTAGATTTGAAGTACAATGACTGCTACAAAAGAGCAACAATTGTCTTGGAAAGGGTTGTCAAGTTGGATACCCTTGAGGACACCTTCATACCTGAAGTGTTCACAGAAAGGACGTGGAGAAAGCTCTTAAATCCGGTTGGAGTTGTCAACTCGAAGATCATAAGGGAATTTTTCTCAAATGCTAGTGTGGAAAGGGGATCATATAGATTGCTAGGATAGACACAAAGTGTTTGTGATTACTAGGGAAAGCAAACAAGAATTTTTGGAAATTCGTCCTCCATCATAGCCAATCACACTCCAGTATGAGGATTGTTTGGACTCTACTGAAGAAATGGGGTTGACTCTTGGTGGTACACTTAAGAAGACCTCCATGAACACAATTTCGTTTAGTCCGGAGATGAGGACCTTAGCTGAAGTGATGATCCATAATTTGTACCTAGTCACCAACCTCACGACATTATCCGCTCCAAGGACAATCTTCTTGTATGATCTCTTTACTTACAAGGAGATTGATATATGTGGACACGTCTTCCATCTATTGAAGAAGAGCATTGAGAAGCAGAATTCCTGAACAGTCATGCTATTCCCCTCACTCATAATGAGCCTCATTGAAAAATCAAGGCTCAAACTTCCAAGTGGCCTCACTGTGGTTTAGAGGGACTATCCTATTGGTGCACACACAGTGACTAGGAGCACAGCTCACATTAAAGGCTCCAAAACAGGTGTGAATACGATACCACAGAATCATGCTAAGGAAGAGGGTGACGATACAGAGGAGGAGATTGACAGATTCACTGCTGCTTCAGAGACTTTAGCTCAGCCATCATCTTCAGCACCAGCATGAGGATCAGACAGACTTGATCGTCTCCTAGCTAAAATGGACCAGATGTCTACCGTGATTAACTCATATGTGCAGCACACCGCGGACTAGTTTGCCTATATTCAGAGCCAGATCACTGCCTTATCTTCACAGATTGATGATTTGTCCATGCAACAGGGATCAGATTCAAAGTCCGATCAGTTCTAGCCTCTTTGGCCATTCCGATCAAAAAGGGGGAGAACTTTTTGAGGGGGAGCTTGCACATTTGAGGGGGAGCAGAGCATAGAAAAAGTTTAGACTTAGATTCATTGGTTCATTCAGGCAGTTTAGCACTATTTATGTTTGGTTTAAATTGTTTTAGTGTGTATAACTCTTGGATAGTTGTCTTTATTGCTTTCTTTTAAAGCTTTAGTACTCTGTTTTTAATTTCAGTTTATATTCAGTATTTGTGTTTATCTCAATGCTTTGTAGCATTTTTTTGTACTTTTAAGATATTGCTAATATGTCTTAAGTACCTCACTCTTGTACCCTTAGTAGGATTTTGTATCCTAGATGCAAATACTTCGCATATTTTGCATCGGTTGAGTGTTGGACATGCAATTGATCCTTGTGATTGTTCTTATTGCATTGCATGTCTGAATGAGCATTTACTAGCTAAATGTTCATTGTAGTCATTCTTTAAATATTTTTCCTGTTTGATCAAGATATGCTTACATGTTTTATAGTGTTTACAAACTTGATCGTACTTTACTTGCTCATGTACATACCATGTATTCAACTTGTCATAAGCTTAATGAGAGTTTTTTTTGTGTGCAAGTGTTTCAGGTTACAGGTATATACGTGCAAGTGCTTCACAGCTTCTAGATTAGGTGTGAGTGAGTTTTGCCACTATTCCCAAACTCACGTTTAAGTCTAGAGTCTGTTTTAGGGGTTTTGTCATGGAATAGCCAAATGGGGAGATTGTAAAGTTGTAATTTACAACTATGTGTTTTGTTGGCTTTTATTTCGTGTCAACTTTGATTGTAATTTTATTCAACCTTTTGTACCATGTATTTATTGTGGGATTTAATTGTAAAGGTTGTGTGATAGAGAGAGAGAGTGTGTGAAGACTCAAGCAATTGAAGACTGTAGATTTTTTTTTCAGGTAGCTCGCGACTTAGCATCCTGCGAAGTGATTCATGTGACCTGCATATGCTGGAATGCGAAGAGTAAGGACAGGATGGAGACAGCTGTGTTTCGCAAGTAGCTTGTGGGTAGGAGACACCCGTGAAACATTATGTTTTGTCAAACTATCATTTCTGATACACTCTTTCTGTGCCTACACTATTTATACCCACATTACCCAAAAATGTTAAGGAGTGCTTCTGAGAGAAAACCCTAGCCACAAACCTTGAGAGTTAGAGATTGTTATACCCACATTTCCCTCCACAATTGCTTATGGATTTTCCTTAACTCCTACCTCTCCATTTCCATACCATTGAGAGGTTGATAGCCCAAACACCACATCCTTTCAAAGTATTCAATGAGGTCTTGGTGCTGTTGGGAAGCATTAGAAGAAGACAAGGATGGCAGATGCAACATGGAGCTTGTTGCGGGATTCGAAGAGCTAGACAAGACACGGTTCCAAGAAGCCTTGTTGGAGTAGGAAATTGGAGGGCTTAGGTACATCAGGTAGATTAGGCTTGGAAGGTCTCTTGCTAACCCATGTATCCCAACTAATTGTCTAGTGGATCGATTTCCGCTTGGAGGGTAGCGGAGAGGTTTTTCTCCGAGTTCTTTGGTTTCCTCTTTGATAATACATTGGCGTGTTATCTTGGGTTTGCATCTCTCTTCCCTACTCTTTTACATTCCATTTTATTGCTGTGTTGTTATGATTATGGATTAGAGTAGCTTGTTTGTTTATCTGCTCGCATTTACACTATTCCGCACTTAGTATTAAGTTAATGTAAAATCTTTTGAGCTGTAACTTTAATTTGGGGGTCTAAACAGCTCTTATATTTTCAACACATTTTTTGAGCATTCACGTAGGACCGAGGATCAAATTCATAACCTTATGGAATGACTTCAAAAGTTTATCCCAAAAGTATGAATTTATTTGGTAATAGATAATCCTCCAATTACGATATTGTACCGGTGTATTAGCTATCTATAGAATAATGTTTTGTGGTGTATCTGATACAACCACTCATTTCTTTTGTATTTTATAGTTGTCCTACAACAAATTTTGACATTTTCTTCTAGAATGCTCTACTTTTAAAAAGAGCCCTATTCCTCCTTTATGTATGCACTAACTTAAAGAAGTCATTGGAACTTCATTCCTTTACAAAAAGGAGCCCTATATCATATTATCCTCTAAATAAAATTCATAGACTGGGAATATAACAAAATAATGGTTCTAGAAGCCCATCTTTCACCAATCTTGAATATCATTTAGATTAATAAGATCTAGACATAAGTGCCAAAACATACAATACCAAAGAATGGAAACTTTCTCTTTAAAAGGTAAAACATGTGAATTTCCATCTAGAAAACAATCACGAACATTGCTTAGCTTTACCAAAGCAGAAACTCTTTCATTTTGGTCATTCTTTTAAGCTTAATTTCCTTTTGGCAACTACTAGGGTAACTAGTTGTCCAACTGTTTGGTATTATAATTCCTCTTTTTACCACCCTTACCTTTCGGTTCAAGCTAAGAATTTGAATTAAATCATGTTGATCCTAGCCTTAGCTTTTAGGTGTCTTCCGTTGCGTAGAACTCACTTATCAACTCAGATAACATAAAAAGAATTTATTTTCAAAACAATCTGAATTGATCAAATGATTCCAACAAGGGCTTGTGGATCATATCCGTATGAGATTAACATTTAATCTTTACATCCAAGAATTCCAATTCATTTAAAAATAAAATATTTTCATAAAATGATATAGAATTGGAACTCCTTAAGCCTTTCTTAGCAATCAATATGATTCATACCAAACATCTCATTTAAACTTAATATAAAGTCTAAGTCTAGTACTAACTCTTGCATCTCATGCTGTAGAACAATTGAGATAGAAGTTAATATAACATTTTAGCATTTCATTTGAGACTATGATCACATCATAAGCTATCTTCCATAAATGCATCATGTATAGGAAATTATGACAATGCTAAATCAAAACATATCTATGTACTTTAGCTCCTTTAAGCACCATGTCCAAAATTATTTTTTAGATAATGTGATTCAATTAAAATAGTAGTTAGAGAACAAAAATTTATGACAACTTTATTTTGAGACAATGAACATAAATACAAGGACATTATAATTTTGCATCCATAATCATATAGTGTGGAACCCGAAAAACCATACTATACTAGGTGCAACGACAACCTAATCCCACAATTAATATTCCTCAGCATAGAGTGAATACCAACCACTATGATCAGGCGACAATTTTTCTCATTATTAATGCTATCATGGTAACTCTTACCAAAAAAAAATAATTTGCTACTTTTCCTTTAGCCTCTAAGTAATAATGACATAGCTCCTTTGGGAAGTTAACATTACACTTAGTCTAGTATACACCATTCTAGAATCATGTGTAAACACATTTCATCTCCCTTATAGTGTTTAAACTTGTAGTACCATGAAACAAAACACCCTCATTTGGGATCACGAGGCATATACGCCAAGACGAGGTGCCTGTTCACACTACTTTAAATAGGTAAGTTCAATCTTGTAGTACTATGAAGTAAACACCCTCCTTTGGGATTGCGAGGCATATACGCCAAGACGAGGTGCTTACCCACACTACTATGAACCAATAATGGAGGCCGTGAGATCCAACCCTTGTATCTCTCTATCACTAGAAATTTTAAAACAAGTGGATTGTCTTGAAATCATTGTGACCTAATCACTATTTTAACCTTGCACATCAAATGTGATTAATTGTTTAAATTTGATGTGATCTGACTAAGTCATGTCACAGTAGCGTAACAAACATTCGTGTAATCACAAAGAAGTTTAATCATGTAATCCTTGAAGTAAATACCCTCTGCATGTAATGCAAGGCTCAAGGCCAAGACAAGGTATCTATTCACATTACAATAAACTTAACAAAAAGGGTTATTTCATCACTCTCACTTGTTATTTAGGTTTTTGTTTAAATAATTGTAATCCCATTACAACTAATAACCTTGCACTTGTTGAAAACTCTAATCTCATTAGAATCACTAACTAAAATGGAAGTCCTAAACTATTTAGGATTCCTTAAACCCTAATGGATCAAAAATTAGTTATAAAGAACTCTATCCTTAATTTATTTGATGTAGAATTCTAATCTCATTGGAAATTATATCCCTTTTAATTAAAGCTTTAATCTCATTATATCTTCTAATTAAAATAAATTAAGAACTTTTAATCATACAAAAATTCCAATCTCATTAGAATGTTTCTTAAAAGACAAGTCCTAAACTATTTAGGACTAAGAGTTTTATTTAACTAATATCATTTATCTCATTCGGTCTTTTAGTTAGATAATGATTAATAAATGTCCTTAACTTTTAAGGACTATAAAATTAATCACTTTATATAAAACCATGTGTAATCTCATCACACATTACCTTGCTTTTTATCAAAGTTTTAACACTTAATTGAAAAGCAAGTGAAAATTCAAAATTCAGTGCCTTCGATCAGTCAAACCTATTTCTTGATCAATCAAAAAAATGAAGAAATTTATCACAAAGCCACTGCCTCGTAAAATCGATTCTCGATTCTTGTTCGATCGATCGAAAATAACATTCAATCGATCAAAAGGAATTCCCGATCGATCGAGACAGTGAAGAATTTCATCATAGAGTTTATGCCTGAATCAATCGGTTCTTGATTCCTCTTTGATCAATCAAAAAGTAAATTTGATCGATCGAAACTCGCAAAATTGAATTTTTCAGAATTTTCTAGCAACCGTTTTTGACAGTTTTTGCTATTTTCCATCAAAAACACCATTTGATTTTATGAATGAAGATTCATAGACCAAATATTAAGGTTTTCAAGATCATTATTAAGAACCATAATAATGCTAAAAACTTTGAAAACATAATCCTAATCTCATTAGGAATAAATTTCATTAAAGGATTTTAACCATTAACCAAAAAAAAAACTTTAATTCTAGCATTAACACACTGTTTGATCAATATCAGAAATTTGTACCATTACTGAAAAAAGAATCCTTGAATGTATACATAGATAACTTTCTCAAAGTCACATCATGCATATATTAATATATACTATCATATTAAGAATACTATCTCATCCTAATGAAGTCAGACCATCAATTCTTTATGAACATTAAAGGCGTACCTCACTAATACAAAAACTAGCAAAGTCAACACCGTAACTAAAAGATATACCATGGTCCACTTCGAAAAAACTGAATCCAACATATATCACATATATAAAACACAGCATATAGATTCAAGGACACAATTGTGTAAAAACTTTACTGCAGAAAATAAAAACACCAAGAAAATGATTTTTCTTTAATTCTAAAACTCAATCACATGTTATACAAGCATGATATTGAAGACCACTTTAATACTAATTGTTAGAAAATCTGGTTTTGTATATCATACAAAACACACAGCGGAAGCAACAAACACGGATCTACTTCATTCATGAGAGGTAACATGTAACCTTGAATTCTAGAACGAAGAATAGAAAGTGTACCTTGATGTAGTGAAATTCAAAACCAAGACTTGAGAATACCTCTAATCATCATCTCAATTCCACATGGTGCCTAAGAAGTGTGGTCTCTCAATCAGTTTACATTCATGTGTTCAAGGGAGAATAAGAGAGTGGCTTACACTCACATACACACCATTTCCATACTCTGAAAATTATGCATGTTCCTCTACTTACCCAATTGGGCTAGCCTTTTGGGCCTGCTCAATTGGGCTGTAGTTTGTGGCTTGAGATGGGACCAAATGGAACAAATAAGACTCTAGCTTCAATGGGCCTTGGGCTTTTCTATCAACTCTTGACAAGTCCAAAGTTACCATTAATTATATTTAATACAACTATATAAATATAATTACACTCTAGGCCTTATTAATAAATTATATCCCACGACTTTAATGATATCATTTGACCCTTCCATGAAATATCCATAGTGAACAAAGTCATAATGAACTGTTACTTTGTAAACAACTATTTTATCATTGAGTACCCGGTTTAAACTTTTAGTTATTCATATTTATTGAAATCCAATTTCAATAAATATAAACTTTAGTAACTCTTTACTAAAGTGGGTGCCCAGAATAACCAGTTCCCATTAAACTTATCTCAAGGGGATATTTCGTGTCTCTATAAAAAGGGATTATGGATTCCATCTAGAGAATATGTGTTCCCTTAAACACTACATGTGGTTACCCAACATACTGAGGTTTTGACCGTGAATATTAGATCTCACTCCTAATATATCAAAGTAACCTACATGTCATGATCAGGTTCACTATCCTCTTCAGATTGAGAGCCTATGAAATTAAAAGTCGTGAGATTAATTATTCAGGTGTCAGTTGTTGATTGAATAATTAATCTCACAGCGGTCTAGTTCAATATGTCTTAAAACTTAAGACACATCAACACATCAACTAGAAGTCTCCACTTCCATGATCAAGACAAACCATCTTAGTTGATACATTATAGTCTTTACAGATGAAACGCCCAATTTCATCACCGACTACGAACTATATTTTGAGTTTACAAGGAACTTGTGATTTATAACTTCTGTGACTAAATCACATAAATCTCATACAATGCATCTCAAGAACTATGATAATGTGCCATTAGTTCATTTATAAATAGTCTCATATAATTAAACAATTTAATTATTTTTGACATGCCAATGAATTGGATTTTAGGGCATAAACCCCAATAGTACATAGGTCTGAAGCATGTGTACACATACATAGTTCCTATGTGTACACATACACAGCTAGAAACCCTAACCCTGAAAAGCAAAAAAACAGAGCAAAAGCTTAAAATGATAAATCTAACAACCTAACATGCTAAAAAGCAGTAAAGCAAAGGGAACCTAAACTAAACATGCATATTATAACATAATCAAAGCAAGAAAAGCAAAGGAAACATAAATAAAAACAAGAAAAGAAAAGAAAAAGGTTTAGAACATATACCACAAACATAAAGCTTCTTGGCTTGATTTTGACTGTTCCTCAGTCAAATCTATTCACAACCAGACAAAATTGATTAGTAAACTTCAAAACTTGAAGATCAAGACCCGAAAAGGTCCCAATCAAAATAAAATTGACTTGAGGATGTTTTGTGAAAAACTCCCTCTTTGATTCACTATGTCTAGTGTATCTTAGGTGTTCCCTTCAGATTTTCTATGTGTTTTGAAAAGGTACCATGTATGGCTTTTTATATTAAGAAAATGAGGGTTTAGAATGGCTCCAAAACGATGTAGGATTCATTCCAATCCTCAACTTTAATGCAAAAAACTTGTCATTCATAGTTTCTGGAACCCTAGCATGTGTACACATGCATGAAGCTTGCGTACGCAGATCTAGAGCATGCGTACGCATATGCATGTCTGCATAAACATGCCCTAAGGTTTCTGTGGCCTTCTTTTCCAAAATTAGATTTATTTAGCTCATAAAAAAGTTATATATATATATTTCATAAAAACATTCCCCAAGTCAAATTAAGTTTGATTGGGCCCTAAACCAACCTTGAGCTTTAGAGTTTTACCATCATTGGGGAATGGGGACCAGAGTTGTAAGAGGTACAAAATGCAATGTCTACATCTCCCCTCCCCCACAATCATAATTTTATGTTTTACTATATTAAAATTCACACACTACATACCATGGCTGCCCCAAGTGTTAGGATTGGTGCCCTTAAATCCTATTGTAAGATGCTATGTATAATATTAAGTGTGACATTGTGTTTGACATTATGTATGACTTAATATTATGTTTAATAAATTTGTTTTATTATTATCTGAAATAATGGTAACATGAATATTCAGACATTATCATATAGTCCATGAGATGCATAGTATGTGATTTATGTGAAGAGTCACAGAAGATATAAATCACAAGTTCTTTGTAAACTCAGAATTATAGTTCGTAGTCGATGATGAAATTGGGCATTTCATCTGCGAAGACTATAACATATCAACTACGATGATTTGTCTTGATCATGGAAGTGGAGACTTCTAGTTGATGTGTTAATATGTTTTAAAAGTTAAGACATATTGAACTGGACCGCTGTGAGATTTATTATTCTCCTAAAGACTGTCAAATGAATAATAAATCTCACAACTTGTATTTGCATGAACTCTTAATCCTGAGAGAATAATGAACCTGATCATGAGGTGTAGGTTGCTTTGATATATCAGGAGTGAGATCTACAGTTATGGTCAAAACCTCAGTATGTTGGGCAGCTACATTTAGTGTTGATGGAACATGTATTCTCAAGATGGAATTCATAGTCTCTTAACGGAGATATAAAATATTCCCTTGAGATAAGTTTAATGGGTTTGTTATTCAGAGAGTTAGGCCTAACCACTTTAGTAAGACTAAAGTATATATTTATGAAATTGGATTTCATAAATATATAATGAATAACATTAAAGGATTAAACCGGGTACTCAAGGATTAAGATGTAGTAATTTACAAAGTGGCAGTCTACATTAATGACTTTGTATTACTACGAATATTTTATGAAGGGGTTGCATGTATAATAAAGTCTTGGGATATAATTTATAGATAAGACCTAGAGTGCAACTATTTTTATATAGTGGTATTAAAAATAGTTAATGGTAACTTTGGACTTGTCAAGAGTTGACAGAAAAGCCCAAGGCCCATTGGAGCTAGTGTCTTATTGGTCCCTTTTGGTCCCACTCCAAGCCACACACTTAAGCCCAATTGGTAAGGCCCAAAAGGCCGGCCCAATTAGATAAATTGGTTAGATACAAAGGGAAAAACGTACAGAAAAAAAGGTGTGAGAAAAACATCATGAAAATGGTGTGTGAAAGCTCGAAAACGTGTTGAAAAACACAAGAGTTGTTTAGACCCCCGATTAAAATTACGGCTCGATAGATTTTACACAACTTTAATATAAAGTGCGGAATAGTGTAAAAGCGAGCGGATGAACAATATAGCTACTCTAATCCATTAACTAAACAACACAGCAGTATAATGGAATATAAAAGAGTAGGGAAGAGAGAAGCAAACACAGAAAACACCAAGACGTGTTTTCGAAGAGGAAACCGAAGAACTCGGCGAAAAACCTCTCCGCCGCCCTCCAAGCGGAAATCGATCCACTAGACAATCAGTTGGGATACATGAGTAAGCAAGAGACCCTCCAAGCCTAATCTACCCGATGTACCTAAGCCCTCCAAGCTCCTACTCCAACAAGGCTTCTCGGAACCGTGTCTTGTCTTAGTTATCCGGATCCCGCAACAAGCTCCATGTTGCATCTACCATTCCAGGCTTCTTCCAATGCTTCCCAGCAGCACCAAAACGTCACACAACACTCTCAAAAGGTGTGGTAAGTGTTTGGGCTATCAACCTCTCAATGGTGTGGAAATGGAGAGGGAAGGGTTGAGGAGATACCACAAGCAAGTGTATAGAGAAAGGTGGGGATGACAATCTCTAATTACAAATGTGTTTGGCTAGGGTTTTCTCTCTGAAGCATTCCTCAACATTTGTGGGTAATGGGGGTTTATATAGGATAGGTGCAAAATGTGTGAGTCAGTCAGTACAGGCTGGCAGAATAGCATGTCTCGCGGGTGTCTCGCGGGAAGGCCTTACCCGCGAGATACTCGCGAGAGACAGCTGTCTCCATCTGTCATGACTCTTCGCATTCCAGCATGTGCAGGGCACATGCTTCACTTCGCGGGAAGCTTAGTCGCGAGATACCCGCGAGATTCCATCAGCTTCCAGCTTGCTTGAGTCTTCACACACTCTCTATCACACACCCCTTACAACAATTCTCACAACAAATACAGGGTATAAACGATTGATAGAAATTACAATCAAATTTGGCACGGAATAAAAGCCAACAAAACACATAGTTGTAAATCACAACTTTACAGTGTGCATGTGAGTTTTTGTCACTCACAAGTCATCCCTTTGTTACCAATCGAGAGACCACACATCTTGGGTGTTAGTGGAATTGGAGTGAAGATTAAAAGTAGTCCCAAGTGCTTCAATCTTTGTTTTGAAATTCACCGCTTCAAGGTACGATCTCTTGTTTCTCTAATTCTGAAATTTACTTTGTACGTGTTATCAATATCGAATGAAGTAGATCCGTTTAAAACTTATTTTCCGCTGCATTTATCTTTATATCCATCACCAAGTGTATCAAAATACATATATATATATATATATATATATATATATATATGTGTGTATATATATATATATATGTATATATATGTATGTATGAATGTATTACATGTTTTAAAATTAACGTGGTTTTATCATGTGATTCAATAAATTGTTAAGATATTTAATTTATTTTATATAAAACTCTATTAAAGTGTCAAGTGACTCCCTAACTATTAATATTATTTTAATTTATTTCCATATAATTTTGAATAAAACCATGCATTGCATGAACATAAATAGGGGTGTGCAACAAACTTGCGAACCCGCCAAAACCGATCCGATTCAGCCCAACCTACCAAAATGGGTCAGTTTTTAAGGGTTGGTGGGTTGAGTTAGGTAGGGTTGGGTTATGAAATTTTTTTTAACAGTGGGTTGGGTTGGGTTCGGGTCATAAGATTCATAAATCTGCCTAGCCTAATATGTTCCACCTATATTTAATATATATTTAAATTTTTTTTATCTACTTTTTTTGCCTTTCTTCCTAAATAAAACCCAATCCCTAAGTTCTCCTCATACATGTTATGTTTATTTAGTGTTATGTTCATGATTATTTGGTTATAAATTTGCCCTTATTTGTAGTAGTGTTACTCTAATGTTTAATTGAATAATAATAACAATAATTAAAAAAAAACTATCCAACCAAACCCAACTCGATCAACGTGGGTTGGGTTAGACCCCTGTGATAAGTTGTGTTGAGTTGAATGTTTTTTTAAACCATCATGGTAGGTTAGGTCGAAAAAACTTCCCAACCCGACCTAACCAGATCCATGCACACCCCTAAATGTAATAATAAAAGGTAAGAAAAAAAATATATAGATTTTAGGTTATGTCCATTAAGTTATGGTAAAACATTTAAATAAAATTAAAATCAATAAAGAAACAAATTTTTAAATCAAAAAAATTTTGGTAACTAAATTTTGTTAAATTAGTTAAAATTGTTGTAAGTTTGATGATTAGATTAGACTACACATAAGTATGATATACTTAATGAAAAAAGAATTAAAATATACTTGTAGATACCGTATTTTATCCGCCCTCAATTTGTGTACTGGACCACAAAAATTCCAAAAATATTAACTTTCTTCCATGGGACCGCAGAAACATCTATATTGATGTGAGGAAACCCGTTCAGCCATTGGAGCTGAATGTTCAAATAGCGTGTAAAACACTATGAACGTTTAGACTTCCAATTACAAAATTATCAATTCAAGCTTAATGTCAAACAATATATGTGTGGAAAATGAACTTGTAGATACCATATTTTATCTGCTCTCAATTTGTGTACTGGACCCCGAAAATTCCAAAAATATTAACTTTCTTCCATGGGACCGTAGAAACATCTATATTGATGTGAGGCAACCCATTCGGGCATTGGAGCTGAATGTTCAAATAGCGTGTAAAACACTATGAATGTTTAGATCCCCAATTACAAAATTATCAATTCAAGCTTAATGTCAAATAATATATGTGTGGAAAATGAACATAAGAAAATAACAAAATTGATAAACAATCTAAACCAATTAAAATTGCATCCACAGCAGAAATTAAATGGCAAAGATTAAGAGAAGAGAGATGCAAACACAAAGGCAACACAGCGATGTGTTATCGAAGAGGAAATCGAATTCCTCGGCATAAAACCTCTCTGCCACCCTCCAAGTGGTCAATAATCCACTAGAAAATGAAGTTGGGATACATGAACAGCAGAAGACCCTCCAAGCCTAATCTACCCAGTCTACCTAAGCCCTCCAAGCTTCTTGCTCCAACAAGGTTATGCCAAACCTTTGTCTTTTCTAACTTACCGGATTCCGCTATAGCCCATAGCATCAACCAATAACCATTCGTCCTTTCCTAACTACTTCCCAAAGTACCAAAAAGCCTTCTCATAGATATGGGTATGGTGAGAAAAGGATTTGGGTAATGAACCTCTCAAGGATGTAACAATGGAGAGGGTGAGAGTAGAGAAATTTGAAGAGTCTTTATGAAAAGATTATAGATGAATCAATCTTGTTTTTCTCTAGGGTTTCTCTCTCAAAATTCTCTCTGGAAGCTCTCTACATTTCGTGGGTTTAAGGGGTATTTATACTAGGGTGAGAAAGGAATGTAAAGAGTCAGTTTTTCCAAAACAAAGCTGGCTGGCGACTTGGCCTCGCGACTTGACTGGGTCGCGAGTTCAAGCTGCGAGCTAACTGAATGGCCAGTCTGGACTATTTGTCCTGTAGTGCAATAGCTGGCATGATGGTTCAGCTTCTCTGCATGCTTCGCTCATGTGCATCATCTAGCGGCTTGCCAGTCGCGAGCTACCCGCGAGATCCAGTCGCGAGTTTCTGCTTCACTGCACATTCCTGAGCATTTCTTCACACTCTCTCACACACTACTCTTACATGATTCCCACCTAAATACAGGATTTCTAAGTGCTGAATTACAAGCAAATTAGCACGGAATAAAGCCAACAAGATGGTTGATTAAATTCAACCTTACAGGAGCAATCGAATTGCCATTTCAGGTCAAATTGACCAAAATTCCCCTAATCAACCTTAGGTTGATCGAAAGTCAAAGTTGGTCACAATCATCCCAAAACAAGATTTTTCATGTTTCTACATCAAACCAGGTTTGGCCCGAGGTTGACTCTTAGGGGCACCAAAAATCCTAATTTTGATCTGACCATTAAAATAGGTTGAGACCAGCATCATTACAAATATCATTGAATTCCTTTACCAACAACTATTCATGGTTTGAAATCGGAGTTAAAACGATTGAGATATCTTGAAAACCGTGCAAAGTGTGTCAGTTCACTTCCTGAGGCCATAACTTTTGATCCGACTATTGACATTTCAAATTTTTTAGTGTTCTAGAAACTAGACATTCAGATCTTTCTAGGGACACCGAGATCAGCTTAATCGGAGTTCGGGGAGACCTTCAAATATGCATCCAAAGCCAAACTAGGGAAAAAGCCAAGATTGCTAATGTCAACATCTAGCCTGGCGGCCACTAAAGAATGATTTT
The DNA here is from genome assembly GCA_032727855.1 of Quercus ilex subsp. ballota. Classification (NCBI taxonomy): domain Eukaryota; kingdom Viridiplantae; phylum Streptophyta; class Magnoliopsida; order Fagales; family Fagaceae; genus Quercus; species Quercus ilex. The sequence goes on from CM064911.1 coordinate 59,565,244, forward strand.
TTCATCTATTTAACCCCCAGACCCCCCTCAAACAAGAAAAAATAAAATAAAATAAAATAAAATAAAACAATTTTGGGCATTTTTGGAGCACTTTTCTGGGCAGATTCTCTCTAATATCCTCTCTAAATTCTCTCCCAAACACATTTTAAAACCTTTGATCTTGCTCTTTTCTCAATAATCAAGAGGTAGTGTTCTTGCACTCTTTTTCCCCCTCCTTGGTCTTAGAACCTTGGATTTGTGGTTTTAAGGGTGTATATGTAGCTTTTTAGCTACAATCTACACCCTTTGCTTTATCTTGCTTTATAACATTATTTATTGCTTTCCTTAGTATATATCATGCTTTATCTTGCTTCCTAGCATGTTTTATAGCTTTTCTAGCATGTCTCCTTGCTTTATATCATATTTTATTGCTTTGATGATGTTGGCCTAGCCTTCTTGGGCTAGGATATGCCTAAATACTATGTTTGTGCTAAGATTCATATGCCTAGGGGCTTTTTGTCATGTTTATGCCTAGATCTACATGTTTATATGCTCTTTACAATGCTTATGCTTAGATCTATATGTTGATGTGCTCCTTGCCATTTTCATGTGTCTAGATCTACATATTGGTCACTATGCCATGTGCTTCTTTAGCCTTTTGTCTCTTGATACATATCTTTCTTGCATTTCGACCCTTTTGGTAGGGTGTAATTTTAGATCTTGTGGTCTAGGCCTACATCGATACACCTAGGCCTATATCAAAGGGTTTGGATCATTTCCTTTATGCATGTATATGCTTTCTTCCTACTATTCTTTATATCCATGTTTAACTATCTAGATCTAGGTTTTGCCATACTTGATGCCCTCTGTGGGCTTGTGCTTGTTGGTCTTTAGGGCCACTTGCTTGTGTGTGATTGCATCTGTCCCTCTTGTGGTTTGTTTGGATGTAACCGCTTGTGAGGTGAAATGCTACTAGATTTTCGTCGTGGAAATTTGGCACTAATTTCAAACACACTAGGGAAGTATCGATCGAGACCACACCCTTTCCAAAGCCAAACCTCAAAGCCCAATTCGTTTAAAACTCCAAAAGCTAATGCCAATAGCTCGATTTTTAAAAGCATTACTTTCTATGTAAATCAAAAGAGAAGGGTCCATCCCACAATTTCAAGCATGATATGAAAGTTTTGGTTACTTGCCAAGCTTGCGCATTAATTCTACATCCCTATAGAATCTCACCATGATTAAAACCCAATCAAGGGTCCAAGCCAATATTTGGAAAATGATAGAGGCATTTTAAATAAGCAAGAACCTAAACTAACTTCATGCTTGTTTTGTGTTTCCACATTGTCAAATTTTCAAATGTACCCTATTTCTTTCCCATCCTATTCTTTTCCTTTCTAGGATTATAAAGAGAAAAGATTGCTTAAAGGAAACAATCCAAGTTACTGTCACACCATGATCCTATCATCACTAGGTCTCGTGCTAAAGAGATGCCTATTAGTGGTCATTTCCCCATCAAGGAAAACACACATGAGATCGCTCTTCTGAAAGAGCAAATGGCAGAAATGATGAGCATGATGCAACAGCTGATTGTAGAAGGGAGCTGAGATTCGTCTAGTCCCACACTAGAGGGCTCTGTGCCCCAGTCTGAAAATAAGGCCCGACTACCGCAAGAACCAAATCAAGGTCAAACTGCACTGCCATTTGTCCCACAAGGGGGTAACCAAGAATTGAATCCTCCTAAGGATAAGACCTCGAAGTCTGGCTATGGTAAGGTCAAAAGTCAAGTAGATACCCTGACTGAGAAGATACTTATCATAGAGAGCTCTAGTGCCTAAGAAAGTGTCGATTTAGACAGCTTAACCAATTTCCCTCTAGTCATTATGCCTCCCAAGTTCAAGTTGCCTGAATTCATCAAGTATAATGGCACTGGAGATCCTTACACCCAATTGTGCATGTTTTATAGGAAGATGGCACCCTATGGAGACAATCATCCTTTGTTTTGCCAGATTTTCCCTGATAGCTTGATTGGCACTACGGTCACATGGTATGTGAGATTGGAAAAGACCTCTAGTTGGAGAGAGATGGCCAATGCATTTTTGGAGTATTACTAGTTCAATACTGAGATAGCTCTCGACCACATGTTTCTTCAGAGGATAAAAAAGAAAAGTGCGGAATCTTTCCATGAGTATGCCTAGAGGTGGTGCGAGTTGGCCTCACAAGTGCATCCTCCTATGATGGAAGAAAAAATGATCAAGTGGTTCATCGATAACCTTAAACCTCCTTACTATGAGAACATGATCAATGGCGAAGTCGTTCACTTCGAAAGCTTGATTTCTATTAGGGAGCGTATTGATGAGGGTATTAGGAGTAAGAAAATAGTCAATCTTGAGGCTCCAAGTTCTATTATAGAACAACAGGTGAAAAAGGCAACTGCTCGCAAAGGAAAAGAACCCAATGTTCACATGATCAAAAAAACACCTGAAGGACTAAGGGGTATCAATTCTGCTTATACAACCCCGACTGCCCTGCCCTATCAGCAACAGGTTTAGCCAGCGTAGGCACCTTGCCGAGCATTCAATCAGAGGGGAAGGCCCGATCAACCTTGATATCCCAAGGGGGAGGCACGAAAATTCTCTTTGTTACCTATGCCCATGGTGAAGCTTTGTGCCTATCAGTTGGAGAATAAGCTAATGACTCCACTATTTACAAAACCCAGAGACATTCCTCTTCCGCCTGGTTTTGATCCATCTAAGAAATGTGAGCACCATTTTAAGGCCAAAGGGCGCACCTTGGAAGAATGTGTGCATTTGAGACATCAAATCCAAGATTTCATCAATACCAAGCTAATACCGTTTGACAACACGGTTGGGCCGAATGCTCTCACCAATATTTTGCCTCCTCATCCGAAAAGGAATGTGAACGCTATCTCTACAATGGAAGAGAGGATTCCAGATTTCTCATCCCTCTCATTCCTTTTGGAAAGCAATGTTATGGGCTCTAGCCCAAGAAAGTCACATTGTTCTGGAGAATATAGGAGCTTTAGGATTTGACTAGAAAATCTGCTCATTTTGTGACAGTGGGGATAGGCATGACCTATACGATTGTAAAGTGCTCAGGGCACAAGTTTAAAGTTTAGCTAATTGTATCTGGATTGAAAGAGAGGTTGTGCAAAGGAGTAATTGCATGGCAGCTAACCTATGCCCTCCAAGTACATAAGCAGGAACTAACCATAGCACTATGTCAGTGGGATCAAGGAAAGATGGGGACGAGTACTTACAAGAGTGCCTTTGTAAGGTTCCTCTAAGGATGAGGATGCTAGTTCCTTCAACTTCAGTCGTTATCGAAGAGATTATAGAATCGCCTGTGGATTCAAGAAGGAACAAACCATTAAGGGTTTTGCTCCTTTGATCTTATCTTTTCCTAGGATCGTTAAATCATCTTTTGGATTTGTCCAAAAGGGAACCCCTGTTGTTCTCGTCATTCGGGGTTTCGATCCTCTAGTTTTACCAAAACCTATCCAAGGAATCTCTGAGGCTCCTGGCCCGAAGGCTTTAGAAGCCGCTTTTCCTAGTCTAGTTATCATCAGTCTGAAGATGTTCTCCTTGGTGCCAAATCTACAAACTCAATGAGGCTTGGTCATTTGTATGCCAAGGCCCTTTCCATACAAAGATAGCCATCGTGTCCCATGGAAGTATGATGTTGTAAAGTTGTAATTTACAATTATGTGTTTTGTTGGCTTTTATTCCGTGCCAAATTTGATTGTAATTTTATTCAATCTTTTATAACCTGTATTTATTGTGGGATTTAATTGTAAAGGTTGTGTCAGAGAGAGAGAGACTGTGAAGACTCAAGCAAATTGAAGACTGAAGAGTTTTCGTGGGTATCTCACGATTAAGCATCCCGCGAAATGATGTGTGTGCCCTGCACATGATTGGAATGCGAATAGTCAGGAGAAGATGGAGACAGCTGTGTTTCGTGAGTAGCTCGCGGGTAAGGCCTTCCCACGAGGCATCCGCGAAACATTCTATTTTGCCAGACTATCATTTCCAATACACACTTTCTGTGCCTACACTATTTATACCCACATTACCCACAGATGTTGAGGAGTGCTTATGAGAGAAAACCCTAGCCACAAATCTTGATAGTTAGAGATTGTTATACCCACATATCTCTACACATTTGCTTGTGGATTTTCCTCTACTCCTACCTCTCCATTTCCATACCATTGAGAGGTTGATAGCCCAAACACTTACCACACCCTTTCAGAGTGTTCAGTGAGATTTTGGTGCTACTGAGAAGCATTAGAAAAAGCCAAGGAAGTCAGATGCAACATGGAGCTTGTTGCGGGATCTAGAGAGATAGACAAGACACAGTTCCGAGTAGCCTTGTTGGAGTGGGAGCTTGGAGGGTTTAGGTACATCGGTTAGATTAGGCTCGGAGGATCTCTTGCTAACTCATATATCCCAACTAATTGTCTAGTGGATTGATTACCACTTGGAGGGAGGTGGAGAGGTTTTACGCTGAGGACTTTGGTTTCCTTTTTTATAACACATTGCTGTGTTGTCTTTTTGTTTGCTTCCTTCTTCCCTACTATTTTTCCTTTCATTTTACTGATGTGTTATTATGAATATGGATTAGAGTAACTTGTTTTTTTATCCGCTCGCATTTACTCTATTCCGCACTTAGTATAAGTTAGAGTAAAATCAATCGAGCCGTAATTTTAATTTGGGGTCTAAATAGCTCTTATGTTTTCACACATTTTAGATTATTCAATTGGTATCAAAGCGGGTGCACTAGTTGTGGTTTAATTACTTTAGTGCGATCCTTGACCCCGTTTGAGATGGACCGGTCTCAATCTTTAAATGTTCCACCATATTTTGATGGTAGCAACTATGCCTTTTGGAAAGTCCGGATGAAGGCATTCTTGTGTTCAATTAATGATACTATTTGGGATGTGGTAGAAGTAGGATGGACTAGGCCAGAGGCCGCTAAATCCAATTGGGATAAGGCAGCACTTGCAGCAGCTAATGCTAATAGTAAAACTTTGAATGCAATTTTTTGTGTGTTTCTCCAGATGAGTTTCACAGGATTTTACACATAACAGTTGCCAAGGAGGCATGGGAGATATTGGAGACCACCTATGAAGGCACGAAGAAGGTGAAGGATACTAAGTTGCAGATGCTAACCACTCGATTTGAAGAGCTAAAAACGAGTGAAGACGAGTCATTCAACTCATTCTATAGCAAGCTGAATGAGGTGGTTATTGGCAAGTTCAACTTGGGTGAGAAAATGGAGGACTCAAAGATAGTGAGGAAAATCCTTCAATCATTGTTGGAGAGCTTTCGAGCAAAAGTCAATGCTATAGAAGAAAGTAAAGACTTGGATGAGATCAAAATCCAAGAGCTCATTAGGTCTCTCCAAACATATGAGTTGGGACTGCCTTCTCATAAGTCGAGCAAATCTCTTGCTCTCAAAACCATCACCGAGAGAATGGATGACTCCTCCGAAGAAGATGATGTGGAGAAAGAGGTAACATTTCTTGCAAAGAACTTCCGAAAATTTCTGAAGATGAAGAATAGTGGGAAACCGTTCAACAGAGGGAAGTTTTCATCCTCCAAAGGTGATAGGAAGAAGTTTAAGAAGAAAGATGGGAAGGATTCTCAATCCCCTCAAGGCATTGTGTGTTATGAATGCAATGGCCATAGTCATCTCAAGAAGGAGTGTCCCAACTATCTAAGAGGGAAAGGCAAGGTGTATACCACTACTCTTAGTGATTCAAACTCCTCTAATTCAGATTCAGATGAAAGCTGTGACATAGAGGGAAATTTCTCTGCATTCATGATTATTGCATCTGTGGAATCTTTGGATGATTTGAGTGTGCTAGTGGAAGAGCTTGGTAAGCACACTGAATTGGGGTCAATTGGGATAGTTGAGGAATCTGATGATGAAGAAGAAGAAGAAATAGTGGGACTGCAAAAGACCTAAAATTCCCTCCTTGAAAAGACCGATGAATATGCAAAAGTGGCCAACGTAGCCATTAAAAAGATGAAGAAGGTAGAGGAAGATTATAGAAGTCTTCTCATGTGATATAAGGAGGCCAAATGTGAAATAAAGACACTGAATGGAGAGCTAACTGAAGCCTACTCAAAGATAAAATTTCTTGAGCTTGAGGTGGTTCAAGCCTATGCTAAAGTAGAGCGAGTCTCCTCCAATAAGCTTGATGAAGTCCTTTCTCATCAAAAACATTTCTCTGACAAAACCGAATTGGGATATACTAGAGAGAGTAGTTCGACTGTCAATATCTCCAAGGAAGTAAAGTTTGTGAAAGCCAAAGAACCGATGGTAGCTACCACAAAGGCTGAGAAAGTGAAGTCGGAGAAGAAAAGGAATGTGATTGACCAACGGGTGTTGAATAAGCCTCATAACCAATCAGCAGTTAGGTCTGAAGCCAAAGGGAAATCACTTCCAAAATCACAAAGAGGTCTAAGAACAAACCACTTCTGCCATCACTGTGGACTTCAAGGACACACCAGACCAAATTGTCATAAGCTGAGGGCATTGAAGAATGCAAGTGATCAGAGGTCAAAAGGACCAAGAAATGACAAAAGGAATTAGGCTGTTGAGCAATCAAGAGGTCGAGATGGTGATTCCGGAGTGATGGATGTGATGAAAATGATTGATGCATTCACCACATGTTTGGCAAGCTTCAATAGAAGGTTTGAAAGCCATAACATTTGTACCCAATCCTTTAGGGATATCACCCCAAACGCACGTGCCATGTGGGTGAAGAGGGGTACTCATGCATAAGCATTACAACATGTCCATGTATTAATATTTCCTATGCTTTGTGACTTTGATTGGTTGTATGCTTTTTGTTTTCGTTCCAGCATGGGTTGAAAATTGTGCTTGTTTTGTTTTTCAAATGTTTTTACATTTTGTTGATCTTCTTTACTTGTTCTGCTTTATAGTGTGTTCAAAATATTCAAAAACCCATAAAAATTGAAAAATCTTCAAAAAGTTTGATCGCTTGTGTTGTGTATATCACATGTGAGTTTGGCCTAGTACCTTCGTACTAATAGCGTAGTGCATTTATGAGCTTAGCTTGTTATGTATGCACATATATCTGTGTGGGAGAAATCTTGAAAACTATGTGATTGTTGTAAATAGATCTTCAAGCTTGTCATGAATGATTGGTCAATAGTCTTGATGGTTTTGATACTTGCATAGACTTGTGCCTATAAATCTTCCCACTTTATTTTTATGTTTTTGCATTAGAGCTCACGAAATGTAAATCTCAAAATAAAAAAGAGATTATGAGCTGCAAAAGCCTATCGCACATACTAGTATTTGACTAGGAAAAAGGAAAAGCGACTTTTGTATTGAAATGTATGGTGCTCAAAAAGCCAAAGGCTAAATCTCAATGTTGAAATATCAAAAATTTCAAGCATCGATCTCAAAAAGAGATGTATTATCCAAAAAGGATCAAATGTTATGATTTATGCAAAAGCCAAATGAAAAGCTTCTTTGTTTTGTAATCATTCTCTTGTGGGAGGTCATATATGCTCATTTCTATAATTGAGATAGTCCACTTGACTGAGTACCAGGTGTGCATGACTTGATTGAATTGATCATTGAAGCTTCACTCTGGTCTAAGGACTATTCCACATTTGATACTCACCCACAACACACAACACTTTGTTCAAACAATGCTTATCTCATTTGTGTGATTGTACATGTTCAAATGTGATGTGTATGCTCAATTACTTGTCGAACAAACCCAAAAAGACTTTTTAGTGTTTTATATGTTTTTGAAAGTGACTTTATACTTTCACGCTTTTAGTTTTTGTTCAAAATGTATTTTTGTGTTTTTCTTCAAAAACTAGTTCAGAGGCTGTTTCGCAAGAATCTCGCGACTTAGAGCTTCCCGTGAAATGTGCTTAAGGGAAATTAAAAAGTCACATTTTCATACAAAGAGTCTCACTACTGTCTTGTGAGTATTTCACGACCAAACTCTTCTTGTGAAATGTTTTTAGGCAAAAACTAAAAAATTTTCAATTTCATACAAAGGCTATCGCGACTGTCTCGCGACTGTTTCGCAACTAAAAGCTTCTTGCGAAAGCTTTAGTTTGTCTCGCGACTAATATCGCAACTGCCTAACCCGCAAAAAATGTGTGTTTCAAGTTTTTATGTAGCAAATGTGACATTTTTTCAAAATCACTTCACTTCCCTCGCACTACCTCTCTCAAACCCCTCTCAACCCAAAATCATTTTTCACTCTAACCTCATCATTTTCAAGCAAAAATATCTGCAAAATCACTTCAAGGTATGTTTTCCTAAACATTGTTTTCACTTTTGTCTTAAATTTTGCAGATTTTAGCTTAGGGTTTTAAAAATTGGGAATTTTTGAAAAAGGGGTTGGGGTTCTTATTTTTGTGAAAAGTTTTTCAAAATTTTGATTGGGCTAAGTTCCATTTATTGTGTTTGTATCTGTGTTGGCCCTATGTGGCATTCTAATCATGTATTGAGGCAGATTTCATCATGTTCATGCATTATTCATAAGTGTTGCTCACTGTTGCATGTTAGGTGTTTGACAAAATGTCCTAGTGACATCCTTGTGTTGAATTGGACTCAAATGAGTTCCAATACTTTGGTTTACTATTGATTGAACATGTTTAACATGTTTTGATCAATGGGTGTGTGTTTTACACACCGTGCCCATTTTGTGCTCCACAATGCCATGCCATGCATTACCTAGGCACACACTAGGCATCCTCTAGGCACACCCCATGCACCTTATGCTACACTCACATGCATCAGCTCATGCACACATATACACAATCACTTACTCCATGCATTATGCTTCTGTTTACATGTTTTTAACACTTATAGCATACTGTTTTAAGTTTGCTTACTCTATTTTGAGTTGGTTATACTATGTTTTAAGCTGTTTTACTTATGATTTGGACTAACTTGAATCTAATCAAGTTTTGTGTTCTGTTTTGTGTTTGTGCACTTGTTTTTGTTCTTTGTTCTCTGTGTAAATGTGCAGAAGTCTCCTACCAAACATTCTGCGACCAAGAAATCCACAAAACGTGCTCGCACAGATTTTGACAACTTCAAGTCTATTGAGGCAGATTTGAAGTATAATGACTGCTACAAAAGAGCTATGATTATCATGGAAAGGGTCGTGCAATTGGATACCCTTAAGGACACCTTCATACCTGAGGTGTTCAAGGAAAGGACGTGGACAAAGCTGCTGAATCCGGTTGGAGTTGTATACTCAGAGACCGTAAAGGAATTCTTCTCAAATGCAAGTGTGGAAGGGGATCATATAGACTGTTGGGTGAGACACAAAGAGTTTTTTATCACTAAGGAAAGCATTCAGGAGTTCTTAGAAGTCCATCCTCCTTCACAACCAATTACAATCCAATATGAGGATCGCTTGGACTCTATTGAGGAGATGGTGTTAACTCTTGGTGTACACTAAGAAGACCTCCATGAACACAATTTCGTTCAATCTGGAGATGAGGACCTTAGCTTATGTGATGATCCATAATATGTACCCGGTCACCAACCTCACGACATTGTCCACTCCAAGGACAATCTTCTTGTATGATCTCTTTACTCATAAGGAGATTGATATATGTGGACACATCTTCCATCTGTTGAAGAAGAGCATTGAGAAGCAGAATTCTAGAACAATCATGCCATTCCCCTCACTCATAATGGGCCTCATTGCAAAATCAATGCTTAAACTTCCGAGTGGCCTCACTGTGGTTTAGAGGGACTATCCTATTGGTGCACACATAGTGATTAAGAGCACAGCTCACATCAAAAGCTCCAAAATAGGTGTGCATACGATACCACGAGCTCCTGTTGAGGAGGAGGGAGGAGATTGATAGATTCACTTCTGCCCTAGAGACTTCAGCACAGCCATCCTTTCCAGCACCTATACGAGGACCCGACAGACTTGATCGCCTTCTTGCTAGAGTGGACCAGTTGTATACTTTGCTAGACTCCCATATACAGCACACCGCGGACTAGTTTGCTTATGTCCAGGGTCAGATCACTGCCTTATCCTCTTAGATCGATGATTTTTCAGTTGACCAGCGTTCAAATTCAGAGTCTAATCAGTTCTAGCCTTTTTGGCCATTCTAGTCAAAAAGGGGGAGAGAATTTTGAGGGGGAGCATAGCTTAAACCTTAGATATATTGGTTCAGTACATTGGTTCATTACAGGTGGTTTAGATTTATTTATGTTTTGGTTTAAACTATTTTGGATAGTTGTTTTTACTACTTTTGTTTAAAGCTTTAGTACTCTGTTCTTAATTTCAGTCTTATATTCTGTTGTTTGTGTTTGTCTCAATACTTTGTAGCATTTTTTAGTACTTTTAGATGTTGATTATATATCTTGAGTACCTCACTCTTGTGCGTAGTAGGATCTTGTTTCCTAGATGCAAATACTTCGAGTATTTTGCATTGGTTGAGTGTTGGACATACAATTGATCCTTGTGATTGATCTTAATTGCATTGCGTGTATGGATGAGCATTTACTAGCTAAATGTTCATTGTAGTCATTCTTTAATGACTGTTCTTGTATGATCAAGATATGCTTACATGCTTTATAGTATATACAAACTTTATCGCATTTTACTTGCTCATGTACATACCATGTATTCAACTTGTCATAAGCTTAATGAAAGTTTTGTTTGTGTGCAAGTGTTTCAGGTTACAGGTATATACGTGCAAGTACTTCACAGCTTCTAGATTAGGCGTGAGTGAGTTTTGCCACTATTCCTAAACTCACGTTTAAGTCTAGAGTATGTTTTAGGGGTTTTGTCACGGAATAGCCAAAATGGGAGATTGTAAAGTTGTAATTTACAATTATGTGTTTTGTTAGCTTTTATTCCGTGCCAAATTTGATTGTAATTTTATTCAATCTTTTATACCCTATATTTATTGTGGGATTTAATTGTAAAAGTTGTGTGAGAGAGAGAGAGACTGTGAAGACTCAAGCAAATTGAAGACTGAAGAGTTTTCGCTGGTATCTCGCGACTAAGCATCCCGCGAATTGATGCATGTGCCCTGCGCATGACTGGAATGCGAAGAGTCAAGACAAGATGGAGACAATTGTGTTTCACGAGTAGCTCGCAGGTTAGGCCTTCCTGCGAGACACCTGTGAAACATTCTATTTTGTCAGACTGTCATTTCTGATACACACTTTCTATGCCTACACTATTTATACCCACATTACCCAAAGATGTTGAGGAGTGCTTATGAGAGAAAATCCTAGCCACAAACCTTGATAGTTAGAGATTGTTATACCCACATATCTCTACACATTTGCTTGTGGATTTTCCTCTACTCCTACCTCTCCATTTCCATACCATTGAGAGGTTGATAGCCCAAACACTTACCACACCCTTTCAGAGTGTTCAATGAGATTTTGGTGCTACTAGGAAGCATTGGAAGAAGCCAAGGATCACAGATGCAACATGGAGCTTGTTGCGAGATCCGAAGAGCTAGACAAGACACGATTCTAAGTAGCCTTGTTGGAGTAGGAGGTTGGAGGGCTTAGGTACATCAGGTAGATTAGGCTTGGAGGGTCTCTTGCTAACTCATGTATCCCAACTAATTTTCTAGTGGATCAATTACCGCTTGGAGGACAGCGGAGAGGTTTTACGTCGAGGACTTTGGTTTCCTCTTCAATAACATATCGCTGTGTTGTCTTTGTGTTTGCATCCTTCTTTCCTACTCTTTTTCCTTTCATTTTACTGCTATGTTATTATGAATCTGGATTAGAGTAGCTTGTTTGTTTATCCACTCGCATTTACTCTCTTTCGCACTTAGTATATGATAGAGTAAAATCAATCGAGCCGTAATTTTAATTTGGGGGTCTAAATAGCTCTTGTGTTTTCACACATTTTAGAGCATTCAGATGTGACTTTGATCTCCGCTTGAACTGGAAAGGAAGAGCTTTGCTCTAATGTCTCTTTAGGTCTGTCTGGGCTTATTAGGAGTGGTCAATGTTATACTCTTGAGGAACTAAAATGAGGAGGAAAGAGCAAGGGTGTGACCAAGCCAATCAGGAATAGAGTCACCACTGAAAAAGTCGAGGAATTCTTGAAAACCATCTGAAAGGTCAACTATACTGTGATGCAGCAGTTGAACAAATCCAGCTCATATTTCTATCTTAGCCCTGTTGTTATCTTCTCAAGTCCACCCTGAGGCCTTATTAAAGGCATTGAAGGAAACGCATGTTCCTACTAGTATTACAAATTCCTCCTTCGAGGGTATGGTATCATTGGTGTTAGCCACCAACCAATTCTCTTTTTCAAATGATGAGTGCCTCTAGAAGGAAGAGATCATACTCTGGCCATGCATACCATAGTCAAGTGTGAGGACATGATTGTCGCAAGGGTATTAATCGACAATAGATCAACCTTGAATGTCTGCCTGATGACCACTCTAGAGCACCTGAAAATGGATATGTCTCTTATTTGGCCTAGCACTATGATCATTAGAGCCTTTGACGGCATGTGTCGCGAAGTGCAAGGCAAAATTGAGCTAATGATTGAGATCGGCCAGAGATCCTTCATGGTTAACTTCCATGTGATTAAAGTGGACTCTCCATACAATATGTTTTTAAGGAGGCCCTAGTTACATGCAGCAGGTGCAATCGCGTCTACTTTCCATCGGAGACTCAAGTTCATATCCGAGAATTAGTTGATCACCATTATGGCTGAAGAGCCCATGACTATCTTCCAGGAGACATCTATTCCCTACATCAATGCTAATGCCTTTCCAGAAGCATCCTTCCATAGCTTCGAACTAGTTTCCATGATTCACAATGCTTTAGAGCCTGAGTCCGGCTAGCCCGCATCATTTTTTATAGCCGCAAAGATGTGGGAGCCCTTCTCTAATTGAACTCTCAGATAACAAAGGAAGATTTCGGTTTGGGGTATGAACCCACTCATGAAGAACTCTTTCAAGCTTCCAAAGGAAAGAAGAGGAAGTGTGGCGTTCTAAGGATGTCTATTCCCCATGTCAGGGCCACTGTTCCACCTTTGGCCAAGGTCATTATGCTAGAACCTTTCAAAGAATTGAAGGATGAAAATTCTGATCTAGTTTGCATTATTTGGCTTTATCCCAAAGAGTTCTCTGTGAATGCTATCACATCTTCTGAAGATGATCTGACTTCTACTATCTAACCAGGGATGCCAAGCGAGAAAGGAGGCCTTTGACCCATTGAGCCTGTTGCACCGGCTGAGTAAGGAGTATTCCATCATCAAGGGGTTGGGTCTCCTGATCACCCGAGAGGGTTGGAATAGCATATTTAGTTTGTTTTGCATGCTCATGTCATTTCCTGCTTTATTTGTATTCCCTATCCATTTCCCCTAATTTGTTTTCCAAAAGAGAAAAAAAAAAAAAAAAAAAAAAAAAAAAAAAAAAAAAAGGAAGAAGAAGAAGAAAGAAGAGTATTTCCTTTTTTATCATTATCAGGCATGAACTTTGTTTTCCCCCTACCCATAATCCATTAATGAAATATTCAGCATACTATTTAGGAAAATTCTTGCATCTCTCTTTATTTGCTTTCCTCTGAATATGTGTATGCAAATTATCTTATGTTTCTCTGTATATGTTCCGCTCTATAGGGTTTGTTCTGATTCCCAAGTGGGTACATCGTCCCTTTGCCATAACAAGGGTGTGGATGATGTGAATGAGACAATAGATTTGGATCATGATGTCGAAGGATTGGAAGAGGTCTCGAACTTACCTCGAGACATCCTAGAAGCTTTGAATAGAGAGAGTGAAGGGTCTAAACCCAATATAGAGGAGATAGAGGTGATAAACTTAGCTGAGGAAGGCAAGAAGGAAAAACCTGTCAAGATTGGGGTAAACTTTCCCAAGGACATGAAAGATGAGCTCATAACCCTGTTGAAGGAATTCAAGGAAATATTTTCTTGGTCTTATCAAGATATGCCAGGACTGGATATAGAAATTGTTGTCCACAGAATTCTAGTTAAACCCGAATGGCCCCCAGTGCAGTAGGCTTTCCAAAGGATGAAATTTGAGACTATCCTGAAAATCAAAGCAGTTGAATACCAGTTTTCTTACTGCCATAGCCTACTTTGATTGGGTTGCAAACATTGTTCCCGTACCAAAGAAAGATAGGAAAGTAAGCATGTGCATTGATTATAGAGATTTGAATCGAGCTAGCCTGAAAGATAATTTTCCCTTGCCACATATCGATTCCCTGATTGATAACACCACGACCAACATGTTCTTCTCCTTTATTGATTGGTTCTCGGGTTATAATCAAATCAAAATGGCTGAAGAGGACAAAGCCAAGACAACATTCACCACCCATTGGGGAATTTATGCCTATGATATCATACCATTCGGTTTGAAGAATGCAGGTGCGGCTTACCAATGAGCCATGGTAACCTTATTCCATGATATGATGCATAAGGAGATCAAAGTTTATATGGACGACATGATCGCCAAGTCACGCACCTATAGAGATCATTTGATAGATTTAAGAAAGCTATTCAAGCGCCTTGTTAGGTACAAGTTAATGCTTAACCCTAACAAGTGTGTCTTCGGAGCCAGTTTAGAGAAATTACTCAGCTTCATAGTTAGGAATTGAAGTGGACCCAGCAAAATTCCAAGCCATCAAGGACATGCCTACACTGAAAACCAAGAAACAAGTTCGAAGCTTCTTGAGAAGGATCAATTACATAGCCCACTTCATAGCGCAGTTGACCACCATGTGCGATCCCTTGTTCAAGCTCTTCAAGAAGGATACAAAGATAGAATGGACAAATGGGTGTCAAGCGGCCTTTGACAAGAGTAAGTAGTACTTGTTGAACCCTCCTATTCTGGTTCCTCCGGCACCGGGACATCCGTTGATTCTCTACCTAACAGTTCAAGAGACATCCATGGGTACCTGAGTAAGAAGTTCACCAGTTATGAGATCAACTACATCACCATTGAAAAGACATGTTGTGCCCTAGCAAGGGCCTCGTGTAAGTTGCGGCAGTACTTGCTCTACTTCATCATGCAGTTGATTTCCCACATGGACCCCATCAAACACATCTTTGAAAGCCTACTCTCAAAAGGAAGATCTCTTGTTGGCAGATGTTGCTATTCGAGTTTGATATTGTGTTTGTAGTGCGAAAGGTTATCAAGGGACAACTCATAGCCGATTACCTAGCGGACTAGCCATTGAATGATCTAAATTTCTTAGAATCCCTCTTCCTAGATGAGGATGTTTTGGCAATAGAGCCAGAACCAAGCAATGTAAAACCGTGGCATTGAAAGCTTTATTTCGATAGAGCCGCTAATAGCATTGGAAATGGAATGGGTGCAATCCTAGTATCCTCAAAGGGCCAGCAAATCCCTATTTCAGTCAAGCTGAATTTCAATTGCATGAACAATGTTGCAGAGTACCAGGCATGCATAGTAGGCTTACAAGTCGCCTTGGAGTTTGGCGCATATGATTTAAGTGTCTTAGGAGATTCCTTGTTAATCATCTCCCAGATAGAAGGAAAGTTGACTCCCTATTCGAAATACATCAATTGCTTAATCCCAAAGTTTTGGAATATTACCTTTGCTTATTTTCCTTGAGCACACAATCAGTTCATAGATTCCTTAGCAACCCTAGCGAGTACGATTAAGTTGGCAGAAGAGGATGGGATGCAACAATTGCGCATAGAAGTTTGCGGTTTGCTAGCCTACTGCATGAATATCAAAGAATGCATGAATGTCGAAGTTGAAATTGATGGGAAGCCATGGTACCATGATATCAAGGCTTATATCAAAGATGGTGAATACTCGTCTAGAGCTATAAACAGTGAGAAGAAATTCATCAGGCGCATGGCGTGCCAATTCTTCTTGAGTGGAGAAGTCCTGTATAAGAGGAACCATGACACAACTTTGCTTCAATGCATATATGCCCCCAAGGCTAACCATTTGGTGGAAGAGATGCATGAAGGCTTGCTTAGAGCTCATGCCAATGGACCCCTATTGGCCCAAAAAATCATGAGAACTGTCTACTATTAGTTCACCATGGAAGCGATTGCATCAAACATGTGAGGATGTGCCATTGTTGCCAAGTCTATCATAATAGGAAGAATGTTCCTTCCCAACCCTTGCACTTTCTAGCAGGGCCATGGCTTTCTTTGCTAGTGTGTCTCTTTGCATGCTCCCTTTACCTCTTTTTTATCCCTTTTAATTGTCTGTTGGCTGCATTTTTTTGTTTGTTGCATGTACATGCTTGGAGCGAGGATGCTTAGAGCAAGGGAACGACTTCCTAGGCGAGAGCAACAAGGGCAAGGATGCAAGTAAGAAGATGCAAGCCCAAAAAGGGCAATGTTCTGTAGATTAGAAGGACTAGTCTCCTTGGTTGGTTTTCTATCTCCCTCTCTTCTATCCTTTTCCATAGAATCACGTATTAGGGTTCTTTCTCCATGTATCCTTTATCTTTCTTGCACTTTGTTTGGGCCACGTTCCTTGGGTATGTCAATGTCTGTTTTACATTTCTTGTACCTTGCTGGGCCATACCCTTGGAACGTTGGCAATGTCTGCTTTACTTTCCTGCTCTGTGTGATAGCATTGTGCATGATGTATGTATATCTATATATGCTTGTATATGGTTGATCATGCTCTTCGTATGATGGACTCTCATGGCTATGTGAGCAACCCTTTCTAGTCACGAGTGCTCTTGACCTTGTAGCGTGGGTATGTGCTCAAGGCCATTGCTGTAGGTGCATATTCACACTATATTGTGTGCATGATCATCACGATGTGATCGTCCCAATCCATGTCACCAAGTGACATTGGTTTCCCTGTGTATGCGACACACATCAATATGTTTGATGCTTTGAGGGGCTCCAGCTTGTCCTAGCACGAGCATGTTGGCACGTGCCGTATACACAGGCATGAAACCTTGTCGGTGCGCCATAGCGCACCAAACACAAAACTCTGTCGGATTTTTGCCGTAAAAATGGAGTATCCCTGTTGTCGTATTCTCACGGCGAAAGCTTGGTAAGAATAGCGTTTTGTGTGCTATGATGCACCTGAGGCGAAGCACTGCCGAATTTCAGCCACGAAAATAAGGAAAATGCTACCAGATTTTTGTTATGCAAATTTGGCACCAATTCCAAACATACAAGGGAAGCATTGATTGAGACCACACCTTTTCTAAAACCAAACCTTAAAGCCCCGAAAGCTAATGCCAATAGCTTGATTTTTAACTACCAATATCCTTAAATTAAGATTTTACCAAAACGAAGGACTGTCCATGGACAGGTGTTATTGGGTGCCTAACACCTTCCCTACACATAACTAGACTTCTGAACTCAAGAATTAAGATTTTTTATTCATCCATATTAGATTAGGTAAAACAACATTTTTCTTAGCGAAGGATCGGTAATAAAATCAAATAAAGTAAGGTAACCAATCACACCTTAGAAAAAACCCAATAATTGGTGGCGACTTTACTTGCCTCTGGTATTCCTTAAAATCGACTCATTTCTAGTCACACACCAGAGGTATACCCTTCTTCACAGCACCCAAACTCCCGAGCCCACAGCTCTTGCGGGCAAGTTTGAGCGTTGCTATGATGGGTGGTCGAACTGCCAAGAGGCATTGACAATACCCAATTACTAATTTTTTTTAGAAGCACTAAACGAAGTTAGATTTATCAAATTTTAAATTTGGGTGAATTAGATAAAATATAGACTTGACCAAGTTTGTCCCCCGAGTGGCTGACTAGCTAGCAAGCTTAGCATATTACGTCTTCGTGAATGGGTGAAATAATCAATTTTAAATTCCATTGGGCGGTGGATGATGCAATTAAAAAAAAAAAACGAGACAGATAATTTTTTATTTTATTTTTTGATAACATAAGGAGAGAGATAATCACTTTTGTGCCGACCTGGTCGTATTATAATCCACAAACTAGCCTTTCATCCTTTACTAACTTGCCACGTGGCCCTCTCTCTATCGTTCATGTCTCCCTTCAATTACCTAGAAAATATATATATTAATTGAAATTTCCTAGTTAAAAAAAAAGGGGTAATCCATGACGACCACGACTTCAACGTGCACACATTAAAAGAAAAGAGCGCCTAAAAAAGTTTATATCAACAAAAAAACCTTTTTACACATCAATTTTCAACTCTCCATAGATCTAAGGGGATGAAATATTTAAAAAATAATCCCATCTTCTCCTGCATATATCAAATACAAAGTTGGCCAAAAGGAAGGATCAAACTCAAAAAGAAGATTTAGTGCTGCTTTTAGTTCTTGATTCCATCAATGTCACCCAAAAATACGCATGAGTGATTTTTATTTTATTTTATTGTTAATATGATACTCCACCAATATTTAATCGTTCATTTCAATTGTTATAAACTCAAATATTTATTTATTTATTTCACGAAAACATATCGATTATTTCAATGGATAGTTAGTTTATGTGAGTATCATATCTAAAAATTATTTCAGATATTATAATAATTAATTAGAGAAGATGGATAACCTTTATTTTATTTAAATTATCTATTGAAATAGGAGAGAGAAAATAAAGAAGATCTTGAGAAAAGTTTAAGAAAAAATTATAAAAGTATAAATAAATTTATTTAAAGAAAAAGTAGAATCATATGCTGTCTAGTAGAAGAAAGAAAAAAACAAATTAGTGAACATTGTTTTATATGATGTGAGATAAAAGTATTCTATGAATATTCCTTTTATGATAAATCAAAAGTATTTTAACAAAGAAAATGTTTGGATCCAAACATATTTGGAGCCTAAAAAGATAATATGTGATTTCTTATTTAATTAGTTGAGTTATGTGAGTCATGTACACTGCACATAATAAGGACAAATATTATTTTTCTATTAGTGATAAAGTCCAAAATTCTAAAAAATTTTGAGCCAAATTTTGTCCTTTAATAAAAAATAAATAATTGCATGCCACGGACATTATGGCATATCATAGGCTTTTAATCTTTTTCCAATTTTAACTTTGAAACAAAATCAAAATGTATTACATGGTTGTTATCATAGTTGATTATATGGTTGTTTATGAGCACTTTTAATATTCTTAATTTTTATTAAAAAAATTGATAATGATTTTAGTTTTTTTGCTAATATTTATTTAAGACATCCAAGCATCATCCCCACTTGTTTGACTTTACCCAGCCCACTAGCCAAGTGCTGGGCACAAAAAACACCCTATTACTCTACTTTCCTCCAAATTAACAGAGCGGAAGACTTTTTAAAATAAAATAAAAGTTTGGTTGGATAGTGCAGAAGAGACTATGACCACATAAACACGCAACCACTTCACTAAAATACAAATTTCTTAAAAATAAAAGAATAAGAAATCACTAAACCCCAATAACATTTATTTATTCATTTCTTATGGTATAGGCCAATCATGGAACCTGGCAAATAAGATTGGAGAAACGAATATATATATATATATATATATATATATCTATAAAATAAAAATTCTAAATTTAAAATGAAATTTGTTATTTGACATTTATTACCCTATTTTTACATAAAACTACCATTTATTAATGAGTGTATTTTTGAACTACTTAAAAGTCCAATTGAAAGAAGAAAATCCTCTTATATATAGTGTATATATATATACTAGCCTATGAGCACGCGCTCACGCATGTGCTTAGAGACTCTTCTATTTTTTTGGGTAAAAGTTAATAATTTGCATCTATTATAATTTATATATATATATATATATATATTCAAACAAATAAAGAGGATAAACTTTAAAGATAAGCAGTAAATGTAATTTCTTTTTTGAACATGATGAGAAAAAAATCCTAAATTTTAAAAATTCTCTTTTTGAATTCAAAATGAAGTTTGTTATTTAACATTTATAACTCTATTTCTAAATGAAATTACCCTTCATTAATAAGGATATTTTTGAACCACATAAAAGTCCAAAAATTACCCTTCATTTATAACTCTAGATTTTTTTGAGGTTCAAAAATGCCCTCATTAATGTATGGTAACATTTTATTTAGAAATAGGGGCATAAATGTCAAATGTTAAATAACAAATTTCATTTTGAATTAAAAAAGAGAACTCCTAAAATTTAGGATTTTTTTCCCTTCAAGTTCATAAAAGAAATTACAGTTACTACTTATCTCTAAAGTTTATCATTTTTTTTTTTTTGCAAAATAAATAAAAAAATATTTCTAAATTTTAATAGATGCAAATTATGAGAATATTCATTTATTTAAACTAGACTATTATATGATTAAAAAATACACTCATTAATGAATGGTAACTTTTTTTAGAATTAGGGTCATAAATTTCAAATAATAAATTTCATTTTGAATTCAAAAAGAGAAATCCTAAAATTTAAGTTTTATTTTTTATTTTTTTATTTTTTATTTTTTTATTTTTATCCCTAAAAACTAGAGAAATATTATATCCACCACATTTTCACAACATTTTTACAACAAATCATAGATGGTTAGTTGTTATTACACCACTTTCAAAATTTAGAACTCCTAAAATTTAGCATTCTTTCCCTAACATTCTTATTTTTCTTACGCAAACTTTTCTCTATATTCAAAAAAGAAATTACAATTATTACTTATTTCTAAAGTTTATCATTTTTATTTGTTTAAAAAATTAAAAAAATATATTTCCAAATTTTAATAGTCAAATTATTAATTTTTACAAAAAAAAAAAAGAGTCTTTAATCACGTGCAACACATATGTTTAGAGGCTAATATATATATATATATATATATATATATATTGGTATCTTAATAGTTTGGTCCAAATATTATTCTCTTATATACAAGAAATTTTAAAAATCTCCTAGTGAATAAGTTAATTGATAAATTTATAACGCATCTTTCAAATTTATTAAAATCTCTACCTAGCTTTGTTGGAGAGGGGACATGAGAATTGAGCACTGAGCAATATATACTTCAAGAAAATAAAAAGGATTGTCGGTGGAGGGTGTATTCATAGATTTTTTTTTTTGAGAAACAGTTCATAGATTTTTGACAAGGCTTTGGTTTCCAAGTGCTAAAGAGGTAAGCGGCTCGGCCAAACTGTCTGTAGTGTTACCTTTACCTTAATTCGTTAAACTTAATAAACACCAACAAAAACCAAAACTTCTCTGCGACCCCAAAAGTTCACTTTCAGCTCAAGCTTATCTCACTCCGCACCATCTCTTCTACTATCTCTCGAACCATCTGGTCTTTCCTAACTATTTTTTTTAGAGAGAGAGAGAGAGAGAGAGAGAGAAAGTAATTGAGATGAACAGTGGTGAAGCCTTTGGAGCAATGGAGGCGCAGTACATAGGGAGACATCACAGGCACGAACCCAGAGAGAATCAGTGTACCTCTGCTCTTGTCAAGCACATCAAAGCCCCTGTTCATCTTGTATGTTTTTCTTTACTCTCAACCGCCGATCACCACTTTCTTTGGTTTCTTTTTCATTTTCCTGTCGTTGATTTCTTTGACTTTTTCTTTTTTGCAAGGATTTTTAGGTGGGGTTTGACTTTTTTCTTTTCTTTTTTGGACGTTTAAGATCTGGGTTTTTCTGGTCGATTTTAAATGATTTTGGTTGGTTCATGATGTTTTTGTTTCTGGCTTTTGCTTGCTTTTAGTTTTGATTTTTGGTTCGGATGGTTTTGATTTGTGGGAATTATTGTATACACTGGGTGATTAGTTTCTGGTTTTTTCTCAAATTTTGACTTTTAGTGTCAAACTTGTTGAATTTAAGGTGATTAGTTTAGTATTAGCTTGTATGTAGTTTATTTTTTTCATTTGGAATTTGAGTGTAAAGTTCTAATGATGTAATCTTTATGTAATTTGAAGTCTTAATTTTTCTTTGTAATGATGTAATCTTTATGTAATATTCACTTTTTCATCCATTCGTTTTGGAAAGATGAATGAACGAAATTGAGTTACTTTTAAATGTTAAGATTTGACTTTATTTGGCACCTGACAAAGTCCACTCAACTAGCTTTATACTAGTTGAGGATTCAAATTTTCATTTCCTTTTCTTAATACATGTTAATAGCAAAAAAGTAGATGGTTATTGCTTTGAGCATAGATACTTGGTTGAAATTGGATAATTGTCTTTTGCCCCTTATGTTATTGTTTTATTTTCAGCTTATTGAGTTGTTAATGGGAACATTTCTTTCATCAGGTATGGTCGTTGGTGAGGAGGTTCGATCAACCTCAGAAGTACAAGCCCTTTGTAAGCAGGTGTGTGGTGAATGGGGACCTTGGTATTGGGAGTGTAAGAGAAGTGAATGTTAAATCTGGGCTTCCTGCCACGACGAGCACCGAGAGGTTGGAACTTCTTAATGATGAGGAGCACATTCTTGGCATCAGGATTGTTGGCGGCGATCACAGGCTGAGGGTATGATTATTTTTAACTTCTTATTTGTTCTTTGCTTATCACTGTTGTTCGCTTTCTCTTATTCATTTTCAGGTCTCAAATGAATTATTACAATTGTATGGTTGTGTAGCGTTGCATGCAAGTATGGTTCAGGAAAATGCAAAGTTTCCTATTGCTTTTTAACAAAAACCATACTAATTTATTTAAGTGCATTGGACTGTTCTGTCATTTTTACCTGGTGTCCACTGTGAACTTAGGACTTTTGTTATTACTAATTCAACCAGATATAAGAGCACAAGGTGTAGGGTGAGGTTGTGGGGTTTAAACCTACCAAGTGTATTTGTATTTTGCCAATCAAACAAATTTCTTGGTGGCTTGACAATATCTTGGATGGCAGCTTATAGTTATGTATGGATGACCAACCAATTTGCATATTGTATGCTCTAATGATTCTATCAACCGTCACAATTTCTTCAAAAGATTTCCAAAATAAATCTTCATGAATTGAATTCTCTACGTTTTCTTCACATCAATCTTCAACTGATATTTTCATTTGATGGCTGCACATAAAAGCTCATTGTGATGATTAAATTAAAAGTTCATCATTCCATCAGTATAAAAGAATATTTTATCACAATTACAAGGAAAAAATTGCTTTGTTGGCAATGATCTAATCCTTGTTCATGAACAGTTTATTTTTTAATTATTTTTTTTTTATTGATAATTTCACACCCACAAATAAGCATTATACTTACGATCAATGTCATTTGAGTTAGAGCTCATTGGCCCAAGAATGAATTATATTTATACCTTACTGAATTCTACTATATTTGCAGATAACCATCAAGTTTATGTGATGCAGGTATTTACCATCGTTTTTTTAAAAGTATCCTCATAATCAAAATAAAATTTAAACTTAAACAACTAATCTACAAAGTCATTTGTACTTGATATTCTATTAATGTAAGGAATACGATCATAATCCAGAATTTGAAATCCCAAACACAATTACTCCCTTCATTTTTGACAATTCTTACTGACATTTAACCCTAAATTGATGAGCATATGATGTGAACTTCATAGAATCCGCAAATTTTCTCTCATTTTTAGCTTGAATTTTTACCTGTCTTTATCTTTCACCATATCAAAATGTCAACAAGCTTTGGTACCAAATAATGCAGAATCAGAAGTGTGAAAGAGTTGGATATTGTCTTAGCTAGAGTGCTAGACGTAAATCTAAATCCATAAGGGGCTCATTGAATCTATGAGGAAGATAACAGGACGAACTTTTGTTAATAAATTTGTATTCTTATTTCTTTTACAGGCTTATGCCAATTCATAGGCTCCTTAAAACTTAATTATCTAGTAAAAATATTTATGAACATACCGAAATTAATATACTACCATATAAGGACTTTTTTTTATTAGAAAAATTCTATAAATTCCTTAGAGTAAGCAACCATATTCTAGAAAATTCTGAAAAGAGGAAAAAGGAAAGTTCAGAATATTTTAAGGAGGTAGGATATACCTTGTTTTTTCTTGGGATTTTTGTACTTGTGTTAAATTTTTCTTCTTGCACATGCATATAGGTTGCCCAAAAGAAGGCAGTTTCTTCTGCAGAGTTGAGTTTTAATGTAATTTTAGCATGGCTTCATAGTTAGTTTGGATTAGGGTCCAAGAAGCACATGGGAGCTGAGGTGTAGTGCCATTTTTTTAATTAATTTTTCGTTCTTTCTGTTTGAAGAAAGAAAAAATAAAATTTCTCTGAATGATTTTGAAAAGAGACTGACAGGTTTGGGAAAATCTGATTTTTTTAAAAAAAAATTGTTGAGATAATTTTGTTCCAGAGAAAGAAGTGACTTCTCTTTGGTAGCTTTGGATGAGGACTTCTCATCTTCCATCACATAATCTGTTAACAGTAGTTATCATACACCATTAGCCAGGCTAATAATGCCCCAGTGCTTTTTTACAGATGGATACCATTCTAGGGTTAAACAAGCTTAATAAGAGTGGAGCATGTAGCATTAATGCAATTACTAATTTTCTGTCAACTAAGAGAATATCTCTGCTGTTTACAACTTTTCCTTAAATTTGCAGAACTACTCTTCTATCATTACAGTCCATCCAGAGGTTATTGATGGAAGGCCAGGGACCCTGGTGATTGAGTCCTTTCTGGTGGATGTGCCTGATGGGAATACCATGGAAGATACACGTTACTTTGTCGAGGCGTTGATCAGGTGCAACTTGAAATCCTTGGCTGATGTCTCTGAGAGGATGGCCGTGCAGGACAGAACTGAACCCATCATCCAATAGTGAATTTGGGGATGGGGTAGAAGTGTGGCAGTCACATTTATACCTCCAGATGAAGACTTATATCCTTATGCTGTGTAGAGATTGACAGGAGATGTCCTTCCATGTTCTCAGAAGTTTTGGATACATTGCTGGCTGTTGATTTCCATCTCATGGGAACCATTCCACTCTTTCCTAGTGCTTTTTCTTGTTTGTTTGTTGGGATTTCTCTTTCAATGTCCGAGGATGAGGTTCCTAAGTTTTCAGTGTTCTCCATGAATGGATGTGGGAAAGTTCCTTTTACTGTTATATTTTTTGGGTTTTGTGCATGGTGGTACTTAATGCGACTATGGTTATTTGTAAATACTAATATTGGAAAGAATTGTCTTATGGATTATGGAACCCCGGAATTTCATGTTGTAGTTGTAGTTGTAGTTGCAGTTTATAGGTGCAGGGAGGATTGAGGAGAGAACCTTTGGGTAGCAGCTTGTTGTTTATTTTGTACATGCTGTGTTGTCCAGTAAATTATTGTCAATTTTTTTTTTTTTTTTTTTTTTTTTTCATGTTGTTAACTGTGTTTTAGATGGAAGTGTCTTTAACAAAGGCTCACTTGAGGTTGCTATGGGATTGCACCTTAGCAACAATTTACATGTCAGTTCCACCTCAAAAAGGCTGCAAAAGGAGATGCCCAATTCAACTGTCTGTCTCACTCTGTTGTCTTCTCCTCAAGGATTGCAAACTTTGGGTTTGTCAGAGCGTGCCCACTTTTTCTCAACTCAACCAGCCATAAATGGAGCAAAACAAGGAACACAAATCTCAATGAGAATAGGAAAAGAAAGGCAAAATTGGCAAAATATTCATTTTGCCTAAAACATTCAGCAAAATGTCCATGTTTTGAAGGCAAAAATGGATAAGTAGCAATAAATATCAAACTATATAGTTAGCAGGCAATGTTTACAAACTATATTTTTTACTAGCATCTCGAGTCTAAAAGACTCGATTTAGGGTTTATAAATCGAGTCTTTGAGGGTCGATTTTTATGTTTTGATCGGGTCTGAGTTGACACTTTTTTCACGTGACATCCACATGGAAATCGAGTCTCTGAGACTCGATTTAAGTCCATATATAAAACAACAACAGCACCAGCAAAAAAGAAATCAGAGCCAAAAAAAAAAAAAAAAAAAAAAAACCCAAAAACAGCCCCAGGTCAGCGTGACCCAGGCCGCGCGACCCAGGTCACGCAGGCCGCGCGCGACCTTTTGTTTTTTGTTTTTTTTTTTTTCCTCTCTCTCTAATGAACACATATATGGGTATTTGAGCTTGGTTTTTTTCTAGATTCTCTCTCTCTGTGATTTGATTGTATTTTTTTTTTTTTGGGTATTTCGGTTGTACATGAGAGACTTGAAGACTTGAAATTTTTTCAAATTTTTCTGATTTGTAAATCGAGTCTCTAAGACTCGATTTCCAGGTGGTCTCCATGTGGAAAAAGATGTCACATCAGACAATGGAAATCGAGTCTTTGAGACTCGATTTATAGGCCAAAATCAAACCTCTTAGACTCGAGATGCTAGTAAATAATATAGTTTGGGATTTGGAACTACTAACTAGATAGTTAGGAAAAAAAAAAAATTAGTTACCTTTTCCCCTGTTCTGAAACTATCTAGTGATATATTCCTATTTTGAAACTCGATTTTCTAAAATGGAGTTTTAATGTAAAACTCGATTTGTAGAAAAACGAGTTATAGGCAATCAAACTTTAAAAATAAAAAATAAATAAAATAAATAAAAAATAAAATTTATGGAACTTGAGTTCCATTTGAAATTTTTCAAAGAACTCGAGTTGCTTACTAAAATTCGATTTTTAGAAAATCGAGTTTCAAAACATGGGTATTTTGCTGGAACTTTTGGGCGAAAATGGTATTTTGCTATTTTGGCCGGAAAAGATATATGAAATACGTTAAATGATTTTATTTTCCACAGTATATTCTTAGATCATCCCTGAATAACAAAAGCGTCTGCAGCAAAATCATGCAAATTAACATCCACACACATGTTTACCTGCCTAATGTTTTTCTAAATAAAAAGGTGACCACATAGCAATGTTTTAACTGTAGTTTCTCCCTTAATTAAAATCACATCCCCAATCTCCATCTTGGACTCTAAAGATGAGAAACAAAAGAAGAGAGAAAACTCCTCTAGATATTTCTGCAATTCTTTAAGCAATTAACTTCATTCAACAATAGTAGTTCCTATGTGTACACACTAACGCCTGTTAGGGACCTCACGAAACTGCAGGTTTGCTATCATAGGCCTCTCTTGCTTCAAGTAAATCTGTACAATACCTTTTGGAGAGGACTTCAGCTAGTTCAGCAAATGACATGTTTGCATGCTCACCAATGTGTCCATCTGGTCCCATCGTTTTCGACATACATCTCCAGAGTATTTGACTTCGCCATCTTCATCTTCTTCATCTCCTTGTTGCCGTCTTCTGTGCTAACAGCACGTGTGTGCATTACATCCATTACCTGCAAATTCATTAATTTCAATTCCCTTGCTTTTGTCTCTTGGTTTCTCAGCAATGGTCTCTGACAGACCGGTTTCCAAATCATCAGTTTGGTGTTTATTATCTTTCCTTCCCTTCTTTTTAGTAGGCTCAACCTTTTCCATCTTTTTCCCATCTGAGAGGTCCGTTTCTTTTTCCATGTTCTTCACCAGAACATTGCCACCAGTAGACACTCAATTTTGCACCCATAATTTAATATTGGGAGATGACCGAAATGATCATTCTAAATACCCAAAAATCATAATTGCATTTCATGCATTAAATCATCCATCACATATCATAAAAATGATCTTAAGATTCTAACGATCGCGATGATATGCCCGGTTCCCAAATCGAATTGTCGGATTGAAAGGTATGACAAGATCAAGTTTTCACGGTCTGCATGCATTTTATTTGGGTGAAGCTGAGCATGTGTGATTAATTGAAATTAATTTTGATTGGTCAATAATTAAAATTAATTAAATAATTTATACGATTGGCTATTGGATTTGGTCAAGATCAGAGGGAAGACTTCAAAGAGAACCAAAGAGTGATAGCCAAGCAAGTTCTAGTTCCAAGCCCATTACAGTGCTAAAACCATTGTGCATAAAAGGCACCTTACAGCTCCAGCACCGCAACCCAGTGTTTGATTTACAAGACAACCCAAGAAAAAGATCAGAAGACCCTGTCACTATGGCAAAAGGAGATGAACACCAAAATGCTGAAGAATAGATGAGTACTCAGGAGCTGCTGAATATAATGGTAGCTAGCCAAATCCAATTGAGGGAGATATGATGATTCTCATGGTGCAACAATTCCAAAATATGAAGATTGGTCAAGAAGAAGACAAGACTGATCAAAACTCCCCTATCACAGAAAATAAATAGAGGATCAATGAAAAGATGAACAAGATGGAAGAAATGATCAAGAGGGCAAGGAGGACGGATAATCTTATGGATTATCAATCGCACTCTCTCTTCTTGTATGTGAGACCACCTCCAAAGTTCAAGATGCCAGTCTTGGACAAATTTGATGGCACTAGCTGCCTTAAGTCTCACTTGAAGATGTACATGAGGGCCATGCAGCCTTTAGGAGCAACTAAAGAGATGTTAGCTCAGATGTTTTAGAATACTTTGACTAGAGCTGCCCTCAGATGGTTCCTTAATATGGAAGATACTAGAGCTTGGAATTGGGAAGATATATGTAGGAAATTCCATAATCAATACAAGTACAACATAGAGGTAGATGTGACAAAAAGGGAATTGGAGACTACCAAGCAAGAACTTAAGGAGTCATTCTCAGCCTTCATAACTAAATGGAGGTCTAAAGCTGCCCAGATGATGAATAGACCTAATGAAGAGGAAAAATTGACAATGGTTGTAAAGAATTTGTTGCCTATATATCATAAGTATTATTTGCTCAATATTTTCCAAATTTTAAGGCCTTAATAGCGGCTGGGACTCAAATTGAAGATGCTATAAATAATGGGACTATAAAAAATGAAGATGCACCTAAATTTATAAGGAATTTTAGGCCCTCTAACTCTAAAACTGCAGAAATATCCAACATATATAAACTAATCCATACCAACTCATTGTCCCAATGCAAGTATCAGAAGGACTGCCTCTAGGGCCTAGGAGAGAATTCCATAAATTTTACATTCTAGCAAGTCATGTACTTGAAAAGTTGAAAGCAAAAGATTATTAAAACCCTTGGACCCGAGATCAGTCCCAAATCCATTACCCACTAAATTTGATGTGAACAAGAGATGTGCATACCATCAAGGCCGAGGACATGACACTGATAGGTGTTATAATCTCTGCCATGCAATTCAAGATTTAATAGACACAAAAGTGTGTGCACCGCCTACAGAGCCTAATATCACCAACAATCCTTTGCCTAATCATAATTTCTAGAGGGGACCAAGGATTAACTGTTTATTTCCTGAAGAAGAAAAAGAAGAAATGGACCAATTTGATTTGATCTATGACATCCAGAAATGCTTTTATGCTAACTTGGGAGGAGTTAATGGGTATTTCATCTACAACAAGATATGACATATGGAATAAAGACAATCCAGAAATCCCAAATGATTCAACACCCACATATGGGGGGAGACAGTTCAAACCCCACTCAGATGACTCAATACCCAAATATGGGGAGAGACACTTCAAACCCCATTCAGATGACTCAACACCCACATATGGCGGGATACACTTCAAACCCTACCCAAATAATCCGACACCCACATATGGGGGGAGACACTTCAAACCCCAAGATATTGAACCAAGTGACCACAAAAAATTGCCCACATCACAAGGAGGGGGGGGGGGTGTGGTGGGGGGAGAGACACTTCAAACCCCCACATTTAGAAATAGATAACTCGGTAGAAGCCCTGAGCAAAGTAGCCCGGCCAACACCCAATGAATAGGATGAGGTTCTTAAGCAGCCGTTGAAGACACAAGCAAACGTATCTCTATAGGGTTTGCTCATGGCCTCATACAAATACTGCCAGAATCTGGTGGATCTTCTCAACCAGATCCAAGTCCCCAAAACCATTACTTCTCAAGATTTGAGCGCATGATTGGATCTATAAGTAGAGAGCTAACTATTTCCTATTATGATAAGGATTTGACTAAAAAGGGAAGTGCCATAATGATCCATTGCATATTACCGTAGATGCTAAGGGAAAGAGGATACCAATGGTTTTGATTGATGATGAAGGCGCTTTGAATGTTTGCCCATCAAAAACCACAAGTTGCCTGGGTTTGAGTATTGAAGATTTTGTGCCATTTGATCAACATGTAAGAGCATATGATAACAGTAGAAGGGAAGTTTTGGGGATAGTGACTCTAAAGCTCAGCATAAGGCATATGGTTCAAAAGGTGGAGTTCCAAGTGCTAAACATAGCTTCATGCTTTAATATGCTTCTTGCGCGGCCATGGATTCATGATATAGAAGTTGTTCCTTCATCTTTGTACAAGAAAGTTCGATTTCCACACAAAGGAGCTATATTTACTATATATGGGTGTCGATGCCTTGCGGGGGTTCGACCACCCATCGCGGCGATGCTTATGCGATGCCTAGAAATGTGCAGGTCCGGGAGCTCGGGTGCTGTGGAGGAAGGTTGTATCTCGAGTGTGTGATTGGAATACAAGTCAATTTTAAGGAAATTACCAAGGGTAAGTGAAGTCTCCACCAATCATTGGTTTTTTTTCTAAGGCGTGATTGGTCACCTGACTCTATTTGATTTTATTACTGATCCTAAGTTACGAAAAAGGTCATTTTTCCTAATCTAATGTGGGTAAGTAAAAAATCTTGATTCTTGAGTTTGGAAGTCTTGTTACATGTGGGGAAGGTGTTAGGCACTACACAACGCTTGTCCGCAGACAATCCTTTGTTTTGATAAAATCATAATTTTCAGACAATGGTAGTTGAAAACGAGCTATTGGCATTAGCTTTCAAGGCTTTAAGTGAAATGGGCTTTGAGGTTTGGATTCGGAAAGGGTTTGGTCTCTATTGATGCTTCCCAAGTGTGTTTGGAATAGTTGCCAAATTTTCACAGAAAATTCAGCAGCATTTAACCTTATTTTTGTGGCGGAAATCCAACAACGCTTCGCCTCAAGTGCGTCATAGCACACGGAACATTATTCTCACCAAGATTTTGCTGTAAGAATATGGCAATGGGGATGCCGCATTTTCACAGCAAAACAATTGGCAGAGTTTCGCATTTGGTGCCCTATGGCACGCCGGCAGGGTTTCATGCCTATGTATACGGCGCATGCTAACATGCTCGTGCAAAGACGAGCAAGAGCCCTTTAAAACTCAAGAAAGGGAGACATCAAGCAATAGAAGGGTTTTAGAAGCACATGGCATAGCAACCAACATAGATCTAAGCACAAAAGCATGGCACGGAGCACATAAACACATAGATATAAACATAGGGACGTAGATCTAAGCATAGGCATGTAGATCTAAGCATAGACATGGCAGGGAGCCTAAAATCATTTGGATCTAAGAACAAACAATAAATTTAGACATATCCTAACTCAAGAAGGCTAGGCTAACAACATCAAATTAATAAATCATGGCATAAGCAAGGAAACATGCTAGAAAAACTATAAAGACATGCTAGGAAGTAAGAACATGCTAGGAAAAGCAATAAAAGAATATTATTAAGCAAGATAAAGCTAGGAAAAACTATAAAAAGAAAAGGGTGTGGATTGTAGCCAAAAAGCTACATCCACAAACCTAAACCTCAAATCCAAAGCATAGAATCAAGGAGAGGAAGATTGGGTGCAAGAACACTACCTTGATGATTGTAGAGACAAGAGGAGAATCTAAGGTGTTTGGGAGAGAATCTGCCCAAGAAAACTGCCTTTTTTTTTTTTTTTTTTTGGTTGCGAAATGTGGGGTCTGAGGGCATTTATACTGGAAATATGACCATTTGGCTTCCGGCGCACCTTGTAGGGTTGCCGACCTATTGGAAAAATACATATTTGTATCACATACAAAACATACGCAACAGAAAATTAACGGATCTACTTCATTCGCAATTGATAACATGTTCTATGTAAGTTTCAGAATTTAAGAACAAGAAAGCATACCTTGGTGCTGTGAAATTCAAAAAAAAAAAAAGATTAGACGTACTTGGGAACACTTTTAATCTTCTCTCCAATTCCATTTGATGCCCAAGAAGTGTGGTCTCTTAATCAGTTTCCAAGAGGAGAATAAGAAAGTGTCTTACACTCACATACACACCATTTCATTCCTTATATGATCTTAATAAAAACCACTTATAAAATTCTGTATGTTTCCCTCCTTTTATATAACTGATTATCTAATTAGGCTAGCCTTTTGGGCCATTCCAATTGGGCTTTAGTATGTGGGTTGGAGTGGGACCAAAAGGGGAAAATAAGACTCAAGCTCCAATGGGTCTTAGGCTTTTCTATCAACTCTTGACAAGTCCGAAGTTAGCATTAATTATATTCAATACCACTATATGAATATAATTGCACTCTAAGCCTTATTAATAAATTATATCTCAAGACTTTATTATACATGCAACTCCTTCATTAAAATATTCGTAGTAATACAAAGTCATGAATGTTGACTGCCACTTTGAAGATTACTACATCTTAATCCTTAAGTACCCGGTTTAATCTTTTAAGTTATTCATCATATATTTATGAAATCCAATTTCATAAATATATACTTTAGTAACTCCTTACTAAAGTGGTTGAGTCCAACACTCTAAATAACCAAACCCATTAAACTTATTTCAATGGAATATTTTATGACTCTGTTAAGAGATTGAATTCCATCTTGAGAATATATATTCCATCAACATTAAATGTGTTAGGGTTTGTGCTCTAAAATCCAATTTATTGGCATGTCAAGAATAATTAAGTTGTTTAATTGTATGAGATCATTTATGAACTAATGAGACATTATCTTAGTCCATGAGATGCATAGTATGTGATTTATGTGAAAAGTCACGGAAAGATATAAATCACAAGTTCTTTGTAAACTCAGAATTTTAGTTCGTAGTCGGTGATGAAATTGGGTGTTTCATCTGCGAAGACTATAACATATCAACTAAGATGATTTGTCTTGATCATGGAAGTGGAGACTTCTAGTTGGTATGTTGATATGTTTTAAGAGTTAAGACATATTGAACTGGACCGCTGTGAGATTTATTATTCTTCTAATGACTGTCAAATGAATAATAAAGCTCACGACTTTTATTTACATCAACTCTAAATCCTGAGAGAATAATGGACCTAATCATGAGATGTAGGTTGCTTTGATATATCAGGAGTGAGACCTATAAGTTATGGTCAAAACCTCAGTATGTTGGGCAGCTGCATTTAGTGTTGATGGAACATATATTCTCAAGATGGAATTCATAATCTCTTAACGGAGATATAAAATATTCTCTTGAGATAAGTTTAATGGGTTTGGTTATTCAGAGTGTTGGGTCCAACCACTTTAGTAAAGAGTTACTAAAGTATATATTTATGGAATTGGATTTCATAAATATATGATGAATAACATAAAGGATTAAACCGGGTACTCAAGGATTAAGAGGTAGTAACCTTCAAAGTGGCAGTCAATATTAATGACTTTGTATTACTACGAATATTTTAATGAAGGGGTTGAATGTATAATAAAGTCTTGGGAAATAATTTATAGATAAGGCCTAGAGTGCAATTATATTCTTATAGTGGTATTGAATATAATTAATGGTAACTTTGGACTTGTCAAGAGTTGACGGAAAAGCCCAAGGCCCATTGGAGCTAGTGTCTTATTGGTCCCTTTGGTCCCATCTCAAGCCACAAACTAAAGCCCAATTGGGTAGGCCCAAAAGGCTAACCTAATTAGAAATCAGTCATTATTTAATAAGTGTTATTAAAATAAAGAAACTATGAGAATGGTTTAACGTACGTAAGATGAAAAGAAAAAGAAATCAGTTTTTCTCCATAAGGAGAAGAAGAAGGTTTTTTTCTTTGAGAGTTTATGTACAAAAAGACTGATTGAGAGACCACACATCTTGGGCACCATGTGGAATTGAGATGAAGATTGAAGGTATTCTCAAGTTTGGTTTTGAAATCCACTGCATCAAGGTACGTTTTCTATTCTTTGATTCTAGAATTCATAGTTACATGTTTATCTTTCATGATTGAAGTAGATCTGTGTTTTTTGTTGCTTCCGCTGCGTGTGTTTTTGTATGAGATACAAAAATCCAACAAAATGCGGCTGCCCAACATACTAAGGTTTTGATCGTGACTTTAGATCTCACTCCTGATATATCAAAGCAACCTACACCTCATGATCAGGTCCATTATTCTTTTAGGATTTAGAGTTGATGTAAATAGAAGTCGTGAGATTTATTATTCATTTGACAGTCGTTAGGAGAATAATAAATCTTATAGCGGTCTAGTTCAATATGTCTTAACTCTTAAAACATATCAACATATCAACTAGAAGTCTCCACTTCCATGATCAAGACAAATCATCTTAGTTGATATGTTATAGTCTTTGCAGATGAAATGTCCAATTTCATCACTGACTATGAACTAAAATTCTGAGTTTATAAAGAACTTTTGGTTTATATTTTCTGTCATTAAATCACATAAATCACATACTATGCGTCTCATGGGCTAAGATAATGTCCCATTAGTTCATTTATAAATAGTCTCATATAATTAAACAATTTAATTATTTATGACATGCCAATAAATTGGATTTTAGGGCATAAACCCCAACACAACCACCCTACTGACATTAGAAGTTTTGGCTTTTTTTTTTTGTCCAGCTTTGGATGTGTATTTGAATGCCTTCCCGAACTCGGATTGAGCTGATCTTGGTTGTGAGAGACCACACTCCTTGAGGGGTTCTCTCAAAAAAGAGATTTGGGTGCTTAGGGCACCTCTCTTTTGGGGTAATTGTGTGGAGTCAACATTTATTTTTTATAAAAAAAAATAAGAAAAAATAAAATACAATTACATGCCCAAAAATTCCTCGAATGTTATTAATTGATTATGGAAATACAATTACATCATGGTAGAATAAATTAACAAGGCTTTGGTCCTAATACAATCTATGTAAAAATTACAAAGTTTTAATCCTAGTTACAATCTACCAAAAACAAAAGACAAAACACTAGTCTACTTATCCCAAAAACCTATGTTTGGCGGCTAGGTTACAGAATAGGAATGTGTTAGGCACCCATTCTGCCTAGATGCAGTCTTGTCTTCTAGACTCTAAATGACCATTATATACCCTTTCAAAAGATGCATGACATTACAATGACATATTAAAATCCCTAAATTCAAAATTAATTCACTCTTTGAAAATTCAAAATTTGAAATTTTTATTTAAGAAGAAAACCATTTTATATTATAAAAATTTTCAAATCTGTATTTAATGAAAATACAGATAAGTTTTGTATGCTTGAAAAAGTCAGATCTGTATTTAATGAAGTACAGTTCAGATTTTCTTGTTCAGAAAAAAAAATTCAGATCTGTATTTAATGAAAATACAGATCAAATTTTCTTCTTCAGAAAAAAATATAGATCTGTGTTTAATGAAAATACAAATCTGTTTTTATTTCATAAAAATTTTGAAATTTGTATTTAATGAAAATACAGAACTGTTTTTATTTTGGAAAATTTTTTAGATCTATATTTAGTGAAAATACAGGCCTGTTTTTGTGTTAGAAAAATTTTCAGAGCTATATTTAATGAAAATAGAGACCTGTTTTTGTTTTAGAAAAGTTTTTAGATTTGTATTTAATGAAAATACAGATCTGTTTTTGTTTCAAAAAAAAGGGTGTAGTGATTAATTGTAGATTTTGAAATTAAAGAAGAATTAAATCATAAACATGTTAATCAACTAAGGAAAATTCCAACTAAACATATAAACATGGCATATATAAATTGTGAACAAGATCATATTGACAACGACATCAGACACATATTCATAATAAAAAAATAAAAAAATGCAATGAACAACACAAATGTATCAATTAAGAGAAAAGAAAAATAAACACAAGAATGAAATTAAATACATACTTGCATGAATGTACACTTCGATGGAAGAATACTTTAGAAATCAAAGAAATTTTTACTTCTTTGAGATCTAAAATATTTTACTTACAAAAAAGAAGTTCTTAAAACCAAGGCTTCCAGAACATCTTTAATGTAAGGGGAGCAAAGAAGTTAGAAAAAGAAGGGCCAAAAAAGGGGTCGCTGAATGTTGGGAGACCTCCCCTATTTATAGAGGTGTTAGTTGCTTACAAAATAAGCTACGTTTGCTTAAAAATTAAGTCCAGTCAACTTAAAAAATAACCAAAAAAACGTATGGGGCAAAATCCTAAAAAAAAAAAAAAGGAGATTTGGGTAAGAGTAAACTGATTTTTCAGATCAGAACAAGCTTCATTATTTTGATCATATCTTTCTACTCAAAATTTTGAACAAGCTGAAATTTTGAAATCTGAAGGGAAATTCGATTCACTACAACTTTTCCAGAAATAGCCTAGTTCTACTATGCCAAAAGTGCCTTGGAACGTGAATCTGAAATCTGCTACTTGATTAGCACGTTTTTGAAGTGTTTTCCAAGTCTAAAACTGTATTTGGACGAATTTTAGAGTTATTTTCATGATAAACCTCACCCCAAAGTGATTATTAGGTTTTTAAAAATAATTATCCCAAAAGCCTAATTATTTACAATCTTTAAATATTATCAGCTTATTTGTTTTAATCCTATGCAACAAATCTCACTTTAAGAAAAATACTTAACCAATCACATAAATTCATTTAATTAATTTTAATCATTAACCAATCAAAATTAATTTCAATTAATCACACTTGATCGGTTTCACCCCTATACAATGCATGCAGATGGTGCAAACTTGATCTTGTAAATCTGATGGTTCGATTTGGGAATCGGGCATACCATCATGACTATTAGAATCTCAAGATCATTTTTATGATATGCAATGAATGATTTAATTATGGGTGCAATTATGATTTTTGGGTATATGAATGGTCATTCTAGTTATCTTCCAAGATTAAATTATGGGTGCAGAATCAAGTGTCTACATTGGTGTTCTTGGAAAGCTCTATGTGTCTAGTTTCCAGAACACTAAAGAAATTGAAAATCTGACAGTCGGATTAAAGGTTATGGCCTCAGGAAGCGTGTTGACATGCTTTGCATAGTTTTCAAGATATCTCAACCGTTTTAACTCCAATTTTGACCCATGAGTAGTCGTTGGATAGAGAATTTGATAATCTTCTCAATGGCACTAGTCCTAACCTATTTTGATTGTTGGATCAAAATTAAGATTTTTGGTGTCCCCAAGAGTCAACCTTTGAGTAAACTTGGTCAAAGTTGATGAAAATCACCGAATAGCTTGTGTTTGATGTAGAAACATGAAAAATGTTATTTTGGAATTGACTTTGACCTTTGGACCACCCAGTTTTGACCAGGGGCATTTTGGTCAATTTGACCTGAAATGGCACTTCAAGTGCTCTGATGCCTGAACAGGTTATGCCACATCAATCTAGATTTTTCAGTGGCCCCATGAAGAAAAGATAATATTTTTGGAATTTTTAGGGTCTAGCACGCAAATCGATGACGAACAAAATACGGTGTCTAAAGTTGCCTTTTTTTTATCTGACATCTTGAGTGCAATGAGAGGTGTCAGATAAAGAACGTGATTCCTAATTTTGTTGCCCAAAAATCGCGGGTGGAAACCGCACCATTCATGGATCGAAACCGGTTTTACTTGACAAGGTTGAGCTGCAGCAGTTGATGTGGAAAAATTCTCTGACTTGGTCCTATGTAAGAAACTCTCACTTTGGCGCTCCCCCCCCCCCCCCCTCCCCACATTTTTTGGTCAAAGGTCAACTGGTCAACGCTGACTGACAGCCCTTGTAGGTGCGCTGTGCAGACTTGGTGGCCTTACAAGGTGCGCTAGGCTGCTTAGGTCGTACAAGGACTAGGAATCGATGTTCGGTGGAGAGAGCCAGTGCCTCGTGTCCCGCACTAGTTCAGGAGGTAGTTTTTCACAGTTCCCTCAGACCGAGGAGGGAGGAGGCCTAAAGGGCGAGGAGCTAGATGATGAGCTTATGTCTGACATAGATGCTGACTTGGAAGCCGATGACAGGGCTAAGCTAGGTCCAGGAGCTTTGAGGCGCCGTAGTTGTAGACCGAGGTTTCCGCCTTGTTTATCCGGGAGAGATCAATGACAGCATAGACGATACTCATCTTCAACATGGTCTGAAGAGGCATCCCGCTTAGATTCAGAAGGTTCAGGTATGTTCCTTTTTCTCTTGTCAAATCTAGATGTGTAGGTATGCATGCTAACTAGTAGCTTTTCTAATTTTGAGCACAAGCCACCGACAAGATTCGCAGTCAGGGAACCTGGTCTTCATTCCTCCTTTGCCTGTTTGACTCTAGGACGAATGCGCGCTATCCTAGCTTTTTTATTAAGCAGGGCTTTAAGAAGTTCCTTAGGATTCCTCCCTATTCCATGGGGCGTGCGATACCGGAGACTTTGGTGCAGCGATTCCACGCAGAGACTGGCACCTTTCATTTGAGCTATGGGGAGTATGCAGTCCTTCCCCTCGACTGGACAGCCATCTTAGGCCTTAGATTTAGTAGGCATTCACTATCCCCTTACATGGGCAATGAGATAGTATTTTGGACCTACCGACGAGCTTTAGATCTGCATGGAGTGGCTGAGGGTGAGCATACCCTAGGGGCAGGAGCTAGACGACATTGCGCTCAGGTAGTTCTTCTTCTACTTCATCGGTAGTTGCCTGTTTGGCAACAACCAATCAGTGCTGACTTACTGGTTGCTATTGGCCATGAGAGTAATGTTAGATATAGGGGCCTATAATTGGGGGTCCCTTTCTTATGGATTTTTCATCGCTTTCTTGAGGCAGGCTTCATGATAGGGCTTTAGGAGCCTTAAGGATTACTGGAAAATTTTGACATGTTGGGCCTATGCTTGGTCCCTCTGCAGGATCACTAGAGTTGTTTTGACATAGCCGTCCATCATTGGCACTGCGCTAGATTGTGTCACTTGGAGTGAGATACTCAACAACCCCTATGATGGGCGGTTGTTGGCTAGGTGTGAGGTCACCACTGCTAGGTGTAATGCCTATGTTGCCTAGGCATGAGGTCGTGTATGCGGTGCTAGTTTTGAGCTCTATCGAGCTGGGAGTTCTTTTTAGTTGAGAGGATTTACCATCAAGTTATGTTGTCTTTAGAGTACCTAGGGACCCACCTCGGGAACTTTCATGTTCTACGATGAATTTGGTCGACCCTGACTATGCGACAAGCTCCTTTGAAGGTTTCGTCATGGAGGACACTGATTATGTCACTTGGTTTCTACAGTCGTCGGCCAAACCTATCATGGATGATTGCCCTGTGCGTGGTGGCAGAGTGCTCGATGGCATAGCATGCTCGACGGGCTTGAGAGGCCCACTTGAGGCTACATGTAGATACCCTATAAGCTTGGGTAAGAGATCTTAAGGGTGCGGCTGCTGTTAGAGAAGGGTATGTGTAGGAGGAGATTGCTAGGTTGCTAGCTTGAGAGAGGGACCTATGGCAGAGAGAGAGGGAGGTCCATGCCATTGCCATAGAGAGAGAGAGAGAGAGAGAGAGAGAGAGAGAGAGAGGGAGAGAGGGGTCAGCTCTAGGTTGAAATAGCCTACTTCGTGGGTACATCGGCGTTTTGATTGGTGAGATGAGGAGGAATAGGATCCCTGTACCTCCTACACCTCATATTCCTGGCAGAGATTCTTCTATTCGTCGATGTCGACGCCTCGCAGCTACTCAACCACCTATCGCGACGACGCTCGCGCACTATGTGCATATATCTTGGTGTGAGAATATGAAGGTGTGTCGTACCTCAAGTGTGTGATTGGAATATGAGTCAATTTTAAGGAAATTACCAAGGGTAAGTGAAGTTACCACCAATCATTGGGTTTTTTATATGGTGTGATTGGTCACCTAACTCTATTTGATTTTACTACCGATCCTAGGTTAAGAAAAATGGCATTTTTATTAATCAAATATGGATGGGCAAAAGAATATTGATTCTTGAGTTCGGAAGTCTGGTTACGTATGGGGAAGGTGTTAGGCACCCCACAACGCCTGTTCATAGACAGTCCTTTGTTTTGGTAAAACCTTAGTTTTTGGAGATTGGTAGTTGAAAACAAGATATTGGCATTAGCTTATTGGGCTTTAAATGTGTTAGGCTTTGAGGTTTGGTTTTGGAATCGGTGTGGTCCTAATTGATTTTTTCCAAGTGTGTTTGAAGTTATTGCCAAATTTCCACGACGAAAATTTGGCAGCATTTCGCCTTATTTTTCCTGGTGGAAATCCAGTTGCGCTTCGCCTCAGATGCATCATAGCACACAAATGCTATTCTCACCAAGCTTAACACAAGAGAATACTATAATGGGGATGCCCCATTTTCATGGCGAAAATCCGACAGAGTTTCGTGTTTGGTGCGCTATGGTGCACCGACAGGGTTTCACGTCTGTGTATATAGTGCATATCGACATGCTTACACCGTTATGAGCCGAAGCCCACCCAAGTGTTAAACATGTTGATACGTGTCACATACATGGGGAAACCAATGACACTTGGTGACATGGATCAAGACAATCACACTACGATGATCGTGCACATTGTTGGGGTTTATGCCCTAAAATCCAATTTATTGGCATATCATAGATAATTAAATTATTTAATTATATGAGACTATTTATAAATGAACTAATGAGACATTATCATAGTCCTTGAGATGCATTGTATGTGATTTAGTCATAGAAGATATAAATCACCAGTTCCTTGTAAACTTAAAATGTAGTTCGTAGTCGATGATGAAATTGGGTGTTTCATCTACAAAGACTATAACACATCAACTAAGATTGTTTGTCTGATCATGGAAGTGGAGACTTCTAGTTGATGAGCTGATGTGTCTTAAGTGTTAAGACATATTGAACTGGACCGCTGTGAGATTAATTATTCAATCAACAACTGTCATCTGAATAATTAATCTCACGACTTCTAATTTCATAGACTCTCAATCCTAAGAGGATAGTGAACCTGATCATGAAATATAGGTTACTTTGATATATTAGGGGTGAAATCTAATATTCACCGTCAAAACCTCAGTATGTTGGGTAAACCACACATAGTTTTGAGGGAACACATATTCTCAAGATGGAATCCATAATCTCTTTTATAGAGACACAAAATATCCCCTTAAGATAAGTTTAATGGGAACTGGTTATTCAGGGCGCCCACTTTAGTAAGGTGTTACTAATATTTATATTTATTGAAATCAGATTTCAATAAATATAAACATTAGTAACACCTTACTAAAGTGGGCGCCCTGAATAACCAGTTCCCATTAAACTTATCTTAACTAAAAGATTAAATTGGGCATTCAAGGATAAAATAGTTGTTTACAAAGTGACAGTTCATCATGACTTTGTGCACTATGAATATTTCATGGAGGGGTTAAATGATATCATTAGAATTTAAGATATAATTTATTAATAAGGCCTAGTGGTATTAAATATAATTAATGGTAACTTTGGACTCGTCAAGATATGATAGATAAGCCTAAGGCCCATTGGAGCTAGAGTCTTATTTGTTCCCTTTAGTCCCATCTCAGGCCACAAACTTAAGCCCAATTGGGTAGGCCCAAAAGGCTAACCCAGTTAGATAATCATTTATATATAAAGAGAGAAACGTACAGAATTTTCAGATGTATGGAAATAACGTGTATGTGAGTGTAAGCCACTCTCTTATTCTCCCTTGAACACATACGTGTGAACTGATTTGATGTATTCTTAAGTCTTGTTCTAGAATTCAAGGTTACATGTTATCTCTCATGAATGAAGTAGATCCGTGTTTGTTGCTTCCGCTGTCTGTTTTGTATGAGATGCAAAACCAGTTTTTCCAACACACATAATATAATATGAATATGCATCTACAGTAATCGCCTTGGGTACATACCCATACTATAGGGCAAGAGCTCTTATGACTAGAGAGGGTCACTTATATAGCCACGAGAGTCAATTACCTAGGAGGTCATACCCTTGCTCCAAGTATCCTCACGTCATGTGTGTACATGCAAAGACAAAAGAAACAAGCCAGTAGACAAACAATGAAATGAACAAAGGAGATAGGGAGTGTTAGGGTTTATGCCCTAAAATCCAATTTATTGGCATGCTATAAATAATTAAGTTGTTTAATTATATGAGACTATTTATGAACTAATGGGACATTATCATAGTCTTTAAGATGCATTGTATGTTGTTTATGTGATTTAGTCACAGAAGATATAAATCACGAGTTCCTTGTAAACTCAAAATATAGTTCGTAGTTGGTGATGAAATTGGGCGTTTCATTTGCGTAGACTATAACATATCAACTAAGATGGTTTGTCTTGATCATGGAAGTGAAGACTTCTAGTTGATGTGTTCATGTGTCTTAAGTGTTAAGACATATTGAGTTAGACCACTGTGAGATTAATTATTCAATCAACAACTATCACCTAAATAATTAATCTCACAAATTCTAATTTCATAGACTGTTAATCCTAAGAGGATAGTGAACCTAATCATGAAATGTAGGTTACTTTAATATATCAGGAGTGAGATCTAATATTCACGGTTAAAACCTCAGTATGTTGGATAACC
This sequence comes from Quercus ilex subsp. ballota, assembly GCA_032727855.1. NCBI lineage: Eukaryota > Viridiplantae > Streptophyta > Magnoliopsida > Fagales > Fagaceae > Quercus > Quercus ilex. The sequence continues at coordinate 59,607,696 of CM064911.1, forward strand.
ACACATAGTGTTGAGGGAACACATATTCTCAAGATGGAATTCATAATCTCTTTTTATAAAGACATGAAATATCCCCTTGATATAAGTTTAATGGGAACTGGTTATTCAGGGCGCCCACTTTAGTAAGGAGTTACTAAAGCTTATATTTATTGAAATTGGATTTCAATAAATGTGAATAACTAATAGATTAAACCGGGTACTCAAGGATAAAATAGTTGTTTACAAAGTGAGTTCTTTATGACTTTGTTCACTATGGATATTTCATGGAGGGGTCATATGATATCATTAGAGTCTTGGGATATAATTTATTAATAAGGCCTAGAGTGCAATTATATTCACATAGTGGTACAAAATATAATCAATGGTAACCATGGACTTGTCAAGAGTTGACAGAAAAGCCTAAGGCCCATTGGAGCTAGTGTCTTATTGGTCCTTTTTGGTCCCACTCCAAGCCACATACTAAAGCCCAATTGGAAAGGCCCAATAGGCTGGCATAATTAGATAATTAGTTAGTTATAAAGGGAGAAACATACAAAATTTTATTAAAGAGAGACACCATTGTGAAATGGTGTGTATGTGTGAGTGAAGCCACTCGATTATTCTCTCTTAGAAACTGATTGAGAGACCACACTTCTTGGGCGTAAAGTGGAATTGGAGTGAATATTAAAAGTGTTCTCAAGTACTTCTAATATTTTGTTTTGAATTTCATCGCACCAAGGTACGCTCTCTATTCTTTGTTCTAGAATTCAAGGTTACACGTTTTCTTTCATGAATGAAGTAGATCCATGATTGTTGCTTTTGTTGTGTGTTTTATATGAGATACAAAACCAGATTTACCAACAGGGAGAGCATGCAAAGAACATACTACCAAAGAAAGCCAAACAGGGGCAAATAAAAGCATGCTAAGCATGTGAAAGAGTAAAAAATCATGTTATCAAAGAAAAGGGGGTGTCCTAGGAGGACAAATGCAGGTTTGGATCAAGTGTCCATAGTTCCATTGGATTGGAGTATGGACAACATATAGATTCATGCATGAACATGTAGGCAAGCATGCAACAAGAAAGCATAGAGGAAACGAAAGCCAAACGGGTGGCACAAAGCAAGCAAGGCAAGCATATCAACATTGCATGAAGCGGAGAAAGGTGTAAAGTAAGCACACTGACACCATAGAAGTGTATCTCATAAGTGGTTACATCCAAACAAACCCTAGGAGGGACGAAGGTAACCACACAAGCCCAAACCCACAAAGGGCACAAAGTATGGCAAAGCCTAGGTCTAGAGAGGCTAACATGGAGATAAAGCATTGAAGCAAGCAAGAAAACAAAGACATGCCAATGAAATGATCCAAACCCTTTAATATAGGCCCAGGTGTATGGATGTAAGCCTAGACCATAGGATCTAGATCTTCTCCCTATCAAGAGGACTAAAAAGCAAGAAAGAGAGATCTCAAGGGACAAAAGGGCTAAAGTATAACATGGCATAGCAACCAACTTAGTGTATAGTTTGCAGCCAACATCTTTCTCAAGTTGGTGATTAAGTCACGTACTGGGATCCGTGCATCTATTGGTTAGTCATGTACTGGGAGTCGTGCATTGAAAAGGAGAGATTGTCACTACAAAACAAGTCCAATTGGGTATTGGGGTAAGGGTTCAACTGTAAGTTGGTATAAGGTATTGAGATTCCTTTACTTGTAACCACTTTCTTTTATAATAGTGGATTCTCGAGAGTGGTGACCTTAAAATCACCCAATGGGGATTTTGCCGTGTAGGTTTTCCCCATTCATAAACAAATCACCATGTCAATTTATTTTCTGCTGCATTTAGTTTAATTGGTGATTTGTTTGTGCTGCCATGCATATTGTATGGTAATCTGATTAATCAATTAACTTGGCTAATTAATTGATTAATTTATCACAAGGGGTCAATACATTCTTGGCCTATCAAATGGTATCAGAGCAGGCACACTCTGATTAGGTTTTAATCTTTACTGTGTGATCCATTGACCCCTATTGTCATGGCTACAAGCGGCTTGAAGAGATCTTTGTTTTCAAATACATTTGTTTTTCTAATCTCTACTTGTTTGTGTGTATCAAAAAATGCAAGTCTAAAAGTTTTTTGAATTCTATTATGATGACTATTGGAAAATATCTCAGCTTGACAAAGAAGAAACTAGACTATCTCAGAATGAAAATGTGCAGAGTTTGTTTGAGAAAAGTGAAAGTTAAAGGTTTATTTCATGAAAGGCAGATGAGAGAAAAAACCATTCCCACTGATCTGTCATCTAAGCAAGAAGTATGCTTCATGATGAAGTCCGCATTTAAGGTTATGGACAAGTGTTTGTCGTACCTTGACTGCGGTTACTAAAGACACATGACTGGAGACCGATCTCTCTTCAAGTTTTTCAAGTCTAAGAAAGGTGGTAATGTCACTTTTGGTGATGGGAGCAAGTCACAGATTAAAGGAAAGGGAATCATATCTCTACCTGGACTGCCAAACATTGCAAATGTTCTATATGTAGAAGGCTTGAGAGTGAACTTGTTGAGCATAAGTCAGATATGTGATCAAGAATTCATGGTACTATTCTTAAAGGGAAAATGCCTTGTCATGGATAAGTCTGGAAAGAAGCTCATAAGTGGTGTTCGCAGTTTAGATAATTGTTATGGCTTGGTTCTTGATGCTGATATTGTGTGCAATAGCATTCGTTTACCAAATGAAGATCTATGACATCAAAGAATGGGACATGCTAGTTACAAACATCTTTCAATTGTATCTAAGCATGAATCAGTTTTGGGGATACCAAAGCTCAGTAGAGTAAGTAATATGGTGTGTGGACCATGTCAGCTTGGGAAACAGACAAAAGCTAAACATTCGGGCACTCAGACATCTGCTACATCCAGACCATTAGAGCTACTAATCTGGATCTTATAGGTCTAACCAGAATCGAGTCTCTTGGTGGAAAGAGATACATCATGGTTGTGGTAGACTACTTCACTAGGTACACTTGGGTCATTCTCCTATGATCCAAGTCTGAAGTTCCTGAGCACATTGAAGCCTTGTGCACAAGATTGCAGAATGAGAAGAGCTTGAAGATTGATCGAATTTGAAGTGATCATGGTAAGGAATTCGAGAACTCATATATGGAGTCCTTTTGCACGAGATTAGGTATATCTCAAGAATTCTCTGCTCCTATTACTCCTCAACAGAATGGTGTAGTAGAAAGGAAGAATAGGGTAATTCAAGAGATGACTAGAGTCATGTTGCACGACAAGGATGTGGCTAGAAACTTGTGGGGAGAAGTCGTTAACACTACTTGTCATATAGTTAATAGGGTGTATTTTAGACCTAGTACCAAGAAGACTCCATATGAGTTATGGAAGGGAAGGAAGCCAAATGTTAAGTATTTTAGAATCTTTGGAAGTACTTGTTTCATTCTCAAGGATAGAGAGAATGTGGGAGAATTTGACTCCCGAAGTGATGAAGGAATATTTCTAGGATACTCCTCTACAAGCAAGGCCTATCGGGTACACAACAAAAGAACTATAAAGGTAATGGAAACAATAAATGTTGTTATTGATGAATCTTCAGATTTTGGTTCTGAGAAATTTAGTGAGGAAATTCCCAAAGAAATTCTTCCTCCCGAGCCCAGCAAAGTTCAAGAAATTATTGAATAAGAGCCCGTATCTCCTAGCACTCTAGATACTCCAAGTGTTGTAGAAGATTTAGCAGACATATCTACTTCACCTGATTCTGAAACCCATGAAGAGAAAGGACCTTCCTCCAGGATCAAATTGAATCATCCTCCTGAAGTTATTGTGGGAAACATGAATGAACTTACACTAAGGAAGTGTACAGTTGATAAATGTGTTGCTAACTTTGTGTCTTATTCTTGTTACTTGTCGCAAGTTGAACCCACTAAAGTTAAGAAAGCTCTTCAGGATGAAAGCTGGGTTAAAGCTATGCATGATGAACTGCTTCAGTTTTAGAGGAATGATGTCTAGACTCTAATACCTAGATCGGAGGGTGAGCACATCATCGGCACAAAGTGGATATTCTGCAATAAGACTGATGAGGAGGGTAATGTGATCCATAACAAGGCTCGTCTTGTAGCTCAAGGATGCTCACAAATGGAAGGAGTAGACTATGATGAGACATTCACTCTAGTAGCCCGCATGGAGTCCATCAGAATTCTCTTAGCCCTAGCATGTCACCTGAAGTTTAAGCTACACCAAATGGACGTAAAGATTGCTTTCTTGAATGGGTTCCTTAAAGAAGATATCCATATGGCTCAACCAAAAGGATTCATTGATCCATACTTTTCGGATCATGTTTTGTACCTCAAGAAGGCACTTTATGGCTTAAAGCAAGCCCTAGAGCTTGGTATGATCGGCTCATACAATACTTGGTGTCTTATGGGTTCACAAGAGGAAAAGCTAATTAAACTCCCTTCATTAAAAGGGAAGACAGAGAGTTGATAGTTGCTCAAGTCTATGTTGATGATATCATCTTTGGGTCAACTAAGGATGAACTTACTCATAGTTTCTCAAAACTCATGCAAGGCAAGTTCGAGATAAGCATGATTGGAGAGCTGACTCACTTCCTTGGCTTCCATATTCATCAACAAGATTAAGGTATATTCCTATCTCTATCTAAATATGTAAGAAATCTTGTGAAAAAGTTTGGTTTGGAATTTGCTAGTTCTGTTAGAACCCCTATGAGCCCATATGTTAAAGTCACTATTGACTTGTTAGGTAAAAGTGTAGATTCATCTCTTTATAGAAGCATGATAGGTAGTATTCTTTACCTTACTACTAGTAGACCCGACATTAGTTACAGTGTGGGAGTGTGTGCTAGATATCAGGCTAATCCCAAAGAGCCTCATATGATTGCTTTGAAAAGAATCATAAAGTATGTCAAAACCACTGCCGACTTTGGTGTGTGGTATAGCAAGGACACAAATGATGTCTTAGCTGGGTATTCTGATGCTAATTAGGCTGGGAATGCTTATGATAGAAAGAGTACATCGGGAGGTTGTTTCTATGTGGGCAATAATCTTGTCTCCTGGATGAGCAAAAAGTAGAATTTCATCTCATTATCCACTGTAGAAGCTAAGTACATCGCTGCCGATAGCTATTGCACCCAACTTCTATGGATGCAAAAACTCCTCCATGATTACGGTATTTGTCAAGAGCATCTTACCATCTACTGTGACAATACCAGTGCCATCAACATCTCTAAGAATCTAGTTCAACATTCTCGAACTAAACACATAGAGATTCGACACCACTTCATTAGAAAGCTTGTCGGAGATGGTACTTTTACTCTTGAGTTTATTCACACTGATAATCAGAAGGTTGATTTGTTTACCAAACCTCTTGATAGCAAACAGTTTGAATTCCTTCACCAAAACATTGGTGTCTTGTTCTCCATGGATTGATCTCTTGTTCTCCTACTCCTTCCTTATGCATTTGCATCTAGTTTTATGCATTGCTTTGTTTAACATGTTTTTGTTTAGTTATTTTTCAGTTTTACTTTGTATATTTTTTCATAAAAAAAAAATTTGAAAAATTTGAAAAATAAAAAAATAGTGTGTATGTGTACATTGGTTCTTGTGTACCTTGGATGGCCATTGAAACAAAATTTTCTAAACTTTGTATCTTTTGTAGCTTAGATGAGCATCTCTATGCACAACTAAGCGAGTGCGCTTTGTGGCTCATGTTTGTGATTAATAAGATTAAGTAATCTCTTGTAATTAACACTCGTATCACTCTTTTTGACGAGAAGGACTAGAAAATCCTAAGAGAAACGCATAAATAACCATCTCACACTGTTGCCCGCCAATCATGAAATGACATTTGTATGCTTTGGCATAGCAAAAGTGGAATATCAAATGCTTAACATCATTGGGTATTTCTTTTCTCTCTCATATATGCCCATGCAGGGTTTGCTTAAAAGAAAATATGCAAAGAAAAATAAAAGTAAAAAGATCAAAATGCTTTATATATGATTGCAAGCATGTATTCTAGGAGATGTGGGAGTTATAGGAGGTACCTCGAAAGTGATAGTCCCCATCAAACAGTTATGATTGTGTGTGAGTTGAAGTGATTTTCTCATATCCCAAATCGACATAACATGTAGACACTTATGCAATCTTGCGATGTTTTTCACACACAACACGCAATATTCTTTGCTACTTTTTATACATGTGCAGGTACAATGTGATTTGTCCATCACAAGGAATACATGTGTTAATGTATGCTCGCTAAACTGTCTTAACTTGTTTTTGAAATATAAAATTGGTTAGACTTGTTTAGTGTGTGTGTGTGTGTGTGTGTTTTGGGATCTAAAAGCTGAATTTTCTTGTTGAGAGATGTTTTTGAGACCTTAAAATTGTGTTTGGATCTTTGGTTGAGTAGCATGCTTGATTGCATTCATATCTGTGTTTTTCTCTTCCTTGAAAAATTGTTTTTAAGCAATCTCGATAACTTCTTGATAGCTCTCAACAGCTAGGCTATCTATTGAGACCCTTCAATTTTTTTTATCGCATTCTCGATAGCTCTCAATAGCTAGTTCGATCCATCGAGAAACTTTCTGTCTCCTCGATAGCTTCCGATAGCTACCTCGATCCATCAAGCTTCATTGCTAAGGAAACCTCTAGATAGCTCCTCGATAGCTAAAACATGCCTTTTTAAATCTCGATAGCTCTTGATTGATCAAGCTTTATGATTTTTCTATATAAAGGCGCCTCACGATTTCTCACTCATTTCCTTCAATCTTTGTCGACAGTTTCTCTCTTCTCTCACTCCCAAACTCCTCAAAATCAAACCCCTCACATTCCTCACTTGATCTACGGCCTAAATCAAGTGTTCTTCATCTGGTATGATACTTTCTCACTCATTAATCATGCATTTCATTCTTTTCAGACCTAAGTTTTGGTTCTTGAAGAATTTTTTGGGGTTTTTCAAAATTGATGAGATTTTGTAAAAAGTTTTGGGTTGGGTGTTGCTTCTATGAGTTTAAAACTTCATGCATTGCATCACATGTGCATTATAACAATGTTTCATACATTTTAGATGTGTGTTTACTTTGTTGCTATGTTGTGTATTGGTAGCTTTGGATTGGGCTGAGCCCATAATGCATTTTAAATTTGCATGTCACATGTTCATGCATTTTCATGCATATGTACCTTCAAGTTTCTATATTTGTTATATTGTATCTTGTTGGTGCTTTTCTGATTGTCTCTCTCTTTCCCTCTCTCTCTCCTTCTTACATTAGTTGCATCATGGCACCTAAACGTAAATCCACTCCATCCCTGAACCCTTTTCATTCCAGGGCATCTCCTTCTGACCCCACTCCATCTCACGTACGGTTTCGTGATGAGAAGGCCAAATTGGACTTCTTGGAGAACTTTTCACGATGAGGCATTCATTTGGAATGCTAAGTCGTTCTGTCAGACTTTTTTGACATTGACCTACCCACTATAATCTACAGTAGGGGTTGGGAGTCACTGTGTGGTGTCCCGATCACGCGTCCTTCCGTGATCATACAAGAGTTTTACTCCAATATACGCGGATTTAATTATTCTATACCCCAGTTTGTCACTCACGTTTGAGGTATACGCATGGTAGTTACTCCAGGTATTGTATCTGAGGTACTACACGTTCCTAGGGTAGCGCATCCTAACTACCTTGACTGTGAGCGTTTGCGGATAGTGTCCAAAGACGAACTCTCGTCTCTATTTTATGAGACACCTTCTTCTTGGGGTGACCGTCAAAACACCTTGTGCTTGGCCTTTGCTAAAGGTCCGAGAATCCTAAACATGGTGATGACATTTATTCTTCATCCATTGTCTCACTATAACAATATCACAAAGTCTCGTGCTCATTTTTGTTATCCCTTATTGAGGATATCTCTATTGACTTTCCTTCTTACTTTATACTCTCCCTTATAGATGTCTATAAGGATACGATGACCCGTGATAAGCTCATTTTTCCTTCGGCTATCACACAGCTCCTTCGCCATTTTTCTGTCTCCTACCCTGAGTCTCCCCACTTCATGTTCATGTGTGCCATCGATGCAGCTACCGTGAAGAGAAGTATTGCACAGATTTGCTCGAGGCGGACTTAGACTGAGACGGCAGCTCCTCCAGCTTCTACCACTCCATCCACCTCCGCTCCTTTGTCTTCTGCAGGTGGAATGACATTTGAGGACACCATGGCACATCTTGTGCACATGGATGCTCACCTTGACACTCTCAGTAATGAGTTATGTCAGGTGAACACCCGTGTTGGTCGTATCGCACGACGATAGGCTGTCATGGGTGGATTCACGGTCGCTTCCTCTCCATCTTTGCCAGCGTCTGAGGACGAGAGTGATGATGGCTTCGGTAGTGATGATGCTGATAAGGATGATGATGATGATGGCTCGCCTAGTGATGATGAGATGTCTACTTAATTTACTTGCCCTTTGTCACTCGTGACAAAAATGGGGAGTAGTTTTGAGATGAGAGTAGTCATACTCATAGGGGGAGTGTATATTGAGGGATGTAGTGAGGATTCTTGTATCTTTTCTTTTCTTTCTATTTTAGATACATTATTTCTTTGTATATTGGTCTTGTGACCACTTGACATACATTGTACTTATATTTAGTTTATATATATATATATATATATTGATGTATGTTATTCACTTTTCTTTCCATGTGTTGTTTCTTTTCTCTCTTTATACACATGTTTCTTATTTATTGTATGCAATCTATTATTTTTGTTTCACACTAAGATGCCATGATGAATTTTGTTTAAAAGTGTTTCAGAAATACAGGTTGTCAAAGTCTTTTTTGCCATGAACTCTCTTCTTGCAAAGTTTTTCAAGGGTTTGTGTTAGGATAGATTTCATTGAATTCAACAAGTGAATATGAGTTGAGTGATTTATGACTTTTCTCATATGTTCATTTGTTTGTTGTGGTTTTGTCATGGATTACCAAAGGGGGAGATTGTTAGGACATATGTGATTCAATGTTAGGAACATATGTCAACATTTTATGTAATTGGCAAATCCTTTGACAAAACGCGCTTTACTTGTAACGGGGTAGATCTAGAATGTGTTTAATACTTCTAGAAACAAGGTTTCAAGTTCAAGTGTTAAACCCATACAAGTCTGTCCAAGAATCAAGCAATGAAGTGCTGGATTTTAAAGCTAGACAGCTAGCATCTATTGAGGTTTAAAAGGTGTTGAAGCTTGTTGCTCGACAGTTGGCTATCTATCGGGGCTTATGAAACTCAGTTTTTCAGAGTTATTTTTCATCCAATCTGTGAGTATGTGTTTAGGCTTTATTTTCTCATAACCCTAAACATATATAAGGATTATTTTAAGGGCTGTCAAAGGTTGCACAGTTGCACAAGTTTAGAGCAAAGTCTTGTTCATGCAAATTGTGACCGGAGATAGAATTTGCCCTAGTTCATCTTTCTCTTGAAGAATTTACTGTGTTTGTACATCGTAGGGTTTTGTGACCAAGGAGCTTCTTAATCGTCATTGTGTGATGAACTGAAGAACTTTGCAGCCAACATCTTTCTCAAGCTGGTGATTAAGTCGCATACTGGGATCCATGCATCTATTGGTTAGTCACATACTAGGAGCCGTGCATTGAAAATGAGAGATTGTCACTACAGAACAAGTCCAATTGGGTATTGGGATAAGGGTTCAACTGTAGGTTGGTATAAGGTACTGGGATTCCTTTACTTGTAACCGCTTGTTTTGATAATAGTGGATTCTCGAGAGTGGTGACCTTAAAATCACCCGATAGGTTTTCCCCATTCGTAAAAATATTACCATGTCAATTTATTTTCCACTGCATTTAGTTTAATTAGTGATTTGTTTTTGCTGCCATGCATATTGTATGGTAATCTGATTAATTAATCAACTTGGCTAATTAATTGGTTAATTTATCATAAGGAGTCAATACATTCTTGGCCTATCAAACACTTGCATTCTAAACTCACACACACATTAACATGCATCTAACATACAACATGACACCTTTTATCCCGCAATAACATATATATCCACAAAGAAAAAGAGACCCAAACACACATAAGAAACCTTAACATTCATCTAACATGTGAAAACCCTATCATACATCTAAACAAGGCAACAAGCATATCTTCAATCACAAGATCATGTAAAGCATATAATTGGCATTTGAAAGACACAAAGCAAGGTGTTCAACAATACACAGCATCAAATGCATGTTCATACCTATGCATGACTTACCTTCACTTACCTTAGAGCAACACAACACCTATGGCATCATGAATGGGCCTGTTCATGACATCAAACAATAAAACCCTAGTCTAGGCATGTTAAAGACAAATAAGCATGCAAATCAGAGGCTCAGGTATTATAAACATGTGAAGAAGGCTTAAACAGATGTAAAACATGTGAGACAAGTAAACCCAAACAAACATGAGGAATCTGGATTAGGGTTTCTAGGAAATTACTTGCGTATGCGGCCAGAGACCTGCGTACGCATGCTCATGACATTTGTGCGTTGGACTTGTTCAAGAACCCTAACCCAAAAACATGAAGCAGAAAATAGAGCATGAACAAAAAACCTAAGAACTATGAAACTAACCTAAGAAAACATGTTATAACATAAAAAAAAAAGCAAGAAATAGGATTACAATAGAAAAGAAAAGCAGGAACATAGAAAAAGAAAGGGTTGAAGCTTGATACCTCAAAAGGAATCCCCACACTTTGATTTTGATTATTCCTTTCAGTCAAATCTATCACAGTCAATAAACATGTGATTAGTAATCTTAAACTCAAAGGATTAGGGCCAGAAAAGGTCCCAATCAAATAAAATTGGCTTGAGGATGTTTTGTGAAAACTTTTCTTTTGGATGCTTCTAAAACCCTAGCTATGTATGCAAGCTGTGGCCCACGTATGTGGGCTAAGGGCCACTTTTGTCTTTTATTTCCAAAAATAGATTTTTACTTATTTAAAAGGTTATATTTTCCATTTTAACACTCCTCGAGTAAATTTGATATCTGATTGGGCTCTAAACCAGCCTTGGCCCTTAGTGTTCGAGCATCATTGGGGAATGGAGGCTGGAGTCGTAAAGGGTACAAAATACGGTGTCTACAGATGCCTCTTTTTTGATTTGTGAGTTTCTCTAACGGAATCAAAAGAATAAGAGACAAATAATTTTGTTTCGACGTACAGCTCGGGCCTAACCCATGCACATGACACATATCACGCATACATGGGGTGGGGTGCAACTCCGAAGAGTTGCGTAGGATTCTTATGTCCGAAGTTCCACCTTTGTTGCTTAGGAAATGAGCAATGACAAGTTCACTATCCCAGAACCTGTTTTGCACTTGCAAGCAAAATGGCGAGTGACCCACTATCCTAGAGTCACTCAAAAAGAAAAAAGAAAAATAAACAAAGGTTCTCTTATGAGCTAACCCAACAAACAACAAAAGGATATAGCCTCTGTGGTGTCTATCTAAGGCTCTTGCCTTAAACTTCTCTGGGTGACTTGTTCCTCTTGTCTTCTTCACTTCTTTCTCTACCTTTTCTGGTGAGGCTCTTGCCTCGAGTTGACCTTGGTCTCTTTCTCTATCACTATATCTGCCTTTTTCTATCGTGCTTGCATGTTCGATTCCCGGAGGATATATGCATAAGTAGTCTTCATTGTTGGATCCACTGGGAATGGTGAAAACTTGTTAAGGAGTAGATGTGCATGGGGAAGAATCTTCTGCCTCTCATGACATGCTTGTGGATGAGAAACTCGCTGAGGAGTAGTAGAAATGGACTCGCTGAGGAGTGGTGTAGATGCGTGATTCACTAGGGAAGACTCTTCTGCTTCCTTCATGGTTTGTTGAGGATTTTGAGGAAGAATCTTTTACTTCCTTACTGTGGATTTTTTTTTTTAGGTGTACAGGACTCACTAGGAAAGAATCTTCTACTTCCTCACGGGGGATACTTTAGGTGTACTTGATTTACTAGGGATACTTTGTGGAAGAATCTTCTGCATCCACACTGAGGATTGTTCAAATGTGCTTCGGTTCTTCAAGGAAGATTCTCCTGCCTCCTCCATGGGGATGATATTCATTAGGGAAGAATCTTCTGCTTTCTTACTGGGGATGATGCTTGATGTGCTTGAATCGTTGAGGAAGAATCTTTTACTTTCCCATAGGGGTAGTGTTCTTGATATGCTTGATCCATTGTGGAATAATCTTCTACTTCCTCCATAGGGATAGTGTTCTTGATTTTGTGTGATCTATTGGAAAAGGTTTTGGGAGGTACCTGCTTCATTGGAGGAAGAGTCTTCTACTTCCTTTATTGCTCACTAGGAGCCCTTTGATGATTTTGTGCCTAATTGGGGCAATCTTGAGATGTTCCTTCTTTTTTGAAAGAGGTTTTTTTTTTTTACTATTCATGACTAAACTACATGTAGTTTAGTGGTAAGGCCTAAACTACACATGGTTTAGCCATCAGGTGTGTTCCCATCTTTTCATTTTTCTACAACAATTACCAACCGTTTCTTTTCCTTCTTCATTCTCTTCATCTCCCTCATCTCTTCATATTCTCCATAACTCTTTTTTCTTTACAAAAACCTCCCTCTCCTCTTTCTTTGTCTCACTTTCTAACTCTCTCGTTCTCTCAAACTCTCTTTTTCCTCTCATTTTCTCTCTTCATCTTCTCCAATGGCACCCAAAGCCAAGATGTCCTCCTACGTCCTTTCTTTTGATACGGTCCACCTCACCCACTGGAGTGGGACAACAAGGTTAATGGGGCCTCCACCATTGACATACCGGCCAGAGAATCACATCCCCATGGCTGAATCTATAAGTTTTCAAACTTTTTATTATTTTCAAGTTTCTTTCTAATCTTCCATTTTAAAGTGTTTTTGGCCATGTAAATGCTTGGGTTTTGTTGTAGGATGGGTTTAGATGAAAACCAAACGTCTTAGGAGGGGTAGGAACATGTTTAGGATTGATTTTGGATGATGTACGCTTGTAAATGTCAAAGAACTGCTCCTGTCGGAGTTTCTGCGTGCGTAGGCTCAAGCCTACGTATTCATCTTGGATTCATGCGTACACGGCATTGTTCTTGCATACACAGGTCTGTTCTTGAGGTCCTACGTACGTGGGAATCGGCCTGCTTATGTGGGGTCTTGTCTGTGTATGTGGGCTTTAACCCGCGTACGTTAAACACTTGGCAGAAGCCCTACTCTACCTATTTTCACTTCTTTTTTCATATGTTTCACTTCTATATGCAATCGTAACACACCTTTTTGTCATTTTTGCACCTAAAAATCACTGTACCATTCTCTTTATCTTCATTCTTGCATTGAAAACATCATTTTTCATCAATTCTGCTTGAATCAAGAATCTAATGTCACCTTATTTTTTGTAGTCATCATCCCTTTATGCTAGTAGGGGAAGCACCAATAAGGTGGTGGAGTGGTACAAACTTCTTTTCCCCGATACTAGGGCCTATATCCGAGAGGTAGGCTTCGAGCTTGTCAAACAAGGAAGAGGCAGCACCATTGATTACCTGCAGTTAAGACATATAAAGGCATACAACACATATTTTTTTTTCTTTTATGCTTTTATGTTTTTTTTTCTTTTATTTCCCTTAGCAAGCATTTGGATTTTGACAGCTCAAATTTGTGTTAAAACACTAGAGCTGTTTATACCCCCAATTAAAAATTACGGTTAGATTTCTTTTACTCTAACTTATCTAAGTACGGAAACAAGTGTAAATGAAACGCAATAAACCGATACTACTCTAGTGCATAAACATGAACAACAAACAATAAAATCAAAGCAAAAGAGTAAGGGAAGATAGATGCAAACACAAGATAACACGACGATGTGTTATCGAAGAGGAAACTGAAGAACTCGGCGAAAAATCTCTCCGTCGCCCTCCAAGCGTTAAATCGATCCACTAGACAATAAGTTGGTATACACGAATAGCAAGAGACCTCCAAACCTAATCTACCCAATGTACCTAAGCCTTCCAAGCTCCTACTCCAACAAGGCTTCTCGGAATCGTGTCTTGTCTAGCTTTTCGGATCCCGCAATACACCTGATTGCATCTGCCAAGCCTCACCAGCTTCTTTTTGAGAATCCCCAAAGCTTCCCAAGCTCCAAAACTCTTTCTACACTCTGAATAGTTGTGGGTTGTGTTTGAGTACAAATCTCCTCTCAAGGTATGACAATGGGAGAGGGAAGGAGAAGAAGCTAGAGTGATTTCTTACTAAGGATGTGTAGCTCTCTCTCTAAAAGATTGGTGTGTGTATTGTAGAAAACCTATCTAGGGTTTTTCTCTTTGAATTGCCTCCTTTATATTGTGGATAATGAGGGTATATATAGTATGGGTGAAGGGTAAGAAAGTCACACTTAAAAATCTTCCAGGAAGAATGTTTCGCAACTACCTCACGGGAAGGCCTTACCCACGATACACTCGTGAAACTGACAGCCTGGCACGACTCTTCAGATTCTAGTCATGTGCTTCTCACATGCCCTTTTCGCGGGAACCCTACTCGTGAACTTCTCGCGAGATAGTCGTGAAATGCACTGATCTTCATTTAAGCTTGAGTCTTCACCAACTTATTACTAAACCCAATACAATAAAATCCCACAAAATACAAGGAACAAAATTAAAGTAATTACAACACTTTTTATCATGGAATAAAGCCAACATAAAACTTAGTTGTAAATCACAACTTTACAGATTTAGTTTGAGACAATAAGATTGTATTTAAGAACATCTTTTTACATTCATGCTTTAATTGGGACTTAGCACTTAAATTACAAGATACATGACTAATTGTATGTTTCTATGTCTTGGATGATCCCTTAGGTTGTAAGTGAAAGTTCTTTTTTTTTTGTGGAAGCAATATTAAAAAAAAAAAATTTATATTTTCATTTAAAGATCATTGTATCACACAACCATAGATTCTATATAGAACAAAATTGTGTACCTCTCTTAGCAACCCAAGTGTGTTGCCTCCCAAGGTATTTACGTCTCTCTTTGTTTCTTTTTGGGTTTTCAGAAGACTGCAGTATCACTCAGTAGTTCTGATGGCCAACAACTGATCTGATACATTTTTTTAAAAATCTTTTATTTATTTATTTTAGACTTCTAAAACCCAAGAGAAAGATTGAACGTAGGATCCTTAGGGATCCTAATCTTCAGCTGTAGGATTAATCAATAACTTTTTGAATGTTATTGACTTATCTTGAAACTCTTTCAAAATTATTCCTTAATTTTCTCAACCATATCAAGAAAATATTTGAACTTCTATAGATTGCAATAATGTCCATCAACCGTTGCAATTGACCCCTGAAAATTAGAGAATTACAAATGAGGTCCCATTATTTACAATTTCATATCCATGTCCTTCCACCACACTATATTCCCACAAGCCACTAAGACTGGATTAATATCACTATCATGTTTCTAGCTTATGTAACCCTTAATTTCTTGATTTCATAATTTCTATTGGACTCCAAAATATCTTTGAAAAAACTCTTTAAATATATATATATACACAATATTATATATATGAAAAACAATTTTGAAAAATGTCACCGGCTGGTTTTGTTTTGAGTCCAACTTCAATATGAAAATCAACTGAGTATACTATCTTCTTTAGGGAGTGGTGGATTCATTGTTGAGCATTTACATATTTTACTCACTCATTACACACATAACCCAAAGTGTCTGTATATAGCCTTTTAAATTAGCATCACCATTTGACATTGTCAAAGTTATGTGCATAATAAATAAATATACGCAAACCTCTCATGTTTAAGGACAATAGAAAAATTGTGATAGAACAACCTTTTAATTAACAGTGATCACTCCATAAGGCATTCTTGATTGGATCCGATTTAGTGTATGTACTTGTTACATTACACCCACTTGTCTACTTAAAGTCACTATCTCAATGATGGAGTAAATCTGGCACTTTACTCGAATGCCTCAGGAAAGCATAAATTAAGACCACATTCATTCCAAATCCAAACCTCAAAACCCCCCATACATGCAAAGCCTCGAAAGCCAATGCCAAAACCATGTTTTTACTGCCAATCTCCAAAAATTGAGGTTTTATCAAAACAAAGGACTATCCTTAGACAGGCGTTATGGGGTGCCTAACACCTTTCCCAAATGTAACCAAACTTTCGGACCTAAGAATCAAGATTTTTTTCCATCCACATTAGATTAGGAAAAATGCCATTTTTCTTAACCTGGGATTTGTAATAAAATCAACTAGAAATAGGTGACCAATCACACCTTAGAAAAACCCAATGATTGGTGGTGACTCCGCTCACCTTTGGTAATCTCCTAAAATTTGGCCCAGGTTCCTGCCATAATGCCAAAGGTAGACCTACCTTCCTCCACAAAGAGAGAGAGAGAGAGAGAGAGAGAGAGAGCATCCGAAGCTCCATGTAAACAATGCACGCACCACATACCATTCGAGAGAGGCCCTCTAATGGGACCCTATGCGCATGAGAGTTGTCACCATGACGGGTGGTCGAACGAAGCCACAGCGGCGGCAGTCTTTCTGCTCAGCCGGTCAGGGCCTGTCATCGACAGTCTGGTGACTCTATTGGGGATAGATGAGAGTTTAGCCTTTAGAGCTTTTGACAAAACCATAATCTTTGGACGTTGGCTTTCAAAAACACAAAAATTGGCATTGACCTCTGGGGCTTTCCTTTTGAAAAAAAGGCTTCTACTATATCCTAGTAGACTATTTTCAAAAAAGCAAAATCTTTTTCCAAAAAACCTTTCCCAAAAGGGAGGCTTTGACGTATTTTCAAAATGGCGCTTTACCACTTTCCTCACATGCTTTACTGCGCTCCTCACATGCTTTATAGCTTTCCTTCACATGCAAACATAGGGTAGCAAAATTTAATTTTTGCTACACCTTTATCTACTTTCCATATATATATATATATATATATATTTGCTGTGCTTTGAAAAAGTCTTTCCCCTTCATTAAGGATTGCATTACATATACACCCTTTTTGAGCCGGACCCAGGCACCGAACTTCTAGCATAGTCATATCTCTTTGGGGATTTCATCACCCCATCTGCAGATGCCTAGTACATACACATTGACAATGTTACCCATAGTTAGATTCAGGGCTGTTGTTGTAGGCACTTCTGGGTCCATGGGTGGACAGGAGTAGTTGAAAAGGCCCCCTCAATCCTTCCTACCCCATAACTTCCATGAAGGAAGGGGTATGGTGATTGAGTACCCTAGGACATGAACCACCTACCAATTAAGCCTTTGCATACAGTTAGCCTAGTTATGTCAAACCCGTGAGGACTACATCAAGCCCAGAGCCCATTAGGACTAGGTGAAACCTGAAGAGTGAACATCCAAGCCTAGGAAAGGATACCCTTATAGGGCTAGAGGTCAGGGGAAAGTGTCTTGTAAGAGGTGCACCCGTTTTGCTTGCGCCAAAGAAATTATGCTCTACTTCAGGTTCTTTGTATCTTGTTTGCACAGCATCCATGATTAAATCCCAAGGGAAAGCAACCCCATTGGTTGTACATGCTAGATTATACCCTATCCCTAAGGGTTTACAACCCTAGAAGGGTACTCATGCATACACTAATTGGTTTCGTCACCTAATTATGCAAAGATAAAATTTGTGGCAAGTAATCGAAACTCCATTTAGGAGGAAATGCTGCCAAAAGGTTGTCAAGAGATCCAAAGCATCAAAAGTTCAAGAGCTTTCCTAGAAAAGATCCAAAAAGATTGCCCAGAAGTTTAAATCATCAAAGAGATCACAAGATGTCAAAATTGCCAAAGGTCCTAGATGTCAAGAATCCAAAGGCTCCCCCAAGAGATCCAAAGGTCCAAGAGATCCATGCCATCCAAGTTACCAAGAGACCCAAGTGTCCAAGAGCTTCCCTGAGAAGTCCACATTGTCAGAGGCCAAGCTTTTCCTCACAGTTGCATTTCTTGTATTGTAAAAGGCCCATCATTGGAGTCGATAAACCCAGCATTGTAAAAGCAAGTCTTGTACAAGCACGTAATCAAAGGATAAGGCTTTCCCACATTGTTGAGCATATCACAAAAGTTTTGGTTACTTGGCAATTTAGTGCATTAATCTTTCATCATAATAGAAACTCACCATGATGAATACTCGATCAAGGGTGCAAAGCCAAATTTTTTTGAAAATGGTAGGTGCATGTTAAATAGCAAGTGCATAAACTAACTTGATTTTGGTGTTGTGTTTCCACTTTGTCAAACGCACCCTATTTCCTTCACCTCCCACTATTTCTCAAGAGCAAAAGATTGCTAGAAAGAAACAGGCTAAGCTACCACCATGCCGTGATCCCATCATCACTAGGTCTCGTGCAAGAGAGATGTCTACTAGTTCCCCTTGAGGAGGCTGCTCAGGAAGTTGCTCTTCTGAAGGAGAAAATGGCAGAAAGGATGCGTATGATGCAACAACTAGTTGCAAGAGGAGGACTAAACTCCTTTGGTCATAGTCAAGGGGTACCTAAACCAAGAATGAAAATCAGCCTCTGCTAGTATAGGATTAGGGCCACAATGTATCGCCCCAGGGTAATGACCAGGAAACAGATCCTCTTAAGGGCAAAAACCCCAAATCCAGGTATGGCCAAGTCAAGATCCAAGTGGAAACTCTAGCCGAGAAGCAAGGCACTAGAGTTCATCAAGTATGATGGTACCGGAGACCCTTACGCCCACTTGCGCATGTTCTATAGGAAGACGGCTCCCTATGAGGATAATCACCCTCTGCTTTACTAGATTTTCCCTGATAGTTTGACCAGCCCAGTGGCCATATGGTATGTGAGATTAGAAAAGACCTCTAGTTTGAGGGAAATGGCCAACTCTTTCCTAGAATACCACCGGTTCAACACCGAGATAACTCCCGACCACATAGTTCTTCAGAGGACAGAAAAGAAGAGTAGGGAATCCTTCCATGAGTATGCCTAGAGGTGTTGTGAGCTAGCCGCACAAGTGCAACACCCCATGATGGAGAATGAGATGATCAAGTGGTTCATTGATAACCTCAAGCCTCCTCACTATGAGAAGATGATCAGCACCCAAGTCACTCATTTCGCTGGCCTCATCCCTATTGGGGACAGCATTGACGAAGGTATTAGGAGCAAAAAGATTATGGACATTGAGTCTCTGAGTTCCATGGTTGAACAACAAGTCAAGAGAATGATTGATCGCAAGACTAAAGAAGCCGATGTTCATATGGTCAATAATGCATCAGAAAGACCTAGGCGTGTCACTCCCGCCTACGCTACCCCAGCTTCTAGGCCTTATCAGCAACAGAATCAGTCCGCTTAAGCACCTAACCGAGCCTTTAATCAAAGAAGGAGGACAGACCCGCCTCTTCCCTTTAGGAGGGAAAACCAGAAGTACACTCCATTATCCATGCCCTTGGTAGACCTCTACGCTTACCTGCTGGAAAGGAAGCTAGTGACCCTAGTATTTTATAGGCCTAGAGAAGGCCCTCCAGTGCCTGGTTTTGATTTGTCCAAGAAGTGTGAACACCATTTTTGGGGCCGAAAGGCATACCCTTGAAGAATGTTACCATTTGAAGGACCACATCCAAGACCTCATAGACAACAAGTTGATATAGTTTGATAATGCAGCCACTCCAAACATCATCACAAACCCTTTACCTCCCCATCAAGAAGGGAATGTGAATGCCAACATCATAGCGGAAGAAAGGGTTCTAGATTTCTCCTCACCATCATTCCTATGGAAGGCTATGATCTGAGCCTTGGTCCAAGAGAGACACCTTGATCTTAAAGGTATGGGAACCCGAGGATTTAATTGGGGAATCTACTCATTCTACGACACTAAAGATAGTCATGCCCTACTTGATTGCAAAGTGCTCCAAGCACAAGTGTAGAGTTTAGCCGGATGCAGTATCATTTGGATTGAAAGGAAAATTGTGCGAAGAGGTGGCTGTATGGAAGCTAGCTTATGTCCTTTAGCTATCCAATCAGGAGCCAGTTGCAATGCTATATCAGTTGGGTCAAAGAAGGAGTCGGACGAGTATTTATTAAAACACCATGGCTATGTTACTGCAGCACCTTCCTCTTCGATAGTCATTAGGGAATTCATAGAATCACCTGTGGATTCAGGGTCATTAGATTCAAGGAAAGGGAAAACCCTGCCTGCCATTAGAGGATTCCTTCCTCTAGTCCTTGCATTACCTGCGGTCATAGGGCCAACTTCACCATCAGTTCCGGAGGGAACCGCCGTCGTTCCCGCTATCTGAGGCTTCGATCCTCTTATTTTGCCAAAGCCTACCTCAAGAATCTCTAGGGTGTCCAGCTCAAAGGCCCTTTGAAGCCATGTTTCCAAGTCTGATAGTCATTAATCTGAAGACGTTCTCCATAACACCCAATTTGCAAACTCAGGAAGGTGTTATCATTCGCATGCCAAAGCCATTCCCTTATGAAGATAGCCATCGTGCCCCCTGGAAATACGATGTGTAATATCTCCACTTGAGCTGAAAAAGAAGAGATCTGCTCTAATATTTCTTCAGGTTTATCTGGGCTTACTAGGAGCGGCCATTACTATACTCCCGAGGAGCTAGAAAAGAGAAGGAAAGAGATTAGTAAAGGTACTGTCGAACCTGTCAGAAGCAAGGTCACGACCGAAGAAGCCAAGCAATTCTTGAAAGTTATCAGAAACTCAAAGTACAATGTGATTCAGTAGCTAAACAAGTAGCTAGCTCAGATCTCCATCTTGGCGTTATTGCTATACTCTAAGGTCCACCCCAATGCTCTCTTGAAAGTCCTGAAAGAGACAAGTGTTCCTACAAGTGCTACAGAATCTGCCTTTGAGGGTATGGTCTCAACAATGTTGGCCACCAAATAGATTTCCTTTACGGATGATGAACTACCACCAGAAGGTAGAGACCACACTTTGCCCATGCACATTATAGTAAAATGTGAGGATATGATCGTCACTAGAGTATTGATTGACAATGGGTTGGCCCTGAATGTTTCTCGATGTCCACTTTGGAGTGTTTAAATGTGGATACCTTTCTTATCCGCCCTACCACCATGATCATTAGAGCTTTTAATGGCACTCTCTAGGAGGCGCAAGGCGAGATCAAGCTAGCCATTGGAGTTGCCCCCGTGTCTTTCATGGTCAATTTCCAGGTCATCAAGGTGGATTCCCTTTATAACATGCTCCTATGGAGGCCTTGGCTACACACGGTAGGCACGGTTGCTTTTACTCTTCATCGAAGACTCAAGTTCCCATCCGAGGATCTGATGGTCACTATTATGGTTGAAGAACCCCTGACTTTCTTCAAGGAGACTTTTGTTCCTTACATTGGTGCTAATGCCTCTCTAGAGGAAACCTTTCACAGTTTGAAGCTAGTCTCCGTGATTTCCTGAGTTTTGGAACTCGAGTCAGCATGGCCCTCAGCTACTTTAATGGCTGCCAAAGAGATGCTCAAGTTTGGCTATTAGTTAGGCCAAGGCCTCGATGTCGTAGGACACGGGAAGGCTTCTTTGGTTGAACTCTGGTCGAGGTCATCAGATTAGAAGTAGCACAAGAATCATCATAGGAAGAGTCAGATCTGGCGTGTCTTATCCACCTTTGCCCAGAAGAATTCTCAATGAACACCATCATATCCCCCGGGGATGATCTGACTTCTACTATTAGGCCTTATGTGCTAGGCGTGACAATAGGCCATTGGACCACCGAGCCCTACTTTGTGGTTGCACTAGCTGAGTAAGGAGTATTCCATTATCGTGTGGTTGGGTCCTCCAATTGCCTAAAAGAGTTGGAATAGCATATCTAGTTTGTTTTGCATGTTTATTTCCTATTTCCTGCATTCCTTGTTTGTATTTTCTAGTTTATTTTCCAAGAAAAAAAGTTTCCCTTTTATCATTATCAGGCATGAACTTTGCTATCCCTCTATCTATAATCCACTAATGAAATTATCCAGCATATTATTCAGAAAATATTTGCATTTATCTCTTTACTTGCTTTCTTATGAATATGTATGTGAAAATTGTCTTGTGTTTCCTTGTATATGTTCCGTTCCATAGGATCTATTCTAAATCCCAAGCGGGTACATCGTCCTGTTGCTATAACGAGAATATTGATGACATAAATGAGACAATAGAGTTGGAACACGACATTGAAGGATTAAAGGAAATCCCAAGTTTGCCTCGTGATATTTTAGAAGCTCTAAATAGAGAGAGCGAGGGGTCCAAGCCCAACATAGAAGAGACAGAAGTGGTTAACCTTGCTAACGAAGGCAAGAATGAAAAATCCATCAAGATTGGGGCAAACTTTCCTAGAGACATGAAGCTCGAGCTTATAGCGCTACTCAAGGAATTCAGAGAGATCTTTGCTTGGTCCTACCAAGATATGCCAGAGTTAGTTACTGAGATTGTCGTGCATAGAATTCCAGTTAAACCTAAATGCCCTCCGGTACGATAGGCCCTTCGAAGAATGAAATCTGAGATCATTTTGAAGATCAAAGGGGAAGTAGAAAAGTAGTTGAAAGCCGGCTTCCTTACCACAATAGCCTACTTAGATTGGGTTGCCAACTTTGTTCCCTTGCCTAAGAAGGATGGGAAAGTATGCATGTGTGTCGATTATAGGGATTTGAACCGGGCCAACCCTAAGGATAACTTCCCATTGCCACACATTGATACCCTGGTCGATAATACCACCGCTGACAGGTTTTTCTCCTTTATGGATGGTTTCTCAAGTTACAATCAGATCAAGATAGCTGAGGGGGACAAAGCCAAGACAACATTTACCACTCATTGGGGAACTTATGCATATGACGTCATGCCACCAGGCTAGAAGAACGCTGATGCTACCTATCAGCAAGCCATGGTAACCTTGTTCCATGATATGATGCATAAAGAGATCGAAGTCTATACAGATGACATGATTGCCAAATCCTACTTGCCAGGGATCATTTGGTGGATTTGAGAAAGCTGTTCAAGTGCCTTATCAAGTATAGATTAAGACTAAACCCTAACAAGTGCATCTTCGGAGCTAGGTCAGGGAAACTACTTAGCTTTATAGTTAGCCAAAGAGGGATCGAAGTGGACCTAGCCAAAGTCCAAGCCATCCGGGATATGCCGGCACCGCAAACTGAGAAACAGATTCACAGCTTCTTAGGCAAGGTCAATTATATAGCTCGCTTCATAGCACAATTGATCGCCACATGTGATCCGTTGTTCAAGCCCTTGAAGAAAGACACCAAGATAGAATGGACAAATGAGTGCCAAGTGGCATTTGACAAGATAAAGTAGTATCTATTAAACCCTCTAATTCTGGATCCCCTGACACTAGGATATCTGTTGATCCTCGACCTTGTGGTACAAGAAACCTCCATGTGCTGCATGTTAGGCCAGCTAACTAAGCCTAATCAAAAAGAAATGGTGATTTACTACTTAAGCAAGAAGTTCACCAATTGTGAGATCAACTACATTGCCATTGAAAAGATGTGTTGCGCCCTAGCATGGGCATCACGTAAGTTGCAACAATATATCACCACGAGGCTTATTTCCCGCATGGATCCCATTAAATACATCTTTGAAAAGCTAGCTCTAACAAGGAAGATCTCCCGTTGGCAAATGTTGCTCTCCGAGTTTGACATTGTGTTTGTGACAAGGAAGGCCATCGAGGGCCAGGTCGTAGCTGATTACCCAGCGGACCAGACACTAAATGATCTAGAACTTTCAGATCCCCTTTTCCCTGACGAGGATGTCATGGCACTAGTGTTAGAACTAGATAATGTGGAACCGTGGCATTGGAAACTTTATTTCGATGGAGTCGCCAATTCTACCAGAAATGGAGTGGGAGTAGTCTTAGTTTCCCCTAAGGGCCAGCAAATCCCTATTTCAGTCAAGCTGAATTTCGGTTGCACCAACAATGTCACAGAGTATGAAGTGTGCATAGTCATCCTGCAAGTGGCCCTAGAGTTTAGAGCCTACGACTTGAGCGTCTTTGGAGATTCCCTATTGATCATCTCCTAAATCGAAGGAAAATGGCAAGCCTTAGACACCAAGTTGATTCCGTATTAGAAATGTGTCAGCCGCTTGATTTCGAAGTTTCGAAATATCACATTTGCCTATTTTCCCCAAGCACATAATTAGTTTGCAGATGCTTCGGCTACCCTGGCTAGCATGGTCAAGTTATCAGAAGGAGATGACATGCGGCAATTGTGCATAGAAGTTCGTGGCATTCCAACCTATGGCATGAACATCGAAGAATGCATGAGTGTTGAAGTCGAAGCCGATAGAAAGCCATGATACCATGATATCAAGGCTTATATCAAGAACAGTGAATACTCGCCCGGTGAAACAGATTGTGAAAAGAAGTTCATCCAACGCATGGCCTGCCAATTTTTCCTGAGTGGGGAAGTCCTATACAAAAGGAACAACGATTCCACCTTCCTTTGATGTGTAGATGCCTTTGAGGCTAATCACTTGATGGAAAAGATGCACGGAGCTCATGCCAGTGGACTCCTGTTGGCCCGCAAGACTATGAGAGCCAGTTATTACTAGCTCACCATGAAAAACGATTGCATTAAATATGTGAGGACATGCCACCACTGCCAAGCCTATCAAGACAGGAAGAATGCTCCTCCTAGGGTATGGATGTCATTGGACTCGTGATTCCTAAAGCTTCAAAAGGTCATGAGTACATCTTAATGGCCATTGATTACTTCACAAATTAGGTGGAAGCCACTTCGTACAAGAGCGTCACTCAAGCAGTGGTAGCCCGATTCATGAAACATAACATTATTTGCTGCTATGACACGCCAGGAGAGCTCATTACAGATAATGGGATTAAGCTAAACAGGAAATTCGACAACTATGCCAACGGTTCAAGATCGAGAACAGAAATTCAGTTCCCTATCGCCCTCAGATGAATGGTGCAGTAGAAGCCACTAACAAGAACATAGAGAATATCTTGGTGAAGATGATAGACACATACAAGGATTGGCACGAGTACTTCCCATTTGCTCTGTGCGCATATTGCACTTCTGTTCATACTTCCATGGGTGCAACCCCGTATTCATTGGTATATGGCATGAAGGTCGTCCTCCCCGCAAAGGTAGAGATCCCATCTCTCAGGATTTTATCTTAGACAGAGCTATCAGAAGTTGAATGGGCCCATTCCTGATATGAACAACTGAACATGATAGATGGGAAGCACATGACCGTAATGTGCCATGGACAGTTGTACCAACGCCGCGTCAAGCGAGCATTTAACAAGAAATTTAGATCTAGGGTCTTTGAAGAAGGTGATCTAGTCTTGAAAAAGCGCAACCAGGCTACACCTGATCATAGAGGAAAGTTTGCCCCAACTTACGAGGGCCCATATGTCGTAAAGAAGGCCTTTTCCAGAAAAGCCTTGATTCTAGCCGAAATGGACAAGCATGACTTCAATATGCCCACCAATTCTGACATCGTCATACAATACTTTGCTTGAAGGAGCCTTGCAGTGCACCTCATTTTTATGTGAACAATATATATATATATATATATATATGCAAAAAGGAGAGCCAAAAGAAAGAGAACGTGAGAAAATGCAAAAGGTAGATTGAAAACTCGAAAAGGTGGTCTGCACAAAAGGAAAGCAAAAGAAAGAGTATGAGAGAGCCTTCTAGATTGAAAACCCGAAAGGGCGGTCTAGGCAAAAATTAAGGCAATAAAAAGTCAATTGAACTATGTGATGACCTGATCCTTCCTCGTGGAGGTACGTAGGCAGCCATCTTGGTTCGGTCACATCTGAAAAGAAAAATCAGTCAGTTGTACTTGCTTGAATTTTAGCTTGAGATCAGAAGATTAAAGGGATCCAACATACAAGTCAAGATAGGAAGACATCTTCGAAATTGATCTCTGTCTACAACATTGCCACGACCCGGCGGTTTGCTCAAGTTGTTCTGGCTTATGCCAATGGGAAATGTACCTCAATGGGAAAAGGAAAAGATCTGTCTAGAACAGGATGTATCCTTGGAATCTTATTGATATGCATGGATTTTACATTTATCAATTATTTGTAAAATCTTGCATTTTCAAAGCATTTGCCTGCATATTCATTAACATGCCTGTATAGTGCCATTCTGTTTCTTTCATACGTTTTGGTATCAAAACATGAAATCTCAACTCATATATAACTTTTCTGAATATCATCATGAACATATCTCTACACCAACTCTTAGTTTCTAAGCATGCCTAACAGAATAGACTATGCTTTAAGGACTCAAAACTAAAGGCCATATGCAATTGCCTAGCAATTTACAAAGGAACTTGCCATACATGGTGAAATACTAACTACATAGCTGATGTGCAGAAATAAAGTATACAGAAAAGAATGCTAGCAAGACAAACATGGCCCAAATGATCAGACACAGCCTAGCATAGCCTCCCAAAGCCAGTGCGGAGAATTAGGTCATCCTGAGCATGTGTGTGAAGCAATCTTGCTGCATCGAAGGCCAGGTCTCTAGCTACCTTTCTAAGTCTATCATGAGAATGCCGAAGATGGACCAACTCCCTTTCCATCATGGGATCAGAAGTAGAGCTTTGCTTCTTAGTCTCTAGCAAAGCCAGTAAAGTGCTCACCTCTGCAGTAGCGACTCTCAGGGCTTCCTCTCTCTCAGCCAGCTCAATCTGGCGGCGACAAAAAGCCCACTGCGGCTTGCTAGGTTCATCACCCTTTCTCCCATACTCCATGCTCAAGGTAGAGTGAATATAGGATCTCGCATGCAATAGCTTTAATGCTAAATCATCAGCCTGACTGCTAGCCTCGGCCCTGCCAGCCTCCAATGCGGATTTCTCCCAAGTGTGATCCAGGGCAGTAGACCTATGAGTAAGAGCTACAAGCTCGTCCTCTAAATCCGCAATGTAGGATCTTAACTAGACACACTTTGCCTCTGTGCCTGGAGGGGCTGGCCCTCTTCGATCGAGCTTTGCAATGAGAGCAGCGAGCTCACTCTCCTGCACGCTGCTCATCTCCTCGATATCCTCCATAAGTGTATCATCTATCTCCCTGCAGCAATCTCTGTCCCTGACAACCTCCCTCAAGCACTCCCTTAGGTCTACAAGGGCCCTCTCAACCTTAATCTCGAATTGCAGGGTATAATCTCTCAGAATGTCAGCCGAGAGTGTCATATCGGTCAAAACCGGCAATGACAAGTCAAGCACAGAGACGAGACCCCTCATGTCTTGGCACATTCTAAACTCAACAGAGAACCACTCCTGGTCATCCCTAGAATAGAGAGGGAAGTCTACACTCGATCTGCGTGCCTCTTAGAACTCAGAGGCACGCCCTACCACTGCTATATCGATGTCCACCAACCCATGCTCACAGGTGACAGTAGAAAGATTATTGAGTCGAGGGATATGTTGGATACCCCCAAACTGTCTTATGGCCATGCTGGGAAATACCTCGTGCATCCACAGATGTCCGCCAAGGGAATACCGAGCAAACCAACACAATGGGTCTGTCCCCACCATCTAGTAATACCCCACTTGACCTTCCAGGTCCAGTCAGTGGGACTCAAGCTACACAAATTTCTCAGCCAACCATCAGTATCCCCGGAGAAAGGAAGATCAAAAGCCACAGTAGCTCGGATCCTATTCCTATACACAAAGCCCATTGGCTGATCCTTAGAGATGACACTCAAATGGCTATAGAACCACAACTATAGCACATAAACGTAGCAGCCTAGCCTACCCCTACCAGCCTCCCGACACAAGGACAAGGACCTAATGGTCTCGGAAAGTAAAGCGGGAATGAAAAAGGCACCATGAGGTAAGGCATTCACCAGTGGAAGAATGGCAAAGATGATAGTTCTTGATGGTGAAGGGAATAGTACCACGCCGAAAAAGGCTACCAAGAAGGCCTGACGCCGATAGGACAAGCCTTTTGAAGCCCATTAGATCAGCAAGCCACTTGCAGTAGCATGCCTGCACTAATGGAATGAAAACAGTGCTCAGAGGAGTAGAAAGAGAGAGGAAATGATCATACTCCTCCAAAGTAGGCACCAAGTCAACATCCCCAATAGTGACGCATCTCAGAGCAGGTTCTCAACAAGAAGTGATGGCCTCTAATAAGTGCCAATCAAGTGTAGTCTGTAGCAGAGTGGCAGCGTCTCCAAGAAGCTACCGGAGGAGAGCACGCTCACCACAAGAAAAAGTGCCCCACCATCTCTTGAGCTTCTTCTCATGGTATTCCTCCCTCTCAAGATCAACCAATGTGTCACTAGAATGAGCACCAAGAACATCCATGAACAAGTTTTACAAAATTTGATAATCTAATGAAGATCTGTGCAAAAAATGATGAAGAATGGTGTTTTCTAAGTGTTTTGTGTGGAGAAAATGGTAGGAGAAGACCCAAAGAAATCGCAGAACTGAATAAGCTAGGGCTGGGCAGAGCCCAGCTTTTATACACATTCCTCGAGGCAGTGGCCCTTATAGGGCTGCCAGACCTCGGGAAATGTGCAGGGGCTTTTCAACCCCCCAGGCACAAAACCAAACATTTTTTTACACTCCCCCCCCCCCCTCCTATTTGGCATGTTTTTGATGACTTTGGAGCGCAAATTCCCTTGTTTTAGTGCCCGTCATCGTGCGTAATCGGTCCAACAGTGAAGTGGACTTTTTCCAGAACGGTACATGTAAGTCTTGCCTAGAGGCATTATTTCTTGCATACATCAGCAGCCCATTGAAAGGTGACAACCGGAATTATACATGTAAGTCCTACCTAGAGGCATTGTTTCTAGCATACATCTACGGCCCTCTCAAAGGAGATTTCTCTATGGTGATGTAGTAGCCCTCTCAAAGGCAATTTTCTTGAGTTATGCATGTAAGTCCTACCTAGAGGCATTGTTTCTCACATATTTCTACGGCCCTCTCAAAAGCGATTTAACAATGGTGATAGCCCTCTTAAAGGCAATTTCCTAGAGTTATACATGTAAGTCCTAATCAGAGGCATTGTCTTTCGTACACATTTGCAACCCTCTTAAAGGCCTTTTTCCTAAAGGTCACATATCAGCCGCCCTTTTGAAGGTGCGTCCCTAGAATTATACATATAAATCCTATTGTGGGAAAATACAATACATACTTGTCCAGACCTACCGAGAGGCGATGCATAATATACATACATAACTGGCCCATCAAGGGGCAATGTTTACAGAATACATGGAAAATACACGCCTATGCAGGGCCTACATCATGCTACAATAAATGGCTAATCCTATGGAGAATCATCATTGCCAATAACTAATCTATATCATCATTATCATCATCACTATCATCGTCGCCTGCAAAAGGGTCGGTGGAAGGACCCCACCTTTTGAAGTGCCGGGAGCATACCTTGGGTCTTGGGAAGGCCTCAAAGCATGAGCGAAAGAACCCCATCCACTTGGCGGGCCTCGAGGAACTAGCATGTACCTGGGTTTGAACAAAGAAATGATAGGCCCTCGGCTTGGAATCTTAGGGGCAGCTGGAACAGGAAGACAAGCCACTCGTAACTCTCCCACCAAAAGCATGGAATAGCCCCGATGCAGGGCTAGCTCAGTCTGAAATTGACTCCGCTCTCTATCCATCATGGCAGCTCGCATGTCCCTATCTCTTTGCCGGATCTTCCTCTCTCGAGCTAAAGCCCAAGTAGTCACTTCCTACATGTGCACTTCTCTAGTAGTAGATAGGGCCTCAAGCTCTATCACTTTGGCCTTAGTAGTTTCTCTACATGCGCTTTCCACTCTACCCTGGTGGCCACCTGAGGATAAATAACACCTCCTAGCACTCTACCTCTGCTCACGGGGACATCTGCAATGATAGGTTCAGTAGAGGACTCTACAAACTAGGTGGAGTAGTCTTTGCTTGTATCCACATAAGCATCAAAGGCACCCATCACATAATCTAGGTCACCCATGACCACGGTCATGAATGACAAGCCGTGAAGAGGCAGATCCCTAAGCACTCCGTAGACTGGCATAACCTGATGAAAGGTCCTCTCCGCTAGAAAGAACTCCCAGCTCGTCAGGGCCTAAAACCAATGTCGAATCTTCAACTGGCCCATAGCAATATTGAGCTCTAGCCTTCCAGTAGCATGCTATGATCTCATCCTAAGTGACACAATCCAGAGATGCAAAAATAGTGATCAGCTGCACTATGACAACCCTCGTGATCCTACAATGAGCCCATGCATATGCTCGAGGGTATGCTGTCTCAGACAGGCCTATATAATGTGGCAGTAAGGCTATGATGTACTAATATGCCCATCATGTCAATATCTGCCAACATCCCTCCAAACTCCTGAAGTCTCGCTGGAAGGCCCGCCTTAAGAAAGAGATGAAGAAGCCATAGATCACTAACCCCTAGCCATATGTCCTGATGCTAGAGACTACACCCATGGCCTACAATAGCTAACAAGTCAACATTGATCAGTTGTTGCCCAAGAAGCAACTACCAAAGAACCATAGGAAGAATTGATGAAGATGAGTGCCGGTGGGGGCCACGTCCTAGGGAATACTACTCTGCAGCCACTTGGTATGGATTTGTGGTGATGCAGTGGTCCCGAAATATCCCCTCTTCTCTGCAGTCAATGGAAGAAGGATGCCCAAGAGCTCGCAAGCCATGTCAAAACTCATCTCCTCAGTCGAAATCTGGTGGCTACCAAATCTAATATCCAGGATGGCTGTCCAGTCAAAAGGGAGGACCGCATACTCCCCATAACTCAAGTGAAAGGTTCCTGTCTCGGCATGAAACTGCCACACCAAAGCCTTTGCAATCCCGTGCCTCCTAGTGAACGGGGGAATTCGTAGGAAGTCCTCAAATCCCTCAAAAACACATCGTACCACTAATGGGTCCTAGGAGTGAACAACAACCGAAGACGATGAACCAGGCGCCCTGACCATGGAGCTTGTCGTCCCCCTACATTTGAAATTAGAAGCTACACATTAGTACTTCTTGCATGTAATCATAATCTAAAGGACTAAGAAGGAAATACAATGATACCTCTCCCCTTCGCACCAGTGCGGAAGGATGATCCTTCAGCCCTTGCTGAAGGTGAATGTCCTGGACGCCTCTATCTACAGTCTAAGTGCGAGTGTCAGCCACGGCCTGATGTGGTGGAAACCTTAGATTGTGCCTCCATGCGCCAAACTTCAACAGGACCTCGGGCTTAGCAAGGTCCTCATCTACATCTATGAGGATGTCCTCAGCTCACATCGCTCCTCCGGAGGCCCCTTCCTTCTAACCGGCCTGTGCATGAATTAACCTCGCTAGAAACAGTATGGGACTCAGATAAGACACCGGCTGTCTCAACCAACTGCCATCTCTTGGACTGTGTCTCAATAGATATGCCACTAGCAAGACCAGTATCCTCCTCCCCACGATCAAAACAGCTCAGCAGAACTTAAGCCACCCGCTCGCCAGCTAAAGCAATCTCGTCATTAGAAGAATCTCCCCCTTGGGGCGTCATATACATGGGGGCTTTCCCCCGATCTCCCCTGGAGCTAGCTCTCCAAGACATAATCTATGAAACAACAAGAAATTCAGACATAAGTGGTAAGCCCATGAGTTAAATGGCAATGCAGCTGAACTAACACCTTTTCTTAAACATGTTATGCAGGTATATGTCAAGATCATGATCTCACAAGAAGTAGATTCTCGCTTGCATTCTACAATGGGCACACTAATAATATACATTCTTGGACTCACATCCTACTACGGGCGCACCAGCGATATACATCTCTGGTCTCGCATTCTACAATGGGCACACTAGCAATATACATTCCTAGACTCACATCCTACAGCAGGCACACCAGTGATATACATCTCTCAACTCGCATTCTACAGTGGGCACACCAGCGATATACATCTCTAGACTCATATCCTACAATGGGCACACCAGTAATATACATTCTTGGACTCACATCCTACAGCGGGCGCACCAGCGATATACATCTTTGGACTTACATTCTACGGTGGGTGCACCAGCGATATACATTACTGAACTTGCATTTTATGGTGGGCACATTAGTGATATACATCCCTGGACTCATATCCTACAGCAGGCGCACCGGCAATATTCATTCTTGGACTCACATTCTACGGTGGGCGCACCAGCAATATACATCCCCAGGCTTACATCCTACAGCGAGCGCACTAGCAATATATATCCCTAGATTTGCATTCTACATCAGGCACACTAGCAATATACATTCTTGGACTCACATCCTACAGTGGGCTCACCAGCGATATACATCTCTAGACTCGCATTCTACAGTAGGCGCACCAAAAATATACATCCCTAGACTTACATCCCAGTGTGGGCGCACCAGCGATATACATACCTGGACTCACATCCCACAGTGGGTGCACCGACGATAAGCATTCCTTAAGCTCACATTCACTCAGAAGTTTTCCAAAAATCCCTAATCTACAGTGGGTGCACTGACAACAAGCGTCCATTGAGCTCACCTTCACTCAGAAGTTTTCCAAAAATCCATAATTTACAGTGGGTGCACCGATAATAAGCATCCCTCGAGCTTACATTCATTCAGGAGTTTTCCAAAATCCTTAATCTATAGTGGGTGCAGCGACGACAAATGTCCCTCAGGCGCACATTCATTTATAAGTTTTAATAATGCACAGAAAATCAGTAGGCTGAATACTCAGGGCTTTAATGGGCTATAGGTTGCTTGGAAGGCATGAAAAGAAAGAAACACAAGATCAAAGGTGACTGGGGTGAACTGATCAAGAACCCTCTGATGCTTAAGTTAGTTTTCTCTCTAGGACTCAAGAATTATAACTTTGGGAGTGCTAAAAGAATTCTTGTCAATGATTCCCTTACTTCAACTGAGCTCAAGAAACTTCTAGGCGTAATGCCATCTAGAATGAGGAGTAACAATGCTCCTTTATCTTGGTGATGTGAGAGTAATCCACAATGTGAGATTGTGGCAAAGGGTGCTCGTATGTTCATGCTTCTGTTTATTGGGACTTTCTTGTGTTCGGATTTAGGCAGTACTGTGAATTTGTGCTACTTGGGGATCTTGAGAAAAATTGAACATCTCTGGAATTATTATTGGGGTAGCATGGCCTATGCTACTCTAATGCATTTCATGACCCAACTCTCTAAGTGGAGTCTTTCAAACTTGGGTGGGGCTCCATTTTTTTGGCAGGTGAGGTTTGGTATTTATTTTGGCTATGTGTCTGTTGTGAAAATTATTTTGGCTATGTGGTAATAGTGTTGTGAATTTTTTAGGTTTGGATGTATGAGCATTTTGGGGTTGGTCCTGAAATTCAGGAGGAGGTTACTGGCATTTTTCCTAGTTTTCTTTCATTGGTTGCCCAAACATCGCTTGTCTCCACCATATAGGCATTTTTTGGAGCTTTGGCACTTGGTGATTAACAATTTGACAATTGATGATGTGAGTTCTTTCTTTCCCCTTTTTAAAATTTTTGGCATTAGGTTATGATCTAGTTTCTTCTCTTTCTGAGTTTCTTTGTGACTTTCTAGATGAAATTAAATCCTTGGGCTAGATGTGAAGGGTATGCTGAGTGTGAGCGGGCTTTAGAACTAAATAGCCGCCAAGTATTGTTTTAATGTGGGCATCGAAAGTATTGGTATCTTGGTGATCGGGTGTTGCCCCAAGTTGAACAAGTGTATCCTACTGCCACAATTCTGGCTCATCCTTGTCACACTATTCGGTTGGCTGACCTTTTGACAGATAAAGAGATTGCTCGGGCCCGTGATGGCTATATTGTTATAGGAGCAAAAGGAAATTATTCTGAATTTATCTAGGATCATCTGTGTAAGGTTGAATTTAATCAACCATCTTATTGGTTGTATTCCATGCCAAATTTGCTTGTAATTAAGCATTTAGAAACCCTGTATTTAGGTGGGAATCATGTAAGGGTAGTGTGTGAGAGAGTGTGAAGAAATGCTCAAGACTGTGCAATGAAGCAGGGACTCGCGACTGGATCTCGTAGGTGGCTCGCGACTGGCAAGCTGCCAGAAGATGCACACGAGTGAAGCATGCAAAGAAGCTGAACCGTCATGCCAACTGTAGCACTACAGGACAAAAATTCCAAACTGGCCCTTCAGTTAGCTCGTGGCTTGAACTCGCGACTTATTCAAGTCACGAGGCCAAGTCACCAGCCAGCTCTGTTTTGGAAAAACTGAATCTTCGCATTCCTTTCTCACCCTAGTATAAATACCCCTTATACCCATGAAATGTAGAGAGCTTCCATAGAGAATTTTTAGAGAGAAACCCTAGAGAAAAACAAGAATGACTCATCCACAATCTTTACATAGAGACTCTTCAAATTCCTCTGCTCTCACCCTCTCCATTTTTACATCCTTGAGAGGTCCTTGGCCAAATCCTTCTCACCATACCCACATCTGTGAGAAGGCATTTTGGTGCTTTGGAAAGCAGTTAGGAAGGGACCAATGGTTATTGGTTGATGCTATGGGCTATAGCGGAATCCGGTAAGCTAGAAAAGACAAACGTTCGGCGTAACCTCATTGGAGCAAGAAGCTTGGAGGGCTTAGGTACACTGGGTAGATTAGGCTCGGAGGGTCTATTGCTGTTCATGTATCCCAACTACATTTTCTAGTGGATTATTGACTGCTTGGAGGGCGGCGGAGAGGTTTTACGCCAAGGGCTTCGGTTTCCTCTTCGATAAAACATCGTTGTGTTGTCCTTGTGTTTGCATCTCTCTTCCCTTAATCTTTGCCTTTTAATTTCTGCTGTGGATGTGATTTCAATTGGTTTAGATTGTTTATCAATTCTATTATTAGCTTATGTTCTTTTTCTACACATATATTGTTTGACATTAAGCTTGAATTGATAATTTTGTAATTGGGGGTCTAAATGTTCATAGTGTTTTATACGCTATTTGAACTTTCAATCTGCAAGGCTGTTTAGTTGGTACAATGGTATTTTCCTTCCCTTTTAAGATCAAACTTTTGCTCTGCAAATTACTTTTCCATATTTCTACTTGGTAACAATATTTGCATGTTGGATTTTCAGCCTCCATCTTCTGAAGAAGAGGAACAAGAAGAGGAAGAGATTCCCTCTCCTCACCATATTGGTGGTTCTTCTAGTTCTTTTACAGAGACTTATCCTCATTTTCTGGCATGGCAGTATGATGTGATGAATCCTGATGGAA
This sequence comes from Quercus ilex subsp. ballota, assembly GCA_032727855.1. Taxonomy (NCBI): domain Eukaryota; kingdom Viridiplantae; phylum Streptophyta; class Magnoliopsida; order Fagales; family Fagaceae; genus Quercus; species Quercus ilex. Next base: position 59,642,888 of record CM064911.1, read on the forward strand.
CATATAGTTCCATGCCTTTGACTAGGCCAGAGACTGTACCAAATATTCCTTGGCCCGATCCAGTATGTTCTTGAATGTTCAGTTCTTTGTCCTTATTTCTTGAATGGATTCTAACTCGGTAGAGTTGTGCTTTAGGTTGATGTGCATCTTGTGGAAGAAAGCATGCGGATGATTGGAGGCTTGCAATCATTGGATTGTACCCAGTCCTCCCAATATGTGATCAATGATTCTAACTGGGTATACCACATTGCTTTCTAAATATCTTTGGCTTAAGCTTTGCTTAATAGTGACTTTAACATTTGATTTTGTTGACTTTTTAGGCACATAAAATGGAAACCGTTGACAATACCAGAAGAACTTTGAATTAAGAATTAGGAACCTCGAACTTGAAAACCGTTAGTACAATCCCTGCTTTTTCTCAAGTCAAAAAGGAAATACTGAAGGTGGCTCCTCTAGAGGTGGATCAAGGAGATCCTTCCGCAAGCGGACTCGGAGTCCTAATGATGCATGACTTGTATGTTTATTTTTCCTACAAAACAAAAAGGAAGTGTTCCTTAGACAATCTTGTATAATTTTCCATGTTTAGCTCTTTGTCCTTGGTATCACCTTGGATCATGTAGAAACTTTAACTAAGACAAGTTTAGAATTCACCTGATGAGATCTTGTAGTATTAATTTAAACTTATCTTGCTTGGCTCTGTTGGAATCTGAACTTACTTGCATGAGGTGGAGCCAAATGCCCCTAGTATAAAATGAATGCATGACTTTTGAAAATCTTGATGTGATATTTTTGAAAATGTATGAGGCATGGGTGAATGCCCCTAGTTTGGAACATAAATCCATGAGTCTTAAGAAAACATGAGTTGATCACTTTTTGAGAACAATGATGTTGGTGATGATTTTTTGAAAACAAGTGTGTTAGACTTGTCAGAATGTCTCAGTTTGATTTAAAAAAAAAAAAAATCTTTTTGAGTGTCAAATGATCTTAAAAAATTACACGAGAACATGAAACTGCATGGAATTGCATGTGTAGGACCGAGGGGCTGCGTGCCACTTGGAAACTGAAGAGTGCCATTCGGCACTTTTGGAGTGCTGTTCGGCACTCCTAGAGTGCCGAATTGCACTGAGCCATACCATGACGCTCACGCCATAGTGGGCCAACTCCAGATAGTCACCCAATGAGCACTTCGCGTTTTCGCATTTTTTGAAAAACATTTACTTCGTTTGTGATCATGAGACTCTCTCCTAGTCAGCTACAAACTCTCTAAACAACCTATTTCAAACCTAATTAGGAATTGATGCAGCTTATTTAAACTAATTCTCCTACGACAAATATCTGCATAAAGGTTAGCAAAAAACAATAATCACAAGCAAAAGTCATCCATGGCTAGCAATCATAATTTTTCTCATTCAACAATTCATAACATCAATAGATGACTTCGTAGCTTTAATTTAAGTACCAAAACCAATTTTACAGCCTTTAAATTAGAGGGAATCAAGACTCTGAGGAATGTCAAAATAAAGTGGGACTTACTTCGCGCTGCTGTGAAATTTTGGGATCCCGAAGATCATGTGTTCCAGTTCAACACTGCTGAACTCTGTCTGACAATTGAAGAATTCTTTGCTATCTTGGGCTATGATCCAAGTAAAAAATCTGTAGCGGTTTCATGTGACCCTAGGCATAAGGAATCTTTGTCTGATGCTCTCAGTCTTCCTACTTCCATTACTGATAGTATGATTGAAGGTCATATGGTGAATCTTCATGCCATTATCTCTCAACTAATTGACAAACGCACCTATGGAGTGACCGACAACATGCAAAAAAACTTCGGTTTGGCTTTATGCTTTGTGGGAGAACTTTTGCTTTGCTCTTGAAGACACAGCTTTGTGGATGCTCAAGCTATAAATGTTTTGAGTTAGATTAAGGATGGTGATAATCATGTTTCTTTGATCTTGGCAGAAACTCTTTTGGGACTAGATGCTGAATTTCATGGTGGAGAAACTCAAAACTTTTTAGGGAGTCCTTTGACTTTGTAGATATGGCTAATGGAGCGACTGCACCTGATTGCTAAGCCTACAATCGGTAATTATGGGCCTAGCAGTTTTCTTAGCATGGCTATAAGCAAGACTAAATGCTAAACCAAGAGTGACTGGGTGAAATTCTTAGACAAGAAATGTAGTACCTCCATTCAATGGGACTGTTATTGGTGGAAGTGCCCACCCCCTTTACTGAGGTCTCTAGGATCAGATCATATTTTCCTTGTTTGATTGCAGAGAGCAGCTTTCTACAAGGGAGGTAGACTCTTGAGGCAATTCAAATATGAGCAAGGAATACCTAGTGTCAAAAGAAGAAGTCCTTTCTCTCCTGTGAACACAAATCCTACTTCTATACAAAACATGCTATTGAGTCTAGAGATGGCTAACCGAGTGGACCAATCTTTTGTCAAGGTGCACTTCCACATGATGACTACAGAATGCTCTAACTGGTTGATAGACAAGATTGTTGACAAGGAAGCTAGATTGCTATGAGAGAACAGTTTCTCAAAGACAACCGGGAAGGACCTGATGAAGACGATTATGAATTCAAAAGAAGGGACAATGCTGACAAAGTACCTATCACAGAGGGAATTGATGATCAATAGAAAAGGAAAAGACTGAAGACGAAGTGATCTTCTTATTTTTTGGCTTTGAACATGTTTATTTTAGTAGTTGATGTAAGAACTCTTATGTTTAGGAATTATTTAGAATTTGTAGGTTAGGGATTCTGTATAAGGTGTAGGCTTTTGGGGTTTGGAATTTTTAAGGTTTGGTTTAGAGTTTGGGCTTTTGGACATGGTTTAATGGAATGATTGAATTTTTGGTAATTTTGGTTAATGAATAAAAGGTGGGTTGTGGGAAATTGTGATTGAACCAATGTATGGTTGCCTAAATACCCACTTGGTAGAAGGATCAGATCACCATGTAGTTCATTGATGAGGGTTTTTTTTTTTTTTTTTTTTTTTTTGCCTTAACGTTTGCCTAGGTACCCCTTTTCGGGTTTTCAACCAAGCAGGCTCCCTCACTCTATCTCTTTTTTTTTTCTTTTTCTTTTTTACTCTCCTTTTGCATAGACTGCCCTTTCGGGTTTTCAACCTACCTCTTTTTTTTTTTTTTTTTGCTCTAACTTTTTCCTAGATTGCCCTTTCAGGTTTTCAGCCTAGCGATCTTTTGTTTTTAGTGAAACCTAGTAAGGGAAATAACTTAATTTACAACCACCTCAAACGTGGTACTTTTTCAATTGATCCATGTTGGTTGGCTCAGTGAAAAGGTTTGCATCTAACTCCATCAATCTTACTGCTCCCCCAGAATATATTTGCTTAATAATGTATGGGCTTGCCCAATTTTGCCTGAACTTCCCATTTACATCTTGAACTAGGGCTCGGATTTCTTTCAACACTAAGTCCCCTAACTTCAAATCTCTAGTTCTCACTTTTTTGTCAAAAGCTTTCCTAAGCCTCCTGTAGTAACCTTGAATATGATAAAAGGCCTTAAGTCTTTTCTCATCTAGCCTGTATAACTGATCATATCTACTTTGCAACCAATTTGCTTCAGAGATTTCACTTTCCAATACTGTCCTTAGTGACACCCATCTCAATGGGAAGGACTGCTTCCATCCCCATACACCAGTGAATAAGGAGTGGCTCCTGTGGAAGATCGGATTGATGTTCTATAACCTCAGGGTGCATATGGCAACTATAGGTGCCAGTCCTTGTAGTTCTATGTGCTCTTTTTCAAGATTCGTCCAATGTTTTTATTAGCAACCTCAACTACTCCATTAGTTTAAGGACGATAAGGCGAAGACTTGTGGTGCCGAATGTTGAATTGTCGTAGCAACTTTTTTGTTTCTCCTTTGAAATGCTGCCCATTGTCAGAGATAATTTCATGCGGTACTGCGTATCTATAGATGATGTTGGTCTGAATGACTGAGCCACTTTCTTTGAATTCAAAACTTTATATGAGGCAACTTCTACCCATTTAGTAAAGTAATCAATGGTTACAAGTATAAATTCATGGCCATTGGATGCTGTAGGGTGGATCTTCCTAATAATGTCTATTCCCCATGTAGAGAATGGCCAAGATGATGTCATGGTATGTAATGGCATGGGTGGCATGTGCTTCAAATCTCCATGGACTTGGCAATAATGGCATCTTCGAACATGAGCCACACAGTCAACTTCTATAGTGGTCCAATAGTAACCTTATCTCATTATATTCCTTGATAGCATATGTGCATTCATATGTGGCCCATAACTTGACTCATAAACCTCTTCAATTATCTGTTATGCTTCCTTGGCAGTTACACAAAGGAGATGAATTCCATCATATGATCCTCAATAAAGCCTTTCACCACAAATAATATAATTAATGGACAACCTCTGGATGGTTAACTGATCATTCTTGTCTGCAGACTCCAGGTATGTTCCATCCTTGAGGTATTGTAGGATGTCTAAATACCATTCACCTTCCCTATCCTTTCCTTCATTTTCTTCTATTGTCATGCAATAGGCTGTTTCTTCTTTTTGTTCCAACACTATCGGTCTAGCTTCATCTTCTTTTGGCCCATCCATCATGGATGCCATGGTTGCTAAAGCATCTGCAATTTGATTCTACATCCTCGACACATACTAATATTGGATCTTGCTGAATTTTGATGACCACTTCTGGAGACATTGATGATAAGGCATAAGCCTTTCTTCTTTGATCTTCCATTTATTCTGTACCTGAGAGATTATTAGATCTGAGTCTCTATACACCTCCAACTCTTTCACTCCTAGGCCTAAGGATGCTTGTAGGCCCATGATGCAAGCTTCATATTCTATGGCATTGTTGGTGGCAGGGAAGTTGAGTCTGCCAGAAAATGGGATGTGTGCCCCTTTTAGAGAAATTAAGAGAACTCCAATTCCACTTCCGTTTTGATTTTTTGCTCCATCAAAATACATCTTTCATGATTCTACTTCAATCTCCATGATGTCTTCATCCAAATAGTCTCCTTGAATCATTTTAGTTTCCTTTGGTAAACAATGGGCTACGTGTTCAGCAATTGCCCTACACTTCGCAGATTTTTGAGTCACATACTTGATATCAAATTCTGACAAAAGAAAAACCCATTTAGCAATCTTCCCGTTTTTCCATTAAATACTTCAAAGGATCCATTCTTGCAATTAACAGAACCTTGTAAGCTAGCATATAATTTCTAAGTTTATGGGTTGCCCATATGAGTGCTACACATGTCTTTTCTAATGGTGAATACTTCTCTTCATAAGGCATCATCTTCTTGCTAATGTAGTATATGGCATTCTCCTTTCTAGTCTCCTTTAAGTATTGAGCAAGTAAAGCCCCCATCGCTGTATTTATAGTGGTGAGGTACAACAAAAATGGCTTTTCAAGAGCTGGTGGAACAAGTATTGGTGGTTTCATTAGATAAGTTTTGATCTTCTCAAAGGCTTCTTGGCATTGTCCATTCCACACAGTTGGGACTTCCTTCTTGATTAGTCAGAAGCTTGGTTCACATGTCATAGTGAGTTGAGCTATGAACCTGCTGATGTACTGTATCCTCCGTAGAAATCCTCGGATCTCCTTTTCAATCTTTGGAGGATTCATTTCTACGATTGCCTTGATTTTGTTAGGATCAACTTATATTCCCCTCTGGCTTATGATAACCCCTAACAATTTTTCGAATGTGACTCCAAAAGTACACTTCTTCGGATTCAACCGCAACTTATAGAATTAGATTCTCTCAAAGAACTTCATCAAAGCAAGTATGTACCCTTCACGGTTTTTGGTCTTTACTATCATGTCATCAACATAAACTTCTACTTCTTTGTGGATCAAATCATGTAGCAAAGTGGTTGTTGCTCGTTGGTAAGTAGCACCAGCATTCTTAAGGCCAAATGGCATAACCTTGTAGCAATATGTCCCCCATGGTGTAGTGAAGGAAGTATTCTCCATATCTTCTGGAGCCATCTTAATCTGATTGTATCCTGAAAATCAATCCATAAACGAGTGTAGCGCATGCCCTGCTGTGTTGTCAACCAGAACATTAATGTGAGGCAATGGAAAGTTGTCTTTTGGGTTGGCTTTATTCAGGTCTCAGAAATCTACACACATTCTGACCTTCCCATCCTTCTTTGGTACCAAAACCACATTAGCTAACCACCCTGGATAGTTGACCACTCTCAAAATCCTGCATTATGCTATTTTTCTACTTCTTCTTTGATCTTGAGAGTCCACTCTAGCTTCATTCTTCTTAACTTTTGTTTGACTGGCTTCATGGTTGGATCTGTTGGAATGCAGTGCTGAACTATATCTGTATCAATCCCAGGCATGTCTTCATATGACCAAGCAAAGATCTCTTTGAACTCTGCCAGCAATGCCACTAATGCATCTTTCTTTGAGGCAGTTAGGGTGTTGCCCACTTGGATCATTTTGGGTTCATCATCAGTTCCCAGGTTAATGGTTGGGTTTCCTTTTTTATAGGTTCTAGGTATCCATGTTTTAATTCCTTATTATTAAGAGTTTCTTTACCAATTTCAAAAATAAAACATTCAAAGCTAGCAAATAAGCAGAATTAGAAAGCATATTAAAAGGGAAAGAGTTTTTAATATACTCTACAAACTCAACAGACTTAACTGGAAAACTATCACAAACAAACTTGACAAGAATAGAAACACTAGCAGAAATAGACTCAATATTCGACGGAAACAATGTTTTTGGCAGGAGAGACTGGCTCGGCGATCTTAATCTTTTTGGTGAAAGTGACTGACTTGATGGTCTTGATTTTCCTTACAGAGTCCTCCATAGGGTAGGCAGCTCCCTCCCATGCCCAGTTCTTCAACTCGATCTTGGCTTCCACAATGGCAGGTGGCTCCCAGTAAGCTTCTTCTTCCCTCAACATCAATACCGTGGGATCTACATCTATATAATCTGTAGCTTCTTCTTTAACCTCCATATATGTGGGCTTGTCGGTTACAAGAGCATTCGGGCGCTCTATGCCATCCATCCATCCATTAAATAGCTCATACTTACCTCTATTGCCCAAATCAGTTGGTTGAGGGAAATTCTTTGGTTCACTTCCTTCCATTCTCTCCTCATTACATTCAACATTCTCAAGTGTCATGATCCTGAGACTGTGGACCATCAGCTTTTGGTCTAGAGCGGCCAACCTGGCATCTATGTCATCATCCTCTACAGTATGTAAGGTTGGTGTACTTGGTTTTGACTCATAATACGACCCTAATTCTGGAACCTCTCTTCCATGCTTGTCATTCCAATCTAAAAGATGCCCATAGGGATATTCTTCATGATACATTTGATTGGCTTGTGCATTTTCCTCTCTTGCATCCTCTAACATATTTATCAGCTTGTATTGATCACTATCAATGTCGCTCCACTTGTTAGTTTCAATATCATCTTCAATATCTTGATCATAGTAGTCAACATCACTATCATATTCCTCATAGAATAGGTTTGCATCTTCATCTTCTCTATCACTAGGGGGTTCTTCCCAATCATCTCCGCTGTATGGGCTATCATAACTTTCATTATTGTTGTCATCACCATTGGTGCTGCTGTCATCATCCCCATGTCCACTATCACTACTGTTGTTGTCATTACTACTATTACTCTTGTCTTCACTTCCATCTTCATCATCACTAAGGGCTGCTCCCCCTTCCTCATCTTCATCATTAGCTCTTAGTTCATACTGGCTCTTCAACGTATGATGGCAGGCCTCTCTATATTCTTTTTCTTCTATGTTGTAGATATGATCTCCAAGGAGCGTAGTCATGGCATCAGGATCCATGTGATCAGCCTAATCAGTAGGGACCCAGGTTGTATCTTCCTTCTTCAATTCTAGAGCGTTATTGTGACAATTGAGTAGTATCTCGAAACCGGGCACCATTGTCCAGAATCGAATCTCTGTTTTGGGAATCCCCAATAACGTTGACTTTCTCTAACTTTTACAAACTTCTCATTCAGCATAGAAGTGTAGGGCTTTAGAGGTTCTGGAGGACAAGGGAGTCCTTTTGCTTTGGCTTTGGCTTGGGCCATCTTTCTCACTTCCATCTCTAACAAATCATCATCAGTGGGCTTATAGCCTAGCCCAAAAGGTGGTGTGGCAATAGGAATTGCCAAGTCTTGAACAGTTGGTTTCTTCATAGCTCTCCCCAAATTCATCCTAGGAAGGTAGTTCATCCATGTCATCAATGCTACCACATTGTTGTTACCATAAGAAGCAAAGTCCATTGAGATCTTTTCAACTTCTTCTTCTCCCTTTTCAAAGTTGGGCTTCTTGATCTCAAAGCCATCCAAGGTCAATGGCTCATTCTTAGAATCAATACCATAAACGGGTTTAGGCACAATCAAAGTATCTCCATAGATGGTCATAATAGCCCTTTCATGTGGAAACTGAACCTTTTGATATAAGGAAGAAGGTACGGCTTCTGTGTCATGGATCCTGTAAAGTTGTAATTCACAACTATGTGTTTTGTTGGCTTTTATTCCGTGCCAAATTTGATTGTAATTATGTTCAATCTTTTGTACCCTGTATTATTTGTGGGATTTCATTGTAAGGGTTGTGTGAGAAAAAGTGTGTGTGAAGACTCAAGGCATGAAGGCTAAAGCTGTTTTCGTGGGTAGCTCACGACTAAGTTTCCCGCAAAGTGAAGCATGTGCCCTGTACATGACTGGAATGCGAAGAGTCAGGACAGGATGGAGACAACTGGTTTTCGCAAGTATCTTACGGGTAAGGCCTTCTCGCGAAACACCTGCAAAACATTCTGTTTTTCCAGATTGTCCTATCTAATACACACTTTCTGTACCATACTATATATACCCAAATTACCCACATATGTTAAGGAGTGCTTCTGAGAGAAAACCATAGCCACAAACCTTGAGAGTTAGAGATTGTTAAATCCACACTTCTCTACACAATTTCTTATGGATTTTTCTCAGCTCCTATCTCTCCATTTCCATACCATTGAGAGGTTGATAGCCCAAATACTTACCACACCCTTTCAGAGTGTTCAATGAGGTTTTGGTGCTGCTGGGAAGCATTGGAAGAAGCCAGGCTTTGGCAGATGCAATCGAGCATATTGCGAGATCTAGAGAGCTAGACAAGACATGGTTCCTGATGGATATAAAGATAAATGCAGCGGAAAATAAGTTTTAAACGGATCTACTTCATTCGATATTGATAACACGTACAAAGTAAATTTCAGAATTAGAGAAACAAGAGATCGTACCTTGAAGCGGTGAATTTCAAAACAAAGATTGAAGCACTTGGGACTACTTTTAATCTTCACTCCAATTCCACTAACGCTCAAGATGTGTGGTCTCTCGATTGGTAACAAAGGGATGACTTGTGAGTGACAAAAACTCACATGCACACCATTTTCATGATGTTTTTCTCACACCTTTATTTCTGTACGTTTTTCCCTTTGTATCTAACCAATTTATCTAATTGGGCCGGCCTTTTGGGCCTTACCAATTGGGCTTAAGTGTGTGGCTTGGAGTGGGACCAAAAGGGACCAATAAGACACTAGCTCCAATGGGCCTTGGGCTTTTCTGTCAACTCTTGACAAGTCCAAAGTTACCATTAACTATTTTTAATACCACTATATAAAAATAGTTGCACTCTAGGTCTTATCTATAAATTATATCCCAAGACTTTATTATACATGCAACCCCTTCATAAAATATTCGTAGTAATACAAAGTCATTAATGTAGACTGCCACTTTGTAAATTACTACATCTTAATCCTTGAGTACCCGATTTAATCCTTTAATGTTATTCATTATATATTTATGAAATCCAATTCCATAAATATATACTTTAGTCTCACTAAAGTGGTTAGGCCTAACTCTCTGAATAACAAACCCATTAAACTTATCTCAAGGGAATATTTTATATCTCCGTTAAGAGACTATGAATTCCATCTTGAGAATACATGTTCCATCAACACTAAATGTGGCTGCCCAACATACTGAGGTTTTGACCATAACTGTAGATCTCACTCCTGATATATCAAAGCAACCTACACCTCATGATCAGGTTCATTATTCTCTCAGGATTAAGAGTTCATGCAAATACAAGTCGTGAGATTTATTATTCATTTGACAGTCTTTAGGAGAATAATAAATCTCACAGCGGTCCAGTTCAATATGTCTTAACTCTTAAAACATATTAACACATCAACTTGAAGTCTCCACTTCCATGATCAAGACAAATCATCGTAGTTGATATGTTATAGTCTTCGCAGATGAAATGCCCAATTTCATCACCGACTATGAACTATAATTCTGAGTTTACAAAGAACTTGTGATTTATATCTTCTGTGACTCTTCACATAAATCACATACTATGCATCTCATGGACTATATGATAATGTCTGAATATTCATGTTACCATTATTTCAGATAATAATAAAACAAATTTATTAAACATAATATTAAGTCATACATAATGTCAAACACAATGTCACACTTAATATTATACATAGCATCTTACAATAGGATTTAAGGGCACCAATCCTAACAATCTCCCACTTGCCCTAAAGACTATTGTGCACTAATCTAACTCCCATTTTTTTCAAATGCGACTCAAAAATCCTTTGAGGCAAAGCTTTAGTAAATGGATCTGCCAGATTGTTTGCACTTTCAATCTTTGCTACCACCACATCTCCACGAGCAACAATATCTCGAATGATATGGTACTTCCTCTCAATGTGCTTTCCTTTCTTGTGATTCCTTGGATCTTTAGATTGTGCAACTGCTCCACTGTTATCACAAAACAATGTGATTGTAACTTGCTCCATTCTTATTACACCAAGGTCAGAAAGGAACTTCTTGAGCCATACAGCTTCCTTTGCTGCTTCACAAGTAGCAACATATTCTGCCTCCATGGTGGAGTCTGCAATACAAGATTGCTTAATACTCCGCCAACTAATGGCTCCACCTCCCAAGGTGAAAACACATCCTGAAGTGGATTTTCTGAAATCTAGATCCGATTGAAAATCTGAATCTGTATAGCCAATAGGTATCAAATCCTCACTTTGGTAAACAAGCATATAATCTCTCGTTCTCCGTAGATACTTGAGAATATGCTTTACAGCTTGCCAATGTTTTGGTCCTGGATTTGATTGATATCGGCTGACCATGCCAACTGAATAGCAGATATCTAGTCTAGTACAAAGCATGGCATACATGAGACTTCCTACTGCAGAAGCATAAGGAACTTGTCTCATCATATCTTCTTCCTCTTGAGTCTTAGGCCTTTGGTCATCAGACAGAGGAACTCCATGTCTGAAAGGAAGCAATCCTTTCTTGGAGTTTTGCATGCTAAACCGTTCCAGAACCTTATCTATATATCCAGCTTGTGATAATCCTAACATCTTATTCTTACGATCTCGCAAAAGCTTGATCCCTAGAATAAAGTTAGCCTCACCTAAGTCCTTCATATCAAATTGGCTTGACAACCAAACCTTTACTGATGACATTACCCCTACATCATTTCCAATGAGTAGAATATCATCAACATAAAGCACTAGGAACATTACTACTTTATCTTGATGTCTTTTGTACACACATGGTTCATCAAGATTTAGTTCAAAACCAAATGTCTTGATTGCTTGATCCAATCTGATGTTCCATGACCTAGATGCTTGCTTAAGTCCATAAATGGACCTTTGCAACTTGCATACCATATGCTCTTGGTTCTTTGCTATGAAACCTTCCGGTTGCATCATATAGATTTCCTCTTCAAGATTGCCATTAAGAAATGCAGTCTTGACATCCATTTGCCAAATCTCATAATCAAAATGAGCAGCAATGGATAAGAGAATTCTGATAGATTTAAGCATTGCTACTGGAGAAAAGGTTTCATCATAATCAATACCTTCTTTTTGTGTATACCCTTTCACCACTAGCCTTGCTTTAAAGGTTTCAACCTTTCCATCTGTCCCTTTCTTCCTCTTGTAAACCCATTTGCAACCAACAGGTTTAATGCCGTTAGGCGCCTTTACAAGATCCCAAACTTGATTGGAATACATGGAATCTAATTCAGATTTCATAGCTTGGACCCAATGATGTGCATCTATATCATTTATAGCTTCATCATATGTGTAGGGATCTGATTCAACCTCTTCTGAGATAGCTTCATAAGTTTCTCCCAAACCTATGAATCTTATAGGAGGCCGAACAATTCTCCCACTACGACGAGGCACCTGAGTACTAGACATGTCATGAGTAGTATCTTGTGGTGTATCTAATACAGCCACATCATCCCTAGTTTCATCTATTGGTTGTTCATTTACAGATTCATTCATTTCAGCCAACACAACTCTACTTCTAGGAGTAAAATTATTCATATAGTCATTTTCCAAGAATTTAGCATTTGTACTAACAAAAACTTTGTTATCTTTACGACTATAGAATAAATAACCCCTAGTTTCTTTTGGATAACCTACAAGCAAACACACTTCTGATTTTGGTTCCAATTTATCAGGCTTCCCTTTTAAAACATGTGCTGAACAACCCCAAATGTGGAGATATTTCATACTAGGCTTACGCCCACTCCACAATTCCATGGGTGTTTTGGGAACAGATTTTGATGGAACCAAATTTAAAAGATGTATTGCTGTGTTTAAGGCATAACCCCAAAAAGAAATCGGTAAAGTTGAGTAACTCATCATGGACCTAACCATTTCTAAAAGAGTCCTATTCCTTCTTTCTGCTACACCATTTTGTTGTGGAGTTCCAGGTGCAGTCAACTGGGATACAATCCCATTCTTAGTTAAGTAATCCTTAAAATCCCCAAGAAGGTATTCGCCACCACGATCAGATCGAATGGCCTTTATGCGTTTACCCAATTGATTCTCTACTTCAGCCCTAAACTCTTTGAACTTTTCAAAGGCTTCGGACTTCCGTCTCATTAGGTACACATAACCATACCTTGAGTAATCATCAGTGAAAGTAATGAAATACTCATAACCACCTCTTGCTTGGATTGACATAGGACCACAAACATCAGAATGCACTAGCTCTAGCAAATCTTGGGCTCTTCTACCTTTTGCATTAAAAGGTCATTTGGTTATTTTACCTTCCAAACAAGATTCACAAACTGGAAATTCATCAAAGTCCATGGGCTCTAAGAGTCCATCTTTGATCAGTCTTTGAATCCTATTTGAATTAATATGACCCAAACGCAAGTGCCAAAGATATGCTTCACTAGTAGAAGGAAACTTTCTCTTTAATGATTTTACATGAGAGTTATTATCTAATTCAGAATTATATAATTCATGCTTATCAGGAGTTAAAATATAAAGACCATCCACAATATTGCCAGAACAGATAAACACTTTATCATTCTTTATTACAACATTGTCTTTCAGGATAACACAATATCCATGTTTACCTAAGTAAGTAGCTGAAATTAAATTCCTACGAACATTAGGTACATACAAACAGTCTTCTAATATTAGAACTCTAGATTCAAAACATAAATTACAAACACCAACAGCTACAACTGGAATCTTGCTCCCATCAGCCAAAGTAAGAAACAACTCCCCTTCTTTAAGCTTTCTGGTCTCCTAGAACCCCTGCAAGGAATTGCAGATATGATTAGTACAGCCTGAATCCACACACCAGGAATCCGTGGGATTCTGTACCAAACATATTTCAAGAAGGAAAGTATTAATTACACCTTTGTTCTAGGCAGCCTTAAATATTGGACAATTTCTCTTCCAATGTCCTTTCTCACCACAATGGAAACACTTTCCTTTGATCTTCTTTCCTTTGTCAGCAACCCCTAAGGCAATTTGTTTACCCTCTTGTTTGGTGAAGTTCTTCTTCTTCTTCTTCTTACCCTTGCCTTTCGACTTAGGTTGAGAAGTAGAAGCTTCACCAACATTGGCTTCAACATTGGAAGTACCAAGAATGCCTTCTGCCGCTACCAATTCATTCATTAATTCAGACAAGGTATAAATCTTTTTATTCATATTATAGTTAAGTTTGAATTCCTTGAATGATTCTGGTAGCGACTGGAGTATCATATCCACTTGGGATTCTCCATCTATATCGACACCTAAAACTTCCAATGTATTCAGATTAGAGATCATTGTAAGACAATGCTCTCTCACTGAACTTCCTTCAGCCATTTTGGTATTATAAATTTGCCTCATGGTCTCTTGCCTTGCAGAACGGCCTTGCTCACCAAACATCTCCTTCAGACTTTGCATTATGTCTGAAGCTAGTTCTACATCCTGCATTTGATGCTGTAGAACATTTGAGATAGATGCTAGGATGTAGCACTTGGCCATCTCATTAGATTTCTACCAACGATCATATCGTTGTTTTACCTCAGGAAGTGCATCTAATGAAGGAAAGCTAGGACATGGTTTAGTAAGAACATACTTATGCTCTTCAGCAGTAAGAACAATGTCCAGATTTCTTTTCCAGTCAACATAGTTGGATCCAGTCAGTTTGTTTTGATTAAGAATAGTTACAAGTGGGCTAAATGATGCCATGTTCAAATCTGAAAACAATAAACATGAATATAATAAGTAAATTGGATATTATCTATTTAGCATATAAACATATAGTATGGAACCTTAATAAAACCATAATATAATATATGCAATGACAACCCAATCCCGTAATTAATATTCCTCGGAAGCGAGGTCATACCAATCACTATGATCAGGCGAGAATTATTCTCATTATTAATGCTATCATGGTAACTCTCACCAAACAAAAATAATTTGCCGCTATTCCTTTAGCCTCTAAGTAATAATGACATAGCTCCGAAGGGAGGTTAACATCACACTTAGTCTAGTGTACACCATTGCCTAGAATCAATGTGAATCACCAAGTAACTCCACGGAAGCGTGGTCGTTCTTAATGTAAAAACACATTTCATCTATCTTTAAGAAGTTTAACCTGTAGTACCATGAATCAATCACCCTCCGAAGGGAGCAAGGCATATACGCCAAGGCGAGGTGCTTAATCACACTACTTTAAACCGACAATGGAGGCCGTGAGATGCAACCCTTGTATCTCTCTCCCACTAGATGTCTTTAAATAAAAGGTTTTTAATTACTAAACATGCATAATCTAATTACACATTGTCTTAGTACTTTCACATGTGAAAACACTTAGAAAAATTTCTGATTTTCTTTCTTTCGATCAATCGAATGTGCCCCTCGATCGATCGAAAAAATTAAGAAATTCAAACTTGATCCTCTGACTCCTTCGATTGATACTCGATCGACTCTCGATCGATCGAAAAACAAATTCGATCGATCGACTAACAATCGAAAATCTATCGTTCTAAGAAGTCTGATCACTGTCTCATTCGATCAATCGAAAATAATTTTCGATCGATCGAAAATCGCGAAACTTGAATTTCCAGAAATTTTTCTAAGACAGTTTTCTTCGTTTTTCATGAACAAACATCTTTCATACGAACATGATAGACAGAGTTTGATGTCAAAACTGAATTCTATTGATGCTATAGCCTTAAAACTCAATTTAACATACTTAAATTTAAATTTAAACAACATCATAACATCAATTCCAGTTTTCATCAAATCATAGTTTCAACAACATGCAGAAAATTATAAACTAATCTTCTAACAATATGAAACTATCTTCTCCAATTCTAAAACTCACATAACATGTTAAACAATACGAAATTGAAGACCGCTCTGATACCATTTTGATGGATATAAAGATAAATGCAGCGGAAAATAAGTTTTAAACGGATCTACTTCATTCGATATTGATAACACGTACAAAGTAAATTTCAGAATTAGAGAAACAAGAGATCGTACCTTGAAGCGGTGAATTTCAAAACAAAGATTGAAGCACTTGGGACTACTTTTAATCTTCACTCCAATTCCACTAACGCCCAAGATGTGTGGTCTCTCGATTGGTAACAAAGGGATGACTTGTGAGTGACAAAAACTCACATGCACACCATTTTCATGATGTTTTTCTCACACCTTTATTTCTGTACGTTTTTCCCTTTGTATCTAACCAATTTATCTAATTGGGCCGGCCTTTTGGGCCTTACCAATTGGGCTTAAGTGTGTGGCTTGGAGTGGGACCAAAAGGGACCAATAAGACACTAGCTCCAATGGGCCTTGGGCTTTTCTGTCAACTCTTGACAAGTCCAAAGTTACCATTAACTATTTTTAATACCACTATATAAAAATAGTTGCACTCTAGGTCTTATCTATAAATTATATCCCAAGACTTTATTATACATGCAACCCCTTCATAAAATATTCGTAGTAATACAAAGTCATTAATGTAGACTGCCACTTTGTAAATTACTACATCTTAATCCTTGAGTACCCGATTTAATCCTTTAATGTTATTCATTATATATTTATGAAATCCAATTCCATAAATATATACTTTAGTCTCACTAAAGTGGCTAGGCCTAACTCTCTGAATAACAAACCCATTAAACTTATCTCAAGGGAATATTTTATATCTCCGTTAAGAGACTATGAATTCCATCTTGAGAATACATGTTCCATCAACACTAAATGTGGCTGCCCAACATACTGAGGTTTTGACCATAACTGTAGATCTCACTCCTGATATATCAAAGCAACCTACACCTCATGATCAGGTTCATTATTCTCTCAGGATTAAGAGTTCATGCAAATACAAGTCGTGAGATTTATTATTCATTTGACAGTCTTTAGGAGAATAATAAATCTCACAGCGGTCCAGTTCAATATGTCTTAACTCTTAAAACATATTAACACATCAACTAGAAGTCTCCACTTCCATGATCAAAACAAATCATCATAGTTGATATGTTATAGTCTTCGCAGATGAAATGCCCAATTTCATCACTGACTACGAACTATAATTCTGAGTTTACAAAGAACTTGTGATTTATATCTTCTGTGACTCTTCACATAAATCACATACTATGCATCTCATGGACTATATGATAATGTCTGAATATTCATGTTACCATTATTTCAGATAATAATAAAACAAATTTATTAAACATAATATTAAGTCATACATAATGTCAAACACAATGTCACACTTAATATTATACATAGCATCTTACAATAAGATTTAAGGGCACCAATCCTAACAGTTCCGAGAAGCCTTATTGGAGTATGAGCTTAGAGGGCTTAGGTGCATCGGGTAGATTAGGCTTGGAGGGTCTCTTGCTAACCCATGTATCCCAACTGATTGTCTAGTGGATCGATTATCGCTTGGAGGACGGTGGAAAGGTTTTTCGCCGAGTTCTTCGGTTTCCTCTTCGATAACACGTTGGCGTGTTATCTTGTGTTTGCATTCTTCTTCCCTACTCTTTTACCTTTCATTTTACTGCTGTGTTATTATGATTATGGGTTAGAGTAGTTTATTTGTTTATCTGCTCACATTTACTATGTTCCGCACTTAGTATTAAGTTAGAGTAAAATCAATTGAACCGTAATTTAATTTGGGGGTCTAAACAGCTCTTGTGTTTTAACACATTTTCGAGCTTTCAAATCCATGGTCGTCCAAGGAGCATATTGAATCATGGGGCTATATTAAGGACCTAAAAATCCACCTTCTTGACCATCGGTCCGATGTTAAGCTCTAATGTTATGGTTCCGAAGACATCTCTTCTACTGTTGTCGTATGCCCTCACATGTTGATCGGTAGGCACAAAGCCTTCAATGCTTAAGCCAAGGCAGCTTGCAGTCTTCAAAGGACAGACATTCAAGTCACTTCCATCATCTATTAAAACCATTGGAATCCTTTTCCCCATGGAATATGCAACGGATCGTTGTGGTGCTTCCCCTTCTTGGTCAGATCCTTGTCAAAATAGGAAATAGTGAGTTCCCTATTTATGGACCCAATCATAGCATTCAAATCTTGGGAGGTTATGGTTGTTGGGACTTCGATTTGGTTAAGCAAGACTACTAGGTTTTGTCGGTGTTTGTATGAGGCCATGAGTAAACCCCATAAGGATATGTTGGCTTGTGTCTTATACAATTGCTTGAGGACTTTATCTTCTTCGGTAGGCGTTTGTTGAGTGGACCTGTTCAGAGTTTCAACCGGGTTGTCGGTCTCTAATGAAGACCGGTGATTCATGGTTACTACCACCACAAAATTGTTGAAAAGAAGTGCATACATTATTGTTTGGATGTCGCACACTATGACAGTTAGGGAAAGATTTTAACAACCAAAACAAACAACAAAATATCATACACCAAAATACAACATGCCATCAAACATAAATAAACAAACAACTATATCATGCAGGAACATGCAAAACAGAGGTACATATTTTGTCACTTAAGTCTAATACGAAGCTTAGCCCACGATATCCCCAATAGAGTCACCACTGTGAGAGATGTGTCCCTCAAAAAAAAGAGATTCAGGTACCTTTTGGGGCACCTCTCTTTTTGGGTAGTGGTATGGAGTCGCTACTAATTTTTCTTTGTACAAAAAAATAAGAAAAAACACTAATTACAAAATACATGATTGAATAGTTCCATTCATTGATTGAATAAAAATTACGTATTTGGAAAATTGAAAAGTTACATAGCTTTGGGTCCTAGTTACAATCTACCAAATATTTACATGGCTTGTTGTCCTAGTTACATTCTACCCAAAACAAATGAAGATAAGGCTAGATCTACTAAACCAAAAACCTAAATCCAGAGGGTAGGTTACGGAATAGGAAGGTGTTAGGCACCCATTCCTCCCAGACAAAGTTTGATCTTCTAGACCCTTGTGACCAATGTACTATGCTATGCATGTCATGCATAATATGTTGAACATGAGAATGAAAAATTAAATCACACAAATTTATGTATGGATGAAATCTCTTCTTTTGTTGAAAAATTAGACCTATTTTTATTGTTAAAAAAAATGATTTTGATTTGTCAAAATATGAAATCTGCTTTGTGGGATGTAAAAAAAAGGTTTTGTGATGATAAAAATTCAGATTTGTTATATAAAAAAAGTGATTTTTGATGACAAAAATTCAGATCTGTTTAATTATATATATATATATATATAAGTGATTTTTGATGACAAAAATTCAGATATGTTTTATAATATATTTTTAAAAAATATTTTCTAAGAAGAAAACTTAACTCATAATATAAAATTATGCAATCATGAATTAAAATAAACACAAACACAGTAATACATAATCTCATTCTTTATTTCAACAATTTGCATGTATTCAGAGAATCAGATTTGAGAAAAATCTAGATCTGCATCTCATAAAGATGCAAATCTCTTTTTTTGTTTGAGAAAAAATTCAAATCTACATCTTATAAAGATGCAGATCTATTTTATTTTAAGAAAAATTCAGATCTATATCTTATAAAGATGCAGATCTTTTTTGTTTTAAGAAAAATTCTGATCTACATCTTATAAAGATGCAGATCTATTTTACTTTAAGAAAATAATTCTTCACATGCAAATTTATTGACATTCAAGACAAAGATTATAACAATCATTTATAAAATATCATGCATTAAACAAAAGGACAATTAACAATTCATAGATATTTGAAAAAGAAAGAGATATAATATGCATCATCACATCACAAGAGAAGGGTGAAGGAAACAACCTCTTGCATGAGCACACTTTGTTCTTGAGATGATGTTTTAGGGTTCAAAGAAATTTGTTCAATTCTCTTTGAAACCTAAAAACCCTAATTTTGCAACAACACTTAGAGAGAGGATCGAAAAATATGTGTGGTTAAAGAGTCAAAAACGTATGCCTCTTAGAGCATAAAAAAAAAAAGGGTGTTGAATTATGAGGTTCAGTCTCTATTTATAGAGGCTAGAAGGCTCTAAAAAATAGGTACAGACAATTAGGCTTTGAATTCGGCCGCATCCTTTTGTAAAAAGATCGAAAAAGTTATGCATTATCGTCACTGGAAGGCTGTTGGGCCAAAGCCCAACCAAGGGAAATTCGCCCCTTTTAGAATGCTGTTCGGCACTCCAAAAGTGCCGAATTGGCTCTTGGAGGCCGAACGCGCTTTCGTGTTCAGGTGCCATTTGGTCTCTCCTTCAAGGGTTTTTTGGCCGGTCCTTGTACCTAGACGTGTTTTCAACCTCCGTTTGTGATTTTTTGTCTCTTTTCTAGATAATTTAGGCTTTTTTAGGAGTAATTATCTTGAAGATAAATACCTTAAAATAAATCTTGATAAAGTTCAGATTATCCCCAATTTTGTTGTTGTCCAATCATCCCTTTTATTCCCACGCATGCATCCATATTTTAAACACTAATTATCAACCAATCACAAAATTATTTAATTATTTTTAATTGTTTAATCAATCAAAATTAATTTAAATTGTTCATGTGTGGTCAATTCTAGCTAGACACAATGCATATTGACCGTACAAACTTGATCATGCGATATCTTTCAATCCGATAGTCCGATTTGATAACCAGAAACACCGCTGCAACCGTTAGAATCTCAAGATCATTTTTATGATATGCAATGAATGAATTAATGCATACAATGTAGGAACAAATTGATGCATGTGATGCAAGAACAAAATGATGCATATGATGCAAGAATGATTTCTTTTTGTACATGGTTGGTCACTCCAGTCATCTTCCTTGATTAGTTTCCCCCATTGTCCAAGTGTCGTCCTGGACACTGTAGTATAATTGTTTGCTTTTGACACGTGTCAACGTTTAATGGTCAGTTGATATGTCACATGTTGTCCTTGCTCTAGTTGAATTTCATTGTTTCAGATTATGCCACATGTCACAATATTATTGGTTGACTTATCGTGTCAATTTATTTTTTTGAGGAAAATGCCACGTGTCAACTTCTGATTAGTTTGTGTACATTCTCTCTCTTACCCTTTACTGTTCTGATTTCCTTTTTGCCATCTCGTCCAAGAGCTTCATCTAGTCATCCTCGTCTCTAGTTTCTCGTCAGGTACTTCTTTTCTTTCATCCTTAGATTTTCGTGTGTTCATTCTTCTAAACATGTCTTCGTCTAGTGGTAGTACTAAGAGAGAAATAGACGAGTACCAAGACGAGTCCCCTAGAAGTAATGGTAGTTATGAGAGCAGTAGTGAGGGTAATACTAGTAGTAGTAGTGATAGTAGTTCCCAAGACGAGTATTAATCGTCTGGGGTTCCTAGTTTTCCCTTAAAGGAATTCCAAGAAATGCAACATAGGACTGCTTCTGGGGTTGAGGCTAGCTCATCCAGAAGGAGTAGGTCGCCCAGTCCCCCTCAAGACGAAGAGGAGGAAGAGAATGTAATCTATAGTTGCGCCCCTGAGGTGGCGTCTACTCTAGATGCGAATAAGTTGACAACTCATGTAGGTAGATACCAAATTCCTAGTGAGTTTAGACCTTATCTACCTGAAAGGAGGGAATGGTGTTGTTCTCCTCTTTCAAGTTTTTGTGTATATACTTCTTATCTATTAGCGGGCCTTAGGTTTACTCTCAATTCTTTCTGTAGAGGTCTCTTCCATAGGTTGGGTATTAGACCTAGGTTGGGTATTGGACCAAACCAACTCAATCCTAATGGATGAAGGACGATAATAGCCATGCAAGTGTTATGGCGCGAGCTGTTTGAAAGGAACCGTCCAATTACAGTGGACGGGTTTCTTTATTGTTACAAACCCTCAGAAATTACACAATTTGCTGGTTTTTACCAGTTTTAGTTTAAGGGCTCCCAATTTAGTTTAATTATGGGTCACAGTTCTTCTGATAGGTTATGGAAGAAATAATTTTTCTTTATTTGTAGAGATTGGGCTGCAGACCCAACTGATGTAAATAATGCCCCCTTCCGTCCTTTTACCAATGCCCTAGGTCATCTTCGCCCAAAGGGTATGTCTTTCTTCCTTTCTTTTGTTTATTTTGTTTAACTCTTTCTTCGTCTAACCCTCTCTTATATTGGTGCAACTATTACTTGTCCACACTTGGAAAATTTTTACTTGGAACGTATTGATAGAGCTTGTGCCTTCCCTGAGAGGTCTTTCCATAGCTTGGTGACCCTTCGTCGTCTAGCTGTTTGTGGACTTGGTCCTGAGCCTACTGAAGAAAATCTTGCACATGAGGAGACTACTCGTCAAAGTAAGTATCGTCCATTTTTTTTTTAATATATTATTAACTCTATGTCTTCTTCATCACAGGGTTAGCCACTATGAAGGAAAACAAAGGGAAAAAAACATCGTTAGTGGCACTGAGGGTGAAGAGGATGTCTAGGTCCAAGACGAGGTAGGTCCACTGGTCATCCAGAAGCCTGCTGTCTAGGCTAGGAAGAGGAAAAGCATTTCATGTTCGACCTTGGTGATCTTCCAAGACGTCGGGGTTCAAAGAAGCAAAAGCATGGCAAGACTTCTCCTCTTAAGGTTCCAAAACTTCCACCCACAATAGTAGACCTAGACGACTCGGCAGTGAACTTGGTTCCCGTCCAAGACACTCCCTCATCTGTCCAGCCTGAGAACCCTTTTCCTCTTGAAACCAAAACTTCTCACAGGATTCATCCTTTAGTTCCAACCAAGCGTCCTTCTAATTTGGTGCTAGACGAGGATTACGCTTGGAAGACGTTTAAAGGGATCATCACTGATAAAGAAATGAGTGCTTGCTATGACATGTCAATGAAGGACTTTGAATGCTCTACCATTCACGACCTCTTCAAGGTATGTAATTTTCTCGTCATTATCATTTTATTTTCTGAGAAATTTATGAATACTTTCTAACTCTCTCCTTTATCCATTTGTCTTTTAGGCCATGACGAAGTTTTATACTGCGTCCAGCCAAGCCAAGAAACTTAGTGACGAGGCTAAGGCTAGTAAGGCCAAGAACAAGGAGCTGAAGGACAAGCTCCTTTTGTAAAAGGGGGAAGTGATTAGGCTAACTGAGGAGCTCAATCGTCTACAGGGAATTGAGAAGAAGCTAAAGAATGAGGTTGAAGAGCTCAAGGCAGACTCTATCGAGAAGGAGACTCGTATCACGCACCTTGAGGTGAAGGTTTAGGGGTTTACCTCATCTTTGGAGAATGCTCAAAAGGAAGCCATTGCAACATTTATGAAGTTAAAAGAATACACTGATCATCTAAACCAATATTATGCTGCTGGCTCTGAAGACTTTCGCTCTGATGCCAAAGAGGCCTACCCTAAAATGGACTTTGACTCCTTCCAAATTCTTACTACAGCAGAAAGTTCCCTGCTTCAGACGAGCTTCGAGGACGTCAATGTCATGGACGATGCCTCAACAAAACCTACTCAGGATGCTACTGAGCTAGCCAAGGACGACCCAAAGTCTGGGGGCAATGCCCCCAGTGGTTTATCCCCATAAAATTTATTTCGTTTTAAGAAAAATTTATTTATTTTAGTTTATTGGAAATGCCCGTTGTTTTGGGCTTTATTTTTAAAACTTATTCCTGTACACTCTTTTCATCCAAGTTTATGGATGTGCAACATATACAATAGCCTTCATTGGCTTTGACTAGTTTAAGGGTTTTTGGACGGTGATCGTCTACCCTTCTTTAAATTAATGAATGTCTGTTTTCATCTTCATTCTTTATTTACTATTAAACATGTTATTTTTGTGCCTGAATGAATTGCCTTTATTTACATCGTCCATATTATATCTTATGGTTTTGTGGTTCGTCCACTCATGAAGGAATTTAGCTTATCCATGTTAGAATAATTTGCTCATGTTCAACACTTTTACCATTCTTTAAATTTCACAAGTATAACTCATCTATGAATGGTATTTCCCTTGCTAGCTTTATTCGTCCATAAATTTGACCTATAGCTTGCTCTATTCTTCATCCATAAGCTGGACGATTTGTCTTTGGGCAAGACGTTTCTAGCATTCACTCATCCAAAGATTGGATTGTTTAGCTGTTTATATTCATCCGTGGATTTTGAATATTCTTGCGTGCACATTTTACCTCGTCCATTAGTTAGATGAATGAATCTTAGATTTATTTCACTTTGCTTTTACCTTATTTAAGGAAAGCTTATAGACGTTACATCCCTGCGTCCAGAGATTTTGTTCGTCTTAGGCCTTTAGCCTTCATGTGGATTAATTTTAGTGAGAACTTCAGCAACATAAAAATTTGAAATTCACAAAAATTATATACATTGAAAATCCAAACTATATATACACAACATAAACATTGTCCACAAGCATGGCACATGCTAAGAAGCTAGTGCCTTAAGGGAAATTGAAAATACTTATGTACAAACAGACTAAGTTCATGACTTTGTCCACCACAAATACGTCCATATACAATGCACAAGTTGGAAGCTATTGCACTTTTAGGGAATTAAAATACTAAAAAACATATAATACTAACAACAAACACAAATAAATATGAGGAAAGTAACACATAACTTCAACTTCGTCCATGATGATGCTCGTCTAGGATGACGCTCGTCCAAGCTTATTCTTCACTGATAATATCTTCTTAGATACTCAACATTCCAGGGGTGCTCTAACTTTCATCCATCTAGGGCTTCCAAGTAGTATGATCCCTACCTTTTGTAATTGATAACCCTATAGGTTCCTTCCCAATTAGGTCCCAGTTTTCCATGGGCTGGGTTTCTAGTTTCTAAGGAGACCTTTTTTAGGATGAGGTCCCTAATGTTGAAGTGCCTAGGTTTCACCATTGCATCATATTGTCTAGCCATGAGGTTTTTATACCTCGTTGTTCTCTGTTCTACATCCCTCCTTACCTCATCTATCAGATCAAGGTTAAGACGAAGTTGTTCTTTATTTTCCCCATCCTGGTAGTTAATCACCCTATGGTTAGCCATGTGTACTTCTGCAGGTATGACTGCTTCACTTCCATAGGCTAATTTGAATGGATTTTCTCCTATAGGGGTCCTCACAATCGTCCTATAGGCCCATAGAACACCTGGTAGCTTGTCTAGCAATATTCTCTTTGCCCCCTCAAGCCGAGTCTTGATGATCTACAACAAGGATCGGTTTGCTACTTCAGCTTGTCCATTTGCTTGTGGGTGTGAGGGTGAGGAATAATGATTCCTTATCCCAAGTTTTTTACAGAAATCTCTAAAGGGTGTGTTATATAATTGCCTTCCATTATCTTACACCAATACCCTAGGAACTCCAAATCGACATACAATACTCTCCCAAACGAAGTTCTTGACATTCTGCTGTGTGATCTTTGCTAAGGGTTCAGCTTCTACCCATTTAGCGAAGTAATCGATCCCTACTACTAAAAATTTTATCTACCTGGTTCCTATCAAAAAGGAACCCAAAATATCCAATCCCTATTGTGCAAAGGACCATGGGGCCATCATTGGGGTGAAGTACTCCAATGGTTGTCTAGGGACGTTGCTAAAGTGCTGACACTGATTACACACCTTTACATAAGCCTTAGCATCTGCCTGAATGGTCAGCCAGTAGTAGCCTGCACGAATGACCTTATGGACGAGTGCTCTTGCTCCTGAATGGTTTCCGCATCCTCCTTCATGAACTTCTCTTAATACATAGTTTGCTTCATCTGGAGTTAAACACCTTAGATAAAGGTTGAGAGAAGCCTCTTTTATATAGCACATCCTCCGTAAGGACATACTTGGCCGATTTGATCCTTAGTTTTCTGGCTTCATCTCTTTCTTTTGGAAGCCTTCCTCCCTTAAGTAAGCTACTATTGAGGTCATCCAGTTTTCTTCACCTTCTATCTGTTGCACCTCTAGAAGATCTATGCTAAGCATGTACTGGACTTCATCAAGTTCATCCACTGACCCATCTACTAACGCTGCCTTTGCTAAGGCATCTGCTTCCATGTTTTCCTTCCTTGGAATTTCAAGAAAACTAGCTTCTTTAAATTTCTTAATAAGACGCTTCACCTTGTTGAGATACTTCTTCATCCGTTCTTCTTTAGTTTCACATGTTCCAACTTGTTCATTGCTTTCTTGAGTGGATGATCCATCAAGACATTGATGACATGAGACTGGAAGTAATGCCTCAGTTTCCTAGAAGTCGTTATCAGTGCAAAGGCCAAATTTTCCATCATAGGATATCATCCCTCTACTCCCTTTAGTGCTCAACTTGTTTAATAAATAGGCTTTTGTACCTTCCCCTCTTCCTTGATTAGTGCCGAACTTATTGCATATGGGGGACACTGCTAAGTATAAATACAATTCCTCACTTGGTGTAGATGAACTTAGTAGGCGAGTCGTAGTAAGATAGACCTTAAGATCTTGGAAGGCCTTTTGACACTCGTCCGTCCATTCAAACGCTTTCTTGAGAATCATGAAAAATGATAAACATTTGTCAGTAGCTTTCGAAACAAACCTGTTTAGGGCTACAACTCATCCAATGAAAGACTGGACTTCCTTGACATTTCTTGGTGGTTCCATGTTCAGTATTGCTTGGATCTTATCAGGATTCGCTTCGATTCCCCTCTGTAAAACCATAAATCCTAGGGACGTCCCCGAAGAAACCCCGAAGGCACACTTGCTTGGATTCAGCTTCATGTTGTATCATCTAAGCGTGTCAAAGGTCTCTTGTAGGTTGTCCAGATGTTTCTTCTCATCCAAGCTTTTTACCAACATGTCATCCACATAAACTTTTACATTTCGTCCTATCTGTGGATGAAACATATGATTGACCAATTTCTGATAGGTTGCCCCCGTATTCTTCAAACCCAATGGCATCACTTTGTAACAAAATAAATCTTGACTAGTAATGAAGGATGTCTTCTCTTAATCTGTCTCGACCATCTTTATTTGGTTATAACCTGAGAAGGCGTCCATGAGGCTTAGCAATTGATGACCTGCTATTAAGTCTACCAACTGATCAATGTGTGGCAACGGATAACTATCCTTGGGACAAGCCTTGTTCAAATCAGTGAAGTCTACACATATCCTCCACTTGCCATTAGCCTTCTTGACCATCACTACATTAGCTAACCAATCTGGGTAATAGATTTCCTGAATAAATTCTACTATGGTTAACTTTTGGACCTCTTCCTTGATAGCATTATCTTGTTCAGAAGCAAAGACCCTCTTCTTCTGACGAACAAGCTTAGAAGATGGATACACATTCAAACAATGAGTAATGACACTTGGATTAATCCCTGGCATGTCTTCATGGTTCAATGCAAAAATACCAATGCTCTTCCTTAAGAACTGGACAAGATCTTGCTTCGTCTTCTTCTCCATACTTGTTCCAATTCTGGTAAAATTCTCAGGGTTACCCTCGTCTAGAGGAATGTCTTCAAGTACTTCAGTGGGCTCTATAGCAACCTTTCTCTCCTCTATATTCATCGTCTACACATGCTTGTCCATAGCCAACATGGCTAAATAGCATTCTCTAGCGGCTAACTAATCTCCTTATACTTGCCTTATTCCATAATCTGTTGGAAACTTGATAGATAGGTGGTAAGTAGATGTTACTGCCTTCCAATTATTCAAAGTTGGTGGTCCAATGATGGTGTTGTAGGAAGATGAACAATCTACAAGAAGGAAATTTACTTCTTTGGCTATATGCTATGGATACGCTCCTACCACAACAGGTAAAGTAATAGTGCCTACTAGTTGTACCTTCATTCCTCCAAATCCAACTAAAGCTGAATTCACTGGTTGGAGTTGGTCTCGTCCAAGCCTCATCTGCTAGAAGGCGGGATAATATAAGATATCTACTAAACTCCTATTATCTATCAACGCCCTTCTAGTTATGTAGTCTGTAATGAGCAAAGTTATGATGATTGCATCGTCATGTGGATGATGGACCCTTCTAGTGTCTTCATCTATGAAAGTAATAGCCTGCTCGTCTGTCCCCTTCATCCTTGGAACTCGTCCAAAGAGTTAGACATTTTGCACCACCTTCAAGTAGGTCTTTCTTGACTTGGAAGATTGCCCTGTTGGAGCTCCTCCTACAATAATTCTTATTTCTCCAAGTGGGGGCTGTGATGGCTCTTCTACCGTTCCTTTTAACTTCTCGTCCTTATGATCTAGTCTAAGAAAATTTCTCAACTTTCCTTGCTTGATGAGATTTTCAATTTGTTGCTTCAAGTCATAGCAGTCATGCCTGTGATCTCTATGGAAGCGACAATACTTATTCTTATTGCACTTGTTAGGATCTCTCTTCATCTTCTCTAGCCACTTCAAGGACGGATCATCCTTGATTTGCATAAGCACTTGATCAAGAGGTACATTCAAGGGCATGTAATGTTGACCTCTTCCTGAAGATGAACTTGCCTTCCTGTTGTCTCTATCCTTCTTCTCTCTTGTTCGAGCCTTCTTTGGGCGAGGGCCTTGTTTAGGATGACGTGGGAGGTCTGCTTCCACTCATTCTACTCTCTTCCTCTTATTGGCAATGATCTCATCCTCTATATTCATAAAGCTTTAGGCTGAATGACGAGTTCAGCCATGGTCTAATAGAGCTGGTGGATGAATAAATTTGAACTAACTCCATCGTGGAAGGCTGCTAATAGCAGCTTATCATCCATCGTGTCTACCAACAAGGCTTCCCTGTTAAAGTGAGTGATGAAGGACCGCAAACTTCCATTATCTTCTTACTTTATAGTCAGCAGTCTGGACGAGGAGCGTGTATGCCTTTGACCTTCAATGAAGTTGTTGACAAACAACTTACTCAATTCCTCGAAGGAACTAACAGTGTTTGGAGGTATCTTACCAAACCACACTCATGCTGAAGGTTGCAATGTGATCACATAGGTCACGCGTTCCATAATACGAATCCAATGAAGGCATCTTAAACTTGGAAGGCAGAGGATAACTATTGATGGAAGTTATGAAAGGGGAATCGGTATAATGAACTAAATCATCTACATGATTCGTCCTTATCATATTTTCCCTCATCTTGTCCATAGCCCTCCTCATTTAGTCCATCTCCTTTTCCAAGTGTGTCACCCTACATGAAGCTGTTCCTTTTGAGTGGTTCTCACGCTCCACATTTTCTCCTTCTCTAACTTCTTGACTCTGAGCTTGCCCTTCCACACATCTTTCATGACGTTGCCTTTGGTTGATCTCTCGAGTTAACTCCTGATTCTGACGGGTTAGCTCTGCCATGGCGGCTACCATGGACTACATTTGTTGTATGAAAGGCGGTTGCATAACAGGTGCTGACTAGTGAGGGTGGTTGGGGTGACTGGAAGCATCTCCACTCTCCTGGTGGCCTGGTCTAATGGCCATTGACCTTGTCCAGACCATACAGCCTTTTTGTCAAAGAAAGATAAATTGAAAAACACAAATTTAATCTTTTTCCCACAGACGGCGCCAACTGATGATGCACAAAAAATCAGTAGGTTGAATGCTCCGGACTTTAATGGGCTAGAGGTTGCTTGGAATGCCTAAAAAGAAGGAAATACAAGATCAAAGGTGACAGGGGTGAACCGGTCAAGAACTCTCTGATACTTAAGTTAGTTTTTCTCTCTAGGACTCAAGAATTCCAACTTTGGGAGTGGTGAAAACTTACCTTCATTTGATGTGGATGAGTCCTTATATAGTGAACTTTGGAGTGGTTACTTGTTTAGTAACTTCCTCAACATGGATGGAAGTTATAAGGTTCAGACTTAACTTCCACAACTGCTATGGAAGTTAGAAGAGTCAGACTTATCTTCCACAATTGCTATAGAAGTTAAGAACTTGGTGGGAAGTTATAGGGATGAACAAGGATTTTGCTCATACACCGGAATAGTAAAGCATGATCCAAATTATAAGTTCATAAACATAAATTTATTTTGAAAATTTCTAAGTGTTGGAAGGTCGTCCAGGTGCTTCCATGCTGGACGACCTTCTTATATTGGGACAGCCTTCCTGGACTTGGACGACGCTATGGACGAACTAGAGAGTTCAATTTTTTGTTCACCATCAAGTTTTCCAAAAATACCTAGTCTACAGTGGGTGCACTAACGACATGCGTCCTCGGGCTCACGCTCTTTCAAGAATTTCCAAATCACTAATCCATTAGTCCTGACTATCAGGTAAGTCCCCTTACCCATATCTCGCATTTTATTTTCAACATTTAAATTCATGCACTCATATATCAAAAACAAAAATATATATGTACATTTTCCTAAGGTAGCATGGCATAAATAATGGCAAAAAGTATACGCTTATGAAAATCCCAAAAAATAAAATAAACACTAGCATGCATCTATAGTAGTACTGCTAGTAACATTTTGAAGAGGGGGGGAAAAAAACAAACAAACACTGGACTCAAATGTAGAAAAAGCTAAAGCAACAGACTTAAATGGTGGACTGAGGCTACAAACACAGACCCATTAGGATCTAAGGACCTCTAGGAGTTTTTGTGGAGAGTGAAGAGTGGAGAGAAAAGGTGAAATGAGCCAAAAGGGGGGCCAAAAGGCATTTTATAGGCCCTGGGATGCTCAGCGGCTCCTTAAAGGCAGTCGGGCAGCATTGACCAAGTCAACATTGTCCGGTCAATGCTGACCCGGTCAAACCCTCAAAATAAAATCCTATCCTTTCTCCTTTCCTAGAGCTCAGAGGCGCGTCCGAAAAATATTCCAATAGCAGCTGTAGCAGATCAAGCCGAGCAAGTAAAGTCCGGTCTCAATCCATGAATAGTCTCCACACGCAAGTTTGGGGGCAACAAAATTTGAAATCATGTTCTTTATCTAACACCTCTCATTGCACTCGAGATATCAGATAAAGAAGGGGCAGCTATTGATACTGTATTTTGTCCACCCTCGATTTGCGTGCCAGATCCCCGAAAAATTCAAAAATATCATTTTCTCTCTACGGGGCCAAGAGAACAACAAGAACAATGTGGCACAACCCGATCGGGCACCGGAGCACCCAAAGTGCCTTTCCAACTAAAATGACAAAAATACCCCTAATCAGCCTTAAGTTTGACCAAAGGTCAAACGAGGTCTAAACTTTCACAATACAACATTCTTCACAGTTTTGCACCAAACCTAAGCTTTTTGGAGGTTTTTAACAACTTTGACCAAGTTTGACCCAAAGTCGATCAGGGGTGAGCCAAAAAACCCTAATTTTAATCTAGCTGTCAGAATGGGTTGAAACCAATGCAATTGTGAAGATTATCAAACTCTCATTCCAACGACTGTTCATGGGTCGAAGTCGGAGTTAGAACGGACAAAATATCATGAAAACCGGGATGACGCACTGATTAATGCACCGCAAACTTCCGAGAGCCAAAACTTTCGATCCAACCGTTGGATTTTCAAGATCCATACCTTTTCAAAAATAGGAATTCAATATCTTTCCATGAGTGTCAGGATACATTCAATTTGGGGCCTTTCAAGGCCGGCCGCCAGAGGCCCACCAAGGGTCGCCGCCTTAAATTCGCGTCCAAGGCTATAAATAGCCCCAGGCACCCCCAAACCAAAGAAATGAGACATTTTTCGGGAATTTGCTTTCTACCCAGACATTTTCTGCAAGTTTTTTCACTCTTCCAAACACAAAAAAAAAAAAAAAAAAAAAAAAAAAAAAAAAAACACAAAAAAACATGCACACACACACACACATCAAAACCTCTTGATTCTTCTCTCTTCACCAAAAACACAAGGTATTGTTCTTATACCCAATCTTCTTTTCCTTGGTTCTACACTCTAGATTTGGAGTTTAGGGATGTGGGTGTAGCTTTTTGGCTACCATCCATACCCCTAACCTTCTAAATCCTTTTCTAGCATTTTATTTTACTTTTATGCCTTAATAATATGATTTATTGCTTTCCTAGCATGTTTCTTATCTTCTTTGTGTTTCTAGCTTAGATATTCTTGGTTGTTATGTCTTATGCCATGTTTTACGCTTAGATCTATGTTTTTACATGCTTATATGCTTAGATCTACGTGCTTAGGGTTTTATGCCATGTTTTCTTTATTTCGTTCCTCTTTTTTCTTTATGTTGATGTTAGGGTTATGTGCTCACATGCTTGATATCATGTATATGGTTATGCTTTGCTCAAATATATGTGTTCGTATGCTTTTCACCATGTTTTATGCTTAGATCCACATCTGTACATGCTTATATGCTTGAATCCATGTTCTACCATGCCTATGTCTAGATATAGGTTTCCACATGCATGTGTGCTTGGATCTATGTTCTCTACATGCTTTATGTGCTTGTAACCTTCATGCCATGTTTGTGTGCCTAGATCTAGGCTATGTCTGTCATGCCATATGATATTGTAGCCCCTTTTTGTCACTTTATCTTTCTTTCTTGTATTTTGGCCTAGTGGTTAGGACTCGATCTAGCCCCTGTGGTCTTTTTCATCATCCATACAACAAGGCCCACATAAAAGGTTTTGGATCATCCTATTTGCATGTCTATGTTTGCTTGCTTTTATGCTTTATGCTTGTGTTAGCCTCTCTTGTTCTAGGCTTTGCCATGCTTGACGCCCTTAGCGGGCATATGGTTGTATGGTTACATCCAATGCCTATGAGGCTTTGTTTGGATATAACCATTTGGAAGGAATCACCATGATGCTAGTTCCTTCATGTTTACCTCTCCCCTTTTCCATTCCGTGCGATGATATGCTTACCATGCTTGCTTGTGCCACCAGTTGGCTTTATTTGCAACTTTAACGGAAGCTACAAACACAATGAAGTTATGGACATTTGATCCAAACCTACATTTGTCCCCCGTGGACACCACCTTTGTTTGTTTACTTGCCTGTTGTTGAGGACAAATTTTTCACACCACATGGCTTCATTTCATTGGCGACCCGCACCACGTCAACACTATCATGGATTTTGGGAAAATCTCTTCCAAAGCCCAAAAGAGCCCATATTTATGCAAAAGGGTGTCAAATCCCATGGTTCAAGCTCATAGCACATCATCTCATTTTTTGGCTCATGATCCAAGCTTATGAGTCTCATCGGGGGAATTTTGGGAGTCGTGGTTTGGAGGGCCAAGAAGTATGTTCAGTAAAGCTCCAATGTTTCAAAGTTGATAAAGGAAAGCATGTTGCTTGGCATGTCTTCTCCAATTCCCTGAACTCTAATGGGTTACTGTGTAATAGGTAACATTTGGTAAGCCTCTCATATCACATAACACTTAAAATGATAACACTCCTCATGCTCTTTACATAAGAATTAATATTCATCATATAATATAAGTTTAAAAATGTAATTATAGTATTTCATATAAATTATATTATTATCATCTAAATCAATTCCAAGCACATGGCTAAATATATATTAATATCTCATATCTAGCATTAACCGCTCTCTTTACTCTCCAAGATTTGGTTAAAATACAAAAGGACCATAATTACATCTCTAAAACTTCCTCAAATATCAACCAACTAGTCTATTACTTACCAAAATTATATATAGACTAAACATATAATTTCCAAAAGAGGAAACTTAACCAAAAATACCAATAGTAGCTCCAGCATAAACAGTTCCAGCAGAAGCTGCAACAGCTTTTACAGAAATAGCTTATGTAGAAACAACTTCTGCAGAAACTACAACAGCTCTAGCAAAGGCTGCAAACAGCTTCTGCAGAAACTGCAACAGCTCAAGCAGAAGCTACAGTACCTTCAACAGGTTGACACATGTCCTAAAATGACATCACTTGTCTGATGCCCAATCCCAGCAACTTACTGTCATAACCAAAGAAATAGAAAGATCTCATAAAGATTATCTTACCAATTTTAGCCAAACCATGAATTTAATGCCAAATATTTTCCCTCCAAGCAAAAGATGGCATTCATATGGCAACATTTGACAACTGTAGCGGGCCTTTTTGTTAGATTGGGCAGGGCAGCCTCCTGCGGTACTAGGCCCAAGTGTTCTGAGTAAGGGAGTTGAAACCGGTCTAACTGCAACTCAACTTGGTCCGGCTTGTGCGCAAATTATGCCTTGTCTACCAGGAACATGCTTACGGTAGGCAGAACTATTCTAGATGAGTTATGGCAGGTAGGCAGACATGATAATAAAACAAAAAGAGAATACTTCGACTTCTCAATTAAAGTAAACAATTAATCCTTAATTAAAAGAGATAATCACAATAACGATAATTACTTTTATAAAGAAAGAAAGTTAATAAGTGGTCAGCGTATGGGTCAATCAAGAGGAGAATGAAATCAGAGCAAATCCAATCCCAGGACCGAAACCAGAGAGGGAAGAACACTTCTTCTCAACGCAATCAACCTCCCAAGGAAAATCTTGCCGTGGAAGTTAATTACTTTAAGGGAAACAGATCTGAATGGTTGGTGCCTAGAGAAAAATCCTTTTGGATTTTGGCAGAGAGTAGGATTTTGAGAGGGAGAGAGGGAATCAACCTATTGGTGCATGCCTACCGGTCTCACTCTCTATTTTTTCCTTTCTTCTTTCTTTTTTTTTAGTTTTCCTCTTATCTTTTCTTTCTTTTCTTTTACACTTGTTTTCTATTTCATGGTCCTTCAGAGACGGTTCTTACTGTGATCCTTTCCTGCTCCCTTCTCGGCACGACAAGGGTCTCCCTTTATAGTGCCTGTCGTAGAGACCCTTGTCGTGCCTAGATTTTACTATTTTAGCCTTTAACCACCTTTGTCTGGTCTGGGTGTACTTGCCGACCACCACTGGTCAGTCTATGTGCCACTCTCCATCTCCAAACAAAGTAAAACTATTTTATTTATTTAGTCTGCCATTGCACCCTTTCCTGCCACGGTGTGGGTGCTCTCTCTATCCCTCATAGCATGCACCTCGGGAGCTATCGCCGTAGTGGGTGGTCGAATGAACACAAGGCGGCGGCGGTCTTTCCGCTTAGCTGGTCAAGGCCAGGCGTCGACAATCATCTTTTCAAACCCAAAAAAAAAAAAAACAAAAAAAAAAACAAAAAAAAACAAAAAAAAAAAAAACCAAAATTTCAAGATTTCCAAAGAATCATGCATTCATTCCTAGACTAGGGGCATTTGGCTCCGCCTCATCCAAGTAAGCACAAATTCCATCAGAATTGATCAAGATAAGTTTATATTGGTACTACAAGACCTCATCAAGTGAATTCTAAACTTGTCTCATTCAAATTTTCCACATAATCAAAGGCATTTCCAAGGATAAAGAGCTAAAAATGGAAATTAATACTAGATTGTCTAAGGAACACTACTTCTTGTTTTGCAAGAAAAATTAAAAATACAAATCAAACATCATTGGGACTCTGGGTCCACTTGCGTGAAGACCTCCACGACCCACCGCTAAAGGAGCCGCCTTCAGTATTTCCTTCTTGACTTGCACAGAATCGAGGATCATGCTGCCAATTATTAAGCTCAAAAGTCCTGATCCTTTCTTCCAAGGATCTTCTGTTGGCATCAGCCAGCGCAGTCGACTCACCTGAAAAATTAGCAAAGACAATTATTAGATCCATTATCAAGAAGAGTCCAAGCAAAAGACACTCAGAAAGAATCATCTTATACCCAGATCGCCTTATTGATCACATATTGGGAAGGCTAATTACGAGCCAACAGTTGTAAGCCTCCAATCATCTGCATACTTTCCTCCACAAGATCAACACTGACCTAAAGTACAAATGCATCAATTCATGAACAACTTAGTGATCCAAAAGTAAGGAAGTCAAGGAACTAAAAGATTCAAGAACACACTGCATCAGGCCAAGGAACATTTGGGGTGTGCTCTGGCTAGGCATGGAACTATATGATCCATCAGGATTCATCACTTTATATTGCCATGCATGAAAATGGGGATAAGTCTCCATGAAAGAACTAGAAGATCCACCAGCATGGTAAGGAGGGGGGTTCTCTTCTTCTTCCTCTTCCTCAAAAGATGAAGCTGGAAAGTCCAACATGCAAATATTGTCACAAGGCCAAAATATGGAGGATGAACATACGAGATGAAAATTTGACTTCAGGAGGAAAGGAAAATACCGATGTCATAGAAATGCCAGCTAGACTACCCTGAAATTGAGTTTAAATAAATTCATAATAACTTCCTGGTATCCCTTAAACAACATGGCCAATTTGAGCACGATCAATCTCTTCATTAGCTAGAAGGTTAGTCAACTGGATGGAGGGACAATGAGGAAACTAAATTGTTGTAGGAGGGTACACATGTTAAACCTGAGGTAACACCCAATCACCAATATACCAATACCTCCCATGGCCACACTTAAACAACACCCAGCGACCATTCAGTTCTAAAGCCCACTCACACTCAGCATACTCCACATATCCAACCCAAGGATTTAAAGACATCTGAAAATCACAAAGAACCTAGAATGAAAATAAGGCCAAACCATAACCAAACCACAAAAATCCTTAAACACAAAATAAAAAATTCACATAAGCAACAGTCAAATTGTCAATCAACATACGCCAATCTTCCAAAGAACGCCTGGAGGGCGTTGACAGACTGTATTTGGGCAACCAACGGAGAAACCTTGGATATATGCCATCAACCTCCTCCCAAACTTAAGGACCAACCCCAAAATATTCATACATCCAAACCTGAAAAAAAAAAATCAACACACATCATTATGACATAGCCAAAGCAATTTTCAAACAAAACCCACACATTGCCAAAAATTCCAAACTTCACCTGCCAGACAAATGTTGCACCACCCAAGCTCAAAAGGCTACGCCGAAAAAGTTGATTCATGAAGTGCAAAAGGGTAGTGTAAGCCATACCACCCCAGTCATAATTTTTGATTTGATCAATATCTCTTAGACTCCATAGGTAGCGCAAGCTCACCATACTACCTAAGTCCAGGCATAAAAATGTCCCAATGAAGAGGAGCATAAACATGCATGTGCCGGTTGCAATGGTATTATAGTTCCTTGTACTCATGAGTTTCCTGATTCAATAAAGCCTCGAAAAAAGTCTGAAAGCCGGCCTCATTGATGATGTTCTTAATATCTGGAGACAATATCTCCCATATGCCTCGCAACATTTGAAGGCCGTCTTAACTCTTGAGGTTCTACAAAACAAAGTTTGAACCAACATCACAATCACAACCAAAAATTTCCCATGTCCAAAATCACAGTCAATTTTTTTTTTTTTTTTCATTTCCATACACAACCAAAAAAAATTTCCCATAACCATACACAACCAAAGAAAATTTTTCTCATATCCAAACCAAAATCACAACCAAAAAAATTCCTACATGTCCAAAATCACAACAAAAAATTTTTACATGGCCAAAATCATAACCACAAAAATTTTCCATGATCCAACAACACATACCCAACAAAAATATTTCCATAACCAAAATCTCATGCTTAACAAAAGCCTACCATAATCAAAGTTCCATGATCAATGCAAAAAAAAAAAAAAAAAAAATGCATGCCACCACAAAATTTTTTCATACTCGTACCCACAAAATTTTTTCCATACTCATACCCACAAAATTTTTCCATATTCACAAAAATTTTTCCGTGCCCACAAAATTTTTCCATACTCATACCTACAAAATTTTGCCATACACATGAAATAAGAATTTACAAATGTCAACAAATTTTCCACATACATCATGAATTTGTTCAACCAAGCCTACACCACAAATTTTTCACAATCTCAATTCCCCAAAATTCATTCAACAACATCACATACTACCAACATTGCCAAAATTCATGACACACCAACATTGTTCAAGTTATACCATGACCAAAAAATACAGCAATTCAAAATGCTTCAAAGCAAATACTACAACATGATCAATCATACAATGCCCCAAATTTCAACAAGAGCACAAAACAAAATTACAATGTCCCAACATCAAACTCTCAATGGAACATGAAAACAACATTTTTTCCAAACAAAGAAACAAAGAAAAAATCACCTTGAAGTCCATTTTAGAATGTGGAGCATGGGTTTTGGGGTCTTGAAGGAGCCCCTCTTCATCATTCCATTCAAGTGATGGATGATATTTCTTCCCATGAAAAGTAAGAAAAGAAGACCCATTGGAAGAGGATGACATTGTTGTGCAAAGAAAAGAAAAGTTTGCAAATGGGTTTCACAAAAATGGGTATGTAGCAAAAATGGCCAAAAACACAAGGATTTGAAAAAATATTAAAGGGGATAAGTGAAGGGAAGTTGAGAAGTTTAGAAAAGTTTTTTTTTAGAGAAGAAATTGTGGGTTGAAGAAGAAAATGCAAGTGGAAGGGGAGAATGAATAGTGTCAAAGGAGGAAAGGAGAAAAGATAGGAAGGAGAAAGAAAGAAAAAAATAGGGGCCAAACTGAATTGACTCAGTCAACCCCAAAAAAAAAAATTCATTTTTTCTTTTTCTTTCTTTCTTTTTTTTTTTTTTTTTTTTTTTTTTTTTTTTTTTTTTTGAGAAAAGAAGAAATCAAGAAGGATGAATAAAAAATTTTCAATGTTTCTAAAAAATAAAAATGACATCAATTGCAAAATTTTCTCGCAATGTAGAAAAACAATAGATTTTTTTTTTTTTTTTTTTGAAATGATCAAGAACAAAGATACTATGTTTATAAAAAAAATAAATAATAAATAAATAACCATTTTTTCAAAGTTCAAATTCCAAGTTTCAAGTCTCAAAATCTTAAGTTGCAAATTTTCAAAATCTCAAGTTTCAAACTCCAAGTTTCAAGTCTTAAAATCTCAAGTTGCAAATTTTCAATCTCAAATTTCAAATCCCAAGTTTCAAATTTTGAGTTTCAAAATTAAAATCTTTTTCAAAGAACTACAAAAATCAATCAAAGTTTTCTTGATAAAAATGTAAAATCCAAATCAAGAAGGAACAAATGGAAATCACACATCTCAAAAACAATGGGACAACAAAGCCCTCATCATATAAAGACTAATCCCAAATTTTGACTTTTTGCAGGCAACAGTCTAGATCAAAGTAGAGAAGCCCTTTGATTGATATCTCAACAGCTTTGGTACCGAGGTAGAAAAGCCCATTGGTTACCTTTCATCAAGATCGAGGTACAAAAGCCCCTTGGTCGCCACAACTTTGGTTCCGAGGTTGAAAAGCTCCTTGGTTACCATTCATTAAGATCGAGGTAGAAGAGCCCCTTGGTCATCACAGCTCCGGTTCCGAGGTAGAAAAGCCCCTTGGTTACCTTTTGAATGTTCAAATAGCGTATAAAACACTATGAACGTTTGGACCCTCAATTACAAAAATATCAATTCAAGCTTAATGTCAAACAATATATGTGCGGAAAATGAACACAAGCTAATAAAAGAATTGATAAACAATCTAAACCAATTAAAATCACATCCACAGCAGAAATTAAATGGAAAAGATTAAGGGAAGAGAGATGCAAAACAAGGACGACACAACGATGTGTTATCGAAGAGGAAACCGAAGCCCTTGGCATAAAACCTCTCCGCCGCCCTCCAACCAGTCAATAATCCACTAAAGAATGAAGTTGGGATACATGAACAGCAGAAGACTCTCCAAGCTTCTTGCTCCAACGAGGTTGCGCCGAACCTTTGTCTTCTTTAGCTTACCAGATTCTGCTATAGCCCATAGCATCAACCAATAACCATTGGTCCCTTTCTAACCGCTTCCCTAAGCACCAAAAAGCCTTCTCACATATGTGGGTATGGTTAGAAAAGGATTTGGCCAAGAACCTCTCAAGGATGTAACAATGGAGAGGGTGAGAGTGGAGGAATTTAAAGAGTCTCTATATAAAGATTGTGGATGAGTCAATCTTGTTTTTTCTCTAGGGTTTCTCTCTCAAAATTCACTTTGGAACCTCTCTACATTTCGTGGGTATAAAGGGTATTTATACTGGCGTGTGTTTGGAATGCAAAGAGTCATTTTTCC
Source organism: Quercus ilex subsp. ballota (assembly GCA_032727855.1). Lineage (NCBI taxonomy): Eukaryota > Viridiplantae > Streptophyta > Magnoliopsida > Fagales > Fagaceae > Quercus > Quercus ilex. Next base: position 59,682,597 of record CM064911.1, read on the forward strand.
AAAATAGAGCTGGCTGGCGACTTGGCCTCGCGACTTGACTGAGTCGCGAGTTCAAGCCGCAAGCTAACTGAATGGCCAGTCTGGACTTTTTGTCCTGTAGTGCTACAGCTGGCATGACGGTTCAGCTTCTCTGCATGCTTCACTCATGTTCATCTTCTGGCGGCTTGCCAGTTGTGAGCCACCCGCGAGATCCAGTCGTGAGTCCCTGTTTTACTGCATAGTCTTAAGCATTTCTTCACACTCTCTCACACACTACCCTTACATGATTCCCATCTAAATACAAGGTTTCTGAATGCTTAATTACAAGTAAATTTGGCACAGAATAAAGCCAACAAGATGGTTGATTAAATTCAACCTTACAATCTCCCCCTTTGGTTATTCCGTGACTAAACCCTACAACAATCTCTAGACTTAATGCGTGAGTTGGGAATAGTTGAACAAAACTCACTCACACCTAACTCTAGAATCTGTGAAGCTCTTGAACCATAAGAACAAGTATCTCCTGAAACACAACAACATAGTATGATCATTGTATGCAGAAAACTTGTAATGCATATGGAGCAAGCACAATGCGATCAAGCAAAAAAGAATAAAGCAATAGACCATGGCTTGACCAAAAACGAACAATCACTATAAAAAGTGACCACAATGCTCATTCACACATGGAATGAACATCTGGACATGCAACCTAATAAGCTCAATTGCAAAGTATCATTTGCATGTCCAACTCTCAACCAATGCATAAACACTAGGTAAATGCATCAAGGATACAAAATCCAACAAAGGGCACAAGAGTTATGTACTTAAAGAGAATGCATAACATTTCACAACAAGTACTAGGCTACAAAGCATAGGTACAAAACCTAAAAGCTTACAAAAGCAAAGGTACAAACATAGAATATACTAAATATATCATCTTATATATATACCACAGTACCAATAAGAGTTGAGTTTTAAAAGAACTAAGACAATCATGAGTTTAAACCACTGAATTAACCAAACCATAATACCAAAAGACATAAACCCATAATAAAATAAACACATAAATAGCATTAGCATAAAGTAAATGCTTGCTCCCCCTCAAGAGCTAGCCCCAAAAAATCTCCCCCTTTTTGACGAGAATGGCTAAAGGGTCACTGCTGAGTGGAGAAGCTATCAAACTTTGTTGAGAGGATGTTCATCTGATCTTGAAGTATAGCTAGTCTGTCAGATTGTTCATTCTGGACATCTCTGAGCCCATCAATCCTCTCAAGGATGATTTGGAATGCATTTAGAGGTATAGCTGATGAGGATGAAGCTCTGCTCCTCTTGCCACAGCTTCTTGGGCCTAAAGGTTCTCCTGCAGCCTCTATCTCATTGTCCATGGGTTCACCTTCTTCTTGGTCACCTTCCTCTTCATCACTTGAAAGACGAACTCTTATCCTTGTGATGGTTAGCTTGTTAATTGCTGAGGGAGTAGGCCTGAAGCTGATATCTTGAGGGATTGCCACACCTTTTGCTCTAAAAAGCCTCATAAGTAGACTGGGGAAAATCAGCTTTGCCTTGGTGGTTGTTCTGGTCTCATCAACAATGGTGTGGAAGATATGGGCACTGATGTCTCTATAGGTGTTCTCCTTGAGCTCCATGAGGAAAATACCTCTAGCATTGTTGATGGTCATCAGGTTCCTCACTGGGTACAGATTGAACATCATGATGGTTGTAAGACACCTCATGTCAGCTGGGAAGGCAGTAGTGGTAAGGCATTTCCCCTCTCTAGCTCCACCAATACAAGATTGGATAGTTTCAATGGATAGCATCCTATCCTTGTAATGGGCGAAGTCATGGTCATCCAAATCTTCTAACCCCAGCACATCATCTATGTCGTCTACATCTATTGTGAATTCATGTCCCCTTATCCAACAATTGATGTCATGCTCTCTTAACATAACATTAGCATAAAACTCCCTGATCAGAGGCTCACACACTCCAGGCAAGTCACTCAATAACTTATCCTAACCTCTGCCCTGAAAACAACCTGGTATGAAAGTGTCCTTCAAATCCACCAAGTCTACAAATCGTTCTTGAATGATGGTAGCCTTCAAGTAAAAGTCTTTATATCTCTCAAAGTGATGAAGAGACCTGAAATTGGTATTGTCCATCTTCAGTCTTTTATCACCCTTCTTGGTAGTGGTTTTCTTCTTGGTAGGAGTCATCTGCAAAACACAGTAGCAGAGTCCACAAGAACAGAGCACAATAGGTAGAAACTCAACACATCAGTACCAGATTAGTAGCACAGTAAGGAACAGAGATTTATACCAAAGATTTAGTCCACACATGGTTTTAGAAGCAACAAAGCATGAGATAACATACCACAGTAAAGCATAGTACAGATTTATCACCAACAATGAATCAAAACCCAATATGACAATGTGCACAATCAAAACAAGAGCAACCTAGGGCACAAAGCTGAACACATACATAGATGAGCAATAAGCAGTTCGTGAACCAAATGCAACACATAACCATCTTACTAAAACCCTAATCACTTAAGCACATGTCTACAAGACATTTCACAATGGGTATGATATGCACAACTGAGGTCAGAACAACAAATGAGCTCAAGAAAGAAAAACAAGCATGAGAAAAAGCATATCAAGTATCAAATTGTTAAATTCAACAAAACTCATTCAAACAAACCCAACAAAATAATCCCAACCCATATCCGAATCAACTCATATCTCAAAATCCAAACAACAACTCAAAAATCCAAGAAAACAAGGCTATAATCATGAAGTACTTAAAGAAAATAAGAAAACTCATACCTTTTCTTGAAGATGAATGTAGAGATGTTGAAGAAAAATGGAGTTTTTGAGACAAACACAATGCGTTTGGGAGAGAGTTGAAATGGGGAAGACAATGAACAGTCACAAAAGTTCGAGGGAAAAACTGAAAAGTTTTAAAAAACTGCCCTTAAAGTGCAAACCATGCGATTTTCGCAACTGAACCAAGTTGCGAACAAGTCGCCAAGGCCAGCTACTAGAACACTTAAAAACATAAAATTGAAAAATTTTCTAGCCGTTTTTTTTTTTTTTTTTTTTTTTTTTTTGGCGATTGGAAGGTCTACCCGTGAGGTAAACCACGAAAATCTCTGTGTACCACTCGCGACTGGACCTTCCACCTGCTAACAAGTCGCCACACTAAGCCGCGAGAAACATAAAAACCCAAATTTTGAAAAATATTCTAAGTATTTTTCGCGACTAAAGCTTTGACCCGCCAGAGAGTCGTGAAGACCTTCTGAGCAATGTTCGCGACTGGGTGCATGCGACTGGACAGACCCGCGACTGAGTCGCCAAAACAGGCAACACTGTTTTTGAAATTTTGACAATTTTTATAAAAACAAAATACTTTCCAAAAACAACTAAAACACTCAAAAATCTTTTTGTGTTTGATCAACAAAGATTGAGCATGTGAAAACACATTTTGTAAGGTTGAAATTTATCAACCATCTTGTTGGCTTTATTCCGTGCCAATTTGCTTGTAATTTAAGCACTTAGTAACCCTGTATTTAGGTGGTATTATTGTAAGGGTAGTGTGTGAGAAGATGTGAAGAAAAGCTCAAGTATGTGCAAAGAAGCAGAGCTTCGCGGCTAGGACTTGCTGTTGCAAATCGCCAACTTCAGGCACGTAAGATGCACACAGGGAAGCTGAAGGGTCGCGCTAGCTGTTGCACTACAAGACAAAAGTCCCAGGCTGGCCAAGCAGTTACGTCACAACTTGATTTTGCGACTTGGACAAGCCACGAGACCAAGCCGCCAATTTACCCTGTTTGGCAAAAACTGTCTCTTTGTATTCTTTTCTCACCTCACTATATATAGACCCTTATACCCACTAAATTGAGAGAGCTTCCAGAGAGAATTTTGTGAGAGAAAACCCTAGAGAAAAACAAGATTGCCTCATCCCCAATCTTCATCTAAGAGACTCTACAAATTCCTCTACTCTCTTCCTCTCCATTGTCATATCCTTGAGAGGTCTTTTACCAAATCCTTATCTCACCACACCCACGTCTGTGAGAAGGTTTATTTGGTGCTAAGGGAAGCAGTTTGGGAAGGAACCAATGGTGATTAGTTGATGCTATGGGCTATAGCGGAATCCGGTAAGCTAGAAAAGAAAAAGGTTCGGCGCAACCTCGTTGGAGCAAGAAGCTTGGAGGGCTTATGTACCTGGGTAGATTAGGATTGGAGGGTCTATTGCTGTTAATGTATCCTAACTATATTTTCTAGTGGATTATTGACTGCTTGGAGGGCGGCGGAGAGGTTTTACGCCGAGGGCTTCGGTTTCCTCTTCGATAACACGTCGTGTGTTGTCTTTGTGTTTGCATCCTTCTTCCTTTTATCTTTGCCCTATATTTACTGTTGTGGATGTGTTTATATTTGGCTTAGATTGTTTATCAATTCTGTTATAAGCTTACTATCTTGTTCCGCACATTAATTGTCTGATATAAAAGCTTGAATTGGTAATTTTGTAATTTGGGGTCTAAACGTTCAAGGGTGTTTCATACCCATATTGAACTTTCACATTTAATCAAGTACAATCACACAAATGAATATGGCATTCATTGAACATAGACATGTGTGATGTGTGTGAATATCAAACATGAGATAGTCCTTAGTCTAATGTGAAGCTTCAATGATCAATTCAACCAAGACATACACAATTAGCACTAGATAATGTGACCCATCTCAATTATAGAAATATGCATATATGACCTCCCACAAAAACTTGATAACATAACTTTGAAGCTTTTGATTTAGCTCCATATACATCATATCATTTGATCTTTTTGAATCAATACATCTCATTGTGAGATCGATACTTGAAATTTTTGATATTTCAATTAACGAGCTAGCCTTTGGCTTTTTGGGCATCATACATTTTATTTTTGGTCGCTTTCCCTTTTTCCTAGTCAAACACTAGTATGTGCGACAGGCTTTTGCAGCTCAATATCTCTTTTCTTTTGGAGATTTACATTTGGTGAGCTCTTTAAGCAAAAAAATAAAATAAAGAGTGGGAAGTTATATAGGCACAAGTTAGGCATGTCTCAAGATCAACAAAACCATTCACTAATCAGTCATGAGAAGGTTGAAGATCTATTTACAATAGTCACATAGATTTCAAGATTTCTCCTACAATGATATGAGTGCATAGGAAACAAGCTAAGCTCGTAGATGCACAAAGCCATTAGTACAAAGGTACAAGGCAAAACATGATTTGAGACAAAACTCAACAATGTTGATCAAACATTTTGGATTTTCTACTTTTTATGTATTTTTGGATTTTTGGCATAAAAGCAAGAAAAGACAAATCAACGAAAACAATGTAAAAACATTCAAAACAATTGCTAACAAACAAACAAAATTTTTCAGCACAAGCTGGACCAAAAACAAAAAGCGCACAACCAATCAAAGTCACAAAGCATAGGAAGTATTAATGCATGGACAGGTTGTAATGCTTATGCATGAGTACCCCTCTTCACCCACACGTCACGTGCATTCGAGGTGATATTCCTATAGGATTGGGTACAAGAGTTAGGACTTTTAAACCTTCTAGTGAAGCTTTCCAAGCAAATGGTGAATGCACTTATCATCTTCATCACATCCATCACACCAGGATCACCATTTCGACCTCTTGATGACTCAACAGCCCAAAGTCCTCTTGTCATTTCTTGGTCCTCTTGACCTTTGATTAGTTGAATTCTTCAATGCTCTAAGCTTATAACAATTTGGTCTGGTGTGTCCTTGAAGTCCACAATGATGGCAAAAACGATTCGTTCTCGGACCTCTTTGTGATCTTGGAAGAGATTTCCCTCTAGCTTCAGGTTTGATCACTAATTGGTTACAGGGCTTATTCAACACCCATTGGTCAACCACGTTCTTCTTCTTTTCATTCTCTACTTTCTTAGGTGTAGAGGCAACCACTACAGGTTCTTTGGCTTGCACAAACTTCACTTCCTTGGTGATTTTGACGGCTGAACCACTTTCTCCAGTATATCCCAACCTAGATTTATCTGAGAATTGTTTTTGAGAGGAAATGACATCATCTAGCTTCTTGGTGGAGACCCTCTCTACTTTGGCATTTGCTTGGACTACCTCAAGCTCAAGGAATCTAATTTTTAGGTAAGCTTCTGACAATTCTCCATTCAGCTTCTCTATCTCACACTTGGCCTCCTTATGTCGCACTAAGAGACTTTTATAGTCCTTCTCTACCTTCTTCAACTTTTTCACGACTGCCTTGGCCACACATGCATATTCTCTTGATTTCTCAAAGAGTGAATTGAAGTTTTCTTGAAGACCCTCTATACTCTCATCTTCTTCAACATCCGATTCTTCTACAATTCCCATTGATTCCTCATCACTATGCTCTCCAAGCTCTTGTACAAGCAAATTCAAATCCTCCGAAGACTCATCATGAGCAATAGTCATAAAAGCGGAGTAATTCCCTTTTCCATCATAGCTTTCCTCAGAATCAGAATTGGATGAATTCGAATCACTGAGAGTTGTAGCATACACCTTGCCCTTCATTCTCAAATAATTAGGACATTCTTTCTTGAAGTGTCCATGCCCGTTACACTCGAAGCAAGTGATTCCTTGTGTAGATTGGGATTCCTTTCCATCTTTCCTTTTGAATTCCTTTTTCTCCTTCCCGAAACTTTGGAATTTCCCTTTATCACCAAATTTTCCATTGTTCTTGAATTTCAAGAACTTTCGGAAATTCTTCACAAGATATGCCGCATCTTTATTGACAACATCCTCATTCGATGAGTCGTGAGCTTCAACCCTTTCATTAATTGTCTTAAGAGCAAGAGATTTTGCTCTTCCTTTGTGTGGGTAATGACAGTTCATAAGTCTGAAGTGAGCCAATCAGTTCTTGGACTTTGATATCATCAAGGTCCTTACTTTCTTCAATCGTTGTCACCTTGGCATGGAAGCTTTCCGGCAATGACCGAAGGATCTTCCTCACTATCCTTGAGTCCTCCGTTTTCTCACTCAAGTTGAACTTGCCAATGACCACCTCATTTAGCTTGCTATAGAAAGAGTCAAATGACTCGTCCTCACCCATTTTCAACTCCTCAAACCGAGTGCTCAGCATCTGCAACTTAGTGTCTTTCACTTTCTTTGTTCCTTCATACGTGGTCTCCAATATCTGTCATGCCTCCTTGGCAATAGAAATGTGAGATATCCAGTGGAACTCATCTGGAGATACACCACAAAAAATAGCGTTAAGTGCTTTGCTATTTGCATTAGACGCCGCAAGGGTTGCCTTATCCCACGTGGATTTGGCAACCTCCGACCTAGTCCACTCAATATCCACCGCATCCCAAACGGTTTCATCCATTGAACAAAAAAATGCCCTCATCCTGACTTTCTAAAAGGCATAGTTGCTACCATCAAAATATGGTGGCGCATTTAAAGATTGAGATCGGTCCATCTCAATACGAGGTCAAGGATCACACTAAGGTGTTTAAACCACAAAGAGTGCACCCGCTCTAATACCAATTGATTGTTCAAATAGCGTATAAAACACTATGAACGTTTAGACCCTCAATCACAAAAATATCAATTCAAGCTTAATGTCAAACAATATATGTGCAGAAAATGAACACAAGCTAATAACAGAATTGATAAACAATCTAAACCAATTAAAATCACATCCACAGTAGAAATTAAAAGATAAAGATTAAGGGAAGAGAGATACAAACACAAGGACGACACAACGATGTGTTATCGAAGAGGAAACCGAAGCCCTCAGCGTAAAACCTCTCTGCCGCCCTCCAAGCGGTCAATAATCCACTATAGAATGAAGTTGGGATACATGAACAGTAGAAGACCCTCCAAGCCTAATCTACCCAGTGCACCTAAGCCCTCCAAGCTTCTTGCTCCAACAAGGTTGTACCGAACCTTTGTCTTCTTTAGAATATGGATTAAAAACGGGTCTAAGTACAAGTCCCAGCTCAAAAAACCTCAAAAAAAGGAGTCCAAAACGGACCAAAACTCAAATGAGGGACCGGCACCCAAAAATGCCATTCAACACTTTTTAAGTGCCGATTGGCACAAACTCGGGCCTCGGCCCAAGGGCACTTAGATAGATATAAAACTCATCCTTTTCGATATTTTAGAGATAAGGACGTGTTCCAGTTCGTATTCTGATCATTTAGCTATTTTTTCAAGCCTGCCAACCTCTATAAATAAAGGCTGCATCTCAAAATTCAAGGGACTTTTCATGCTCTCAGATTTCCCCTCTTTCTGACTCTCCTTTCTATTATTCTCCCTCTTACATTAAAGATGTTGTGGAGGCTCTAGCCTTAAGAATTTCTTTTTTGTAAGCAAGATAATTTAGGTTTCAAAGATAATTAAGTAAATTTCTTTGAACCCTAAAATATTCCCTCAATAAGAAGAGCACGTCCACGCAAGAGTTAGTCTTTCTTCTTCCTTTTTCTGTTTCTTTTTTACTTGATGGTGCATGAGTGGATGTATTCTTTTAGTTTTAATTTCTAATGTTGATGCCATGTGTTGTTAATATTTTTGTTGAAATATGTTCTTAATGCTTTTGTTGTCATGACTTACCTTTTGAGTTTCAAAAATCTGCTCATTCACAATTATTATTATTATTTTTTTTTAAAACATAAAAACTGATCTGTATCTTCCTTAGATGCAGATGTGAATTTTTTCAAAACTAAAACCTGATCTGATCTTCCTTAGATGCAGATCTGAATTTTTTTTAAAACGCAAAAACTTATTTGTATCTTCCTTAGATGCAAATCTGAATTTTTCATTAAAGAAACTGATTTGTATCTTCCTTAGATGCAAATCTGATTTTTTTCAAAATCAAAAACTGATCTACATCTTCCTTAGATGCAGATCTGAAATTTTAAACATAGTAATTTTTGAAATAAAAAAGAAAGTCATGAGTAGTGATGTTTTGTTTGTTTTGTTTGATGCAAGTAAAGTAGGTTTATTTCGTAAGTGTAACCCTCTTCTAAAAGATTTTTTTTTTCTTTATTTTATTTCACATAAAAAACAGATATGATTTTTTAAAAGCACTCTACAAATCTAGATTTTTTTTATTTCAAAACAGATATGATTTTTTAAAAGCTCTCTACAAATCTAGATTTTTTTATTTCAAAACAGATATGATTTTTTTACATAAAAAACAAAAACAAGTTTTTTACTTCGTTCAAAAACAGATCAGATATTTTGTAAGCCAAAAAGCCTTTGTTTTAATTAATAAAAACATATTTGATTTTTGCTTCACCAAAACTATTTTTTTTATACCAAAACAAATCTGATACTTTTTGTATGAATCAAACCATTTTTTTAACCTACAACAACAGATCTGAATTTTTAACAAAGAAGAGGATACATTCATAAATAGACTTATGTGACTTAGTTTAGTTAAGTGTTTCATGTGTGCAACATATCATTCATATCATGCATAAAGGGGTATATTGGTCATGAGAGTCTAGAAGACCAGACTCTGTCTGGGTGGAATGGGTGCCTAACACCTTCCCATTTCGTAACCCAGTCTGCAAATTAAGTGTCTTTGGATAGGTAAACCTAGGCTTTATCTTTGTTTTTTTTTTTTTTTAGGTGGATTTTAACTAGGACAAAAGGCCATGTATCTTTGGTAGTTTGTAACTAGGACCCATGATGTGCATGAAATATATACAATAAAGTACTCACATATCTAATATCTTTGTGACTGATTATGTTATTTTGTGACTGATTATATAATATCTTTGTGTTGCAGGTAACAAGGGCTTTACATGCAAAGTGGGGCTAGGCTAATTGAATCAAGCCAACTTACATCCAGCCAGGCATGAATTCAAGAGAAGACCAACCCAATTAAAATTAAGTCCAATTGGAGCAAGGAATCAAAGGAAATTTGCACCAAATCCAAGTCCAATTCGGATTAGGATTCCAGCCTGCACATCAGTTAGTATTTTTGGCATAACTTTCGGCTCAAATGTCCAATCGAGATTATTCAAGTTGGGTTGGAAAGTTAACTTAAAGGGCTACAACTTTGTTTTACCAAAAGCCCGAATTCTAACGTTAAATGAGCCAAAATAGTCGGTTAAGTGAAGCCTAAAAATCTGGGATTTTCCTCAAACGGGAATTCAACTTGTAATAGGATTTCTTGACCTATTTAAAGGCTCTTTAGGGCAAAATTCAGAGGGGGCTAAGGCTAGTGCTAGGGTTGAGGGCTGAACATAGAGAGTGCAGCTATTTCTTTGGTTTTCTTCCATGACAGTTAGTTTTAATTATTTTTCTAGCTTAATGTTTAGTATTTTTTTTTTTTTTTTTTTGGTGTTTTCTTTCAATTATTATGAGTAGCTAAATTTATAATTAGGGTTGAGGATGAAACCTTGTTAAGGATTATTAGTAATATTTATGTGATTTGATTTTTCCCACAATAGTTGTTCTTTAATGATTTAAATTATTCTTACTTCATATCAATTTACTAAGATGGGATTCTAGATATGAGTTCAATCATGTTTTTCTCATGATTTAGGATTTGTCTTAATTAATTGAATGCTTGGTTTATTAATTCTTAATTATAAAATTGGATATCGCTTGTGATTTGTCTGTCGATGGATACAATTTATGATTTGATTTTTAGAATTGGATATATCTTGTGATTTGTTTGACTACGGATACAATTGATGATTTTATTTTATACTTAAGAAGTGAAGAAGAACATGCTTTTGATTTTTAAAATAAGGATTTTAATGAGAATATTTTCCATGATAGCAAGATTGATTTCTAAATTATCATGTAGTGAGTTAGGAAAAATTAATGATCATAAATATATGCTGATATGAATTAACAAGACGGATTCCAAAACCTTAATTCCTTTCTCATGATCGTTTACATCTTTTTATTGCTTTATATCTTTTGCTTAGCTTAACTATTTGCTCAATTTTATTATTTGCTTAGTTTATTTAATTTCAAACAACCAATTTTTATTAAACTAGATTAGGATTAATTTGGTTGAGATTTGATTAATTTTTCTACATTCATTCAAGTCCCTGTGGGTTCGACCTCGTTCTTGTCAAACTATACTTTGGTACAGTTCGTACACTCACGAATATTTTAAAATTGCACAACAACCCAAAGCCATGTAATACTCAATTTATCAAATATGTACTTTTTTACTCGGTCAATGATAAAGGAACAATTTAGTCATGTAAACTTGTATTTAATTTTTTTTCTTTTTCTTTTTTTGTATATAAAAAAAAAAAAAAAAAAAGTGGCAACTCCACACCACTAATCCAAAAAGAGAGGAGTCTTGAACAAGCACCCAAATCTCTTTTTTGAGAGCACCTAATTTTTCAATCTCTCACAATCAGGATGATGGCAATACAATACATCCTATGTGGAGGACAACTCTATAGAAGTTCCTATGACGGTATACACCTTCGTTGCTTGAAGAAGGAAGAAGCTTAGAAGGTAATGGAAGAAGTTCATCAAGGGATTTGTGGCCTTCTTATGAATGGGAGAATGTTAGCCAAGAAAATCCTAAGGATGGGGTGTAACAACCGCCTCACTTAAATTGAATTTAATTGCTTCTAGAGTGGAATTGATGAATTATTTAATTACTTTTGAAGGTGATATTATTTTATATTATGGTTACTACAAAGAAAATAAATAAAAGAAGATGTAACGTGAAAGTTATTTTTGTGGATTATTCATATTTAACTTTTGGTCTCCTTATCAGTTAAGGAAAAGATAAGAGATTAAAACCTTTTGGATTAGGAGGTTAAGTGTTATTGGAATTCTTAGAGTCCAAGCCCATCTAAACAACCTTAATAAGACGGCGAGAGAGACTGAAAAATTACAAGAAACTTTTTGCATCTGTGTGTTTAGGTATGCCTCTCTCACAAAGATCTATGGGATTAATCGATAAAGCTAGTGTAATATATTAGACTCGCATGAACTTTTACATACGAACTCCTGACTTCAGCTTTTAGGGGATTTGTATTTTTTTTTTTTTTTTTTTTGAGAAGGTTTTAGGGGATTTGTTATTTGGGATTTACGCAGCTTAATTACTAGTGGTGCTGACTTATTGAACCTGGTAATCTATAACATGGTTTCGAGTTCCTAAATTTTTGTCAATACATGCTATAGAATACTAAGTCTTACGGTTAGAGATTTTATATATAGATGCTATGTATTTATTTTGGGTTAATATGATCTACAAGCATGCGATTTATTTGGAAGCCAACTTCTACTGGGAGAATTAAATAACATAGAGATCTACATTTCGGCTCATTAGAATTGTTTACTAGGTATTGATTTTGGAGTACTTGATAAAGCAATTGAGTACTAGATTAGCTATAGTTTCATAATAAGTAGTGAGATACGAATTTTAAGAATGAAATTTATATTTTGTTGCTGTCTTAGTGTATCCATTCTTATTGAGTTGTCTTATCCTTATTTAGGTTTTAGTTGTCATTGATTCAGACAGTTGAAATGAAGCTTGGTTTAGCAACTAGAGGTAAGTGGACTTCAGAACATGACGCCTCTCAAGACGTGTATATTTATATATACTTTTGGTAAAAATATATATTTATATATATATATATATATATATGTTCATAATTGCAAAAGTAAAGTTTCCAAAAACTTATACCATTGTCCATACTTTATACACATACCTGAATTTTATTATTTCTTGTATATTACTTTGAAACTGTATAAGTTAAGAATGACTCAAAACTATATTTTTGAGAAAGTATTGTTCATATGATATATGATTAATATTGGCAATATCATAATAAAGTAAGAATGTTTTCAAACGGTCAGCTAGACAATCTGCAACCTTTGCCAACACAAGGTTAAGTGTTGGTCTTCGGCCAATGTAGTGTTATTGTGGTGTGGTGCAGTGTTATCGTTTGCTCTTTAGAGCTAGCGTTGCCTCTATGAGGTTAGTGATATTATTCCCTATGGGAATCACCCATCGAGTGTTTAGCAATTTATGTCTTTGTCTGGCTAATGTTTAATGTTTTCCGTATCGAATTACTGTTTTATAGTTATTGACCTTTAAAGTGGAAAAATTGTTTATTACTAATATATATTGGTTCTACCTATTTAGTGTATTTTGGCTAACTAAAGTGGTTATTATTTTATTTAATGATTACAATGTTATAGTTAAATGTTTTATTCTTGACAGTTTTATAGAATATATTATATTATTGTTAAAGCTATTTGTAAATGTTTTGTAAAGACTATATTTTATCAATGATAATAATGTTTTGTTTTGAAAGACATCCTCATGTTATGTAGTCTCTTATTGGGCTTCTAGCTCACCCCTCCCCCCCCACCCCCCCCGCCTCTTTCTCCACCCTTTCAGATTAGAGCAATGGAATATCTTTTGGTGGTAGATCATTGGAGTAATAGATTGAAGACTTCTTTTGGAGCTATGTTAATTGATGGACTGTTTTAGTATATTTTCTTAGGATAGTGAGTTTGTTATTTGTGGAACTCTTTGAGATTGTATTTGGGAGACTTTATTGTTAAACGTCTTATTAATATGGATTTCATAGGAGAGATTGATATTATTTGAAGTATATTTGTGGATATTTAATTACGCTCTGTTCCATTATATTAGTGCTGATTATTAATAAGACAGGTTATGCATCTAAATCCTTGGTATGGGTTTGGGGTGTTACATGGGGTACTATTGGAATATGATGGAGACCGATTGTGTGGACTGTGTGAAGAGTTGCCATGATTGTCAGACACACGCCAACTTGAACCATGTATCACCTAGTGAGTTGTATAGCATGACTTCTTCATGGCCATTCTCGGTTTAGGGCATAGATGTGATCAAAAGGATAGCTTCTAAGGTTTCAAATGGGCATGAATACATCCGAGTGGTAATTGACTATTTCACCAACTAGGTGGAAGCAGCCTCCTACTCCGTATTGAAGGCTAAGCATGTGGATCGGTTCTTAGAAAACAAAATCATATGTCGGTTTGGGGTGCCCCAAGAGATCATCTCCAATAATGGTTCCCACTTTGAGGGTCAAGTTTGGAGAGTCATGGAAGAATATAGTATTGAGCATCACATGTCTTCACCATATTGACCACAAGCTAATGGGTTGTAGAAGCAACTAATAAGAATGTGAAGAAACTCCTAGCCAAGATGATAGTGACATACAAAGATTGGGCCAAGAAGCTTTTGTTTACCTTATGGGGTTATAGAACTTCTATTTGTGTGTCGACTAGGGCAACACCTTACTCTTTGGTTTATGGTAGTGAGGCGATGCTTCCTATTGAAGTGGAGACACAATCTTTGAAGGTATTGGTGGAAACCAAGGCCCTAGAAGAGGATTGGGCTAAGGCAACATTTGAACAATTGGCTTTGATAGATGAGAAGAGGGTTACGGCACAATATCATGCACAAGGGTACCAAAAGAGGATTACCAAAGCATTCAACAAGAAATTCAAACCAAGAAACCTTAAAGAAAGGGACTTGGTCCTAAAGGTGCTTAGAAATAAGACTTTTGATCTAAGAGGAAAGATGAAGCCAAGGTGGTCTGGGCCTTTTATCATTAAGAAGATTGTGTCTAGAGGTGCTATGAGGATCACAAATTTGGATGGGGAAGAGATGCTTCACCTAATTAACATGGATAGACTCCAGAAATACAAACTTAAAGAAAGAGAGAGAGAGAGAGAGAGAGAGAGAGAGAGAGAGAGAGAGAGAGAGAAAACCTTGCTAGGTTGAAAACCCGAAAGGGCGGCCTAGGCAAACATTAAGGCAAAAGAACCTCGCTAGATTAAAAACCCGAAAGGGTAGTCTAGGCAAAAGTTAGGGGAAAAGACCATGGGCATGGCGAAAATTCCCAAAGGGACATCATGGGCAAAAATTACATGGCAAAGGAAAAAGAAAAGAAAGAGAAAAAAAAAAAGAATGAGATGACAATAAGCAAAGATAATAAAAAAGTGATTCTCTTATTGCTCAAATTAAAAGGTAACAAGATTGCTTTCATAGGGAATTTGGAGCACTCCAATCCTTTATTAAATTCAAAAACAAAAACATGAGAATCATAAAGTGCAGAAAAGTAAAATATAGGGCATATCAAGGTGGTCACTCAGCCCCCCTTGCTTTCTTGCTAGTATTCATGTAAGCTTTCTCATCCCTCAAAATCCACTTCATGTCATCCTCCAACCATTGCTTGTACCTCGCAGTGGTATAGATGTATCAAGTAGGAGCAATGCCTCTAGTCACCCTACAGCATGACCAAGCCTCATGAAGCCTTCCCAAGATCCTGTTAGTAAACACCTCAGTGTGGAAGGCACCTTCACCATTAGGAGCTCCTTGACAATCTCCAAATTGGCTTAAGATACGACAAGTGGAGTAGTATAAGCAGCAACAAAGTCCAACTAAAGGCACATGGTAGTCCTTGTAGCAATGGTGAACCATGCTTGAGATGTGCCACCACTCCATGACCCATTGAATGTCGGTCTCCTTGATGCGACCCATAAGCTCCATTACGCCTTAAAACATCAAATAAGGCTATAACTGGAATGGGTTTGATCCAAGACTCTAGAAAGATAGAAGTCATTTGTTCCTCATGTCATTTTGATGAAGCCGACAGTCCCCAAAATGCCTAGGGTGGTATGTGCTAGGGGGTACAGTAGAAGGTTGAAGAAATCGAAGCCTCTCTTATAGCCATATCTGGAAAAAAAAAAAAAAAAAAAAAAAAAGCATGAGCGAAATATATATATATATATATATATATATAAATGAAAGACAATATAAGGTGCCTCAATAGGTTGAAAACCAAAAGGCAATCCAAGCAAAATTAGAGAAATCCCGCTAGGTTGAGAACCTAGGCAAAAGTTAGGGATTATACCTAAAAAAGAAGAGGACTTCCCGCAAAGAAGCTATCTTGCTTCCTATGAAAGGCATCCAAACCATTGAGGATTTCTACCTAGATCAAGCCCACTCTGTTACCTCTCTTTAGCTCATAAACCACCATGCACATCTAGAGGTCCACACAATATGACCTTTGGACCAAGAAGTACCTTGCAAGAGCACATAAGCAAAAGGTACGAAGAAATTATGAATGTGGCCTCTCATCTACAGGAATGGCCAAGTTGGAAAAGTGTGGAAAAACCAAGCTAAGGTTGAGTTTGCCAAAGATGCACCACTTATATGCCATAGCAAGAGGGACGTTCAACACAACTTGTAGCAAAGAGGGAGATCCCCACCTATGGTAGGGAAGACGAGATTGTCAATCTCTAGTTCACCCATGATGGCACCAAATTTTTTGATAGTGGGGCATAGTTCTAATCTATTGAAGCAGAAAACATGCTGAGTAGGACCCAATAGTTGGTAATAGTACGAAGAAGAAACTCATCCACCCTTATTTGATGGTATGGAAAGACACAAGAAAGACCATAGGGGGCGATGGAATCCTTGAAATCAGGAGCAAGCCTCCTAATCCAAGCTAACATCGAGTGGAGAGTTTTTTGTCATTGGGGGACCTCAGAAAAGTGCTCTCTGATTTGAAAATACATTCGTGAAGGTTTTGGGACCCAAACATCCACTTTTATACTTAATTAGGGTGACTAGGGTTTCCTCTGATTCGCGCGGCCCACGTACGCAAGGTCAAACCTACATACGCAAAGTCTTGCATACGCAGGCCCATCCCCATATATGCACAGGGCTTCGCAAAAACTCATTCTCCCTTGTTTTAAGCATGGTTTTTCCACTCCAAGTCAACCCTAAGGTTCCTACAACCTAAAGGATTGCTCAAGGAATATTTCAAGCACAAGATTTCAAGCATCAAAGAAGCAATATTGTATGGAAACATACAATTAACCATATATCTTGTAAATTAAGTACTAGTGCCAATTAAAAGTATAAATGTAATAAGATGTTCTTAAGTACAACCCTTTGCCTCAAACTAAATTCAAATGTCTGATAAAAGAAATAAAAAACAATAAAAGCAACAAAAAGAAAGAAATATGTGTGTTGTATGACCATGTGCCTTGACTGCAGGTAATCAATGGTGTCACCTTTTCCTTGGTTGGTAGCTAAGAGTTGCCTCTGAATCCTCCTTATCACCACAATTATCATCATCATCATCATCACCACCACTGCCCAGGTAGGCTGCCCCTCCAGGACCGTACAAGCTCCTGGAATAGTTGGTCACCTCCAGCTTGAGATTCCTAGCCAACCATACCAACTCCCCATGCTCTAGGATGGTGGGCTACAGTTTGAAGAAAGAAGGGTTAGTGACCAGAAAAAAAGAAGAGACAGCAAGAAGAAAAACGAACAAAGGGAAAGAAGAACTCATTGCCCATTGGGATTACGGGCCACGGCGCGCTCTCGAGCAAAGCCATCAGGGTCATAAGCATAGACCGTCCAAGGGAGATGTGGAGGATCAATTGGCTCACCAGCAGCAGGCTCCTCCTGCTACAAGTTTTCCACCATTAGTAGCCATGACAAACAAGGTAAAGGAAAAGGAAAAAAAGAAAAGAAAAAGAAGAATAGATCGAGCACATACATGAACAGTATAGGAAGGCATGAGATAGGTGATGCTGAATTCTTCATAGTCCAATCCATCAAAGAGTCACTCGTCGTAAGGAATGCCATTCCTCCACAATTTGTACTCAGCATCAGTCATGGAGCGGTAAGCATGAACTCCAAAGGATCCATTAGAATCTGTGGGTCATCCCTATCCACCAGTTGACACCGCACCCTCTCCGAAGTAGAGTGCCCTCAAGCCCACTCTTCGAAGGGCCAGGTAATCTCCGAAACAATGATGGAAGCAGGTTCCAAATCTAGAGAAGCAGCTGGCTGGCCAGCCATGGAGTCCAATTGACCTATAATGATACAAGGTTAGAAGAAAAGTATCCTCAGGGAAATGCATGTGATAGGCCACAAACTAAATGACCCCTTGTGACTAAACCAATTAATTAATTAGCCAAGTTATTAATTAATCAATTTATCATGCAATTTCGTGGAAGCACAAACAAATCATCAAACAACTAAATATGCAGCGAAAATTAAATGACACTGTGATTTGTTTACGAATGGGGAAAACCCTTGCGGCAAAAACCCCACCGGGTGATTTTCAGGTCACCACTCCCGAAACTCCACTATTATCAAATTAAGTGGTTACAAGTAAAGGAATCCCAAGTACCTTACCAACCTACAGTTGAACCCTTACCCCAATACCCAATTGGACTTAATCTGTAGTGACAGTTCCCCCTTTTTGATGCACGGCTCCCAAGTACATGACTAACCAATGCGCGGATCCTAGTACGAGACTTCAAACACCAACTTAGAAAGAGAGGTTGGCTGCAAAGTTCTTCAGTTCATCATACACGATGAAGATCAGGAAGATTCTTGGTTACAAAACCCTTTGGTACAAATACACAGCAACTTCTTCAGAGAAGATGAACTAGGTCAAGAACTTCGTCTTTGATCACAAATTGCTTGAACAGAGTTTGCTCAATGCTTGTGCAACTTGTGTCTTCTTTGACGGCTCTTAAAACAATCCTTTTATATATCTAGGGTTAGGAGAAAAGAAGGCCCAAAGACACATTCACCGATCCCAAGAAATCAAATCAGAAAATCTGATTTTATAAATCTCGATAGATAGCAGGTGTCGAGTTTTAATGAATTTGCACTTCAGCTTGTTTTTCTTGGACAGACTTGATGACTTCAACACTTGATCTTGAAACCTTGTTTCTTGAAGTATTAAAAACACCTAGAACTACCCAATTACAAGTAGAGTGCGTTTTGGTCAAAGGATTAGCCAATTTACATAAATAAGTGACATATGTTCTTAACAAGTGAACACACATATGTCCTAACAGTATGAAAAAGCATGAAAACTGGAACTCTTAAACTTACCTCATCTGAAGTTAACCCAACAAGGTAGGCCCTCACTTGAAGGATTCCCTCGAATTTAGATTGGTGCCCAGAGTTATAAGGCCATACCTAACAATCCATTGCTGCAAAAGGAAGCACAAGCTACAAGTTAGATACAAGATGGTACAGTTTGCAAAATGGTATAGTTTGCAAGATGACAATTTGCAAGATGACAATTTGCAAGATGATACAATTTGCAAGACTACAAGCTACAAAAGATAATACAGGAGATGGATAAAGAGCTAACCTCAAGGAGCTTTCAAGGCCCCACAAGCTACTGGAAGATGCCCTAACTAAGAGTGTCGAGGCTAGAGTAAAGATAGGTAAGACATGTCTACCCCCAGTTGGTCTTTCGTGCATCCGCAAAGTCATTAAAGAGGGTCAACCACCTTAAGGACACTGTTTGCCCACCATTAGTGAAGAGATAAGCTCCCAACAAATGTAGAAGAAATGCCCTAGCCGTCTGAATGCGCTCTTCCGTAGTCCTTCGTGGGAGAAGCATGTAATCCGACACCAAGTCAAAGTAACGGATGGTCTCAGTGGGGTACTTCCTCCCTAACATGTCAAAACCTAGCTAGATTTCCAACACGCCGTCCAAATTACTGATGGCCTCTTCAACGCTAAGGCCGGTCATGCAATGGAAGTCACAGGGAGTCACCGTCATCTCTCGCTCAGCAATATGGAAGGGATGAGTAGTATCCCACGACCTTTTGATGAGGCATTGCATCTAAGTAGCACTTACGAACTTTTTCGGCAAAAGGCTAAGGATAGGCTAGAAGCTCGCTTCCCAGATGTAAGCCCTGGTTTTGGGAACAAGGGGATTGTACCACTCCACCACCTTGTTGGTGCTTCCCTTACCAGCATAAGGGGATGAGGACTACAAAAGAAAAAGATAACATTAGATAACATTTCGATGCAAGAATAAAGATAAAAAGAAGGATGCTGTAAAGTTATTATTTACAACTATGTATTTTGTTGGCTTTCATTTTGTGCCAAATTTGATTGTAATTATTCTCAATCGTTTATACCCTGTATTTATTGTGGGATTTGTTGTAAGGGTTGTGTGATAGAAAGAGTATGTGAAGACTCAAGCATTTGGAAGACTGGAGGATTCTCACGGGTATGTCGCGGCCTAGCTTCCCGCGAAGTGAAGCATGTGCCCTGCACGTGCTGGAATGCAAAGAGTCAGGCCAGGTGGAGACAGCTGTCTCTCGCGAGTATCTCGCGGGAAAGGCCTTCCCGCGAGACACCCGCGAGACAAGCTGTTCTGCCAGCCTGTACTGACTGACTCACACATTTTGCACCTATCCTATATAAACCCTCATTACCCACAAATGTTGAGGAATGCTTCAGAGAGAAAACCCTAGCCAAACATATAGGGAATTAGAGATTGTCATCCCCACATTTCTCTATACACTTGCTTGTGGTATCTCCTCAACCCTTCCCTCTCTATTTCCATACCATTAAGAGGTTGATAGCCCAAAACACTTACCACATCCCTTGAGAGTGCTGTGAGACATTTTTGGTGCTGCTGGGAAGCATTGGAAGAAGCTTGTAATAGCAGATGCAATATGGAGCTTGTTGCGGGATCCGGAGAGCTAGACAAGACACGGTTCCGAGAAGCCTTGTTGGAGTAGGAGCTTGGAGGGCTTAGGTGCATCGGGTAGATTAGGTTTGGAGGGTCTTTTGCTAATCCATGTATCCCAACTGATTGTCTAGTGGATCGATTTCCGCTTGGAGGGCGGCGGAGAGGTTTTTTGCCGAGTTCTTCGGTTTCCTCTTCAAGAACACGTCTCGGTGGTTTCTGTGTTTGCATCCTTCTTCCCTACTCTTGTTTATTCCATTATACTGCTGTGTTGCTTAGTTTATGGATTAGAGTAGCTTACTTGTTCATCCGCTCGCTTTTACACTATTCCGCACCTTGCATTAAAGTTGTGTAAAATCTATCGAGCCGTAATTTTAATTGGGGGTCTAAACAGCTCTTATGTTTTCAACACTTTATCGAGCTTTCAATTGGTATCAAAGTGGGTACACTTGCAGTGGTTTAAATACCTAAGTGTTATCCTTGACCCTATTTGAGATAGGCCGGTCTCAATCGCTCAATGTTCCACCATTTTTTGATGGGAACAATTATGCATTCTGGAAAGTCAGAATGAGAGCATTTTTATGTTCTATGGAGGATACCGTATGGGATGCGGTTGAGATAGGCTAGACTAAGCCGGAGGAACCTAAGTCCACTTGGGATAAGGCAGCTCTCGCAGCTGCCAATGCTAATAGTAGAGCTTTAAATGCTATTTTCTGTGGTGTGTCTCCTGATGAATTCCACAGGATCTCTCATATGACTGTAGCCAAGGAAGCTTGGAAGATTTTGGAGACAACATATGAGGGTACGAAGAAAGTTAAGGACACAAAACTTCAGATGCTTACCACCAAATTTGAAGAGCTCAAGATGGGGGATGATGAACCATTTGATTCATTCTATGGGAAGCTCAATGAAATTGTAATTGCTAAATTCAATCTTGGGGAGAAGATTGAAGAGACTAAGGTGGTGAGAAAAATTCTGAGGTCCTTACCGGAGAGCTTTCGGCCAAAAGTCACAGCCATAGAGGAAAGCAAGGATTTGGATGAAATTAAGATCCAAGAGCTCATTGGATCACTCCAAACGTATGAGCTTGGACTGTCTTCCCACAGGACGAGTAAATCACTTGCACTTAAAACCATCATCGAAAGAATGGATGATCCTTCCGAAGAAGATGGAGTGGAGAAGGAAGTAGTATACCTTGCGAAAAACTTCTGAAAATTTCTGTAGATGAAGAACGGTGGAAAACCATTCAACAGAGGAAAATTCTCATCTTCAAGAGGTAATAGGAAAGAGTTTACAAGGAAGGAAGGGAGGGATTCTCAACTGTTAGGGTTTGTGCCCTAAAATCCAATTTATTGGCATGTCATGAATAATTAAGTTGTTTAATTGTATGAGATCATTTATGAACTAATGGGACATTATCTTAGTCCATGAGATGCATAGTATGTGATTTATGTGAAAAGTCACAGAAAGATATAAATCACAAGTTCTTTGTAAACTCAGAATTTTAGTTCATAGTCGGCGATGAAATTGGGCGTTTCATCTGCGAAGACTATAACATATCAACTAAGATGATTTGTCTTGATCATGGAAGTGGAGACTTCTAGTTGGTATGTTAATATGTTTTAAGAGTTAAAACATATTGAACTGGACCGCTGTGAGATTTATTATTCTCCTAAAGACTGTCAATTGAATAATAAATCTCACGACTTCTATTTACATCAACTCTAAATCCTGAGAGAATAATGGACCTGATCATGAGATGTAGGTTGCTTTGATATATCAGGAGTGAGATCTATAAGTTATGGTCAAAACCTCAGTATGTTGGGCAACCGCATTTAGTGTTGATGGAACATATATTCTCAAGATGGAATTCATAATCTCTTAACGGAGATATAAAATATTCCCTTAAGATAAGTTTAATGGGTTTGGTTATTCAGAGTGTTGGGCCCAACCACTTTAGTAAAGTGTTACTAAAGCATATATTTATGGAATTGGATTTCATAAATATATGATGAATAACATAAGGGATTAAACCGGGTACTCAGGGATTAAGATGTAGTAACTTTCAAAGTGGCAGTCAATATTAATGACTTTGTATTACTACGAATATTTTAATGAAGGGGTTGAATGTATAATAAAGTCTTGGGATATAATTTATAGATAAGGCCTAGAGTGCAATTATATTCTTATAGTGGTATTGAATATAATTAATGGTAACTTTGGGCTTGTCAAGAGTTGACGGAAAAGCCCAAGGCCCATTGGAGCTAGTGTCTTATTGGTCCCTTTGGTCCCATCTCAAGCCACAAACTAAAGCCCAATTGGGTAGGCCCAAAAGGCTAACCCAATTAGAAATCAGTCATTATTTAATAAGTGTTATTAAATAAAGAAACTATGAGAATGGTTTTAAAACGTACGTAAGATGAAAAGAAAAAGAAATCAGTTTTTCTCCACAAGGAGAAGAAGAAGGATTTTTCTTTGAGAATCTATGTACAAAAGGCTGATTGAGAGACCACACATCTTGGGCTCCATGTGGAATTGAGATGAAGATAAAAGGTATTCTCAAGTTTGGTTTTGAAATTCACTGCACCAAGGTACGCTTTCTATTCTTTGATTCTAGAATTCATGGTTACATGTTTATCTTTCATGATTGAAGTAGATCTGTTTCTTTTTGTTGCTTCCGCTGCGTGTGTTTTTGTATGAGATACAAAAACCAGATTTTTTCCAACATCAACCTCCTTCAAACATTGTGTGTTATGAGTGCAATGGCCATGGACATCTAAAGAAGGAGTGTCCAAATTTTCTGAGGGGAAAAGGCAAGGCTTATGCAACTACGCTCAGTGATTCTGACTCTTCTGATTCTGACTCGGAAAAGAGCTGTGACGGAGAGGGAAACTACTCCGCCTTCATGATCATTGCTCATGTGGAGTCATCGAATGATTTGGGTGCACTTGTGAAGGAGCTTGGTGAGCATTCTGATTCAGAGTCTAGTGGGATTATGGAAGAATCAGATGCTGAAGAGGAAGAAAATACAGCTAATCTTCAAGAAAATTACTCCTTACTACTTGAGAAGTCGGGAGAGTATACCAGAGTAGCCAAGGCAGCTGTAAGGAAAATGAAGAAAGCTGAGGAAGATTACAGAAGTCTCTTGGTCAGATATAAAGAGGCTAAGTGTGAGATTGAGACACTAAATGGTGAGTTGTTTGAAGCCTATACGAAGGTGAGGTTTCTTGAGCAAGAGGTAGTGTAAGCTCATGCCAAGATAGAGAGAGTCTCCTCCCAGAAGTTAGATGATGTTATCTCATCTCAAAAACCTTCTTCAGACAAGTCCGGATTAGGATACACCAGAGGAAGCTGCTCATCAGTCAAAGTCACCAAAGAAGTAAAGTTTGTGAAGGCAAACGAGACAGTTGTAAAAGAGCCCATTCTTGAGAAAGTTGAGGACGTAAAGAAGAAGAATGTGGCAGAGCAACAAATGGTGAATAAGCCCTGAAATCAATCTGTGGTTAAACATGAAACCAGAGGAAGATCTCTCCCAAGATCACAACGGGGTCCTAGAACGGATTATGTGTGTCATTACTGCGGACTGCAAGGACATACCAGACCCAACTGTCAAAAGTTGAGATCAGACAACAATGCAAGCGCACCTCGGTCACGAGGAAGGAGAAATGACATGAGGTCTTGTGGTGGTGAACAACCGAGAAGTCAAAATCGTGATCCCGGTATGATGGACGTGATGAAAATGATCAGTGCCTTCACCACTTGCTTGGAGAGTTTCACCAGAAGGTTTGGCAGTCCAAATTCTCGTACCCAATCCGTTAAGGATATCACCCCAAACGCAGGTGACGTATGGGTGAAGAGGGGTACTCATGCATAAGCATTATAACGTGTCCACACATAAATTTTTTCAATGTTTAGGGACATTTGCTATTGCATCTTTTCATGCATTGCTTTCTTTTTAATGTTGTTATTTTGTCTGGTTGGTTTGTACCAGCTGTTTTTGGTTGATCTTTCCTTTCTTGTTCTGTTTTGGGTGTGTTCAAAAAAAATTCAAAACAAAAAAAATAGAAAATCCAAAAATTTGATCACTTTATTGAGTTTTGTCTCAAAGCATGTTTTGCCTTTTACCTTTGTACTTATGGCTTTGTGCATTTAACGAGCTTAGCTTGTCTCTCATGCCCTCATATCATTGTGAAAGAAATTCTGAAATCTATGTGACTGTTGTAAATAGATCTTCAACCTTGTCTTGAATGATTAGTGAATGGTTTTGTTGATCTTGAGACATGCATAGACTCATGCCTATATATCTTCCCTTTTTTTTTTTTTTTTT
This sequence comes from Quercus ilex subsp. ballota, assembly GCA_032727855.1. NCBI lineage: Eukaryota > Viridiplantae > Streptophyta > Magnoliopsida > Fagales > Fagaceae > Quercus > Quercus ilex. The sequence goes on from CM064911.1 coordinate 59,707,436, forward strand.
GCTTAAAAGAGCTCTCTAAATGTAAATCTCCAAATGAAAAGAGATATAGAGCTGCAAAAGCCTGTCGCACAAACTAGTATTCGACTAGAAAAAAGGGAAAGCGACCAAAATAAAATGTATGATGCCCAAAAAGCCAAAGGCTAACTCATCAATTGAAATATCAAAAATTTCAGGCATCTATCTCTAAATGAGATTTTCTTTGCTCAAAAGTTGCAAATGATATGTTGAATATGGAGCCAAATGAAAAGCTTCAATGAATTGTTATCAAGTACGTGTGGGAGGTCATATATGCATGTTTCTATAATTGAGATAGGTCACATAATCTAGTGCTAGTTGTGTATGCCTTGATTGAATTGATCATTGAAGCTTCACATTGGACTAAGGACTATCTCATGTTTGATATCCACACACAACACACAAGTCTATGATCAATGAATGTCATATTCATCTGTGTGATTGTACTTGATTAACTGTGTTTTCACATGCTCAATCTTTGTTTGATCAAATCCAAAAGGATTTTTGAGTGTTTTATTTGTTTTTGAAAGTGATTTTGTACTTTCTTGTCTTTTGTTTTTGTTCAAAAGGCACTTTTGTGTCTTCCTTCAAAAAAAACTGGTTCATGGGTTGTCTCACGAGAAGCTCGCGACTTAGAGCTTCCCGCGAAAAGGGCTTGAGGGAAATATTTTTTTTCTCCTGTCACACAAAAACTTTCGCGACTGTCTCGCGACCAAAAGCTTCTCGCGAAATGCTGTTTGGCTAAAAATTGGACTTCTAAAATTTCAGACAGAAACTTTCGCGACTGTCTCGCGACTTAATGCTTCTCGCGAAAGTTTTTGTGCTTCAGTGGCCCTTCTCGCAACTGTCTCATGACTGTTTCGCCACTCTCTAACCCACGAAAAACGCGTGTTTTCAGTTTTTATATTGCTGATGTGACAGTTTTTCAAAACACAAAAACTTCGCTCACTCAACCTCTCTCGAACCTTTTTCAACCCAAATCACTATTCCATTCAAACCCCTTCAATCCAAGCATTTTTTCTGCATTTTCTTCTTCAAGGTATGTTTGATATTCAATTCTTTTTAAGTTTTTACTTAGATTATGCAGAATTTTTGGGTAGGGTTTTGATAATTGGGGATTTTCGAAACTTTGGGTTAGTTGTCAAAATTGGGTGAATTTCTCTCAAATATTTTGATTGGGCTGTGTCCCATTTGTTGTTTTTGCATATGTGTTGGCCCCTTATGGCATTTTATCATGTATTAAGGGTAGATTCTCCCATGTTCATGCATTATTCATGTTATATTTGCATTTGTGCATGCTAGGTGTTTGTCAAAATGTCCGAGTGACATGTTTGTGCCAAATGGGAATCAAGTAACTTCAATCCATGAACTTTCACTTGTTTAACTTTATTTTACTTGGTTTGGTCATTGAACCCGTATTTCTTTCACTTTACTCAAGTTGCATACTCTTGGCACACTTAGGCACCCTCATGCATCCCGTGCCACACACACTCATCAGCACATGCACACATGTGCACACACATGCACAGTCTCTTAGTTTTATATGCATTGTGTTTTTGCCTTATAGGTTTGTGTTTTTAAGCATGCTATTTAGAGTCAACCATGCTCTGTCTTTCAGTTAGTTCAACTCTGTTTTGGGAACTAACTTGAATCTAATCAAGTTGTGTTCTGGTTTGTGTTTTTGCATTTTTTTTCTTTTTTGCTTTGTGAAATTGTGCAGATGTCTCCCACCAAGCATGCAGCTAAGAAGAAATCGACCTCAAAGCGAGCCAGAACTGATTCTGATAATTTCAAGTCTATAGAAGCTGATATGAAGTACAATGACTGCTACAAGGACAAGACGATCATCATGGAACAGGTAGTCCAGTTAGAGACTCTTGAGGGCATTTTCATCCCTAAAGTGTTCAAAGATAGAACTTGGACCAAGTTACTAAACCCGCCTAGAGTGGTATATTCAGAGATTATCAGGGAGTTCTTCTCTAATGCCACTGTCAACGGAGACTGTATTGAGTGCTGGGTAAGACACAAGGAGTTTGTGATTACAAGAGAGATCATCCAAGACTTTTTCGAAACTCGTCCTCCGTCTCAGCCAATCACAGTTGCATATGAGGACAGATTGGGTTCCACTGCTGAGATGATTACACTCCTTGGTGGTGAACCGAAGAAATCATCCATGAACACCATCAAGTTCTCTCCAGAAATGAGGACTCTAAGCTATGTGATGATTCACAATCTGTATCCGGTCACCAATCTCACCACTCTATCTGCTCAAAGAACAAGATTCTTGTATGATCTCTTTACACATAAGGAGATTGACATTTGTGGTCATATCATGCATGTCCTGAAGAAGAGCATCACAAAGCAGAATTCACAGACAATAATGCCATTCCCCTCCTTGATCATGGGATTGATTGCCAAGGCAAAGCTCAAGCTACCCAGTGGCCTCACAGTTGTTCAGAGGGACTACCCCATTGGTGGTCATACACTAACTAGGAGCACTGCACACATCAAGGGTTCTAAGACTGGTGTGTATACCATACTGCCGCCACGACGGGTTCAGCAGGATGAAGGTGAAGATACAGAGGAGGAGATTGATAGGTTCACCTCGACTCCAAAGCCATCTGCACAACCATCATCTTCAGCTCCACCACAAGGCTTAAACAAACTTGATCAGTTGCTTGCTAAGATGGATCAGATGTCTACAGTGCTTGACTCCCATGTGCAGTACACCGCTGATCAGTTTGCATATCTTCAAGGACAGATCACCACGCTCTCTTCCCAAATACAAGACTTGTCTATGGAGCACGGCTCGAATTCAGAGTCAAATGAGTTCTAGCCCTTTGGCCATTCCGGTCAAAAAGGGGGAGAAAATTTTGAAGGGGAGCTGGAGAAGAGCTTGCACAGCATTAGGGGGAGCATAGTATAGAAACTTAGTAACATTGGTTATTGGTTTTTCAGACGGTTTTTATTCAGTATCATTTAGTCTTTATAACTGTTTTACGGCTTTAGGTTTAAAACTTTGATACTATGTTTTTATTTAAGTAATATTTCAGAAGTTTCTTTTGTGATATTCTCTATGCTTTTTAGCATACTTTGCATGTACCCATGTTGCTTTTGTAAACTTTAAGGGTTTATTTCATTGCATAATTTTGTAGGCTTTTACGGTGTGTGCCATGCATATTATGTACCTTGTTTATGCAGCCTTTATGCTTGTGTTTTTGAAGTTTAATGTCACACATCTTACTTCAGTACAACACTCTTGTGCCCGTGTAGGATTGTTCCTAGATGCATATATGTTCTATGCATTGGTTGAGTGATGAACACTCTTGTGCCCTAGTAGGATTGTTCCTAGATGCAAATACTTCGTGTATTTCGCTTTGGTTAAGTGTTGGACTTGCAAATGATACTCTTTATTTGAGCTTATCACCTTGCATGTCCGGATGGTCATTCCGTGTGTGAATGAGCATAGTGATCACTTTTGCGTAAGTGATTGCTTGTTTGATCTTGCCATGGTCTATTGTTTTTATTCCATTTTGCTTGATCATGCTATTATTGCTCCATATGCTTTTCAAGTTTTTCTGCATACAATGATATTAGTTTGCTGTTGTGTTTCAGGAGATACTTGTTCATATGTTTCAAGACCTTTTCAGAATCTAGAATTAGGTGTGAGTGAGTTTTACCTTTGTTCCCAAACTCATGTTTAATTCTAGAGTCTGTTTTAGGGTTTTGTCACGGATAGCCAAAGGGGGAGATTGTAAAGTTGTTATTTACAACTATGTATTTTTGTTGGCTTTCATTCCGTACCAAATTTGATTGTAATTATTCTCAATCATTTATACCCTGTATTTATTGTAGGATTTGTTGTAAGGGTTGTGTGATAGAGAGAGTGTGTGAAGACTCAAGCATTTGGAAGACTGGAGGATTCTCACGGGTATGTCGCGACCTAGCTTCCCTCGAAGTGAAGCATGTGCCCTGCACGTGCTGGAATGCGAAGAGTCAGGCCAGGTGGAGACAGCTGTCTCTCGCGAGTATCTCGTGGGTAAGGCCTTCCTGCGAGACAAGCTGTTCTACTAGCCTGTACTAACTGACTCACACATTTTGCACCTATCCTATATAAACCCTCATTACCCACAAATGTTGAGGAATGCTTCAGAGAGAAAACCCTAGCCAAACACATTGGGAATTAGAGATTGTCATCCCCACATTTCTCTATACACTTGCTTGTGGTATCTCCTCAACCCTTCCCTCTCCATTTCCATACCATTGAGAGGTTGATAGCCCAAAACACTTACCACATCCCTTGAGAGTGCTGTGAGACGTTTTTGGTGCTGCTGGGAAGCATTGGAAGAAGCTTGTAATGGCAGATGCAACATGGAGATTGTTGCGGGATCCGGAGAGCTAGACAAGACACGGTTCCGAGAAGCCTTGTTGGAGTAGGAGCTTGGAGGACTTAGGTGCATCGGGTAGATTAGGCTTGGAGGGTCTTTTGCTAATCCATGTATCCCAACTGATTGTCTAGTGGATCGATTTCCGCTTGGAGGGTGGCGGAGAGGTTTTTCACCGAGTTCTTCGGTTTCCTCTTCGAGAACACGTCTCGGTGTTTTCTGTGTTTGTATCCTTCTTCCCTACTCTTGTTTATTCCATTATACTGCTGTGTTGCTTAGTTTATGGATTAGAGTAGCTTACTTGTTCATCCGCTCGCTTTTACACTATTCCGCACCTTGCATTAAAGTTGTGTAAAATCTATCGAGCCGTAATTTTAATTGGGGGTCTAAACAGCTCTTGTGTTTTCAACACTTTATCGAGCTTTCAGATGCAATGATGTTCAGGTGCAAAAATGACAAAAAGGGGTGTTAGGATTGCATATAGAAGTGAAATTGTTGAAAAAGAAGTGAAAATGGATAAAGTAAAGCCACTGCCAAGCATCCCACTTATGCGGGTCAAGGCCCACATATATAGAGCCTCAAGGACAGACCTGCATATGCAAGAACAGACCTGCGTATGCATAAGTCTAAGCTACGTACACAGGCTCGAGCCCACGCATGCAGAAGCACAAACAGAAAGTGTCCTTCGACATTTTCAAGCATATATCATCCAAAACTGATCCTAAACATGTTCCTACCCTTCCTAATGTGTTAGGTTTTCATCTAAACCCATCCGACAACAAAACTCAAGCATTTACATGGCCAAAAACACATCAAAACGGAAGATCGAAGAGAAACTTGAAAACGAGAAAAATTTTGAAAACTTACAGATTCAACTATAGGGATGTGATTCTCTAGCCGGTGTGTCAATGAAGGAGACTCCATCAATCTCACTGCTCCACTCCAGTGGGTGAGGAGAAATGCGTCAGAGGAAAGGATGTAGGAAGTCTTCTTCACCTTGGGTGCCATTGAAGGAGATGAAGAGAGTCTAGAGAGAAAATGAGAGATTGAGAGAGTTTTGAGAGAATGGGAGAATCAGATGATGTGAGGAAAAGAGGGAAGAGGGAATTTTTTGTAGAGAAAAAAGGGTAAGTTGAAGAGTTATGAAGAATGTGAAGAGATGAAGAGAATGAAGAAGAAAAAGAAATTGTTGGTAACCGTTGGGAAAAATGGAAAGGTGAGAACACACCTGATGGCTAAACTATGTGTAGTTTAGGCCTCACCACTAAATTACGTGTAGTTCAGTCATGAACAGTAAAAAAAAAAACCAAAAAAGAAAAACATCTCAAGATTGCCCAAGTGAAGCATGTACATCCCATAACCATTTCCAGCAAATCACATAAGACAATTCAATGTTAATGCTTGTTGGCCATCATATAAGCATGTGTTAATTGCCTTGGATGTATTGAATCTGTATATTATATATATATATATATATATATATGGGCTAATATGAAAAACGTTTGTATAGGATGAAGTGGTCCAAAGTATATCCTTTTATGAAGGTATCGTCTTTCATTGTTTATAAAGGATTCATCATATTGTTGATTGCCTTGCATTATATATATATTTTTTATGATCAAACAGTATGCGATTATGAAATTTATTCCTAATGAGATTAGGAATATGTTTTCAAGGGTTTCTAGCATTATTAGGGTTCTTGATAATGATCTTGAAAACCTTAATGTTTGATTTGTATATCTTCATTCATAAAATCAAAAAGGTGTTTTTGATGGAAAATGAAAAAAAAAAGTCAAAAACAGTTGCTGTAAAATTCTGGAAAATTTAGTTTTTTGTGAGTTTCGATCGATCGAATGTACTTTTCCATTGATCGAATAGGAATCAAGAATCGATCGAGTCAGGCAAAAATTCTATGATGAAATTCTTCAATATCTTGATCGATCGAGAATTCCTTTCAACCGATCAAATGTTAATTTCGATCGATCGAATAGGAATCGAGAATCAATTGAACGAGGTAGAAGCTTAGTGATGAATTTCTTCATTTTTCGATCGATTTATTAAAAGGTTCGGCCGATCAAAGGCACTGAATTTTGAATTTTCACTTGTTTTTGACTAAGTGTTAAAACTTTCATAAAAAGCAAAGCTATGTGATTAATTTTATAGTCCATAAAAGTTAAGGACGTTTATTAATCATTATTTAACTAAAAGACCTAATGAGATGAAAGATATTAGTTAAATAGAACTCTTAGTTCTAAATTTTTTTATGATTAAAAGTCCTTAATTTATTTTAATTTGAGGTTTTTAAAGAGATTAAAATTGTAATTAAAGTTATATAGTTTCTAATGAGATTAGAATACTTTATCTAGTAAATTAAGGATAGATTTCTATATAACTAATTTTTTATTCATTAGTATTTAAGGAATCCTAAATTGTTTCGGACTTCCATTTCAGTTAGTGATTCTAATGAGATTAAAGTCTTCAACAAGTGCAAGGTTATTAGTTGTGATGGGATCACAATTATTTAAGAAAAACCCAAACAACGAGTGGGAGTGCTGAAATAACCCTTTTGTTAAGTTTAGTGTAATGTGAATAGATACGTTGTCTTGACTTCAATTCTTGCATTCCAAGCGGAGGGTATTTACATCACGGATTACATGATTAAACCTCTTCGTGATTGCGCGAATATTCGTTACGCTATTGTGACGTGACTTAGTAACATCACATCGAATTTAAACAATTAAACACATTTGATGTGTAGGGTTAAAATTGTGATGAGATTACAATGATTTCAGGACAATTCACTTGTTTTAAAATTTCTAGTGGGAGAGAGATACAAGGGTTGGATCTCACAACCTCCATTATTGGTTCATAGTAGTGTGGGTAAGCACCTCGTCTTGGCGTATATGCCTCGCAATCCCAAAGGAGGGTGTTTACTTCATAGTACTACAAGATTGAACTTACCTGTTTAAAGTAGTGTGAACAAGCACCTCGTCTTGGCGTATATGCTTCACAATCCCAAAGGAGGGTGTTTTGTTTCATGGTACTACAATTTTAAACACTATAAAGGGAGATGAAATGTGGCTACACATGATTCTAGATAATGGTGTACACTAGACTAAGTGTAATAACCTCCCGAAGGAGCTATGTCATTATTACTTAGAGGCTAAAGTTAATACGGCATATTATTAGCGTTTGATAAGAGTTATCGTGATAGCACTAATAATGAGAATAGTTCTCAATCAATCATGGTGTTTATAATATACTTGCTACCAAGGAATTATAGACATGGATTGGGTTGTCATTGCACCTAATATAATATGTTTTTATGGGTTCCATATTATATGGTAGTGGTTGCAAAATATAATGTCCTAGTATTTAAGTTCATAGTCTCAAAATAAAGTTGTCATAAATTTTTGTTCTCTAACTACTATTTTAATAGAATCACATTAACTAAGAAATAATTTTGGACATGGTGCTTAAAGAAGCAAAAGTACATATTTATGTTTCGATTCAGCATTGTCATAATTTCCTATACATTATGCATTTATGGAAGATAGCTTATGATGTGATCATAGTCTCCATTGAAATGCTAAAATGTTACATTGGCTTCTATCTCAATTGTGCTACAGCATGAGATGCAAGAGTTAGTACTAGATTAAACTTTATATTAACTCTAAATGAGATGTATGGTATGAATCATATTAAGTGCTAAAAAAGGCTTAAAAAGTTCCAATTCTATATCATTTTATGAAAATATTTTATTTTTAAATGAATTGGAATTCTTGGATGTAGAGATTAATTGTTAATCTCATATGGATATGATCCACAAGTCCTTGTTAGAATCATTTGTTAAATTCAGATTGTTTTGAAAATAAATTATTTTTATATTACCTAAATTGATGAGTGAGTTCTATGCAATGGAAGACATCCTAAAACCTAAGGCTAGGATCAATATGATTTAATTCAAATTCTTAGCCTAAACTGAAAGGTCTTAAGAAGAGGAATTATAATACCAAACAGCTAGACAAGTTAGTTGTCCTAGTAGTGTTTCCGTTTTGGTAAAGCTAAGCATTGTTCATGATTGTCTTCTAGATGAAAATTTACTTGTTTTACTTTTTAAAGAGAAAGTTTTCATCCTTTGGTATTGTATATTTTGGCAATTATGTCTAGTTCTTATTAATCTAAATGTTATTCAAGATTGGTGAAAGATGGGCTTTTAGAACCATTATTTTGATATATTCCCAATCTATGAATTCTATTTAGAGGATAATATGATCTAGGGCTCCTTTTTTTGTAAAGGAATAAAGTTTCAATGACTTCTTCAAGTCAGTGCATACATAAAGGAGGAATAAAGCTCTTTTAAAAATGGATTGTTCTAGAAGAAAAATGTCAATATTTGTTGTAGGACAACTATAAAATACATTTAGAAATGAGATGGTTGTATTAGATACACTAGAAGACATTATTCTATAGATAACTATTACACCGGTACAATATCGTAGTGGGAGGTTAGAAGGTGCAAACTTTCAAAGTCAAGACTAGTGGCGAAAAGATTTATTCAGAAAGAAATGGTTCGACTACGAAAAGATTTTTTCACCAATAGTCAAGTTTGATTCTATCAAGATTCTCTTATTCATTATATTTCATTTGGATGAAATATGGCAATGGATATCAAGAAAGCTTCTTTTAGTAGCAATCTTGAGGAAAACATCCATATGATGTAACTAAACTTGTTCATAGCAAAGAACCAGTAGTGTTTAGTATGCAAGTTGCTTAAAGTTCATTTATGGACTAAAGCAAGCATCTAAATCATAAAATATCATCTTTGATAAAGTAATCAAGTTGTTTGATTTTGATCAAGTATTAAAAGACCTTATGTGTGTAAAAGTTATATAGAATAATAAATTTCTTAATGTATGTTGATGACATTCTAATCATTTAGAATGATGTAGAGTTGTTGTCATCAATGGAGTTTTTTATTGTTTAGTCCAATTTGATATAAAGTACTTGCGAAAGACTAGTCACATCCTAAGAATTAAAATTTTTTAAAATTCAGAAATTAGGATGTTGGGTATATCTCAAACTGCTTAAATAGATTAGATTCTACCCAAGTATAGCATGTAACACTTCAAGAAATGATTCTTTCCTTTTAAGTTCCTTTATATAGGACTATAGTCCTAAGACATATAAAACGAAGAGCATATTAAGACAATTCCTTATACCATATCAATAAGAAGTCTTTATGCTATGCTATATACTAGGCTAAATATCTATTTTGCGGTGGGCATGGTAAACAAATATCAATTGAATCTAAGATCACTTAATTTAGTGGGAGTGAAGCATATACTCAAATGTCTTAGGAGAATGAGGGATTAAATGCTTGTCCACCAAAGTGAGGATTTGATGAATACTGGTTGTACAAATACTAACTTGTAGTTTAATTGTAATTCATGAAGTTGGACTTCAAGATATGTGTTCATCCTAGGTGTTGAAGATACACATTAAGCGTAAGTATTATCTCATTCGAGAGATTTGAGTACGTGAGATATAGTAGTAGAAAAGATAATTTATGCAATAAATATGGCTGAAACTTGTTTCCAAACCTTGCCTTAGAGTGACTATGAATTACTCTAAAGGGAGATAAGTGTTGGATATATGGTAAATTGTCTTTGAGGGCAAGTGGGAGATTGTTGGGGTTTATGCCCTAAAATCCAATTTATTGGCATGTCATAAATAATTAACTATTTAATTATATGAGACTATTTATGAACTAATGGGACATTATCATAGTCCTTGAGATGCATTGTATGTGATTTATGTGATTTAATCACAGAAGATATAAATCACAAGTTCCTTGTAAACTCAAAACATAGTTTGTAGTCGGTGATGAAATTGGGCGTTTCATCTGCGAAGACTATAACACATCAACTAAGATGGTTTGTCTTAATAATGGAAGTGAAGACTTCTAGTGGATGTGTTGATGTATCTTAAGAGTTAAGACATATTGAATTGGACCGCTGTGAGATTAATTATTCAATCAACAACTGTCACCAGAATAATTAATCTCACGACTTCTAATTTCGTAAACTCTCAATCCTGAGAGGGTAGTGAACCTGATCATGAAATGTAGGTTACTTTGATATATCAAGAGTGAGATCTAATATTCACAGTCAAAACCTCAGTATGTTGGGTAACCACACGTAGTGTTGAGGGAACACATATTCTTAAGATGGAATCCATAATCTCTTTGGTAGAGACACGAAATATCCCCTTGAGATAACTTTAATGGGAACTGGTTATTCAGGGAGCCCATTTTAGTAAGGAGTTACTAAAGCTTATATTTATTGAAATCAGATTTCAATAAATGTGAATAAATAAAAGATTAAACCGGATACTCAAGGATAAAATAGTTGTTTACAAAGTGACAGTTGCTTATGACTTTGTTCACTGTGGATATTTCATGGAAGGGTCAAATGATATCATTAGAGTCTTGGAATATAATTTATTAATAAGGCCTAGAGTGAAATTATATTTATATAGTGGTATTAAATATTGAAAACTCGAAAATGTGTCGAAAACACACGAGCTGTTTAGACCCCCAAATTAAAATTACGGCTTGATTGATTTTATACTAACTTAGTATTAAGTGCGGAATAGTGTAAACACAAGGGAATAAGCACAACAACTACTCTAATCCATATTTAAATCAACACAGCAGTAAAAATGAAATGAACAAGAGTAGGGAAGAGAGATGCAAACACAGATAACACCGAGACGTGTTATCGAAGGGGAAACCGAAGAACTCGGCGAAAAACCTCTTCGCCGCCCTCTAAGCGAAAATCGATCCACTAGACAATCAGTTGGGATACATGGGTTAGCAAGAGACCCTCAAAGCCTAATCTACCCGATGTACCTAAGCCCTCCAAGCTCCTACTCCAACAAGGCTTCTCGGAATCGTGTCTTGTCTTAGTTCTCCGAATCTTACAACAAACTCCATGTTGCATCTGCCATCATCGGCTTCTTCCAATGCTTCCCAGTAGCACCAAAACATCGCTTCACACTCTGAAAGGGTATGATAAGTGTTTGGGCTATCAACCTCTCAATGGTATGGAAATGGAGAGGTAGGAGATGAGGAAATTCCCAAAACAAATGTGTAGAGGATTGTGGGTATAACAATCTCTAACTCTCAAGGTGTTTGGCTAGGGTTTTCTCTCAAAGGCTCTCATCTCAATTGTGGGTAATGTGGGTATAAATAGTGTGTGTACAGAAAGTGTGACTCAGACTGGACAGGCTGGCAAAACAGAATGCCTCGCGGGTGTCTCGCGGGAAGGCCTTACCCGTGAGATACTCGCGAGACACAGCTGTCTCCACCTGGCCTGACTCTTCGCATTCCAGCATGTGCAGGACACATGTATCACTTCACGAGAAGCTAAGTTGCGAGACACCCACGAGAAATCTTCAGTCTTCAAATGCTTGAGTCTTCACACTCTCTTTCTAACACACAACTCTTACAATGAAATTCCACAACAAATACAGGATACAACAGATTGAATATAATTACAAACAAATTTGGCACGGAATATAAGCCAACAAAAACAAATAGTTGTAAATAATAACTTTACAATCTCCCCCTTTGGCTATTCTGTGACAAAACCCCTAAAACAGACTCTAAACTTAAACGTGAGTTTGGGAACATTGGCAAAACTCACTCACACCTAATTTAGAAGCTGTGAAGCTCTTGAACCATAATGACAAGTATCTCCTTAAACACAACAACACAATGAGTTCATGGTTATGCAAAAAACTTGTAATAAAAAATGGAACAAGCACAATGCGATCAAGCAAAATGGAATAATGTACTAGACCATGGCTTGACCAAACACGCAGTCACTTATACAATAGTGATCACAATGCTCATTCACACTTGGAATGAACATCCGAACATTCAAGTTGACAAACACAAGGCAAATCACTTGAATGACCAACACTCAACCAATGCACAGTACAAGAAGTATGTGCATCTAGGAAAAATCCTACAAGGGCACAAGAGTGAGGTACTTAAGATATAATAACAATATCTTAAAAGTACAAAAGAAATGCTACAAAATCATTGTGAGAATCACAAACTAAACAGAAATAAAACTGAGATTAAAACAGAGTATTAAAGCTTTAAACAAAAGCAGTAGCAGTAAAGGCTGTAAACATAAAACATCAAACACAAGAAATAGTTGTTTCATCTTCTAGCTTCTTCTCCCCCTATCACCATACTCCCCCTATCAAAGGTCACCATACTCCCCCTATCAATGACATCATCTCCCCTTTTTTGTCATGGAATAGCTAGTCATTTTCTTCTTGCTTCCGTTGAATTTCGTCCAACTGAGTTTAGAGCGATGTGATCTGTGAGTCAAAACGACTGTGGTGAGAGTACATGATAGATGCCAACCGAAAATCTTGGTACTAATCTCTTGAAGAAAAATGGAGATATTGTCGAATTGTTCATCATAGGTATGGGGTGTAGAGCTCGAGGTTCCCGACGGTGCATGACTTTCTTGCTTGATGTTCTTCTTAGTGTGGCTCATACTTGCATGGAGAGTACGAATGTTAATTGGACTTGGCCTTGCATATGGGCACTCATCTTCCAAAGGACGGACACCTTTGAGCTTCAAAATCCTTGAAATAAGGCGCAGAAAGGAATACAATTCCTTGAAGCAGTCCGTTCAACCGTTTTTTCCAAGATGTGAAAAATGTGAGAGCACACATCAATCTCTACGTCAGTGATCAGATCATTCAAGAATAATGCTCGACCAAGATTCATATATCCGGTGCTGGACAAGGGATAGAGATTGCTACACATGATCATTGAGAGAAGTCTTAATTCGGGAGAAAAGGATGCCACATTGATAGACTTCATATTGGAGGACAATTCCAAATCAGCTCCCAAAGCCTGTTTGAGAAACTCTGTATCTGGGTTCAACTCATCATATACCGATGGTATGGGGAGTATTGGCTAGTTAATGTGTAGAATTTCTGCCAAGTACAATGGTGTGATAGAGAAACTCTTTCTACGAACCCAACATTTTATCTCTTCTCCGACAACAATGGCATTGGCAAAGAATTCCTTAACCATGTTCTCGTATGCATCCTCGAGAGTTGAAAGCAGAAAATTCCAATCTTTCGTGGCAAACCAAATGGGTATATTTGTGTCACAGAGTGATGGCTGATCAACGGCCCTTTCAGCTAGCAAAGGGGCACCTTGAAAATAGTTCCTATAGTTCTAAAAAGTAACATAAGATTTGAACAAATCAGGGTCATAGACTTCAGTTGAAAACTGAGGCCTTTTTTACCTTGGTGATGGTTCATCAACATCAATAATTGACTCTTTTCCTTTGCTGCTGCTTCCTTTCACTGTGCAGCGTTTGAAAGGAGACATCTGCACAGAATCACAAAGCAGACAGAGAGCAAGTACACAGACACAAACTAGAACACAAAACTTGATTAGATTCAAGTTAGTCCCATAACAGAGATAAAATAAGTCAAAAACAGAGCATAACCAACTCTTAACACCATACTAAACACAAAAAAATAGACACAATGCATGAAAATAAGTAACTGTGCATGTGTATGCGTCTATGTGCATGTGCTGATGCATGTGTGTGCAACCAGAGATGCATGAGGGGTGCTTAGGTGTGTGCCTAGTGTGTGCATGGCATGGCATTTAGGCACAAAATGGGCAAAATGTGTAAAACACATAGCCATTGACAAAAGCATGAAAAACATGACAAATAAGACCAAGAAACATGATTAGAACTAAGTTTAGTCCAATCATCACAAAAATGTCACTTAGACATTTTGTCAAACACCTAACATGCAACTAAGCAAAATACACATGAATAATGCATGAACATGATGAAATCATGCCTAAATACATGTTAAAATGCCTCAAGGGGCCAACATAGATGCACAAAAGACAAATGGGACTCAGCCCAATCAAAGAAATTGAAAATTTTTCACTTTAAACAGAAACCCAACCCAATTTTTCGAAAATCCCCAATTTTCAAACCCTAAGCATAAAAACTACATAATTCGAAAATAAAAGATGAGAAAAGTGTAATATGAACATACCTTGAAAGGATTGTGCAGAAATTTTGCTTGAAAATGATGGGGTTTGAATGAAATAGTGATTTGGGTTGAAAATGGTTCGAGAGAGGCTTAGTGAGCGGAAAAAAATGATTTTGAAAAACTGTCACATCTGCTACATATAAACTGAAAACACGCGTTTTTTACAGGTTAGAGAGTAGCGAGATAGTAGCGAGACAGTCGCGAGAATGGCCACTGAAGCACATGGAATTTTGCGAGAAACTATAGGTCGCGATACAGTCGCGAGATAGTCACGATACCTTCTGTCTGAATTTCGAAAAAAATCCAGTTTTTTTTTGCCAAACAGCATTTCCCGAGAAGCTGTTGGTCGTGAGACAGTCGCGATACAGTCACAAGAGTTTCTGTGTGACATGATGAAAAAAATTATTTCCCTCAAGCCTTTTTCGCGGGAAGCTCTAAGTCGCGAGCTTCTCGCGAGAAAACCTCTGAACCAGTTTTTGAAGAAAAACACAAAAATGCATTTTGAACAAAAACAAAGAACACGAAAGTGTAAAATCACTTTCAAAAACATATAAAACACTCAAAAATCTTTTTGGGTTTGATCAACAAGTTCTTGAGCATACACATCACATTTGAACATGTACAATCACACAAATGAGATAAGCATTCATTGAATCAAAGTCTTGTGTGTTGTGGGTGAGTATCAAGTGTGAAATAGTCCTTAGACCAAAGTGAAGCTTCAATGATCAATTCAATCGAGTCATACACAACTGATACAAAATCAAGTGGACTATCTTAATTATAGAAATGAGTATATATGACCTCCCACAAATTGATTACATAACTTAGAAGCTTTTCATTTGGCTTCTACATAAAGCATAACAATTGATCCATTTTTGGACAAAACATCTCTTTTTGAGATCGGTGCTTGAAATTTTTGATATATCAATATTGATGATTAGTCTTTGGCTTTTTGAGCACCATACAATTCAAAACACAAGTCGCTTTCCCTTTTTCCTAGTCAAATAGTAGTATGTGCAACAGGCTTTTGCAGCTCAATATCTCTTTTCATTTGGAGATTTACATTTGGAGAGCTCTATTGCAAAAACAAAAAATAAAGTGGTAAGAGATATACACACAAGTCTATGCAAGTATCAAGACCAACAAGACTATTGACCAATCATTCATGACAAGCTTGAAGATCTATTTACAATAGTCACACATAGTTTCAAGATTTCTTCCACATAGACAAGAGTGCATACATACCAAGCTAAGCTCGTAAATGCACTACGCCATAAGTACGAAGGTACTAGGCCAAACTCACATGTGACAAACACAAAACAAGTGATCAAACGTTTTGAGATTTTTCAATTTTTATGGGTTTTTGAATTTTTTGAACACACACAAAACAGAACAAGAAAAGTAAGATCAACAGAAAACAACTAGTACAAACCAAAACAAGTAAAAGAAAACATACTATAAAATGAAGGCAATGAGTGATAGGATGCAACAGCAAATGTCCCTAATCATTGAAAGAATTAGTGCATGGATATGTTATAATGCTTATGCATAGAGTTGGGACTTTCAAACCTTCGTGTGAAGCTTTCCAAACAATTGGTGAAGGCACCGATCATCTTCATCACGTCCATCATCCCTGGATCACGGTTTTGACTTCTTGGTTGCTCACCACCCCAAGTCCACTCATCATTTCTCCTTTCTCGTGACTGAGGAGCACTCGCATTGTTCAATGCTCTCAGCTTATGACAGTTGGGTCTTGTATGTCCTTGTAATCCACAAAAGTGACACACATGATTCGTTCTAGGACCCTGTTATGATCTTGGAAATGATCTTCCTCTGGATCCAAATCTAGCTTCTAATTGATTACGGGACTTATTAAACACCCGTTGATCAGCCACATTCTTCTTCTTTTCAGCCTTAACTTTCTCAGTTGTCGGCTCTTTTACAACTGTATCTTTAGCCTTCATGAACTTCACTTCTTTGGTGACATTGGCTGATGAGCTGCTCCCTTCGGTATATCCTAGTCCGGACTTGTCTGAGGCATGTTTTTGAGATGAAATAACATCATCTAGCTTCTTTGAAGAGACCCTTTCTATCTTGGCTTGTGCTTGCACTACCTCTTGCTCAAGAAATCTCACTTTTGTGTAAGCTTCTGATAGCTCATCATTTAGTATTTCAATCTCACACTTCACCTCTTTATATCGCACCAGAAGGCTTTTGTAATCCTCCTCAGCCCTCTTCATCTTTTTAATGGCTGCATTAGCCTCCTTTGCATATCCACCGGTATTCTTAAGGAGGGAATTATAAGTCTCTTGCAAACCCACTTCTTCTCCATCTACTTCATCTTCATATTCCTTAACTATTCCAATTGATTCCAAATCAGAGTGCTCACCAAGCTCCTTCACAAGTGCACCCAAATTATCTGAGGAAACCACATGAGCAATGGTCATAAATGCGGAGTAGTTTCCTTCTCCGTCACAGCTCTCTTCAGAATCTGAATCACTCAACGTTGTGGCATACGCCTTACCCTTTCCTCTTAGATAATTTGGACACTCCTTCTTGAGATGTCCATGGCCATTACATTCATAACACACAATGTCTGAAGAAGATTGAGAATCCTTCCCCACTTTCCTCTTAAACTCTTTCCTATCACCTCTTGAAGATGAAAGCTTCCCTCTGTTGAATGGTTTCCCACTGTTCTTCATCTTCAGAAATTTGCGAAAGTTCTTCGTAAGAAATGCTACTTCCTTCTCCACTCCATCTTCTTCGAAGGAATCATCCATTCTTTCAGTGATGGTTTTGAGAGCAAGCGATTTACTCGTCTTATGGTAAGGTAGTCCAAGCTCATACGTTTAAAGAGACCCAATGAGCTCTTGGATCTTAATTTCATCCAAATCTTTGCTTTCCTCTATAGCTGTGACTTTTGCTCGAAAGCTCTCTAGTAAGGACCTCAAGATTTTTATCACCACCTTAGTATCTTCAATTTTCTCACCAAGATTGAGCTTAGCAATAACAATTTCGTTGAGCTTCCCATAGAATGAATCAAAAGATTCATCATCACCCATCTTAAGCTCTTCATATTTGGTGGTAAGCATCTGGAGCTTTGTGTCCTTAACCTTCTTTGTACCTTCATATGTAGTCTCCAAAATCTCTCAAGCTTCCTTGGCAACTGTCATGTGAGATATCCTGTGGAATTCATCTGGAGACACACCACAGAAAATAGCATTTAAGGCTTTACTATTAGCACTAACCGCCGCAGAGCTACCTTATCCCAAGTGGATTTTGCAGCCTCTGGCCTAGTCCAACCTACTTCAACCGCATCCCAAATGGTATCCTCAATAGAGCATAAAAATGCCCTCATTCTGACTTTCCAGAAAGCATAATTGTTACCATTAATAAATGGTAGAACATTTAGAGATTGAGACCTATCCATCTCAAAAATGGTCAAGGATCACACTTAGGTATTTAAACCACAGCAAGTGTACCCCGCTCTGATACCAATTGAAAGCTCAAAAATGTGTCGAAAATACACGAGTTGTTTAGACCCCCAAATTAAAATTACGACTTGATTGATTTTACACTAACTTAGTATTAAGTGCGAAATAGTGTAAACACAAGCGTATAAGCACAACAACTACTCTAATCCATATTTAAAGCAACACAACAGTAAAAATGAAATGAACAATAGTAGGGAAGAGAGATGCAAACACAGATAACACCGAGAAGTG
Organism: Quercus ilex subsp. ballota; assembly: GCA_032727855.1. NCBI lineage: Eukaryota > Viridiplantae > Streptophyta > Magnoliopsida > Fagales > Fagaceae > Quercus > Quercus ilex. The sequence continues at coordinate 59,725,680 of CM064911.1, forward strand.
TTATCGAAGAGGAAATCGAAGAATTCAGCGAAAAACCTCTCCACCACCCTCCAAGTGGAAATCGATCCACTAGACAATCAGTTGGGATACAAGGGTTAGCAAGAGACCCTCCAAGCTTAATCTACCCGATGTACCTAAGCCCTCCAAGCTCCTACTCCAACAAGGCTTCTCAGAACCGTGTCTTGTCTTAGTTCTCCGGATCCCGCAACAAACTCCATGTTGCATCTGCCATCATCGGCTTCTTCCAATGCTTCCTAATAGCACCAAAATGTCACTTCACACTCTGAAAGGGTATGGTAAGTGTTTGGGCTATCAACCTCTCAATGGTATGGAAATGGAGAGGTAGGAGATGAGAAAATTCCCAAAACAAATGTGTAGAGGATTGTGGGTATAACAATCTCTAACTCTCAAGGTGTTTGGCTAGGGTTTTCTCTTAGAGGCTCTCATCTCAATTGTGGGTGATGTGGGTATAAATAGTGTGGGTACAGAAAGTGTGACTCAGACTGGATAGGTTGGCAAAACAGAATGCCTCGCGGGTGTCTCGCGGTAAGGCCTTACCCACAAGATACTCGCAAGACACAGCTGTCTCCACCTGGCCTGACTCTTCGCATTTCAGCATGTGCAGGGCACATGTTTCACTTCTCGGGAAGCTAAGTCGCGAGATACCCACGAGAAATCTTCAGTCTTCAAATGCTTGAGTCTTCACACTCTCTCTTTCTAACACACAACCCTTACAATGAAATCCCACAACAAATACAGGGTACAACAGATTGAATATAATTACAATCAAATTTGGCATGGAATATAAGCCAACAAAAACAAATAGTTGTAAATAATAAATTTTCAAATATAATTAATGGTAACTTTGGACTTGTCAAGAGTTGATAGATAAGCTCAAGGCCCATTGGAGCTAGAGTCTTATTTGTTCCCTTTGGTCCCATCTCAAGCCACAAACTTAAGCCCAATTGGGTAGGCCCAAAAGGCTAACCCAATTAGATAATCAGTTTTTATTTAATAAGAGTTATTAAATAAAGTAACTACCAAGGTAGTTAGAATGTACGTATGATAAAAAGAAAAGAAAATAGTTTTTCTCTACAAGGGGAAGAAGAACTTTTTTTGAGAATCAACGTACAAAAGACTAATTGAGGGACCACACTTCTTGGGCACCATGTGGAATTGAGATGAAGATTAAAGGTATTCTTAAGTCTTAGTTTTGAATTTCACTGCATCAAGGTACACTTTCTATTCTTTTTTCTAGAATTCAAGGTTACATGTTATCTCTCATGAATGAAGTAGATCCATGATTGTTGCTTTCGTTGTGTGTTTTGTATGATATGCAAAACCAATTTATCCAACAGCAAGAGGATATGATAGTTTGCAAGATAGTTGGTATGGATGCAATCAACAAGAATATGATACATGGTCTTAACCTAAATGGCATGTGGATATATGTAATCACAATGGTTGAGGATACATGAGCTACAAGAGAAAAGGAAACTAACCTCGAGGAGCTTCCAAGGCCCCACTAGTTAGTGCAAGGTCCCCCGACTAAGAGTGTCCAAAGAAGAGTAAAAGTAGGCCAAGCATGCTTGCCCCCAGTTAGCAGTCTAAGCCCTCTCAAAGTCCTGAAAGAGGGCTAACCAACTTAAGGACACTGTCTGCCCTCTATTGTGAAGAAGTATGCCCCTAATAGGTATAGCAAAAAGACCCTAGCCATTCGAGCACACTCCTCAACCATCCCCTGTGGACGACACATGAAATCTGCCTCAAGATCAGTGTAGCAGATCGTCTTTGTAGCATACCTCCTCCCGAGCAGCTCTGCACCTTATTGGGACTCGATTAAACCACAGGCCAGTCATGCGGTGGAAGTCGTGGGGAGTGATAGTCGCAGGAACGAACACAAAAGGGTGTTCTTCAACTTTTTTAAGGTTTTTCAATCAAAACTCATCCTAAACATGTTCCTACCCCTCCAAAAGTGTTAGGTTTTTATCTAAACTCATCCCACAGCAAAACCCACGCATTTACAAGCCTAAAAATAGATCAAAACGAAATATCAAAGGAATGGCCTAAAAAAAAAAAAACCTCACAGATCTCGCCCTTGCGCCTTCAAAAGATGTTGTGATCTATAGGTCAAGGGAGGAGCCTTAGTCAGCCTTACCACTCTATTCCAATGGGTGAGATGAAATGCATTAATGGTGAGGATGTAAGAATTCTTCTTGGACTTGGGTGCAATTGAAGGAGATGAGAGAGTTTGAGAGAGAATTGGATATTGAAGAAGAAGATGAAGGTCAGATTGTGAGGGAATGTTTTTATCTAAACTCATCCCACATTAAAACCCACCCATTTACAAGCCTAAAAATAGATCAAAATGAAATATCAAAGGAATAGCCTAAAAAAAAAAAAAAAACCTCACCGATCTCGCCCTTGCGCCCTCAAAAAGATGTTGTGATCTATAGGTCAAGGGAGGAGCCTTAGTCAGCCTTACCACTCTATTCCAATGGGTGAGATGAAATGCATTAATGGTGAGGATTTAAGAATTCTTCTTGCAGTTGGGTGCAATTGAAGGAGATGAGAGAGTTTGAGAGAGAATTGGATATTGAAGAAGAAGATGAGGGTCAGATTGTGAGGGAATGAGAGAGAGGCAAAAAATTTTTGTGGATAGAGTTAGAGAGAATATAAAGAGATGGGGGAGATGAAGAGAATGAAAAAAAAAAAAAAAAAAAGGTTTGTAACCGTTAGAGAAAAAAGATGAACATGCGAGAACATACTTGATGGCTATACTACATGCAGTTTAGGCCTCCCCGCTAAACTACGTGTAGTTTAGGAAAAAAAAATTCAAATATCCCCATGAAGTTCCTAGGAGGCTAGAAATGCAAAGAAAAATTCAAAAATTCGTCCAAAAATGACAGAAATGCCCTCAGTAGGCAAAGAACACAAAGCATCAAAAATATCTCCAGTGGATCAAAAGCATCAAAAACATCCCTCAGTGGATCGAAAATCATCATGAAAACTCCTCCGTAAGTCAAGATCATCAACCAAATCCCCAAGAAAATTTCAGTATCATAGGAGGACTCCCTCGAAGGTCCAAGACATAGAAGTAGCCCCCTCGAGGGTGGAGTCAACATCAATCCCCAATGAGTCATAAGAAAGAAGAAGATAATTTTTACCCAGTGAGTAAAACACCATTAAGAAACCCTCAGTAAGCTACTCCCTCTCAATGGACCGTACACCATCAAGACTTCATGTTAGGTCAAAATCATCACCAAAACACTTCTCAATAGACTTATACTCCCCAGTGAATCCTCCAGCATCCGCAGTGGATCTTTCATCCAAAATATTCAAGCAAGTCAAAATTCGTGCACATATCCTACGGGAATTGAACATGCAAGCACAAAACCCTATGCAAATCAAAAAGGAACAACATAGAACTTGTGCACATATCCCAAGGGGATTGAATATGGAGGCACAAATCCTATACAACACAGAACTTTTGCATATTTCCTATAGGAATTGACTATGTAGGCACAGGCCACACACTAGTCAAGAAAAGTCAGAATACAAAAATTGTTCACATATCCTTCGAGAATTGTACAGCAGGCACATAATATAGAACTCGTGCATATATCCTCTAGGAATTGAACATGCAAGTACATCATACAGAGCTTGTGCACATATCCTTTAGGAATTGAATATGCAAGCATAGAGGAAGAGGTAGAGACAAAGATAGAAACCAAGGTCACCCCGAGGCAAGAGCTTCACCAGAACAAGTAGAGATGGAGAGAGAAGACAAGTACCATCCGGAGAAGTTTAAGGCAAGAGCCTCAGATGCGACTATTGGCCTTGTTTGTTTTTCTTTTTAAGTGACTCTAGGATAGTAAGTCACTCGCCTTTTGCTTGTAATTGACAAAATAGTTTCTACGATAGTGAACCTATTGTTGCAAAAGGCGAGTGACTTACTATTGTTGCAACAAAGGTAGGAATTCGGACATACGAATCCCATGCAACTCTTCGGAGTTGCACCCAACCCCATGTACGCGTGATGTGTGTCGTGTGCGTGGGTTGGGCCAAAGCCATACGTCGAAACAAAATGTTTTGTATTCTATTTTTTTGATTCCATTAGCAAAGCTCATGAATCAAAAGAGGGGCATCTATAAACACCGCATTTTGTACCTCTTACGATTCGGGCCCCTGTTCCCCAATGATGCTGAAATTTTAAGACCCAAGGTTGGTTTAGGGCCTAATCAGATGTTAAATTGACTTGAGAAATGTTAAAATGAAAAATATAACTATTTTAATGAGCAGATAAATCTATTTTTAGAAAAATAAGGCCAAGGAAGCCCTCGGCATGCGCACGTAAGAATCAACCTGCGCATGCAGCAATTATGCATGCGCACGCAGGCACGATCTTGCGCGCGCATGTAGGGTTCTAGAAACATAAAAAATGTAAGTTTTTCATATTAATGCTAAGGTTTGGAACGAATTCAACATCACCTGGAAGCCATATATGGTACCTTTTCAAAGAAACACAGAAATCCAAAGGGAAAACAAAAAGATTCACTAGAAATAGCGAATCAAAGTGGGAGTATTTCAAAAAACATCCTCAAGTCAATTTTCTTTTGATTAGGGTCTTTTCTAGACTTGATCTTTGAGTTTAATATTACTAATCACGTTTCTTACTGATTGTGTATAAATTTAACTGAGGGGAACAGTCAAAAATCACAATTGAAAAGCTTTAATAGGGCTAAGACATAAGATACAATGAGAGGAAGCCAACCCTAGGGTTGGGCGGTTTTGGGTGCCTAACACCTTCCTAAAACCGTACCTAAACTCCAAACTCATATCTCTGATAGTAAGATCAAAAAGGTCCTTCCTCGAGAGGACGCTATATATATGGTTTCTAGACCATTGCAAAAACTAGGTGGTGACTCCCCCGTTGTGTCCACAATGTGCACAAACATGTTGTGAACTAAAATCTACTTAATGAGAACTTTCTTTGGAATTTAGTGTTTTTGTGTGAAGACTTGTAATAGCAGAGAAAATAGAGTAACGCTCATCCTGCAGAAAATGGAGAAGTAACATTCCTTCTGCAGAAAGTAGAGTAATGCCTCATCCTGTAGAAAGTGAATGAGTAATCTTCCTTCAGCAAAAAGTGGAGTAATGCATCATTCTACATGAAGTGAACAAGTAGTATTCCTTCAACAGATGGTGGAGAAAGCCACAGCAGTAAGTGGAGTAAATCTTAGCAGAAAGTAAAGTAAATCCCCATCCGCAGAAAGTGGAGAACAAGCCCATTTCGCAACAGCGCTCTTTGGACTGGAATGGTGCACGTACTGGTGCGGCAGAATAGGACCCTAAAAGCCCATTTTGCGAAGGTATCAGACCCAAATTCCATCTTAGTAAAAAGCCCAAACTTGATGATGTCTAATAGTATCAAGACATGTGTCTAAGGTGTACGAACGTAAAATAAAAAAAATAAAATAAAAAAAAAATAAAAAAAAATAAAACACAACCTACAACAAAGTCTTACCAAATTATAAGTTTTATAAAGAGTAGTGTATATAGTTCAATATATAAACACAATCATAAATAATAATTATTAATAATTACCACAATTATTGAATTTTAGATTTAATCAAAGCATGAAAAACAAAAAATTATATTTTATTAAACTTTTTTGTGCAGTGCATAAGTTACCAACTAGTTTATAGATATAAAAACAAAACCACGAAAATAATGATAAATTGGCTACAAATGTTTATTTAACCAAAAAGTTAAAAAAAAAAAAAAAAAAAAAAAAAAAAAAGACGAACATTATCTATATGTTACAGACTTACAGGCCACCCAACGTAGACGATGGGATAAAAGTGATGGAAGGTGCTTACATTACAAGCAAAGGCCCAACTAGCAACAACATCGACATGGGCAGTTGAATTACACTGCCTGAATTGAGCACCTTTACATTTGGTACATATTGATGTATTTGAAGGTGACTTAAGGTATTGTAAACACCTCATTTTGTTCCTTTATGACTCGAGCCCCTGTTTTCTAATGATGACATTACTTTGAGGCCCAAGGTTGATTTAGGGCTTAATCTTGTAAAATATTGACTTGAGGATTATTTATGGAAGAATAAAGCTACTTTTAGAAAAGAATGGCTGTAGGATACCCTAAGTGTGCATACACAAACACGTGTATGCGCACATGCATATGCACACTTGAAGCATGCATACGCATACTTAGGGTATGCATATGCATACCCTGAGTATAAGTACACATCTAGGGTTCCAAAAATTATGAAAGGAAAGCTTTTTTGGACATAAATTTGCGTAGAGCAAATCCCACATCTTCTGGGAGCTGCCCCACACCCCTATTTTACCACTATAAAAAGCCATAAAATGCACTTTTTTATGCGAACCTCAATCGACACGCTTTGAGACCCAACAAAAATATTGGAATACTTGCCCAAGAAAGCTAAAATTCAAATTTTTGATAGAAACTCTGACCCAACGTTTATAATCGAAATGCGAACCAAAGGTATAAGTATAACACCTTGACCCAATGATTATAATTGAATCACGAACCAAAGGTATAAAGTTTGAACGCCACAAGGAAAAATCTCTGATAAGTTCACAGTTCTTGAAGAACCAAAAGAAGAGTAAAGCCTCTCCTTTTCTGATTTTTATTCAATAATTTCTCTCTATTACAATGAGTGCATGCTATTTATAAGACATGACTGAAAATAGAAAATATAAAAAACGTACTAAATAATAAAACCCTAAATAAAAGTTGATTTGGTCTGAAATTAGCATATCCAAAATAGGAAAAATAGCTAAAAACGTTCTAAATAATAAAAGCCTAAAATTAAGGTAGATCTGGTCCAAAATTAGATGCTCCAGACTGGGAAAAATATCTATTAACTGATATGGAGCTGGAAAATCAATCAGTCATTAACCCACGTCATAAATCAAACCCAATTAAGCTATATCAGCCCTTAATAGCTTGAATTAAATTTATTACGCCTTCATCTTCCTTTGGGCCAAGCTTAGAATGTCCTGTGTTAGAATCAACCCAAATCTCTTGAATCAGCCCATTACGTGCTTCTTTGATCTTCTTGGATCTTGCTTTAGTAATAGGCCCAACTGGAACATGCAATGGATCCTTGAATGCTTGTTGATTCTCATCACTTTTCAAACAAGGATGAAATAAGACAAGATTAACTATAAAATAATGAATCAAAGAGGGAGTTTTTCACAAAATATTCTCAAGTCAAGTTTTAATTCTTTGGGACCTATTTTGGTCTTGGCCTTTGAGTTCTAAAGCTTACTAAACTTTTGATTTTGTTGTTGATTAGAATGTCTAAGGGGAATGGTCAAATCAAGCTCTAGAGAGTTCTTGTGTTGAGATAAAGGTTCAAACTTTAGCTCTTCACTTTTCTTTGTTTTGTTGTTTATTTTTACATTTTATTTGCTTTAATATATTCATGATAGTTTAGGTTCATGATAGGTTGTTAGATTCTTGTTTTATTTTGTTTTCTGTTATGTGTTGCAAGGTTTGAGTTTCTAGGCATGTATGTGTACACATGCTTTATGCATATTTATGCATACTCAAAGTGTGCGTACGCATACAGTTGGAATGCGCACGCATAACCTATGTATGCGCACGCACACTCGTGTTTAGAAACTCATATTCTCTTTTCTTTGTTTTTACTTGTCTTCTATCACATGTTTAGCCCTTGTATAGCTTATTTCCATATCTTTGAGTCCTAATCCACTGCTTTAACATGCTTTGTTTTGCTTATTTGTCTAGTTGATTGATTAGGGTTTTTGTTAGTTGAATGCAATAAACATGCATTTGAATATGAATATGCATTGATGCATAGGTGCTATGATGCAGTGAGGTTAATAAGGAAAGTCATGCATTTGAGTGCTTGAATATGAGTTATAGATAATATGCTTTAGTGGAATGCCATGAGATATGAATTGAGGCCTATGTTTAGTTTTATCTTGTTGATGTTACTGCCTTGTGATGCCATGATAGATGAATGCTAGGCTTGAGGATGATATGCCATGTTGATTGCTTTAGATGCATGTTAGAGTGTGTGCGTGTGTGTGTGTGTGTGAGTTTAGAATAACATGTTAAAAGACCCTTTAATGAGATTAAGATTTGGAACACAATGAGTGGAGGCCGACCCACAAGCTGGGTGGGGTTGGATGCCTTACACCTTCTCATCCCTATACCTAAACTCCGGACACGTGGCTCTGTCAAAGATCAGTCCTTCCACAAAGACGCTATATTTATGGTTCCTAAACCTAATCTAGATAGTGACTCCATTTACACCTTCGCCATGGTCCACCCTAGGCCAAGGCGTACTTTCCATGAGGAAACCACTCGTTGCGGGCGCTTGCACCCACAGTAATATGCACTTTGTTCTGTTGTGCTCTAATTGGGTTTTGCACCATCTTCTATTGTGCCTATTGGTGCATTTGGAGATAGCTTAGTGTAATTTTCACTTTGTTTGGTAATTGAGCTTTAATTTGGGTTTGGCACTTGAGGCATTTGTGAGTAATTGTTGTTGGAACACCCAACAATTGTGACATGAGATAAGTCTCACCGAGGGGGATATTTTTTTTTTTAGAACTTGTAATTGGTGGCTCAATTCATGCCTAGGAATAGAGGGGAATTTGATGAAATTTGGTGGTCTACAAATTTTGCCAAGGTGGAAATTTGTGACTCTTGTGTTTTGTATTAAGGTGACTGGAAATTCTTTTCTTACATTATAATTGTAATTTAAATTTAGATTATAGACACAAAAAGTTGCAAATGTTGTACACATTTGCAAAAAGTTGTAAATATTGTACACTTTTTGCAATTTTGTACAACATTTGCCACTTTTTGTGTCTACAATGTAAATTTACACTGCAAGGACAATGTAAACATATAAATGTCCTTAGATGAAATTCCTAATTAGATTTGATTTGAAAGATTGCTAGGTGGAATTTGAGTTATAGATTTGTTAGAAATTCTCTAAATCTTAATTTTATTTTTTATTTTTTTAATGAAATGAAAGGAGGGCCTATTCTTACTTAAAAAAAAGAGAGTAATTTCGGATTTTTTGCCCACTAAAAAAATTATTCCATATCCACCAAAGATTAAGCATTGAAATCCTTTCAATAAATAATAATGCAAAGGATTTTGTCACTTAGGTCCAGGGGTTCTCCCATATATAGAAATACTTTTAATTAGATTGAGATAGCCTTAAAAAGATTTTGTTATTTGTTTTTGCTCTTTGAGTATGCAAGCATCTTAGAATCTCTTTTGATATAGTGAATTCATCCTTTACTACTCAAGAACATAGACTATTGTTGAATCACATATAGATCATTGATGTTCTTTTTTATGTGGGCTTTGTTAGTTTTTAGTTTTCTTCATTCCAACAATGGAATTATTATTTGTAAGATCTTTCTAAAACCAATTTTCACAATCAATCTTTATGTGGAAGTACTTTGTAAAGACCCTTTCGACACTAGACTATATAGATAGCATCAGATGCCCTAGAATTGCAGTGTAATCTCTAGGGATTGTCTCCTCTCTTTTTTTTCTTTTTTCTTTTTTGTGGTAATCAGTAAAAGTGCAGATTAAAATGAACAATCTAACCAGTGCACTTTACCTCATGTACCGCCTCCAATTGCATATGTAGCCACATGTATGAAGTTTATTATGAGTTTATGGAATGGTGTTGAATTCATCGGGTCCAGAGAGGTCGCACAGTCGAGAGCTTTAACTTCAAGCTCGAGAAGAAGCAATGGTTCTGTTAAGTCTCCATTCTCTACCTCTGCTTTATATTTTCTTATTAAATTATTAGTTCTCTCTCTTGTTTGTATGATGATGGAGCAGATAAGAAGGTTTTCCCTCACTTCTATACACTGGGATTGTATCTACCGGTAGCGACGCTCATAGTCATGAATATGATATGCACATTCATAAATCATAAAGCTGTGAGATCCTATCTTTTCTATGTTATTTCATTCTCTTAGCTTGTTCATTTTTCATTGGGCTTACAAAAAGCCCCAAACAACATTTATCAAAAAGTCCAAAACCGATTCACACTGATCTGATCTGATGCCGGGTTTCACTTTCGGGCTTTCGGCTTGATTGGTCAGTTTCAGTGAATGGTTTTTTTTTTTTTTTTTTTTTTTTTAAATAGAGATTGTTGCATATTGCAGTTCGGTCTGAAAAACGGGGCAAGACAGACCGAACCACACTGCACTCACCTCTATTTGAGATTGAGAGGAATACAAGAAATTTTAGGTAATTAGCATAGGACCAAACAAGGCATGTACCTTCCGCCACCCCACAACTCCCTTTCTTTTATGTTCTTCCCAAAAAGATCAAACTATTCACCAAGCTTTGCACAGGTACGAAATAAAATTAATCAATTGCTTACATCATTCTGTGTCTGTCAATATTAGCTCCACTGCAAACAAGAACTATAAGTAGACAGCACAGCATATGTATGTTGACTATAAGAAATCCATCCATTGTCTAGTTGGTTTGTCACGTAGAAGTGGAACATGGAAAATTGTCACATTGTATAAATAGCAATGTTCCCATGAATGTAACCAAATATATAAGATTACAAACAAATACGGTCCTCAGCTTTCTAGATAATAAAAGTTGCTTGATAAGATAGTACAAGAACATTATAACTTGTATTGCACGCTAATGCGTCATAAACTAGCCAACTAAAATGTTCAAATTTGTTAATAAAGAAACCTCCCAAAAAGCCAAGTAAATGAATGGCAAATGTTTATTTATTGACCTGACTTTATCCTATCCTAGCAATTTCAATTGAAACAGGTTGTGCCTCACCTCTAGGATTTCTCTTCATCTGATTGAGAGCATGGTGGTCCAGGTACAGAATCGACAAAGAACTCCTCCACTGAAATGAGGTAAAGCAATTAGCATATGACCAGCAACACATGAAACACATCCAAATTTTAATTATGGAAATCATTGGAACTCAGGGTACACTTGATCCCATTAAATAATTGATATGTGGTACCGCTCATAAACAGAACTTGAAAGAGTATGTGAGGTACTCAGATATAGAATTTCTTTGTAATTAAAAGTACATCAACCTTGACCTAAATGCAAGCCAGGTCTGGTCAAACCATGTTGACACTTGATACTACCATAAAAGAGCTATCCTTTCCTTGCGTGGACACCCAATGGATATTTTAATGAATTAAATCACCTTTATGTAATGCTCAAGTTCTAGCTGATTATCATTTAGATGTCTGTGTTGTTGAAATGTATACTTTGCATCATGCTCTCCCATTACTAATCACCAGAATCAAAAACAATATCTACAATTTTCATTACCTATATCCTCTTGCTCAGGAGAATCAAGCAAAATTTCTGAGTCCGAGGGCAAAAAGGGGGAACCAGGGTAATTTCCCAAGGCTCCTAAATCTGCAAAAGAATTTTAAACATTAGCAAGAGCATGTCTGGAACAGGTTTTGACATAAACGCTATGCAGTATTGAAATCAATATGAAAATTTCTCCATCCAAAGCCCTTTATGACATATTAAAAGTTCTGAAAGGTTTCTTGCCATAATAACAAAATCTATATGATGCAGGACAATGAACTCTCAAGGCCCAAGGATAACATTTGTTTGGGGGAAAATAGAATAAAGAAGAGGGATAGAATTTAAGAATCAGCACCCAGAGTTCTCTTGTAATCAGTATCAAGCAATGAAAACAGAAAAATAGAACATGAGAATCAGCAGCTAGGGTTTATTGGAATCAGCACCAAGCATGGGAGAAGGATAGGAACCTAATAATCACCACCAACCACTGGAAGAAAGCTTCCAACCCAAATCTTATGCATCCCTGATCAATTGTCTACGATAGTGAATTTTGAGCCCTTTAAATAGAGTCCCCAAATTACATCAAGCATGAGGGGAAAAAAATACTCCTATTGAGAATACAGTGTATATGGAAATAAAAAACAAAATAGCAATCAAATCTCTCTAATAGCATCAATCAGAATTAATGAAATCCAAAAAATTAATCAGTCCAATCTAATGCCTGCACCAATTTTCCCGTCTAGGAGAAACTGGACCTTGCCAAGTATAGCTCATGGTAACACTAGATGGGTCATAGGCCTCCAATTGAGTGCGACTTAAAGATGCCACTGGCACATGCTTGGGCTTGTACCTTTTTTTTTCATTTTTTAAAATAGGTGGGGTGGATTCAAGGACTTGGATATTTTTAAGGTGGGTTGGATTGAGTTGAAGGACTGGTTCTTAATGTGTGGGGTCAGGGGTAAGCTTGGGTTTTGTATGGATTGGATCGCGCAATGGGCTAACTAGGCTGCTTGACTTTTTTTTTTAATAATGGATTAGGTCTTTAGCTTTAGAAAACCGAGCATCTTGAGTTTGTGACTTCAAGACATGTACCTGTAATAGGAAATTTCGGCAGGATATGGTGGCGATAGGCAAAGTGGCTCACCAGTGAGGGTGTTTGCAGCAGTACAAGGAGCCAGATTTCCTAGCGAGGCATTGGCACATGTATGAGGAAAAAGGGTGAGGTCAGCAGCCTGTGCAGGTTGTAACAATAGCAGCGTCAAACTCAACAGCAATTGGAGCTGTCTGGCTCAATGGCAGCTGGTGCAAATGGGTTTGATCCATGAATGGATTGGGGTCACTTTGAGTGGTCACAACTGTTAGGATATGTGCCTTTTAAATCCTATAGTATGATGCTATGTATGGCATTATGTTGTGATTAATAAAATTATTTTATTATTATTTAAAATAATGATTCCCTTCCTGTTTTTTTTTATCGTTGTAATCTTGGTTTTTGATTTAGGCCCCCATAGTACATTCCTAATGTACTCGGGTTGGCTGTTTTTAGTTTTTTAATAAAATTTTGGTTACTTATCCAAAAAAAAAAAAAAATGATAACATGAATATTTGAACATTGTGATAAAGTCCATGAGATGCATAGTATGTGATCATAGAAGATATAAGTCACAAGTTCTTTGTAAACTTAGAATTTTAGTTCGTAGCTGGTGATGAAATTGGGCATTTCATCTGCGAAAACTATAACATATCAACTAAAATGACTTTTCTTGATCATAGAAGTAGAGACTTCTAATTGATATGTTAAGACATATTGCATAGTATGTGATTTAGTCACAGAAGATATAAGTCACAAATTCTTTGTAAACTTAGAATTTTAGTTCGTAGTCGGTGATGAAATTGAGCATTTCATCTGCGAAAACTATAACATATCAATTAAGATGATTTGTTTTGATTATAGAAGTGGAGACTTCTAGTTGATATGTTGATATGTTTTAAGTTTCAAGATATATTGAACTAAACTGCTGTGAGATTTATTATTCTACTAACAACTGTCAAATTAATAATAAATCTCACGACTTCTATTTACATCAACTCTTAATCCTCAAAGAATTCATGAAGTGTAGATTGCTTGATATATCAGGAGTGAGATCTAAAGTTACGATAAAAAACTTAGTATGTTGGACAGTCACATTTAGTGTTGAAGGAACATATATTCTCAAGATGGAATTCATAATCTCTTAACGGAGATATAAAATATTCCCTTAAGATAAGTTTAATGGATTCGATTATTCAGAGTGTTAGGCCTAATCACTTTAGTAAGGAGTTACTAAATCATATATTTAAGAAATTGGATTTCATAAATATATGATGAATAACTTAAAAAATTAAACCAGGTACTCAAGGATTAAAATGTAGAGATCTTCAAAGTGGCAGTCAACATTCATGACTTTGTATTACTATAAATATTTTATGAATGGGTTATATGTATAATAAAGTCTTGAGATATGATTTATTAATAAGACCTAAAGTACAATTATATTATAATTAATGATAATTTTGGGCTTGTCAAGAGTTGACAGAAAAGCCCAAAACCCATTAGAGCTAATGTCTTATTTATTCCCTTTTGGTCCCACTCCAAGCCACATACTAAAGCCCAATTGGAATCGCCCAAAAGGCTAGCCCAATTAGATAATTAGTTATAAGGAGAGAAATCTATAGAATTTTGTATAGAAATAAAATGGTGTATATGTGAGTGTAAGCCACTCTCTTATTTTCCCTTAAACACATACATATAAACTAATTGAGAGACCACACTTCTTAGGCACAAGTGGAATTAGAGTGAAGATTAAGAGTGTTTCCAAGTATTTCTAGTCTTTGGTTTTGAATTTCACCGCACCAAAGTACGCTCTCTTGTCAAATGAAGTAGATCTGTGAAATAAACATGTTTGATTTTGTGCTAGCTGATTAGTGATATGAATGTGTGGCTAGGCTTGATGATTTGAGGTACTGTTGAGGCAGTTAGGGGGTTATGACGGGTTTTGGTGGAAGGAAATCAATGATGGGCATGATGAGGGATGGGTTTTGGTAGAAGGAAATCAATGATGGCCATGATGAGAGGTAGTTTTTCATGGATTTGCAGTGAGAGGGTGGCCAAGTCAAGGTGGCTATGGTGGGTTAATTTGGGGGCTTCACAGAGGCTATGGAGTTGATCAAAGGTGTGGAAATGTGTTACAAACCCATGGATAGAACTCACCCTTAAAAACTGACTTGCAAGTGGAGGGTGCCCAAGAGCTTATATACACATATTTAAGTTTACACTTAAGCAATGTGGGACACTAGGATCATAACATACCATCATACTCCGCAGCCAACGTCCAACGATGGCTCACTCTAGCAACATTGACCCAATGGTAGCCCTCTTTTTTGGTAGCTCTACTCACCCATCAGTAATTTTAATCTAGCCTCTAGGTTGCCCTCTCTAGGATTCAACCACAAAACCACAACTCATTTGATCCCATACTCAATGAGCTACACCCAATTACTTGGGGTGGTGGTTGGTTCTGATACCAAATGTTACAAACTCATGGATAGAACTCACACTTGAAAACCGGCTTGCAAGAGGAGTGTCCAAGAGTTTATATACACATGTTTAAGTTTACACTTAAGCAACTAGGATTATAACAAAATGGGTCAATTGTTGTAAGCTATGGTGTCTTGGCTGTTGGTGTTAGGGAGGCAGTTGTTGATGGATCAATGTTTGCTACGATACAAAAACTGATGCAAGACAATAAACTTTCACGTGGAACTTTTTTTTTGGGGGGGTGGGGTGTGTGTGTGAAGAGAGAGAACAAAATAAAGGGATAAAAATTATCACCAAAGGCTTGCTTGGAATCAACATCATGAGATGAAAACCAAAAAATCACCACCTAGGGTAGCTTGGATACAGCACCAAGCACTAGAAGAAAACTTCTAACCATAATTTTATAAATCCATGATCAACTGTCAACAACAGTAAATGTTTGGCCTTTAAAATAAGATCCCTAATTACACCATTCATGGAAAGAAAAAATTTTCAAAATGAAATTACGTCACATATTAAAATAAAAAACAAATAGCAATCAAATTTCTCTAATTGCATCAATCAGTAGCTTAAGTTTTTGAGACCATCGATACTTTATCCTATCTAATAGCATCAATCAATTTCAATCAGCATCAATCACAATCATTCAGGCCTAACAAAATCAATTAGCATTAATAGGTGCAATCTGGAGTTTGCATGACATTATGTGATTTTGAAAGATGTTACATAATTACCAAGTAGCCAGAAGAATTGTGCAAAATTTTGTCTCAATTAATAACAAAATGACTTTATGCTACTCAGAAAAAGAAGAGAGTAACAAATAGTTCATATTAATTCAATAACCTCTACATTTTAATATGTAAACCTGTTTTTTTTATTGAGAAACTTCATTGCATTCCTCTTTTTTATTAATTTTATTTATTTATGTGAATATTCTTTTTACCTTGTGTGCGCAAGCATTAAAAGACATAAATATCTGCTATAGCAGTAATGCATTCAACCATTGGCAATTTTTGCAAAAGATACGAGAAACTTCATTGCATTCCTCTTTTTATTTAATTTTATTTATTTATGTGAATATTCTTTTTATTTAATTTTATTTATTTATGTGAATATTCTTTGTACCTTGTGTATGCAACCATTAAAAGATATAAATATCTACTATAGCAGTAATACATTCAACCATAGGAATTTTTCCACAAGATATTATCTCTTAGCTAATAAAGATGAACTACAAATTACCTCCTAAGTTCGACAAATCTGCTGTTAGATCTGATAGACTGAAATTCCACTGAATCTGATCTAGTGACCTGGAATTTCCAGGGCCATCTGGTGCTAGTTGCAATCCTACTGAAGTTGCCACATCTGATGTAAATGCTGTATCAAGTGCCGATGTTTCTACCCCCATTCCTGATATTTCTGATGCAGTAAAGGGGAAATGGCCACTGGAGGCCACTGATCCAGGACTCACAGGCATCTCTGACATGGATGACATGGTGCTGTTTGGTGGAATAATAGGAGCCACATCAGCAGCACTGTTCTCCATCACCATACTGCAACAAGGACAAAAGCAGCTACCATTAGTGGAACTTATATCATGCAAAATGCTTATCTAGAAAGAAGGAAGATTGAGATTAAGTCTTCATTGTCTAATAAGATTTGATATGGACAGGCCAATATCATCCAAGCACAATATGTTCGTGACCAATGTAATTTTAAACGGAAGTGTGAAACCTTTTTAATTGGGTTGTTGTTTCAGCTAAAAACTTAACATCAAAATGGATATGTACTCCAAACATGTCTATTTTCCCCGAAAAAACTCTCACACAAACTCATCATTGCATGAACATGCAACTCATAGTTTATTAATCAAACCATTAGAAATTTCATAGAATTGATGTAATAATATTCATAGACAAGGAACACAAATAAATTGAAATACAAAGACCAACGATAATAAGTACTGTTAATTGAATAGGTAATCAATGATGAATTGTCATGAAGCTCGAAGTTCTCACTCATTCCCAGAATTCATCCGAATGGGATGAAAATTGCTTGGTGCAGGGACTCCATTAACCACATGACAGCTTGATATTCCACAACCCATTGGATCCAGATGGGGTTGACCTGCTGCTGGAAATGAAGGTTGCTGTAGTACGGGGTATCCCATAGGCAAGTTATTAACTGCACTGCAAACAAGTGGTGTTGAATAACTATAACAACAATAATACAAGAAAACCACATAACATATTACAGTTGACTCTTGGCCTTGATCAGAACCTTTAGCCACCACCGTCTTTCCATTAATTAAAATACTCCTATGAAACCATCAAGGAACCACATTTTCAAGGGCAAAGTAAGTTTTTACCCAAAACTCTAATGAAGCAAAAAGAAACCCCAGTGGCAATTCTTGTTTATCAACCAGAGATTCAAGGGGAAAAAATAAAGGAAAGCAGACATTACAATACAATGTTTCCTGACAGGAATTATGTTTTCAAAAATAGCATGCAGAGGATAAGAATTAACAAAAGCATCTTACAACAAACTTATTTAAGGAAATGTTATTAGATAGTCATCAACTTATATTTCATTAGTAAGTGGAAATGCAGAAATAGCTTCTGAAATATCACTGTTTACTCTTGCATTAATATAACAGGGTAATTTGTGCTCTTAAACAACCATATCACTGTAAGGTAAGAATTTACCGGGCATGGGATGTATCCCATTCTGTATAGGGGCCAAAGGAACCTTTGGAGGTACAGGATACTTCATCAGGTGATACTGATGCTCAAGCAGATGGTTGAAGAGGAGAATTTGTTTTTTCAATTTTAGCCGTATGTAATAGGCCCTGAAGAAATCAGCATTTTCTTCTTCCAACTTCTGCCATACTGAATGAAATAGATAATGATTAAAGGGATGATGATTTATTGTGGGGTCCACCTAATAAAAAATTTGTATGAATTGATAAGATGACTAAAAATAGTACTGAAGTGACAAGTGAAATTCAAAAAGTTAGCTTTATTGGATTTACACCTTATAAAATTGGTAAAAAATCTGACATAAAGCAAAAAAAATTGACATAAAGGTGTTTCTTAAGTGAATTGACATAGTACTGAAGTGACTATGGTGCTGCTTAAGATGTAAAAATAATGATAATACTTTTTAATTACTTTGTAGGTCAGATTCTTATTTCAAAAAATAAAGCCATAAAGTGAGAACAATATTTCTAATTTTTTGTCATAACAATATTACCAATTTTCCAATTCATTAACTCACACCCCACTTATTATTATTATTATTATTTTTTTAAATGTAGTAGCAACCCAAAACAAAATTATAGCTCTTCCACTGAAGATAACAAATCAAAAATCCTTGATTATGATAATTTTTTTTATAACCAAACACTGCTATAATAAAATTATTTATATAACATATAAAAACAAGTCACAGACTTGTAGAGAGGATTCATGCTGCCTACCCAGAGTTGTAAATCCAGGATCTATCCTTGCACGATTCAAGAGGGTTTTAACCACCTCATCTCTATTCATATATAATTGTAGACACCGCTCTATTAGATTCTGAACCTACAATGGCCATTTGCAGAATTTATCAACACAAAGACGAGAAATAGATTAGTTGAGATCCATTTCAAATATAATTTGAATAGACAAAAATATGAAAAGAAAAAAACAGATAAATACTAGGAATAGATTGTCTTACAAGTTCAATATCTTGGCGAGAAACTTTTTTGCTATCATTGCTTGAAGCAGATACTGAACCTGAATCTGTTACAGGAGCCTCAGTTGTGTGGTTCAGTTGGTCAACTTGGGACTCATGAGAGACTTGCGTTGAGGCTTGTATTTCTTGCGTGCTCTGTGGATCCATAGAAGTGCTTTTCATTTTAGTGACAAGATATCTCGAGTGCTACTACTAACAAAACCTAAGGAACAGACACGCACCACTATTGGGGTTGAAAAGCAAAGTTCTCTATTTTGATTTTTGCAAGATGAAGTTTATTGAGTTTACTTTCCCAGAATTAGTAAGTAAAAACTGCTTGCCATTAATTTCTGACCAACCATTATAAGTATGCGCAAAAAGTATCCGTCTTAATTGAATTTTGCAAATATATTAATAAAAAATTATGATTAATATCCAACTCATCTAAGTTATTATGTAGTCCATTTACATTTTCTTTTGTATTTAATAAAGTTCTATTGAACATAAAAGGAGAAAGCCCTAGTATACAAGAGCAAAACAACAAACTAAGGCTTGAAAATAATTTTATATCAACCACATCTAGTAACAAAAGGAGCACCAAATCATGTGTGTGCTCCACATGGTTTATTGAAGCACCCAGATTGTGTGGATTTGCAATAAATTGTGCAGTGTAATGAGTCTTACTCCAAGCATATACTAGGTTGATTTGGGTTATATACGCAAGTACAGATAGCTTCAATTGTGGTTAGCCCTTTTAAGGTATGGCACAAATGTAGTTGCCACTTTCCCAAGTGACAAATGGTATCAGAGCCAACAAATGTTATCAAAACCAACCTAGTAATGCAAGTCATTTTGGAATATAACACAAATATGGTAGCACCCATGGTAATTAATATTAGATGATACATGATATATGAATCTTCTAATATGCATGCAAAATTATGAGATTGAACCAGATTGTGAATCCCACCAACTAAATAATATAGCTTTTAATACACGATATATGAATCTTCTAATATGCATGCAAAATTATGAGATTGAACCAGATTGTGGAGCCCACCAACTAAATAATATAGCTTTTAATTTGTTTCTAAGGAGAATAGGCTATCAATGATGGAGATGATGTTTAAATATTACAAAAATGATGCTAACATTGATTTGGATTATGGAGATGAAGATTATTGGACAAAATGTTGAATCTAATGAGAAAGAAAAAGAATATTATTCTACATTATATATTATTACTTTTAAAGTGTAAATAATTTGAATGTAGATGTTATATATATATATATATATATATATATTTCCAATTACCTTATTTAGTAAGATTTGTTATATATAATTGCATAAATGATTATAAAATAAATTATTAATTGAATATAATGTATACCCATTTCCTAACAATGTATATTAATATCTGGTCATAGATCAGGGTATGGCTCTAGCCTTTGTGATGCAGGAGGCAATGAGAAGGATTTATTATATTTTATTTTATTTTATGTATCAAGGGAAATTCTGTAATTTCCTAATATTCAGGAATGGGCTGTGCTATAGTCCACTGGGCCTTACTTTAGTTTTATTTTAAGTTTGGTTATTTAGTCAAGCTTAGTAGTAGAAGCCTAAGGAGTCCAAGTCCAAGTCTTATTAGGGTTTTAAGAAATCCTAGTTCAACTAGGATTAGGTATTAGTTTTCCACTTAAAGAGTTGTAGTACTTTCTATTGAGTTGGTTAATGATTAATGTTTTCTAAATTTAAGACCTATGAAGCTTTCTTTTAGGGTTTGTGTGATGCAACCTTCTCCGAGGTGTGATGCCAAGGAACCCTAGGTGTGATGCTTAGGAAGTCTATGCGTGGTGCCTAGAATTTATCTATTTTCTTTAATTTTACTACTCACAATTACTGTTCACATCACTGTTTACAGCAACCCAAATCTTGATTTTCGCCTTTGTTTTCATTCCCAAACCCTACTAATCCTTGTTCCCTTTTTAAACCTATATTCCCTATTATTTCTAGTCTATTCCCCACCAGAACCTAACCCTAATTCTTCAAAACCCAAGCTATACCAGATCTGCCCCTGGTGTTCTAAATCAGATTTTGTTGTTCCCCTTTGTCCTACATCACTTTGTGTACATTCAATGACGCAAAATGAACTTGGCAATCCACCAATTTCTTCTCTTTAGATATGGATGAATGGAAGAGGATAAAGAACCATTTCTTTCGCTTATTCATACTTTTTTTTTTAACTCTAAGAGGGACTTTGAAGTTTGAAGCGTAGATTGAGTTATTGTGGAACTAAATTTATATTTCATCAGAAACACATAAAAAGTCATTTTGAACAGAGCAAAAGGGAAGGGAGTTGGCAAAACCATTCAGCAAAAAGAGAGAGAAATAGTAATGGTTGTGCTTTGATTGTTCTTCTAAAGGCCTTCTTTTTCTTGCCATCATTAGCAACCCATTTTGAACTATCTTTTCAAATGCATTAAATCATTAACATTCAAGAGGGGGAGAGAGAGTACATGGAATGAAAATGGATTTTAAAGGACCCTTTATGTGGGTTTGATATGTTGCTGAACTTCCCCATCTGGTTGGGCTTCTCACTTCCTATGCTTCATCATTTTGGTGTTCTTGGTGGAACAATATCAAGGAAGTAGCATTCTTGCAGATTTGAGGTAAGACTTAGTTTCCTTTTTATGTTTTCCCTTTTTTTTTAATCAAGTTCTTTTTTATTTGACCGGTCAAATTAATCCAATGAAAAAAAAGCAAAAGAAGCAATATGCGTGCAAGTTCTGCAATAAGAGGTACCAATGTGGGAAGGCCTTTGGTAGTCACATCAGGATCCACATGAATTACAATTCAATTGAAGAGGAAGAGGTGGAAGCTAATTCTAATGTGGTGAAGTTTCCAAAGGAGCAGGACAGATTCAGGGTGGCAAAGGCTTTCAATCATTGGAAGCTCTCTGTGGTCAACGGTTATAATCTTTATAATTTAAAAAAAAAAAGGAATTTTTTTGTTGACAATAGAAGGTCAGGACTAATCTCTTTGGTTTTGGTTTATCACAAACTGCAAAGGGAGGGGCACGGCAGGCGGGCGGGCGGGCGCGGGGGGGGGGGGGGGGGGGGGGGGTGGTGGGGTGTTGTTGTTTGGGGGGCTTCTTTTTTATAAAAGGTTGAGGGGGAGTGTCATTTCTTGAAACCTCAAGGGAGGTAGTTGTCATTTTCCTTTATAATTTTTTATGAATTTGATAGAGCATTCATGTATTGTATGATACACAATACATAAAAATAAAAAATCGATTCTATAGCAACATCAAATCATTCGCTACAATTTATCATAAATAAGTAAATAAGTCTCATGGATGATTATCTGTGGTTAAAAATGTATGCATCACTTGTTAGAAGTGAAATGGTACTAACATAATTTTAAAACATGATCTGAACAAACATGTAGCGAATATTACATTTGCGAATGCAGTACAAAAAGAAGGGGGGGGGGGGGGGGGGTTGGGGCTTGGAATGTTGTGTGGTGAAGTTCAGGTTTTAGCAATATGATTGCATGGCAAATTGACAAATCAAAACTAGACAAAAGAAGAAACTCTAAAGAAAAAATAAGAAAGAGATTTGCATGCTAGTTCCAAAGATGAAAATTGTGAAGTAGTCTATCAGCAGAACCTGTATAGTCTTCATATCAGCTGAATGCAAGCTGACCATATCTTCTCAGATAGCTCAGGTATTCGCCGACCGAAGATAAGGTTTGTCTATACCAAGGTCAAAATGTTGGCACATATACTTAAATTTTGGATATGAGGCAGTTTTCACCTGGAACAAGAAGATTCGTTACAGAATCACAAGTGATGGTGAACACACTAAACCCTTCGCAGTGAAAATAGAAATTATCATGATTTTAACCATGTAGATTGTACATGGTGCAATCATTTCGTATAGTTCTCCAATCTCTTAGCCGTCGCCCTATTTTAGATTATAGGTTCTATGGGTATGATTAACAATGATAAACTTGAAAATTATGATGTCTTTTATTTACTATCTGGTCAGCTGAAAAGGTGTAAAACATTTTTCTGCCACTCAAAAACATGCATACACATAAATCAGGTCAAATAGAAAATGTATAATTTAGTAATAAACTCAAACAACTCTGCTAACCATGCAATGCTCTGATATTCAGAAATTAACTCAAAATTTTAAAAATAAAAATAAAAGGTTAGTTATCTCCATTGGACCAACATTGGCACCACTTTCATGGCAATGCCCAATTATGCTAAAATTTATTGCCACGCTAACAAGCACATAGTTCCCAGTAGATTTCTACCCTCACTAACACAGTAACTCTAATCAACATTAATGCTCTGCAAATTGTTAAGCAAAGAACATCCAAATAAGTCTCTTCAGGAAAATTTAGTTTTTCTAATCCAACAAACAGAAAATGGAAGAATAAAAATAAAAATAAATCCAAACTTCAACTAGAAAAATGCCTTCCCCATTTTACTTCTATAATCAAGTTAAATGTTACCTAAGAATTTCCTTAGTCCCTACATCATTATGTTTTTAGTTCAAATATCAAAACTGTAATTTTGTACATCTCAACCACAAACAAGAAAATAAAAATCATAAAAATGAAAAAATCAACCAGATCTCCATGAAAATTTTACTATTTACACATCACACACTTGCATAACAATGAAACATACTTATTAAATCAATTAAGTAACTAATTAAGAGTATTAAATACCACAGATATATAAACTCAAACTGCCAAAACAGAACTGAAAACTAAAGGGCAAGAAAGTAAAAGAAAAATAAATAAAGATCTTGCAAATATTACCTTAATTTCGACAAATTATAGGAACCCAGCTGAATATTCAAAAGAATAACAAGTACCCAAAAAATAAAAGCTCCTAGAATTTACAAAAGAGGACAACTTGGAACTCAAAGCATATAGTTTTAACTGAGAGTTCAAGTAGTAGTGCTTAACAAAAGGCTCCATTGAACCTTAAATGCACTAAGGTATATCATAGTTCTTCTGAGAAAACTGAACTTGTTGCGAGGGTTGCTGTGAAATTATTGAAAGTTTGAGAGAGAGAGAGAAACTGCGAAAGTGAAGCAGAGAGGGAATGAAAGAGTAGAGAAAAAAATCTCACCAAACTGGGACAGACTTTTGCTTAGCTTTTATACTTTCCACACAGTTCAATCTAAAATCTAAAACTAAAAGTTGGCTTTTGCTTTAATTTAATTTTCGTGCTTTTAAGTTTTAAAATTTTTATTTTGACCCTATATATTTTGATTTTATTTGTAGATTGACCATACCCGTTTATTTTTATCTCATTGGCATCAAGTATTGTAAAATGACATCAAGGCCAAATCTGACCCCAAATTGCATTTTTGCTACAATATTTGTGCAAATATATATAAGTATTATTGTTGTGAATTTCTTTTTTCTTTTTTTCTTTCTTTGCATCTCCCGAGATAAATGTAAAGAGTGGATAATAGTTACAATATGTGCAGAGAAAGAAACAATTTAAAAAATAAATAAATTTTGATTTTTTTTTAAGTAGAGTTTAGAATAAATAATTTTATATGAATGTTTTGAAAAGTAGTTAGGTAAAATAAAAATAGTAAGTTCTTATGTTAAAATAGATAGCAATTTTCATGAACTAATGTAAATACTTTTACCGACTTTCCATAATATTTTTTTCTACCTAAATCAATGAAATCTCATTTTAGAGCTAATATTTCATAAAATAGTTAAATATCAATGACAATTTTTTTAGTTTTGTGGAACAACTTTTTTGCCCTAAGCTAGTTTGAAGGAATCTTATTTAACCCATTTGTGGTGGGCCTTTTTGTGCTGTTGGGCTTTGGTCCCTTCTAAGGTAAGAGAGTTGGGGCTGGCCTAAATGAAACTCACTTTAGGCTAGTTTGTGCATAAGTCAAGCCATCCCAATATGGACTTGTCCTGGCAAAGGTATTAAATGTATGGCGTGCCCACAGTAGAAATAACTATTATAAATGTTCTAGCAGGAATACGATATGGCAGAATAACTATGATACTAAAAAAATAACATTAACACCTAAATAAGGGAAAGTGGCCTAATAAAGTTATGGCAGAATAGTACAATAGTAAACATAACGCTATAGCAGACAGTTTAATAACTAAATGGTAAACTAATCACCCAACAAGCATAAAAGAAAAACTTATCTGCCAGAAAAGTAACCTTAGCTTCTTAGCAAATGGAAGCCCAAGAAGGGAACCGATCCCCAATGTGAGTAACCTCAAAGAAGGCTTCTATCACAGAAGTTATGCACTTTGGAAAAATGGCCTAATGGTTTAAGTTCTAATCCTCAATCTCTCAGAGAGTGGGTCTGTCAAGAGAGAGAGAAAAAAATGTAGTATATTGATGCATGCCTCTATTCCTACCACTCATGTCTCTCTAGTTTTTGTATTTTCTTTTCTTTTCTCTCTTTTCTTTCTTGTTCTACCTCTTCTTCTTTTTGTTCCTTCCGTCCCCCTTTACTATTCACAACTACCGCTTTTTATACTATCTGTCATGGTGGGATTTACCATTTTACCCATTAAATGCAATTGCCTCATTACGGGTGTCCTTCCAAGATTGCCCATTGGCCTACTAGCTGCTCAACCACTACCATTGCCCTGAATGTGTTGGTTGCACCACTCTCCATTCCTATACAAAATTGCTTGTTTTGTTTCTTACCTCTCTCTGTTTTTCACTTCCCTTAACTGGATAAGGATCAAACCTCTCTATTACCTACCTCTATGGCATGCATCAAGTGATCCAAACCCACATTTACCTCTTTTGGGTGAGATGTCATCCCAACAGGATATCTCTCCCTAAAGAAGTTTGAACGGGAACCTCAAAATAGACCCCTTCTTTCTCTCCACCACCAAACCATACCCTTTGAATACATTGACCTGTGGCCCACCTCCCATGTATTGGCTGGGTACAAGTAGATGTTGCCTTGGTCATTTGTGCATACTCCACTCCATCTAAATTTGTTTCTTTCTATCCTTCACACCATTTCTGCTGCCTCCGTGTTTGTTTGATTCTACTGTACGTTCTGGTTGGTGTTTATCTCTTGTGGTGTAAAGGAAGTGTGGGCTTTTGGGCTCATGTTCCCTGCCTTTTATCCCTTTTTTGGACTGGGCGTTGCTTAGGCAAAGGTCTTTATCTTCCTACCGAGCCCACGTTTTTCTTTCTTATGTCCGTGGGCCTCTTAGCTATTGATCTTGCCATATCACTTCATCATGCCTGCTATAGCTTTACCCTTCCTTTTACTTCGTGTTATCCCGTGAACTTGTCCACTAACGTTCCTATCGTGCCAACCTACTTCTTTGTCAATCTTTTGTCCAGGGCTTCCTAGGCCCACTTTTTACATCTTTACCTCTTTTGGGTTTTGTTGGCCAACATTCTTGCTATGCCAGCCGATTTCATTATTTCATTCCTTAGGCTTCCTTAACCCGTTACTTTCTCTTTACCTTTTTTACTCCCATAGGCTGTTTGCTAGATCCTTTGGGCTTCCTCGACTCAATTACCATATCATTACCTCTTATTACTTCTTGAGCTTATTGGCCTTTTAGGCCGGCCCTTTAGTTTACTAATTTATTTCTCGAGCTTCCTTGGCTCATTTACCCTTTCTTTACTTTTTTTATTCCCATGAGCTTACTACTTTATTCTTTGGGCTTCCTCAACCCGTTTACATAATCTTTACCTCTTTTTTTATTGTTGTGAGCTTGCTAGCCATCAATTCTACCATTTCAGCTTGCTGGGCTTGTTTCCTTATTCCTTTACTATTTTCCTTTTCTCACATTTTCTATATTGTTGAGCTTCTTCTACTGTTGGGCCCTTTGTCAAAAGTGGGCATCAACACCATTATGCAATGATTAATAAAATTGTCCATAGACACTAGTTAAATAAGACATATGACTCTTTAAACAAGTTATGCTACTAAAAATACACACGAATGATTTTACAAATTGCCACATAATGAATTAAAAAAAAAAAAAATTACTCAACCTGGTTTTATGGTGAATCCCCCCTCCCCCCTTCTTAATTTGTAATTGAAGATTTATAAACTTCAGATGTTTTACAAAAGCTAGGGTTGGTAGTATATTTCAAACAACAATTTTCAGTGTTTAAACAACATTACATATATTTTCATACAGTTTTTCACTCACACGTATTTTCAAAAAATACAAATAACATTACTAAAACAATATTACCAAACACCCCCTAAGTTACAAACCTCTTGAACAATATATATATATATATATATATATAAAGAGGTACACTCAGCATTAGTCATATTACTAACGAAATTGGACAAATGGAACCCTTATAAAAGTGGAATCAAACATAAAGGATCCAAATGAAAAAGCCAAAATAAAGCTAATATAAAATATAAAAAAAAAGGAAAAAAGTGTACTTTAGATTCCGACCAGGCTTGGAGTTGAGCTGCAGCTTGGGCATGAACTTGGGCTTCGGCTAGATGGGGCTGTTTGTTCTGAAGCGTTGGACTTTTATTTGAGTCATCACGAGGCTTACGTGATCCTAATCCACAAGCACACAACTACAAAATTTTGAATTAATGTTATCTTGTTTCTTTCTTTTTTCGATTACTACAGTACAAGTACAACCCATTGTGACTGATTAAAACTTTTTATTGAAATTGAATTTTGAATTATGCTGATTTTGTCTTTATTGAGGTTTTTATTTTGCTACAAAAATTAGAGTTGTGCCGGTACACTATTCCGCAAAATATCCTATGGCTTTCATATCTGTCATTTTATTGGAAAACAATTTTTTTTGTCTTTACTTATTTTGCTTCACTTTCAATGTTAGCGCTGGTATTGGACCTTGGTGTTAAAAAATTATATTGTTATTTTTAATACCACCAAATATCAAAATGTGGCTATATTGATGGAACTAAAACCATATTTTTTTATTTCATAGCTACAGTGCACTGCTACTTTTGGCTGTGCACTATAGCTCAAATGTATAAAAAAAAATATTATTAAATTGTTGTGTTCACCTTACTTTTTAATAATAAAAAAAATCTCTTTTGGTTATGTTCACATTGCTTTTTAATGATTTTTTTATATTATTTTAATCAAATAGCTAAAAATATAGATTCATTAATGTTGAGTGTATTGTAAAGTAAAAAAGTAAAATAGATAAAGTAGCATTTTGTGGAGTCATATTGCTAAATTTATGGCTCCACCAACATGGATGCTCTCTTATCAAAAACAATGTTAATAAAAAATTAAGTAAATCCAGCACCAAAAGAAACCCAATAAATTCTACATAGAAATGGGGAAAAATTCCATATCATCTTGTTTTTTTTGTATTAAGAGGAGAAATACATCATTTCAATTCAGATTTTATTGAAGCTTAAGTTTGTTAAATCCAATGGATAGTATAATTTTATTTTTTAAAGAACATTTCATAACTTAACGGATTCTTTAATGAATGGAAATAGAATACATAATTTTGAAATATGGATCAGTAGGGCCTCAGATGATCCAATCTACATTCAAAAATGGGAAATTGCCAGTGATCAAAAGATTCAAGTAAAGGATTTAGTGAAGACTTCGGATAAGCATGAAGGCATCTCGATAGAGACAATATCCCTTTAGGATACGTTGCTAGCAGAGGCAATGTATTCATGTGGTGGAAAAAGTGAAAATCTGCAAGAAGTGCTCCGCACTGATCTCACTTTTCAGGACAGAGAATTTACAGACCTTCCTTTTCATATTAAATTACTTCTTCATAATTTACAGGAAGCCTTCACCCTTAGACAAAAACCCTTATTCCAAAAGACCCTTAAGGCTTTGGAATTACATCTTGTTAGCACCAGTGCATTTATTGAAGCACTTGGTTGTCAACTCCCTAGCAAGGAGGATGGAGATTCAAGCTCCCCAAAGACAAAATCACAGTCTCTAAAAAGATATCTTATAGGAACAAGCTTTTCAAAGCTCCACCCTAAGATTCAGCAAAAAACGAGACTTGCCATTGAACCTTACCCCCTGAAATCCAACAGAATATACTAACTCATAGAGCCCTAACAAGTTCTTATGACAAATGGATGTATCTCTTTAAAGTTTTAGTCTCTACAACATTTATCAGGACAGACATGATAGACGATGTATGGCTATCTCATAAAGCCACATGGTATGAAAGTTTTGGAGAAATAGAAAGAGTTTATGATGGAGAAAATCCCTACCTGGGATTGCTTATCAATACTGAGACAGAGGATCCACTAATTTGTGACCCTTCATGGTTATCTGAAATGCTAGAAGCAGGGTTTATCAGCAAGTCAATCCTTACCTCTGCCACTCAAATTAGTTTATTTCCTAAAGTCATCCAAGAAGCAGTTGCACAGATTGGAGGACTTAATTGTATGAAGCTTACTATCTAGAGTACTCTCCCAGCTTGGGACACTAGTTACTATATGGAAGCCCGGCCAACACATATTTTGGTTCTTATAAGTGATTTCAGTTGTAGCCCCAATTTCTACTGGTACACTAGGGAGACTTATCTATCGCTTGATGATCCATATGATCTAGCACAAGAATGGTCTAATTTTATGAGCAACAAGATTTATGATGTACAGAAAGAGTTAGATCATGACTTCCATTTATATGGCTACACCAACAGGATAGCTGTATATGGACCAAGACCTTCAGCAAGAAGGCTTATTGGGAAAAGAAAGATCACTAAAGACCACAGAATAATGACAAAGAATCGTGCTTCTACCTTTCTTCCTATAGTATGTTGTACTCTATGTGAAAATTATGGAGCACTCCATGAGCATGAAGCCAACTCTGACTCTGATCCGTTAAATTATGATAATTACGCGGATACAAATTGACGGACAGACATGCCAAGTAAGACAGAATGCTCTCCACCATTCACCAGCACGCGCGAATTGCTTCCAAATAGATTCAGACAATTCAGAAAGATACAGACATATTTTCATAACTGTTCACTAGCATGCACTCCTCAACAGATTCCTAGACAGAATACTATTCATGAATAGTAAAACTTTTACTGCTCTTTTCCAAATGAGAATTCTACAAGCTTCCATTGACAAATTAACTTGAGTTAACTTTACCTACTCATGTTACTTTCGAAGACATACCATGGTTTATTTCATCTATAACAGGACAGACTCCAAAGACAGAAGACAAGTTCTAGTTCTCAAGTTTAAGGTTCAAATTTTAGGTTCCAATTCTCAAGCTCAAAATTAAGGACCAAACTCCAGAAAGAAGATAGCTCTCTCCCTCTCCCTTAGAAAGACTTTTGTAATCCTTCCTCTCTTGTAATCTTGTAACCCTTCCCTTCAGACAGATATAATCTTCTAACCTTATAGTTTCAAAGACAGATTTTACTTTGTAATCTTGTAACTCTTTAGACAGTTTTATTTTCAAAGCTTGTATCAAAGACAAAAGTTTTTTATTCAAGTAAGATTTTACTAATTTCTGTTTTCATATTCTATATTCCGTTTTAACTTATTTTGAATATATCTATTTTGCTATTTTCTTCTTTATCATCTATTTTATCATTGTTTATACTTTCATATTACTGCTGTTCTCTCTCCTGGGTAGTTACTGGGCAATTGAACGGTTGGTGGGATCACTATTTAAATAATGATGACAGACGTAAGATATTGATAACTGTTAAAAGAGAAACAGATGAAAGTGTTATAATGACAGATAGAAAGCTTCACAAGATGCAGTTAATACTTTAATCTTTACCATAACTAAAAATTTTGTTGGAGATCCTAATCAATATAAAGAAAGAGCTTCAGATGTTTTAATTAATTTAAGATGTCCAGAACTTTCAGACTTTAGTTGGTATAAAGGCATTTTTATTTCAAAAATTTTAAGTAGAAATGATTGTCAACAATCTTACTGGAAAGAAAAATTTATTGCTGGTTTACCTTATTTCTTTGCTAAAAAATTTAGACTTGATGTAGCTAATAATGATAGAACTATAAACTATCCTAGCTTAACATATGGTGACATAATATCCTCAATCAATAGAATAGGTCTATGGCTGTGTAATGACCTAAGACTAAAAAATCAGATAGAGAAAGAAAAAAGATATTCTAAAAAGGAGTTAGGAACTTTTTGTGAACTATTGAAAGAACTTACTCTTTATTTAATGAGTATGAAACAATTCAGTTATTTTCAGCAGACTCAATTAATCGACATATAGCAAAATATGCCTTTTTACATGTTGGTTTAGTTCAAGTAGCTATAAAACCATTAACAGGAGAAGCTTTAAACACAAGTGTTTTACTTTGTTTAAGAGATGACAGACATTTAAGATTTAATGACTCATTTGCTGAAAGAAATTGCCATATTTAAGGACATGAGTACTGATGAACCAATAACAGACAATGACGAGATTACTACAAATCCAAAGGTAGTTGATGCTATAATCTCTACCCAGTAGCACTTAAGTATATAAATATTATTTTCAAAGATAATTATATATCTCTTTTCAAAAAGTTTATTTAAAGTTTGTTTTTAGAAAGATTTTATGCTAAGATTTGCTCAATTTAAGTCCTTCTCAGATCTTCTCTAAAATATTTAAGTCTCTCTCAGGAATAGACAGCCTTCTGAAAGAACCCTTTAAATAAACTCCCTCAACAGCATTTGAAGCTACACTACCCAAATTTGATTGTTAGTTGCATGAAGGCCTTCAGCTAAGGCGTACTTGCACTATATTAATTTGTTAATTTTAAAATTAACGGTCAATTGCCTGGCAAGCAAGATAGCCATCCTAAGGCTAAAACCTCAGACCGAATTTCGCTAGAACATAAATCTTCAATGAAGATTTCAGATAGAGCATGAAGGCGTCTCAATAGAGGCAACATCCTTTCAGAATACAAGGTCACCATAAACTACCTAGGAGAGAGCACAGCAATAATATGAAAGCATAAACAATGATAAAATAGATGATAAAGAAGAAAATTGCAAAATAGATATATTCAAAATAAGTTAAAACGGAATATAGAATATGAAAACAGAAACTAGTAAAATCTTACTTGAATAAAAACTTCTGTCTTTGATTAAAACTTAAAATGTCTGTCTTTGATACAAGTTTTGAAAATAAAATTGTTTGAAGAGTTACAAGATTACAAAGTAAAATCTATCTTTGAAATTGAAAGGTTACAAGATTATATCTATCTGAAGGGAAGGGTTACAAGATTACAAGAGAGGAAGGATTACAAGAGTCTTTCTAAGGGAGAGGGAGAGAGCTATCTTCTATCTGGAGTTGGACCTTAATTTTGAGCTTGAGAATTGGAACCTGTCTTTTGTCTTCGAAGTTTGCCCTTTTATAGATGAAAGAAACCATGGTAAGTTTTCAAAAGTAACTTGAGTTAAGTAAAGTGAACTCAAGTTAGCCTGTTAGTGGAAACTTGTGGAACCATGTAGAAATAACTTTTACTATTCATAACAATAGTCTGTCTGAAAATTTGTTGCGTGCTGGTGAATAGTAGTTTGTCATAAAGTGACTTTTAATTTGTCTGTCTCTACCTAGACTGTATGGATCTATCTGAAAGCTATTCCATGTTTGATCAGTCTAAAAGCTATTCCGTGTTTGATCTGTCTGAAAGCTATTCATGCATGTTTGTGAATTATTATCATATGTCATAAGGATCTTGAGAATCTTGAAATGCTTCTGCGTGAGTCCTATAATTTTGGGGAGGAAGATTCCATTATTGTGTCATCTTCATTGTCTGAAATTTGTGATGCAGCTTCAAGCAGTTGCTTCTTAAGTTGTCTTCTGTCTAAGACGGAGGCAAGCTGGCACTACACTTGACTCTTTTCTAGAAGGAAATTAGAACTTTTTGTCTAGGAGGGAGAAGATTTTTTCTATAATTCCTGGCAAATATGATCAAAATTAAATTTATTCCACCATTTTAATTTAAACTTTCTGGTGAGCAGGGGAAAAGGATGCTGGTGATGTCTTTCTATCTTGTATTCGCATCTAATAATCCAGGGGAGATTTGAAAACCTGTAATAAACTGCAAAAGCTGTGGGAAATTCTTAAGATGCGGTATGTCTAGTTCTTTCTTGAAAGTCTCATAAGCTTTTAAGAGATTAGGAGGGAGAATCATAGCTTCAGGACCATGGGAATTCCACCAATCAATGAACCATCTTGGAACCATCATGTCTTTCT
The DNA here is from genome assembly GCA_032727855.1 of Quercus ilex subsp. ballota. Lineage (NCBI taxonomy): Eukaryota > Viridiplantae > Streptophyta > Magnoliopsida > Fagales > Fagaceae > Quercus > Quercus ilex. The sequence goes on from CM064911.1 coordinate 59,758,565, forward strand.
TTCTATACATATCAAAATGGAAAAACCAAGTATGTCTGTAAATGTTATTTTGGAATAGAAGGAATCTATCCCAGGCTTCTACATAGTTGTAATAATTACAAAACTGAGGGTCAAAGGGTTGAGAAAAGTTTCTAGTAATCCAGGGTGCTGCATTCCATTGGGAGGGGGTGAGGATCTGTTTTATGACTACCTTAGAGTAGCCTACTCTTTTTGGGTCTTGGGAGCATGGCATATGTGTTACTAGGATTGAGTCTGTATCAACTAAAATAAACTCATAAAATTTCTGGGTCTTTAAAGTTTCTATCTTAGGGTGTTCCCATCTTGGGGGTATGAGCTATCTGACGAGGGAGAGGGTATCTGTTATGTGCTGGGATTCTGGTTCAAGCCATAGAATAAAGTTCCAGGAATCTTTTGGGAGTTCAATACTGTGGTCTTCTTTTGGGGCTTGGGCTTCTTGAGAGGTAGAGGATCTATACTTTGGTTCGTTAAAGGGAGGGGATAAATGGGGAAAAGAGGATGCAACTATATTAAATGGTTTTTTTAAGGGAGGAGTTGAGGGGTTTAAGGGCGAAGCATATGTCTGTTTGGTTGTTGGAGTGAGGTTGGGGAGAGTGGTTCAAAAGGGTTTGGGCAACATGTTAATGAGGATTTGTCATGGGGTATGTTCGAAGATAAAGTAGGTGAGGCGAAAGAGGGACAAGGGAGAAATCTGCTAGGGGGGAATTGGAGGAGCTGTAACACCCCAAACCCATACCAAGGATTTAGATGCACAACCTGTCCTATAAATAATCAACAAATATACTTCAAACCATCAAAATCTTTCCTATGAAATCCATAAAACAAAAATTTTAACAATAAAGTCTCCAAATACAATCTCAAAGAGTTCCACAAATGCCAAACTCACTATCCTAAGAAAATATACTAAAACAGTATATCAACTAACATAGCTCCAAAAGAAGTCTTCAATCTATGTCTCCAACGATCTACCACCAAAAGATATTCCAATGCTCTAATCTGAAAGGGTGGAGAAAGGGGGGTGAGCTAGAAGCCCAATAAGAGACTACATAACATGAGGATGTCTTTCAAAACAAAACATTAGTATCATTGACAAAATATAGTCTTTACAAAACATTTACAAATAGTTTTAATAGTAATACAATATATTCTATAAAACTGTCAAGAATAGAACATTTAACTATAACACTGTAATCATTAAATAAAATAATAACCACTTTAATTAGCCAAAATACACCAAATAGGTAGAAACAATATATTATAACGATAAACAATTTTTCCACTTATAAAGATCGATAACAATATAACAGTAGTTTGATATGGAAAACATTAAACATTAGTCAGACAAAGACATAAGCTGCTAAACACTCGGTGGGTGATTCCTATGGGAAACAATAACACTAACCTCAAAGAGGCAACATTGGCTCCAAAGAGCAAACGATAACACTGCACCACACCACAATAACACTCCATCGGCCAAAGGCCAACACTTAACCCTGTGTTGGCAAAGGTTACAGACTGTCTAACTGACTATTTGAAAACATTCTTGACATGTACAGTTTCATAATAATATACAATAAATAATAAAATTCTGATATATATTATGCATTTACAATGGTATAAATTTTTGAAACTTCACTTTTGCAATTATGTATATATATATAGATATATTTTTACCAAATATATATATATATATATATATAACTATACACGTCTTGAGAGACGTCATGTTCTGTAGTCCACTTACCTCTAGTTGCTAAATCAAGCTTTACTTCAATTGTTCGAAACGATGTCAACTAGAACCTAAATAACACCAAAGATAGGTCCATCAATACACAATTTCCCACTTAAAATCAGTTTTCACACTTAAATAGAGAGTGCAATAATATAGTTCTGCCAAATCAATCTTAGAGCCAATAGAGGACCATATGACTATACATACTATTCATACATAATCAATTTCAAAGTCTGGACCATACGGCTATATAATCAATTCCTATTATAATATTGTAATCATCAACCCAAAGACCCAAAATCCAGTACACGGCTGAACTAGTGTGAATGCATATTAACCGGTCAACAATTAAGGCTTAAAAGGTGATGGTCAATTGGTCAACAATTGAGGCTATGTGTGAATGCATATTAACCACAAGCACCCTTTGCCCATTAAAATAGTCATAGTTTAGATCCAAGATGGCCATATACGGATATACATATAAACCCACAAAGCAACATTTTTCCTTTCACATGATGACAAAGTCCAAGCCTATTACTCTATTTGGTTCAATTTCAAAGTCTTCCTGACATACAACCATATTTACCCTTCTTAATCAAATGTGTCCAACGATATTAATAAGGCTTGCATAAAAATAGATGCTTACCTCAATACAACAAATTTGCTGGTTGCCCCTAGTAGTGCCACGATCTTCTATCCCTTAAATTTTGAGAAACCCTAATTCTCTATTCTTAAACTTTCACGCAGGAAGCCGTATCTTATTTTTCAGCTTTACACGTTAAAACTGTTTCCACTAGGGTTGAAATTAAGGCCTACTAGACTTTAATAAGCTTTCAAGACTTTAATTCCCACTAAAACTCATATTAAGGTTGTTTAGATAGGCTAAAACTTTAAAGAATTTCAATAACACTTAAACTCCTAATCCAAATAGGAAATCTCTTATCATTTTAGTTAACTAATAAGGAGACTAAAAGCTAAATATGAATAATCCACAAAAATAACTCTCACGTTACATCTTCTTTTATTTATTTTCTTTGTAGTAACCATAATATAAAATAATATCACCTTCAGAATAAATTAAATAATTCATCAATTCCACTCTAAAAGCAATTAAATTCAATTAAAGTGAGGCGGGTGTTACAGGAGTAGCATAAGACTATCTGGTTTTGGGTTTTGGAGATTTTCTCTTATCTACAGGGGAACTCATCTTCCCTGTAGAAATTCACAGGTTAAGAAATAAGAAATAATTGAATTAAATTATCCTTTAATATATTCAATATCAAAGTAAAAAACACTTAAAATAGCTTGCCATCTAGGCAAACTCTATTTGGAAACAAGATTTTGAACACCTTTCTGTAAAACTTCTTTATCACTTTTACAATCAACTTGGATTAAAAACTTTTGATTAAAGAGATCATTTTGAAATTTTGAAATACATAATATAATAGATAAAATTTCTTTCTTAATAGTACTGTAATTTTGCTGGGTAGTTGACAAGGAGCCAGAATGGAATCTAACAATCTATTCTTTGGCATCATTTTTTGCTATCTGTTTTAGAATTCCACCATAACCTATGTCAGAAGCATCTGTCTCAACAATTTTAAAAGTATCGGGGGAAGGATAACAATACAGGGAAGTTGCTCAACATATTTTTTAATCAGTCTGATTATCATAGTATGTCTGTTTGTCCATGGAGGAGGATTCTTTTGTAGCCTTTTATACAAGGGTCTGCATATTTTTCTTAATCCTTGAAAGTAATCTGAAACATTGTTTAGGCAGCCAAGAAATCTTTGTAACTGATTTTTATCTTTTATTTCATCTAGGAATTTATCTGCAAATTGAATGGCTCTGTCAATGGGGCTTAAGGTTCCCTTATAAATATTATGACCTAAAAATCGGATTTTGTCTTGAAACAAATTTATTTTAGTGGTTGAGACAACTAATCCATTTTGTTTGATTACTTTGACAAATATATTTAAATGTTTCCAATGGTCATCAATGGATTTGGAAAAAATTAAGACATCATCTATATAAACAATTGAAAAATCTATGAAAGGTGTAAATATGTCATTCATTATATTTTGAAATTCACTAGGTGCATTTTTTAAACCAAAAGACATGACATTCCATTCATGACGACCAAAAGGAACTGTAAAAGTAGTTTTGTATCTGTCATTCTCATTTATCTGTATCTGCCAAAATCCATTTTTCATATCAAACTTGGAAAATATGGTTGCTTCATGAAGTCTGTCAAGTAAGTCTTTCTTGTTGGGGATGGGATATCTTATTTGTTGTAAAGCTGTATTTAAAGTTTTATAATTTATAACTAATCTTGGAACTCCTCGATCCAATTCTGCCTGTTTATTAACATAAAAAGCAGCACAACTCCAAGGAGACTTGTTTTTCTAATCAACCCTTTATTTAAAAGATCTTCTATCTCTTTCTTACAGTAATCTAATAATTCATTATTTATTTGTATTGGTCTAGCTTTAGTAGGTATCTGTCTTTCATTAAAATCTTTTTCATAAGGTAACTGTACTATGTGTCAGTGCCTGTGCCAAAAAGTAGTAGGAAGATTAGAACAAATTTTTGCCTCAATTTGGTGTCTGAATAATTTTATTTTATGATTCAGTATGGGGTCTGTTAATTGATCAGCAATTGTTTTGTATGTTATTTCTGACTTTAAAGATTCCAAATGTCTATTTTTCTTGTCAATTCTTTCTTTATCAATATCCCTTATTATGGAAATGTTATTGAGTGAATAGATTTCTTTCGGGATAGGTGGTAGAATGAATTTAAAAAGTATGTCTTTTCCTAACACATTGGTTTTAATTCCTTCATCTGTCGTTAGAAAGTGGTAAAGTAAAGTCATAAAGGGATTTCCTAGAATAATTTTAGTAGAAAGATCTTTAATTAAAACAAAAACTGTTTCAAAGCATATCCCGTCATTACATATGTGGACATTAGGTATTTTGTAATTAATTATTAGCTTTTCTCTGTTAGCTTGAGTTAATCTTTTGGATGATTTTTTATAATACTTTAAAGGTATTAATCCTTTTTGTATACAGTTCATATTAACACCTGAGTCTATTAAAGCAACTTCTGTCAAAGAAAACTCTTTATTAATTACTAAAGTGATTTCTATATTCCATTTTTGAAAAATTACTCTGTCAATTAAACTCAAGAAATTCTGTCTATTGTTGTCATTATCTTTTTCTAATGAAGGGGGTCTTTCATGGTTTTAGAAATTTCTTCCAAATTTATTATTTTTGCAATATTTTGTTCATTTATATCTATGGAATTGTCCTCTTTGATTTCTTGTTTTACCATTTTTACTTCTGTCATTAAGTCTTATAGAGTTACTAGTTTTATATCTACTCCATCTTGTTTCTTTCTCGTCTTTTCTCTCTTAGCTTTTTCTTTCTTTCCACATTCCAAAACATGGTGTCCATATTTTCTACACTTAATACAAGCAATAGGTATGTCTATAGAATCTTTCAATTTAAGTAAATAGTCTTTTTTATCTTTTAGGTGATTAGGTAGATTATCTATCAATTTCATTATTATGTCTTTTTGTTTCCTTTTTCTTTTATTGACTTTGAGTGGGTTGGTTGATTTTAGTTCTTCCTTTTTCTTTACTTGGTCTATCTCTTTCTGCTTAATGTTAAACATTTCCATTAATTCATTTATTACATTTTTCTCAAACTCCAATTCACTAATTTGTTTAACAATTTTATAATGTCTATCACATTTATTTTTTAGTATGTCCATATTGTTTACATTTATGACAAATAGTATTTCTAATATGTCTGTCATTTTCCTCATTGTTTGATGACTCAGTAGTATTTAAAATTGTTATGTCTCTTTCTCTGTCTATATCTAAAGATGAATTTAAAATTTCTATCTTTCTAGTTAATTCTGTCAAACTACTGTCTTGGGTACATGTCATAGACCTTTCAATTGATTTTAGTCTTTCATCAATTTCTTCTTTGAAACTATTACTTTTCTTGGAATTATTCTTGTCTTCTTTGGTGACTAAGTTTACCAAACTCTTACTTTCTATTCTCTTTCTCTATCATGTCCTTTTCTATATCTTTTCCTATGTCTATCTTCTTACATATAGTGTGTATTGAACTAGTTTCTTTTTTGCCTTGTCTTTCCTTTCTTTCTATCATTTCTTTTACTATTCCTTTCTTTAACACTCCTTTATCTTCTATACGTGTTGTTCTTTCTGTGTCATCTTTATATTGCATTATTTCTATAGAGCTATTTTGTTTCTTTTTTGTCAGAATTGTTTTTAAACCTTCTTTCTTCAAGTCATCTTTTCCAAAGTCTTTTTTATTGTCTTTATATGTTATAGCTATAGGTTTGTCGATTGCTTTTAGTTCTCTATCATCTTTTCTACTATTTATATGCTAGTTTTTTATTACACTATTTCTTTTATTATGCCAATTATCTGTCATGATTTTTGCTAAAGGTGATCTATGATGAGGTTCAAATTCTCTTTCTTTTCTAAAGGTGAATTTAAAGTTTTCATTCTTTCAAGGAGGTCCAAAAAACTATCATTTTTTCTTTCTACTTTAGTATATCGAGTGGATCTTTCAATAGTTTCTAAAGATTCTAATTTTTATTAATCATGTCTAACAAACTATTATTGTGTCTATTAGTCTGTCAGTTGATTTTATCTCCTGTGAATGTACTCCAATTATTTGTGTTATTATTATAGTTATAATCATCTATATCATTGTCAGAATCAGAATTTGTTTCATCATAATCCATATTACTATTTAATTAGTTATTGTCTATATCTCTTATGCTATAACCTTCATCATAATCTATATCATCATAGTCCATGTTTCTTATTAGTGTGTGCCTAGCCTAAGTGTGAGCAAGCAAACAGATGATGAACTGATAAACATATTTATTCTATTTCCAAGCAATTAATAATTACTAGCGGAACTATTACTAACCACTAGTATCCTTGCTATCGGGCCAAATCCTTTGGAAACTCCATTGTGGGACCGCCTAAACAATGCCTGTTCGTCGGCTAACGAAAAACGGGCTAACCAACGCGAAACTATGGTTTGCAACCAAGTCTTGAGGCTGACCAACGCTATCAAGGAGTAAGTAGTGGCTATGCAGTAATATAAGTTCCTAGTAACTTCTTAATTGCAAAGAAATAAAACTCATACATCTACCACCCATGGCTTTGATACCATAAATAAAACTACCCAGGAGAAAGCATAGCAGTAATATGGAAGCATAAACAATGATAAAATAGATGATAAAGAAGAAAACAGCAAAATAGATATATTCAAAATAGGTTAAAACGGAATATAGAATATGAAAACAGAAACTAGTATGATAGGCCAAGAATGTATTGACCCCTTGTGATGAATTAACCAACTAATTAGCCAAGTTAATTAATTAATCCGATTAACATGCAATACGCATGATAGCACAAACAAATCACCAACTAAGTTAATATACAGTAGAAAATAAGGTTGACACGGTGATTTGTATTTGAATGGGGAAAACCTCCAAGGCAAAATCTCCAAGGCAAAACCCCACCGGATGATTTTAAGGTCACCACTCCCTAGAATCCACTGTTATCACAACAAGCGGTTACAAGTAAAGGAATCCTAGTACCTTATACCAACCTACAGTTGAACCCTTACCCTAATACCCAATTGGACTTGTTTTGTAGTAAAAATCTCTCATTTCAATGCACGGCTCCCAGTACGTGACTAACCAATTGATGCACGGATCCAAGTACGTGACTAACCACCAACTTGAGAAGGATGTTAGCCGCAAAGTTCTTCAGTTCATCAACATGATGAAGATCACGAATCTCCTTGATTACAAAACCCTACGACGTACAAATGTAACAACTTCTTAAAGAGGAAGATGAACTAGGGTATATGTCTCCTGTCACAATATTCTTGTGAAAAACCTTTGCATCAAGCTACACTCACTTGCATTAGCTGTGATGGCCCTTAAAATAATCCTTATATATGGTTAGGGTTGTGAGAAAAGAAAGCCTAAACATGTATACATGGATTAATGTGAAATCAGATTTGAAAAACTGATTTTTGTAAATCTCAATAGATAGGTTATCTATCGAGCAGCTGTCGAGCATCGGGCAAAAGCTTCCTTTTAAACCTCGATAGATGCTATCTGTCGAGTTAGCTGTCGAGCTTTAAAATCTAGCACTTCTTTACTTGTTTCTTAGACAGACTTGCATGGTTTTAACACTTGGACTTGAACTCTTGTTCCTTGAAGCATTAAACACATCCTAGATCTACCAAATTACAAGTAAAGTGCGTTTTGTTAAAGGATTAACCAATTCTAGATGACATATGTTCCTAGCATGATTCACATATGTCCTAACAATCTCCCCCTTTGGCAATTCGTGACAAAATCACAACAAACAAATGAACATATGAGAGAAGTCATAAATCACTCAACTTATACTCACTTGTTGAATACAATAAAATCTATCATAACAAAAACTCTTGAAAAACTTTTGCAAGAAGAGAGTTCATGGCAAGAAAGATTTTGACAACCTATATTTCTAAAACACTTTAAATAAAACTCATCACGGCATCTTACTATGAACTAAAAATAAAAGATTGCATCGATAAATAAGAAGCATGTGCATAAAGAGAGAAAAGAAACAACACATGAAGAGATAGGTGAAACTGTAATAACAACCTCAATATATATAAACATAAAAAATGAGTACAAGGTTTGCTATCACAATGTAAGAACAATATATCTGAAAAGGAAAGAAAAGAAAAGATACAAAAGATCCTCACTACATCCCTCATAGAAAGAAAAAAACACTCCTCTAAAAAAAATATCTCCTATACTAACTCTCCCCCTAAGAACATGACTACTCTTATACCCAAAACTACTCCCTCTTTTTGTCACGAATGACAAAGGGCAAGTAACTCAAGCAGTCATCTCGTCGTCATCGAAAGAGCTATCATCCTCATCCTCACCATCATCATCGTCGTTGGAGTCACCATCATTGTCCTCGTCCTTAGATTCCTCTGGAGAAGGAGAGGGAGATGCCACAAAGCCACTAAGGTGAGCTTGTCGTCGTGCAATACGGCCGACACGGGTGTTCGCCTGACACAACTCATCACTGAATGTGTCAAGGCGAGCATCCATGCACTGAAGTTGCACCATGACCGCCTCAAGGGTCACACCACCTGCCGATGAAGAAGAAGCGGATGTCGATGGAGTAGAAGAAGCTGGAGGAGTCTTTGTCTCAGTCTGTGGCCACTTCAATCGAAGCTGGGCCTTGCTCCGTCTAACGGTAGCAGTGTTTATGGCACACACAGTAGAAAAGTGTGTAGACTCAGGTTAGGAGATAGAAAAATGGCGGAGAATTCACGTGATAGCCGAAGGGAAAATGAGCTTATCACGGGTCGCCGTATCCCTATAGACATCTATAAGGGAGAGTATGAAGTGAGAGGGAAAGTCAATGGTAAGTCTCTCAAGAAGGGATAACAAAAATCGAGCACGAGGCTCAATAATAGAGTTACAGTAAGACAAAGGATGAAGAACAAATGTCATCACCATGTTAAGGAACCTTGGACTTTTTGCAAAACCCGAGCAAGGGGTGTTTTGATGGTTACCCCAAGATGAAGGTGTCTCACAGAAGTGAGACAAGAGTTCGACTTTGGAGACAGTCCTAAGATGATCACAGTTGGGGTAGTCAGTAAACTCTACCCTCGGTACATGTAGCACCTCGGATATAAGATCCGGAGTGACTACAATGTGCGTACCTCGAATGCGAGTGATAAAATAAGGTACAGAATAATCAAATCCGTGCATATTGGAGTAAAACTCCTGTATAATCATGGAGGGACAAGTGATCGGGATGCCACACAGTGACTCCCAACCCCTACTGTAGATGATAGTAGGAAGGTCAATATCGAAAAAGTCTGATAAAATGACTTGGTGTTCTAAATGAATGCTACGTCGGAAAAAGTTCTCTGAAAAGTCATTACGGGCTTTATCATCACGGAACCTAACGTGAGATGGTGTAGAATCAACAAAGGGAGAAGAAGAAGAAGCCCTGGAATGAAAAGGGTTTCGGGATGGAGTGAACTTACATTTAGGTGCCATAGAGCAAGTAACCGAAAGAAAAAGAGAGAGAGAGGGACAAACAGAAAAGTACCAACACATTTAATATCAAAAAGATTAAAAAAAAAATGATACGTATGCATGAAAAATGCATTAACATGTGACATGCAAAAGTAAAAACATCATGGGCTCAGCCCAATTCAATCCTACTAGCACACATCATTTTAACAAAGTAAGCACACATCTAAATTGCATGGATCATTGTTAAAAATGCAAATGTGATACAATGCATGAACATTTAAGATCATTTAAACAAAACCCAACCCAAAAATTTTGCAAAAACCTCATCAATTTTGAGAAACCCCAAAATTTTCAAAAAAACTAAAGACCTAGATCTATATGAATGAAATGCATGAAAAGGAGGAAAAAAAGATCTTACCAGGGAAGGAAGAGCAATCTAGGCCCAAAAAAAAAAAAAAATGGGGGAGAGGTTTGGAGTAAGAGAAGTGAGTTTGGGGAGGTGAGGATTCAGAAAGTATCAAGAGAGATCGGTGAGAAATGGGAAAAAATTGCGCTAACATATATATAGAAAAACATGAAACTCAATGGATCGAGAGGTATCGAGAGGTGTCGAGCTTTAAATCTCGCCAAATGGAGTTATTGAGAGGTTTCCATAGCAAAGTGACCTAGATGGATCGCGAAGCTATCGAGCATACAGAAACTTCCTTGATGGATCGAGAAGCTGTCGAGAAGCTATTGAGACAAATTCTTAAAAACTTCGATGGATCAAAATTACGATAACAACTATTAAGAAGGAAGATCAAGAGGCTCGATAGATAGCCTAGCTGTTGAGAGGTATCGAGAAGCTGTCGAGATTGCTCAAAAACAGTTTTTCAAAAAAGAGAAAAACACAGACATGAATGCAATCAAGCATGCTACTCAACCAAAAATCCAAACAACATTTTAAACTCTCAAAAACATCTCTCAACAAAAAAATGTCAAGCATTTAGATCCAAAACACACACACACACAACAACAACAACAATAACAACAATGACAACAACAACAATAATAACAAGTCTAACCAATTTTATATTTCCAAAATAAGTTAAGACATTTTAGTGAGTATCCATTAACACATGTATTCCTTGTGATGGCCAAATCACATTGTACCTACACATGTATCAAAAGTAGCAAAGAATATTGTGTGTTGTGCGTGAAGAACATCGCAAGATTGCATGAGTGTCTACATGTTATGACGATTTGAGATATGAGAAAATCACTTTAACTCACACACAATCATAACTGCTTAATGGGGACTATCACCTTCAAGGTACATCCTATAACTCCCACATCTCCTAGAAGACATGCTTGCAATCATATATAGAGCATTTTGATTCTTTTTACTTTTATTTTTCTTCGCATATTTTTATTTTAAGTAAACCATGCATGGGCATATAGGAGAGAGACAAGAAGTGCCTAATGATGTTAAGCTTTTGACATTGCACTTTTGCTATGCCGAAGCTGACGGAGGACAACCAGAACAAAACTAAAATAATGGAAAAATAAAAGATATGACCTAGGAGTCAGCACCTAGACCTTGCTTGGAGTCAACACCAAGCAGGGAAAGCACTAGGAGTCAGCACCTAGGGTAGACCTGGAGTCAGCACCAGACCAAAGAAAGACCAAACGACCATTTTTTTATTCATCAAAATATTAACTATCTCCTCAAGGAGTACAATAGGTTGTTTATATAGGATTGCTAAACCCTAGTTCTAATTGGCTAGGAAACCCTAATTGCCTTATTACAAAAATAACCTTGCTTCTAATAGCCTAACAAACTATTAGGACCTAAAACATAAAAATACAATTAACTTGCACACATAAATAATATTAAATAATAATTTTCTTGCATCTCCCGCATTATTCTCCTCTGGTTGGAGAAAACTCGACCTCGAGTTTTAAAGCATTGAAGGATTAGGATGTTGACAAATAACATTTGCTTCAAGTCTGAAATCACCTTAGGGAGCACAGAGAAAACAAAAACCTTTAATTCCACCACATCAAACTCATTTGGAATAACAAAATCAATGTGTGGAATCAGTATAATCTCGTCTTGAATCTTATGAACCATAGGAAGCACTGATCTACAAGGACTGTGGAGGGTTGATCAGAAGCACATTCAACAACTTCAACTTTCACATCATGTGCACCCTCGAACATAATACTCTCTTTAGGCACCATCTCTTCACCTTGTTGATCTTTAATAGATTCTTTTCCTTGCACGCATGTTAAAGCAACACTTGTCGAGGCATGTACGCTTGTGTCAACATTAGGCTTTGGTGTTGCTAGAGGATTCTCCACGACCAAGATATCATCATCAATGTTGTCTTCTATTGGGGCAGCAATAAGTTCATTGTGATCAAGTATCTTTGGTTTCCCAATTGAATCAGATTGAGTATTCTTTTACTTCATCTGAGCAATCCTGTCTTGAATATCTTTCATGAGCTTTACAGTTAATTCTGAAATGGGATGAGGATGAGGATTCATCGTATTTGCTTCAACTTGAAAAGTACTACACTGATGGTACTTAGCTCGATAGTATGGTGACAAATACTCATCACAAAGCTTTTCTTTCATATCTTCCCACACACTAATGGCAAGTTCATAGTTTAGATAGCAGAAATATTCAAGCTTCTCCCAAAACATTTATGCTCCACCCCTTAACTTCAACTTAGCATACCTAACCTTTTTGTTATCTGCCCAATTTGCTTGCTCAAAGAATTGCTCCATCCCATTCATCCAGTTGAAAAAATCTCGTGGATAAGTATTATCACCATCAAAATAAGGTGCTTCTAATATTACCATGATTCTCTAAAATGGTGCTTCAACAAATAGTTGCTGTGACTTTCTCTAGACAAATCATTGGAATGGGCTTCTAAGGCTATTCTCCCAAATAGTTGCTGGCTTCAAGTGAATGGATCTTACTTGGACAAGAGGACCTGTGGATGAACAATTTCAAGGCCCAATACATGCAATGGGCTGTCATAGTAACAATACTTTCTTCTTCTTTTTTTCTTTTTCTTTTTTATTTATTTATTTGTGCTCAAAAGTAATAAAATACACTGCTGCTTTAAGACGCTACAGACAATAGACTTAAAAGAAATACAAACGGACTTAAAAGAAACTACAGACATGGACCTAAAAGAAACTCAAAGTACAGACTCTAAAAGGAACTCAAACCATGGACTAAAAGAAAGACCACAGAAACTCAAAGAGACCGACGATGGGATTGTGGTGCTTAGGGACCGGTGATTGTGGCGGTGCGACGACGGGGTGCCGGTATTGACAAGGAAGACAACGATGGCAAGACATGGAGGAGTGGTGATGATGGGGTCGGCAGCGGTGGCTGATGTGTGTTGATTGTGTCGGCAACGTTGGCTGGTAGGTCGGCGGCTAAGTGCAGATCTGTGGGTTTCGGCGGCTGGTGGGTCAATATCAGCGGTGGTTGGTCGAGGTTGCCGATGGGTCTCGAAGTGGGTCTCTTCTTTCTTTGTGGTTGCAGGGGATATGGGGACTTGATTGTGGGTTCTGAACTAGAGGTTTCTAGTTGGCTTCAAAATCTTGTTTTTTTTTTTTTTTTTCTTGGGTGATATTTTCTAGCTCTTTCCTGCGGTGATGTTTCAACTGATCGGTGTTTGCTCTGATACCAAATATGATGTAGGACAACCAGAACAAAACTAAAATAATGGAAAAATAAATGATATGACCTAGGAGTCAGCATCTAGACCTTGCTTGGAGTCAGCACCAAGCGGGAAAACCACTAGGAGTTAGCACCTAGGGTAGACCTGGAGTTAGCACCAGACCAAAGAAAGACCAAACAACCATTTTTTTATTCATCAAAATATCAACTATCTCCTCAAGGAGTACAATAGGTTGTTTATATAGGATTGCTAAACCCTAGTTCTAATTGTCTAGAAAACCCTAATTGCTTTATTACAAAAATAACCTTGCTTCTAATAGCCCAATAAACTACTAGGACCTCAAACATAAAAATACAATTGACTTGCACACATAAATAATATTAAATAATAATTTTCTTGCATCTCCTGCATTAGAAGCATACAGATGTCATTTCATGATTAGCGGGCAACAGTGGTGAGATGGTTATTTATGCTTTTCTCTTAAGATTTTCTAGTACTTCCCGTCAAAAAGAGTGATACGAGTGTTAAGCACAAGAGATTACTTAATCTCACTCATCACAAACACGAGCCATAAAGCTCACTTGCTTAGTTGTGCATAGAGATGCTCATCTAAGCTACAAATGACACAAAGTTTAGAAAACTTCGTTTCAATGGCCATCCAAGGTACACAAGTACCAATGTACACAAAACACACTATTTTTGTATTTTTCTGATTTTTCAATTTTTATTTTTATTTTTATGAAAAAAAAAATTAAGTGAAACTGAAAATAAACAAACACAAACATGTTAAACAAAGCAAAGCATAAAACTAGATTGACTCAAAACAAGAAAGCAAAACACACAAGTAATGCATACTCAAAAAAAGAGAGAAAGAAAAGTGACAAAATCACTTAGATCCTTTTTCATTCCACACCTTGGAAGAACCTTTTCGTTTGGCAAACCCTTGATCCGGCAGTAAGGGGGAAGAATTGAAACTGTTCAAGTTTGAAAAGAGCATGAGGGCTTTAAGTAGATCTCCTAGAGGAGCAAAAGAGGATGGAAACTGATTCTGGTTTCTCGATAAGATCATATTATTGCTCTGTTGAGTGGCTAAACACTTATAGCAATTTGGTCAAGAATGTCTAGCTGCTCCACAGTGATGACAGAGATGTTGCTTCTTCTGTTTAGACTTTTGACCCTTCTTAGCCCTAGGGCTTTTAGTTTCTTTCTTATCAAGTTTAGGGGGTGCTCCTAAGATAGATTTACCATTGTCTATGTTCTCATTAGCTAAAGCAGTTTTCACATTATTATTCTCAGATTCAACATTATTAGCAGGTGAAACAAAAATAGTAGTACTAGAAGAAGCAATACTAGAAGAAGAGAAATCATATCCTAAACCGGTTCGATCAGAAGTAGATTTCTGAAGGATGAGCATCTCGTCAAGCTTTGCACTTGAAGTCCTTTCCAACTGAGCTCTAACTTGGAACAGCTTTTCCTCAAGCTTCTAATTCTTCTTAACCAAGAAATTGTTCTCAAATTGCAGTGCTCCAATAGTCTGATTAGCTTCATCAAACTTTGTGTAAAGCTCTTCTCGATCAAGTTCCACATCACTCAGCTTCTTGGTGGCCAGCCTATGTAGTTTCTCATGCTTCTCAGAAACCTTGAACAGTTTTTCATAGGCTGTATGGATATCATCTTGATCATCCATTTTCTTGAACTTAGAATCCACCAAGTCCTCTTCATCATCCACTTCTTCATCAATCCCTTTAGTAGGACTCATCCTCCTCCATCTTGATTTCTTCAAAGCTTGTAGTAAGGCTTTAAAGTTTCGAATCCTTGATAGCCTTAGTTCCTTTATAGGTTGTCTAGAGGATGGTCCATGCTTCCTTTGCAGTTTCAGCAGAGGATATCTTCTTAAACTCCTTATTCATGACCACACTGAATAAAACATTCAATGCCCTACAGTTGAAGTTAGCTGCCTTGATCTTAGCATCATCCCAATCAGCTGGCGTTTCCTTTGGATTAGTCTAGCCTATCTTCACAACTGGCCACAATTTTTCATCTAATGACTACAAGAAAGCTCTCATGCGTACTTTCCAGTATGCATAGTTGGTGCCATCAAATAAAGGAGGTATAATCAATGATTGTCCTCTATCCATGACAATAGGGGCCAATGGATCAAATAACAAAGATTAACCCTAATTAAAGTGTGCTTGCTCTGATACCACTTGATAGGCCAAGAATGTGTTGATCCTTTGTAATGAATTAACCAAATAATTAGCCAAGTTAATTAATTAATCTGATTAACATGCAATACGCGTGGTAGCATAAACAAATCACTAACTAAGTTAATATGCAGTGGAAAATAAAGTTGACATGGTGATTTGTTTATGAATGGGGAAAACCTCCAAGGCAAAACCCCACCGGGTGATTTTAAGGTCACCACTCCCGAGAATCTATTATTATCACAACAAGCGGTTACAAGTAAAGGAATCCCAGTACCTTATACCAACCTACAGTTGAACGCTTACCCCAATACCCAATTGGACTTATTTTATGGTAACAATCTCTCCTTTCAATGCACGACTCCTAGTACATGACTAACCAATCGATGCATGGATCTAAGTACATGACTAACCACCAACTTGCGAAGGATGTTGGCCACAAAGTTCTTCAGTTTAGCAACACGATCAAGATCATGAAGCTCCTTGGTTACAAAACCCTATGGTGTACAAACACAACAGCTTCTTGAAGAGGAAGATGAACTAGGGCATATGTCTTCGGTCACAATATGCTTGTGAAAAACTTGCAGACACTCAATTTTGTACCTATGATTTAATCAAGGAGAATGACTTGAATGACCATCCATGTACCTGAAAAATCATGATTACATACCATGCATCAATTGGTTCTTGCATTACATGCATCAACTTGTCTTTTCATTACATGCATTAATTCATTCATTTCCTATCATAAAAATGATCTTGAGATTTGAACGGTCACAGCGGTGTTTTTGGTTTTCAAATCGGACCATCGGATCGAAAGATATCGCATGATCAAGTTTGCACGGTCAACATGCATTATGTCTAGGTAGAATTGACCACACATGATCAATTTAAATTAATTCTAATTGGTTAAACATTTAAAATTAATTAGATAATTTTGTGATTGGTTGATAATTAGTGTTAAAATAGGATTGCATGCATACGAATAAAAGGGATGATTGGATAACATTAGAATTGTGGATAATCTGAACTTTATCAATATTTATTTTAAGGTATTTATCTACAAGATAATTGTTCTTAAATAGCCTGAATTATCCAAAAAAGAGATGAAAAATCATAGACGGAGGATGAAAATGCGTCTAGGTACAAGGACCGGCCAAAAAACCCTAGAAGAGGAGTCCAAATGGCACCTAAACGTGAAAGAACGCTTGGAGTCCAAAGGCCAATTCGGCACTTTTGGAGTGCCATTTGGCACTCTAAAAGTGCCAAATTTTCAAGATTTGGGTTTTGGCCCAATGGCCTTCGAGTGACGATAAGGCACACCCTTTTCGATATTTTCGCAAAAGGATGCGTTCGGATTCAAACCCTAATCGTCTGTACCTATTTTTTAGAGTCTTCTAACCTCTATAAATAGAGACTGAACCTCATAATTCAGCACCTTATTTCTCTGCTCTAGGAGGCATACGTTTTAGGTTCTCAAATTGCCTATATTTTCTGATCCCTTCTCTGGGTGTTGCTGCTTAAATTAGGGTTTTTAGGTTTCAAAGAGAATTGCATAAATTTTTTTGAACCCTAAAACATCCTCTCAAGAACAAAGAGTGCTCATGCAAGAGGTTGTTTCTTAACCCTTTTTTTGATGTGATGATGTATGTTATATCTTTTTCTTTTTCAAATGTCTATAATATGAATTGTTAATTATTGTTTTGTTTACAACATGATTGTTTTTTTTATGTGATTGTTATAATCTCTTTGTTGAATGTCAATAATCTGCATGTGAATGACTTTTTTTTATTAAAATAAAACAGATCTACATCTATCTTAGATGTAGATCTGGACTTTTCTCAACATAAAAATAGATCCACATCTATCTTAGATGTAGATCTGGAATTTTCTCAACATAAAAATAGATCTGCATCTTTTCTAAATGTAGATCTGGATTTTTCTCAACATAAAAACATATCTGCATCTTTTCTAGATGTAGATCTAATTTTTTCTCAATACAAAAACAGATTTGCATCTTTCTTAGATGTAGATTTGAATTTTTCTCAAGCAAAAAGAGACCTGCATCTTTATGAGATACAGATCTAAATTTTTCTCAAATCAAAATTAATTTGTATCTTTCTTAAGATACAAATCTGATTTTTTAATATATGCAAATTGTTGAAATAAAGAAGGAGATCATGTACTACTATGTTTGTGTTTGTTTTAATTCATGATTGCATAAATTCATATTGTGAGTGAAATTCTTTCTTAAAAAAACATTTTTCATTCTTTTTTAACAATAAAAACAAATCTGATTTTTCTGTCATTAAAAATCATTTTTTTTTTTATCATCACAACACAAATTTGAATTTTTATCTCCAAAAGCCACTTTTTTCTACATACTACAAAACAGATCTGGTATTTTGACAAATCAAAATCAATTTTTTTTACCAAACAAAACGGATCTGATCCTTTTCAAAAGAAGAGACTTCATTCATAAATAAATTTGTGTGATTTGATTTTTTATTCACATGTTCAACATATCATTTATGACATGCATAAAAAGGTACATTGGTCACAAGAGTCTAGAAGACCAGACTCTGTCTGGGCGGAATGGGTGTCTAACACCTTCCCATTTAGTAACCTAGCCTCCTAATTTAGGTCTTTGGCAAAGTAGATCTAGTCTTGTCTTTATTTGTTTTGGGTAGAATGTAACTAGGACAAAACCCATGTACATATTTGGTAGATTGTAACTAGACCCAAAGCTATGTAACTTTTCAATTTTCCAAATATGTAATATTTATTCAATCAATGTAGAGAACAATTTAGTTATGTATTTGTATATATTTAGTTTTTCTTATTTTTTGTTTTAAAAAAATAAGTGGTGACTCCATACCACTTACCCAAAAAGAGAGGTGCCCTAAAAGGTACCCGAATCTCTTTTTTGAGAGACGCTTTTGTCGAAATCTCTCACAGTGGCGACTCCGTTGGGAACGTCGAGGGCTAAGCTTTGTATTAGACCTAAGTGACCAACTATGTACCTTTGTTTTGACAGATTTTGCATGATATAGTTGTTTGTTTGTTTATTTTTGATTGATGGGATGTTGTATGATATTTTGGTATATGATAATTTGTTGTTTGTATTGTCTATTAAAATCTTTCCTTAACTGTCATAGTGTGTGCCATCCAAACAACAAATGTATGTACCCCTTTTCAACAATTTTGTGGTGGTAGTAATCATGGATTACCGGTCTTCATTAGATTCGGGTACCCAGTGGTGAATTCACCAACTCATAGCCCAAAGTCACTGGATCATTTCTTGTTGACTGGAATAGACAAAACATGCCATTCGGATCAACATAATGTTCATTACATTACAAGTTAGGAGGTGTAACGTCCTAGCTGTGGGAAGCAATGAAACAACAAATCCACCTTACAACGTAATGACTTAGAACCTACCCTTAGGTCGGTCTTGGTTAAAATTGCATTGCACGTTGTGTGTGTTTGTTTTGCTTGGTTGTTTGATGCAGATGGTGATCTAGCTTTAATTGACCTAAGAGAGCTTGTTCTAGAGAGAGAGAGAAAGGGAGAGAAAGAGAAAGAGGGGAGAATTTGGCCAAGATCCGAAGGAAGGCTTCAAAGAGAACCTAAGGCTGACACTCAAGCTAGTAGCTCTAGTTCCAAGCCCATCACTCCCATCACGGTACCGAAGCCCGTAAGCATAGAGGACACTCCGTTGCTACAACATCACACCATCTTTGACCTACAAGACAGTTCAAGCCACAAGAAGCCTGAAGCCCCAAACACCATGGCAGAAGAGGGAGATACTTCAAACCCTAACCAAATAACCCAATACCCATAAATGGGGGGAGATACTTCAAACCCCAATCAAGCAACCCAACACCAATAAATTGGGGGAGACACTTCAAACCCCAATCAAGCAATCCAACACCTACAAATGGGGGGAGACACTTCAAACGCTAGTCAAATAACCCAACATCCACAAATGGGGGGTAGACACTTCAAACCCCAAGATATCAATCCTAATGACCTGACAAAAATTGCCCACATTACAAGAGGGAGACACTTCAAACCCCCACATTTGTAGATAGACAACCCAAAGCTAAAATCCATTGAGATTTCAACCTTTTGGATCATAAGTTCAAGCCCATCAAGCCCAAGGAAGGTTCAACCCTAATGAGCCAAGAAAGAATTGAAGATGTTCTCAACTCCATCCTGGAAGGTTAAGAGAGGACAAATGAAGAGCTAGCCTAAATCTCCTGGATAGCCAACTCTGCATTACAAGTCAGCTTAGCCAATCAATCTATGCTTTCTACCTTGTGCAAGGATAATTCACCAGAACCCGAAGAGATTCCACACTTCCAATTTTTGAAAAAAAGAGTTAGGGATTTCAACAAGTTGTCTTTCCAACTATCCTCTCCAATCAACAAGAACATGTCAATGGACTCAATCCCCAAGGAGGTAGTGTCTTATCACATCAGTAATGGTGTAATCAAACCATCAATTGGCAGTAGTGGGCATCGAAGAAATTTTTCAGAACTACACATGACTTTGAGTGAAGCCTTGGAGAAACTACAAGCTAAGGGATTACTGAAGCCATTAGGTCCCATGCCAATACCACATCCTATGCCTAGAAGATACAATCTTAATGCTCATTGTAGATATCATCAAGGGAAAGGCCATACAACTGATGGATGTTATACCTTAAGGCATGCCATTCAAGATCCGATTGATCAACAAGTCATCACTTCGCCTTCATCAGCCAATAATCTTGAGTTTGTTTGAATTTTATTTTACAAGTTATTTTTTAGATAGGCTTTCTGATTTTATTGTTTAGGATTTTCTTTCTAGTTGGTTATTTTCTCAATAAAGTCCATGTTGTGTTTGATGCATTTGATTCATCATGTTATTCATATATAAAAAAAAAAAAATTTCAAAAGAAAAAAAAATCAAAAACTAAAAAAAAAAAAAAAAAACTAAAAAAAAAAAAGAAAGATTTTTCAACTAGGGGCATTGGGCCCTTAAGTCATTTCAGACCATTTTCAAAAAAAAAAAAAAAAAAAATTGCACTAAGGGCATTAGGCCTTCTTAGTAATCTTTTTCTAAAACCCTTTTCTTGTTCCTTCAAAGACTCCAAATTTTTTCAAAAGCCTTCTTTTCAAGAGAATACAAGAAGATCCATTTGATAAAGCTTCTTCCAAATCATGATGATTAATTGCTCTACCAATCAATTTGTTCCAAAGAGGGATTTGACTTCATTCAATTCATGTAAGGACTTTTGCTAAACATTCAAAATATGATAAGAAAAGGTCCTAAAAGGCAATCAAAGAAATTCATCCATTCACCCAGACTTCTCAAACCACATACACTCAATCCCAATCTCTCAAGATTTTGTCATATCATTGGAGCATTTGAACTCTTATTCCAAGAATAATTTATTAAAAGAGTTTAGGTGTTTGTGCTTACAAGAAAGCATCACTAGGGATAGGAGGCTGCCTTCAATAACCCACATTATTCCTTAACACCTATTACAATAATTATCCATTGCTAGGTAACTTGAGCCTTTAAACAGTTAGCCTGTTTTTCAATGAACCCGCTAAAAACTTAAACATTGGGTGGGAAAATTAAGTATGCATGCTTAAATCTCAAGATGAGGAAGTGTTTACCTTATGGATTTAGCACCACTTGGTAAGATCCTCAAGGAAGACAATGAGAATGATCAAGTTCAAAAAAGAGAGTTCATCAAAGCTAGGTAGAAAGGAAATCCATCAAGGAGAGAGAAGATTTTGAGAAAGCATCAAACTGTGAGAAAAAAGAGAAGGCTATCAAGATAGAAAAGACTTCAACCAAGAGAGAGAGAGAGAGAAGTGAATGCAAGAATTTTCATCAAGTTGTGAGAGAATAATGATCCATTAAAAGACACGAGAGACATGAGATTCCATAAAAGATCATTCAAGTTGTGAAGGATGAGAAAAAATGAAGATTCATCAAAAGCAAAATTCAATTAAGTTGAGGAAGATGAGGAAAAGAAAAAAGTAAGACACATTTCATCAAAAAAAGTGTGTTCAGTCAAGAAAAATGAAAGTGCATTAGAAAGGATAAGAGGGCATCAAGAAGAAATGCAAATTCATCCAGGAAAGATGGAAGTCTGTCAAATTAAAAAAAATGCAGTTGAGTGAAAGCCAATAAAATTCAAAAAAGAAAAAGAAAAAAAAAAAAAAAAAGCTCGCTAGGCTGAAAACCTGAAAGGGCGGTCTAGGCAAAAATTAGAGCAAAAAAAAAAAAAAAAGGGCCTGCTAGGTTGAAAACTCGATAAGGTGGTCTAGGCAAAAATTAAGGCAAAAACAAAACAATAAAAATCAAAAAATTCTTTCAAAAATAGAAATGAGAGTGAGTGATTTGACCACAAGATAGAATGCTAAGAAGACCAAAAAGAGGAGGTTGTCAAGCTATAAAGATCAAGACCAAATGAAAGGAATCAATGATGACTGATGAGAAGATGATGAACATGACAAGGATTTTAACACAAGAGTCAATGATAGAAGATGTGGAAAAATCTTCCAATGCTTGAATTTAAAGTATTACATACTTGGGGAAACATCATTAGGGTTTTTGAGCCTTTTATTTCCTTCTTTTCAATAACCTGAACCCGGCCTACATTACAACCTTTGAATAAAGCCCTCCTTGAAGTCTTGCTAATTGAAAGCACACATTTAGCTCTGATAATATTTTCTCTTGGATTAAGAAAGAAAATTGCTCAAGATTATCGAAGCCCCACTGGCTGATATCTTTAAAAGACAAATTTCACAAATTCTCAAGTGACCAAAATTTTTTCTAAGCCCCAAACACTCACTTTGTTTGCTCCCAACAGAAAATAACTCTCAAGAGAACAAATTTCCAAATTCTCAAAAATTTTCAAATCTTCAAACTTAGGATTTTTCCATTTCTTGCTTACGCCTAATATGTATGATCCCCAAGCCTTTCATTTCTTTGAAGACTTCATCTAAATTTTTTTTTAGAATGAAGAAGAAGATTTTATTACATGTTTTTAATGATTTCAAATCTTTTCCAGCCAATGAGATTGAGTTAACAATTGAACATTATGATTGGTCAAAGAGGTTGTTCAAAGGATCACCTTTTGTTCATTTGAAAAAGATAAAATTTCAAAAAATATCATTCTAATTAAATTGATTTCTTTTAAAAATGAAAAAGAAAAAGAAACTTATTTAAAAAAAAAAAAAGGGATTTTTCAAAACTTCATTTTTCAAAACTTTTTCTTTCGAACTACGTCTGGACCTGATCCTCTATGAAAGAGGTACATAGGCAGCCTTTTTAAAGGCCTGGTCGCAATCACTAAAAAAACATGTTTTTCAAAGGCTCATAATCAAAACATTTTTTTGGGTGAGAATTTAGGCTAGGAGCATCTGTTTTACATTAAATGTATCATCAATTTTCTATGCAAGCATGTCTAAACTAGGGGCATTGACCTAAAGCATTTTTATAATAACTAACAAGTTCATGAGAAGAATCTTTTGTAGGAGGTGGACATGGATCTTTCATCCACTCAACAATCACCATCAATCTTCAGTTTAGAGGTGCCAATCGGCACTCCTATAGAGCCCATTGGCCCATTATCCCAACAATCCTTGTCATGCCTAGTTTTGTGATTTTGATCTTGTTTTACTCAAATTTTTCTTTATTGAGGGCCCTACACAATAAGTTTTTTCAAAATTCACATTGATTTCTGAACTAGGGGCATTCGGCCATACCTCATCCATTTTAAAAAAAAAATCATCATCTTTTCCTCGAATATCAAGGTTTTCAAAAAGGCATGCATCAATCTGCAAACTAGGGGCATTCGGCCATGCCTCATTCATTTTCAAAAAAAAGAAGAAGGGAGGACCACCATCATCATCTTTTCATAAAAACAACCAAGATTTCAAGATTTCAAAAAAATATGCATTCATTTCTAAACTAGCGGCATTTGGCTCCGCCTCATCTAAGTAAGTGCAGATTCTAGTAGAGTTAATCAAGATAAGTTTAAGTTAGCATTACAAGATGTCATCAGGTGAATTCTAAACTTGTCTTAATCAAAGTCTACATAATCCAAGGGGAAAAGAGCTAAATATGGAAATTAATACAAGAGTGTCTAAGGAACACTCCCTCTTCTTTTGCAGGAAAATAAAAATACAATCATACATCATTAGGACTCCGAGTCCGCCTGCGTGAGGATCTCCTTGATCCATCTCTAGAGGAGCCACCTTCAGTATTTCCTTCTTGACTTGAGAAAAAGCGAGGATTGTATTGACGATTTTCAAGTTCGAGACTTCTGATCCTTTCCTCTAAAGTCCTTTTGGTAGCATCGATAGTTTCCACTCTATGTGCCTAAAAAGTCAACAGAATCAAGTATTAATTCCACCATCAAGCATGAAATGCTCAGAAAGAAACATGGCATACCCAGTTCACATCATTGAGCACATATTGGGAGGATTGAGTGCGAGCCATTGATTGCAAGCCTCCAATCATTTGCATGCTTTCTTCCACAAGATCCACATCAACCTGAAGCACAACTCTACTGAGTTAGAAGCCATTCAAGAAATAAGGACAAAGAGCTGAACATTCAAGAACACACGAGATCGGGCCAAGGAACATTTGGCACATGCTCTGGCCTAGTCAAAGGTATGAAGCTATACATTCCATCAGGATTCATCACATCATACTACCATGCCAGAAAATGAGGATAAGTCTCTGTGAAAGAACTAGAAGAACCACCAGCATGGTGAAGAGAGGGAATTTCTTTCTCTTCCTCTTCCTCTCCTTCAAAAGATGGAGGCTGAAAATCCAACATGCAAATATTGTTACCAAGCAAAAATATGGAAAAGGAATTTGTAGGACAAAAGTTTGAAGGGAAGAGAAATACCGTTCTACCAACTAAGCAACCTTGCAGATGATCTCGGACAAATTCAACATAATTTCCTTCTACTCCTGCAACAACATAGCCATCACGGGCCCGAGTAATCTCTTTATCAGCCAGGAAGTCTGCCAACCGAACAGTGAGACAAGGAGGAGTTGGAATTGTGGTAGGAGGATAGACATGTTCAACTTGGGGCAACACTCGATCACCAAGATACCAGTACTTTCCATGCCTACATTCAAACAATACTTGGTGGCCATTCAATTCTAGAGCCTGCTCACACTCAACATACCCCTCACATCCATCCCAAGGATTTAAGTTCATCTGAAAAATCACAAAAAGGAACTCAGAAAGAGAAGAATCATAACCAAGTGCCAAAAATTTAAAAAGAGAAGGAAGAAGGAATTCACATCATCAATGGTCAGATTGTCAATCACCAAGTAGCCAGTAGCCTTCTCCCGAATTTCAGTATAGACAAACGATATTTGGGCAACCAACAGAGAAATCTAGGAAAAATACCAGTAGCCTCCTCCCAAATTTCAGGACCAACCCCACAATACTCATACATCCAAACTTGAAAAATTCACAACATCATTACCACATAGCCAAAATAACTTTCCACAACCTACACATAGCCAAATAAATACCAAACCTCGCCTGTCATACAAATGCATCAGAGTAGCATAGGCCATGCCGCCCCAATCATAGTTCCAGAGATGTTCAATTTTTCTCAAGCTCCCGAAGTAGAGTAGATTCACGGTACTGCCTCAATCTAGACATAGGAAAGTCCCAATAAAAAGAAGCATGAACATGCAACACCCTTTGCCACAGTCTCACATTGGGGAATATTCTCACATAGGCAAGACAAAGGAATATTGTTACTCTTCATTCTAGAAGGCACTACACCAAGAAGTTTTTTGAGCTCAGCTGAAGTAAGGGAATCATGGATAAGAATTCTTTTACCACCCAACTTCAGACCGATGACAACAGAGAAGTCATAAGGTGTCAACATTACCTCCCCAATGCCTGGAAAATGGAAGGTATAGGTAGTGCCCCAGAAGTGCTCTGCCAAAGCAAGGAGTAACTGAAGATCTTTGTACTCATGTGTCTCATGATTTAATAGAGCTTCAAAGAAAGTATTGAAGCCTACTTCATTAATGATATTTTTGATGCTAGGAGAAAAGGATGCCCATGCACTCATCAACATTTGGAGACTACCTCGACTCTTGAGACTCTACAACATAAAAGTTCAGCTTATTAATTCCCATGACCGAAATCACATGTCCAAAATATTTCCATGACCAAAATCACATATCCAAAAAATTTCTCATGACCAAAATCATGTGTCCAAAAAATTCCCATAACAAAAACCACATGATCAAACATTTGCCATGATAAAAAATTTTCCATAACCAAAACCCACATGTCCAAAAATTCCCATGAACCTAAAAAAGTCAATATCCCACAACAAAAAATCAATGCCCCACCACCACAAAATCAAACCAATGCCCCACCAAAGTTTTACCACAACCTAAATTTTTCACATGTCCATACCCAATTACCAAATTCTTCTATAGCCATGCCAAAAAAAAATTCCTACATATCCAAAATAGCCATACAAAAATTCCCACAAGTTCATGCCCATGCACAAATAAATTCTCATATAGCCAAAATCATAACCACAAATTTTTCCATGAACTAAACATCACATACCCAACAAAAGTTTTCCACAATTTAAAACTTCATACCCACAAAATTTGCCCATACCGACAAATATATCCATACACATACCCACAAAATTTTGCCATGTCCACAAAACAAAGTTTACGTATACCAATAAACTTTTCCACATATATCATGATAATATTCACATAAGCTTAACACAAAATTTTCACAATGCCAATACTCCCAAAATCCAAACCAAAATTCACCCAACAACATCACAATTTCCCTACATTATCAAAATTCCAAAAGCCACCAACATTGTCCAAATTGCACCATAAAAAAAACACACTTCAAGAATGCTCCAAAGCCAACATTTCCAAACATGATCAATCACACAATACCCCAAAATTTCAAAAATGACATCTCTCACCATGAAACTTTCAATAAAACATGCAACAACATTTTTCCAAGCAAAGAAGAAAAACTCACCTTGGTGTCTACATGACAATATAGAGCATGGGTCCTAGGGTCTTGAAGAAGGCCATCATCATCATGCCACTCAAATGATGGATCATATTTCTTACCATGAGAAGCTAGAAAAGAAGATCCCTTGGAGGAGGGAGTCATTTTAATGCAAAGAAAATGGGTTTTAGAAAATGGATTTCACAAAAAATTGGTGTGGGATGAAAATGCTCAAAACATGAAGATCTAAAGAAATATTGATAGAGATGGATGAGGGAGAGTTGAGAAGCTTAGAAAAGTGCTTTTTGTAAGAAGAAATGGTGAGATGAAGAAGAAAAATCAAGGGGAAGAAGAAGGTGAATAGTGTTAATGGAGGAAGAGAAGTTGATGGAAGATGAAGCTAAAAAGCAAAAAGAGAGAAACAATGAAGTGGGGGGCCAAAATTTCGGCCCCCACACTTAAAACTCGACAAAAATTGAGTCAACCCTAAAAAAAAAAAAAAAAAAAAAAAAAAAGAGAAAAATTTTCAAAAATTTCAAGTATCTTGTAAAATCCAAATTTTCATTCCTAAGTTTTCAATTTCACATTCTCAATGCTCAAATTTTAAACTCAAATCATAAGTTTTCAAAAATCCGAGTCATAGATTTCATCATCAAAATTTCAAGGCTCTAAGTTTCTAAATTTCAGATTTTAAGTTCCAGATTTCAAGTAAAATTTTCTAAGTTCCAAAGTCTTAGAATTTGAAATAAAAATTTCAAAATTTCCAAAGTATCAAAAATCAAATGTTTCTTGAAAGAAAAATCTTTTGTCAATTAAACTTTTCTTGATAAAGTTCAAAATCAAGAGTAGGCAAATGAAAATCACACATCTTAGAAATGGTAGGACCATGAAGCAACTATTAGTTAAAGTCTAACTCTAAATTTGCACTTTTTGCAGAAAGCAAATCTAGTTCGAAGTAGAGGAGATCTCTTGGATCATCATTCCAAAGCTAGATCGAGGTAGAGGAGATCTCTTTAATCATCATTTTAGTTCCAGATTATCAAAGTAGAGGAGATTCCTTTGATCGTCATCCCGAAGGCAGATCGAAGTAGAGGAGATCCCTTTGATCGACATTTCCATTCTAGATCGAAGTAGAGGAGATCCCTTTGATCATCATTCTAAAGCCAGATCGAGGTAGATGAGATCCTTTTGATCATCATTTCAGTTCCAGATTATCAAAGTAGAGGAGAACCCTTTGATCATCATTCTAAAGCTAGATCGAAGTAGAGGAAATCCCTTTGATCGACATTTCCATTCCAGATCGAAGTAGAGGAGATCCCTTTGATCATAATTTTAGTTCTAGATTATCAAAGTAGAGGAGATCCCTTCGATCATCATTCCAAAGCTAGATCGAAGTAGAAGAGATCCCTTTGATCGACATTTCCATTCCAGATCGAAGTAGAGGAGATCCCTTTGATCGACATTTCCATTCCAGATCGAAGTAGAGGAGATCCCTTTGATCTTCATTTCAGTTCTAGATTATCAAAGTAGAGGAGAACCCTTTGATCGACATTCCATTCTAGATCGATCGAAGTAGAGGAGATCCCTTTGATCAACATTTCCATTCCAGATCGAAGTAGAGGAGATCCCTTTGATCATCATTCCAAATGTTAGGACATATGTGATTCACTTGTTAGGAACATATGTCACTACTTTATGTAATTGGCTAATCTTTTAACAAAACGCACTTTACTTGTAATTGGGTAGATCTAGGATGTGTTTAATACTTCAAGAATCCTTGTTTCAAGTTCAAGTGTTGAAGGCATGCAATTCTGTCCAAGATTCAAGTGTCAAAAGTGATGTTCATTAAACCTCAACAACTAGCTATCTATCGAGACCTATGGAGTTGTTAAGCCCGTGGCTCGACAGCAGCTCGACAGATAGGGTATTTGTTGAGGTTTATGAAATTTAGAATTTCTAATATGTTTTTCATTCAATCCGTGATTATATGTTTGGGCTTTCTTTTCTCACAACCCTAGACATATAAAAGGATTATTTTAAGGGCCGTCAAAGGTGGAACAAGTTGCACGAGTGTTGAGCAAAGTTTGTTTAAGCAAATTGTGACCGAAGACAGAATTTGCTCTAGTTCATATTTCTTGCGAAGAAGTTGCTGTGTTTGTACACCATAGGGTTTTGTGACCAAGCATCTTCTCAATTTTCATCGTGTGATGAACTGAAGAACTTTGCAGCCAACAACGTTTTCTAGTTGGTGTTTGAAGTTGCGTACTGGGATCCGCGCAATTGGTTAGTCATGTACTGGGAGCCGTGCATTACAAGGAGAGATTGTCACTACAAGAAAGCTCGAAAATGTGTTGAAAACACAAGAGCTGTTTAGACCCCTAAATTAAAGTTACGGCTCGATTGATTTTACACTAACTTAATATTAAGTGCGGAATAGTGTAAATGAGAGCGGACAAACAAACAAGCTACTCTAATCCATAAACTAAGCAACACATCAGTAAAATGGAATGTAAAGGAGTAGGGAAGAAAGATGCAAACACAAGATAACACGCCGATGTGTTATCGAAGAGGAAACCAAAGAACTTGGCGAAAAACCTCTTCGCCGCCCTCCAAGTGGTAATCGATCCACTAGACAATCAGTTGTGATACATGGGTTAGCAAGAGACCCTCCAAGCCTAATCTACCTGATGTACCTAAGCCCTCCAAGCTCCTACTCCAACAAGGCTTCTCGGAACTGTGTCTTGTCTAGCTCTCTGGATCCCGCAACAAGCTCCATGTTGCATCTGCCATCCTTGGCTTCTTCCAATGCTTCCCAGCAGCACCAAAACTTCACTTGATACTCTGAAAGGGTGTGGTAAGTGTTTTGGCTATCAACCTCTCAATGGTATGGAAATGGAGAGGTAGGAGTTGAGGAAATTCCACAAGCAAATGTGTAGAGAATTGTGAGTATAACAATATCTAACTCTCAAGGTGTTTGGCTAGCGTTTTTCTCTCAAAAGCACTCCTCAACATTTGTAGGTAATGTGGGTATATATAGTGTAGGCACAAAAAGTGTGTATCAGACTTGACAGGCTGGCAGAATAGAATGTCTCGCGGGAAGGCCTTACCCGCGAGACACAGCTGTCTCCATCTGGTCTGTCTCTTTGCATTCCAGCATGTGTAAGGCACATGAGTTATTTCATGGGATGCTAAGTCGTGAGCTACCCGCGAAAACTCTTCAGTCTTCAATTGCTTAAGTCTTCATACTACTCTCTCTATCACACAACCCTTACAATGAAATCCCACAATAAATATAGGGTACAAAAGATTGAATAAAATTACAATCAAATTTGGCATGAAATATAAGCCAACAAAAACACATAGTTGTAAATAACAATTTTACATTATAGAACAAGTCCAATTGGGTATTGGGGTAAGAGTTCAACTGTAGATTGGTATAAGGTACTGTGAGTCCTTTACTTGTAATCGATTGTTGTGATAATAGTGGATTCTCGGGAGTGGTGACCTTAAAATCACCCGGTGAGGTTTTTGCCGTATAGGTTTTCCCCATTCGTAAACAAATCACCGTGTCAATTTATTTTCCATTGCATACTTAGTTTATTTGGTGATTTGTTTGTGCTACCACGCGTTTGCATGTTAATTTGATTAATTAATAAACTTGGCTAATTAATCAATTAATTCATCACAAGGGGTTAATAAGTTTTTGGCATATCACCAAAGCCAGATCGAAGTAAAGAAGATCCCTTTGATCATCATTTCAGTTCTAGATTACCAAAGTAGAGGAGATCCCTTTGAACATCATTCCATTCCAGATTGAAGTATGGGAGATCCCTTTGATCGTCATTCTAACAACTCTAGATCAAAGTAGAAGAAGACCTTTGATCATCATCCGAGACAACTCCATTTACAAGATCAGGATTGAAAAGTCCTTTGGTCACCCCAATTGCCAGGAATCATGTCTAGAGTCATCAGCTACTAGCTAAGTCTGGTATTTTTTTTTTTTTTTTTTTGGGTCAAAAGATAAGGTTAGTTCAATGTTCCAAGATTTTAGGTTTGAGGGCTAGGTAATCTTTGAAAATTCAACCTCAATTAAATCATGGTTGCTAAAATCAATGTCTTTATTTTACATTGAGATTCACTTTTCAGGCTCTGTCAATGAGGGGCATTCTATAGA